>JAAKGJ010000015.1:0-657284 GCA_020827535.1 Ustilago esculenta | reverse complement strand
CCTACCCTAACCCTAACCCTAACCCTAACCCTAACCCTAACCCTAACCCTAACCCTAACCCTAACCCTAACCCTAACCCTAACCCTAACCCTAACCCTAACCCTAACCCTAACCCTAACCCTAACCCTAACCCTAAGTACCTTGTAACCCTAACCCTAAGTACCTTGTAACCCTAACCCTGAGTTACAGCACTCTAGCAGCAGTGGTTCAAGTGGAACATCCCACCCGGGCACCCACCTGGACCATATACTGGTCTCGGGCTCACTTCAGATGGCTGCCATCACTAACCCCACATAATAACTGCCCCTCAAACTTTGTGTACCCCCATAAACATGCTATTTTCTGTATGGAGTCAACTTATTCCTCCGGGGTTACAGGTTTATGGGGTACCTCCCCAGCCAAAGTCATCGCGTGAGACCAATGGGTCATAAGTCGGGTCCGTCAAATCTCAATGGTTTCCATTTGCCTCTTGTGTACATATGCATCTATATGCCCTCTATCATTGTGCAAAAGCACAGGGCAAACACAGCTCGGGGGACCCCTTCTAACCCTAACCCTTTTCTTCGCCCTCTACTTACTGAGAAAATTCACTTTGAAATTCCCTGGGCTACCCACCGGGTTCATCAACTCATATGCGCTTATGAATTCATTATGAACTCATATCGGTTGATGAACTCATATCGGTTGATGAATTCATTATGAACTCATATCAGTTGATGAACTCATATGCGCTTATGAATTCATTATGAACTCATATCGGTTGATGAATTCATTATGAACTCATATGCATTGATGAACTCATATGGATTTACGAATTCATATGGGTTGATGAACTCATATGCGTTGATGAACTCATATGGATTTACGAATTCATATGGGTTGATGAACTCATATGCGTTGATGAACTCATATGCGTTGATGAACTCATATGGGTTGATGAACTCATATGGATTTACGAATTCATATGGGTTGATGAACTCATATGTGTTGATGAATTCATTATGAACTCATATGTGTTGATGAATTCATTATGAACTCATATGTGTTGATGAACTCATATGCGTTGATGAACTCATATGCATTGATGAACTCATATGCGTTGATGAACTCATTAATGACCTCTTTAATGAAATAAATATGGAACGAAATGAAATGTGGGTTAATCAGTCTGATTTTCATTGACTTGATGAAATGAAGTCATTATTCTTCGTTAAATGAGCTCATAGTGCGCACATGAGCTCATTCACATGCGTTGATGAACTCATTAATGACCTCATTAATGAAATAAATATGAAACGAAATGAAATGTGGGTTAATCAGTCTGATTTTCATTGACTTGATGAAATGAAGTCATTATTCTTCATTAAATGAGCTCATAGTGCGCACATGAGCTCATTCACATGCGGGGAACCTCAGGAACACACTCAAGCCCATCTGAAGCGTCCCTCTACCCAGGAGCAACCCTGAAAAGCGACCCTGGGCCTGGGTCTCACCCAAAAATCGAAAAAAAATGTATACACCCATTTTTCACCCACTTCATCACTGTGGGGCCTATATTAGGCGCCCTGGGTGTGTGCAAATGAGCTGTACAGCCTTGTGAAACGCCTGTGCACAGCTCCTGTTAATTTCACGCCATTTCGTTAACTTTCGGGTTAAGGTTGGGCCTCCTCATTAGGGTTAGGCCCCTTCATTAGGGTTAGGGCCCATATTAGACGCCCTGGGCGCGTGCAAATGAGCTGTACAGCCTTGTGAAACGCCTGTGCACAGCTCCTGTTAATTTCGTGCCATTTCGTTAACTTTCGGGTTAGGGTTGGGCCCTCTATGAGGTTCATTCAGCTCCCACCCAACCAAATCGAGGGCTGAGTGCATTTCTGACACCGGGAGCATTGTCCCCTCGTCCAGACGAAGAGAACGAGCCCTCACAGCCCTCATTTGGACAAGTTTGCACTATTTTGGTACCAAAATTTAGTCCATGATACCAAATCCCACTATATGCATATCATCTTCGCTTTTTGGGGCTGTGCACCCACTCCATCTCGCTCCCCAGGCCCCCTGGAGCGCTGTAGAGCGTCCTACCCCCACTGTACACCTCACCAGGGGGTGCACAGGCCAGAAAATCGAAGCTGGAGGTGAGTCACTCTGAAAAAGTGCCCAAATTGTCACATTCCAGGCACTTGAGCAGTGTAGGACGCTTCCCCTGCCCTGTACATGCTCCTGCATCGTCGCATCAATGCTACACAGCTGTAGCAATGTGCCCCTGGCCTCTAAGTCACATATATAGGCCACAACAGTCAGAAAGCGCTCTGTTTTGACATGTTTCCTTGCATACCTCCATATTCTGCATGTCACCATGCATATTTGACCTCGGATTTGAACTCCTGGACCTCGAATTAGTCTAGTAGGACCATTGCAACAAGTTCCTCACGCTTTACACAGTCTCCACAGCCTCCATCTTGATACAAGGTCAGTATACATCATCATATATGATCAGACTTGAGCACACCTTTTTGACCATATCTCTACCATCTGATGGACGATTTATGCGTGTATAGGCTCTTTCTCTTCGTCTATTGGTCCTCTATCGATATACGAGAGTGGCACAGGCCCTTGCATTGGAGTCATCAGTCTCAGTCAGCAAAATCGACGATTTTGACAGTACCACCACAGGGGTCAAGTCACCACACTCATCTGACCTCGGATTCGAACTCCTGGACCTCGAATTAGTCTAGTAGGACCATTGCAACAAGTTTCCCACGCTTTACACAGCCTCCACAGGCCCTTGCATAGGAGTTTTCAAGTCTCAGTCTGCAAAATCGACGATTTTGTCCAGTACCACCACAGGAGTCAAGTCACCACCATCATCTGACCTCGGATTCGAACTCCTGGACCTCGAATTAGTCTAGTAGGACCATTGCAGCAAGTTCCTCACGCTTTACACAGCCTCCACAGCCTCCATCTTGATACAAGGTCAGTATACATCACCATATATGATCAGACTTGAGCACACCTTTTTGACCATATCTCTGCGCTCTGTTGGACGATTTATGCGTGTATAGGCTTGTTTTGTTCGTCTATTGGTTCTCTATCGATATACGAGAGTGGCACAGGCCCTTGCATAGGAGTTTTCAAGCCTCAGTCTGCAAAATCGACGATTTTGACAGTACCACCACAGGGGTCAAGTCACCACACTCATATGACCTCGGATTCGAACTCCTGGACCTCGAATTAGTCTAGTAGGACCATTGCAGCAAGTTCCTCACACTTTACACAGCCTCCACACCATCAAGATCTCAGTAAGTATATAAAGTATATAGTATATGGTGATGAATACCTTCTTTTGACCATATCTTTGCCTCCTGTGGACCGTTTGAGGCGTACATAGGCTCATTCTCTTTGTCTCATCAAGCTCGATCGATATACGACCTTCAAGAACCTCAATCACGACATTCTGAGCATCAGGAGCTTGACTTGCCTCTGAATAGGTGTCCTAGGCATCTTACATTGTGTCAACCTTGCAACCCTGCCCCTGCTAAGCGTGCTGAACACCATAGGCCTGGCCAGCCTCGTTCTAGTATAGCTGGAGGGGTGATACTTAGTTGTATCTGCTCTAAAAGTCGCTTTTTGAGTATACTTTCCACTTCAAGACTTCACGATTGGACTCGAAAAATTTGCGATTCACTTCAAACTTTTTCTCAAGACACATCAACATCGGTTCTATCGACACACGAAAGGATTCGACGTTCTACAATTTATTGGATTTTCTAAAAATCATCAACTTTGGTCACTTAGTTTTCCATCACTATTGGTTTTCAGGAGCTGCGCTTTTCAGGATGGCTAGGAGACATAGGAAGCGTTCTAAGCACCAAGCTACACGCTCCAATGGCTTTGAAAGCCAAAAGGAGAGGAAGAATGCAGAAGAAATGGTCAAAAAAAGTCTTGACAGGCTCAAAAAGGAGTTAGAATCACATCCCTATCCTGTCAGTTACTCTCCTAGTGCAGACACACTCAAGCTAGCCAAAGATATAGCCAAGTTGGACGCTCCAAAGCGCCCTAAGAAGCAATCCAAGCTCCCTGTCCACCAGTACACCCCTCAGAGTGATCACTATATAGGCTGGGAAGATGCACAGCAGAGGTGTGCACCAGCACTTGCCAACAAACTCAAGGACCACACTGCTAGAGTTGTGCACACTGAGCTCAATCTACAGGCCTTCATGCATGCAGAATTTCAGCTCCCAAAGTTAGACGTGCAGCCTGACACAACCGGATTCCAAAAAGTCATGTTCGAAGGCCGAGAAGACACCGTGCACCTGGTAGACAAGAATGGCCTGCACTACGCCAGTGTAATCAAGCAACCAGACTCAGCAGAGTTTCAACTCATGTACCAGGAGTTCAGGAGCCTGCAGGCAGCACTGCCCAAGTCAGCCGGTGCACCCGTCGAAGCACTCCGTGGCAACTTCTTCACATTTCACCTCATGCTCAGTGGCCAAGACACTGCCTGCATGCCCAAGCCATACTTCAACAGGAAGTTTGTCAACAACTACAGGAAGATGATCAAGTTCCTCCGCAACAAACATGTAAAGGCCCTCAGGGAGTACTGCAACACACGCTTCTATGAGTGCTTCCCCCACCACGCTGCCCACTATGCTGCAATCGGTGGCTCCAAGCACTACCGTCCCCATGGTGCATTCCTCTGGGCTCCATGCTTTCCCTCCCTTGCAATAAATCAGGAGGGCCAGGCCTACAGTCTCCCACACAGAGACAGGCGTGACTACTTGCAGGGCCTAGCTGGTGTCTTTAGCTACGGTGACTACACCAACCTGCAGATCAGCTTCACTGAGGCCAAGGTCAGCCTTGACTTTCCTGCTGGTGCACTCTGCTTTTTCCCATCACATGTGCTGCACCACTTCAACTCTCCCATCCTGCCTGGAGAGACACGTGGCTCCATGACCATGTTCATGTCCTCTGATGTGGCCAAGTGGAACGGCCTGGGTGGCAGGGCCTGCGACACCTCCAAGGAGCAGCAACAGGCCTACCGTCAAGAGTGTCTCCAAGCATGGAACCTGTTCCAGCCACTTCCTGATTCCCAGTGATGTGTTCCAGTCTCTGTCAATGTTCCAATGTCTCTTTGAAATTGTGTCTGATGTGTCCAGCACCCAGTTCAAAAATATTGGTGTCTGATGCATCCCACAACCTGCACCCAGTGCAAATTGTTGGTGAGTGTCTGACGTGTCCAGCACCCAGTGCAAATTATTGGTGAGCATCTGACGTGTCCAGCACCCAGTTCAAAAATATTGGTGAGTGTCTGACGTGTCTGACACCCAGTGCAAATTGTTGGTGAGTGTCTGACGTGTCCAGCACCCAGTGCAAATTGTTGGTGAGTGTCTGACGTGTCCAGCACCCAGTGCAAATTATTGGTGAGCATCTGACGTGTCCAGCACCCAGTTCAAAAATATTGGTGAGTGTCTGACATGTCCAGGGCCCAACGCATCCAGCCAGGTGAAAAAAATTTCACCCTATGCAGACGTGTCCACACCGGTCAATTTTTTGATTGCCGTGCCTCAGCCTCAATCACACACCCACCAGCCAGCTTGACCAGACCAGTTCCATCCCACAATCTCAGCATATCACTTCACCAACCTACCTCACCAACCAACCTCACCAACCTCATTGAACCAACCTCAACCTCACCAACCAACCTCACCAACCTCAACAACAACATTGCAATCCCCATTGATCCTCTCAACCTCCCTCCCCAACCTTCCTTCATCCTCCCTCAACCTCCACCAACCTCCTTCATCCTTCAGTGGGTCAAAAGGTTGGTTGATAGGCCTAGCAACCTCAACCTAGGTGGAGGTTCACATGTTGTGAGGTTGGTGAGGGTACCAGGGTAGCAGGGTAGGTTGGGAGGGTCACCAGCTTGCCACCAAGCTTCCAACTACAAATGCAAAAACAATTGCTAGAATTCATTACAAAAAGGTGGCACAAAAAAGTGGAAAAAAGTGTGGGCAGGGTGGGTGGGCTAGTGAGGTTGTTGAGGTTGTTGAGGTTGTCAAGGTTGTTGAGGTTGCATGCACATTGTTGAGGTTGCTGAGGGTAGGGTCCAGAGGGTCCTGAGGGTCCAGAGGTTCCTGAGGTTCCTGAGGTTCCCAACCTCAACACCTTGCATGACAAATGAGGTTGGGGGGGTAGGTTCTGAGGTTGCCCAACCTTGATCATGCCCTCCAACCTCCAACTCCTTTTACAACCACAAATCAATGTCCATTCCCACCTCACAGCACCCCAATCCACCCCCTCACACCATCTGCAGCCTCATCAATTAGTACCTCCACATTGACCGACTGAAACTTTGACAGGCCGTAGCCAGCCGGTAGGGGGTAAACTTTACCCCTGATTGTAACTCATATAAGAGCTAATGCACCAACTGAGGTTGTCAGACGTTGAAAGTTGCAATGTTTTTTGGGACCCTCATAGGACAGTCATATAACCCTAAGATAAAGGCATGTCAAGGTGAAGTACCCCAAAACACAAGATATTCTCTACGCTAAAGGGTGTTTTGAGATTGTCTGGGCCCTACGCAGTGTTGTATGGAAGCTATTTTCCACTCTGAGAACATTTGCTCAAAACACACTGTATGCTCTGCTTGAGTGGAACAGGCCCAACAAGTGAAAGTCAAGATACAGCCAAATTGAGCACACAGAACACTGCACATAGGTGTACTGAGTGCAGTGCAACAATCCCTGGGTCAAACGCTTGTGTTCCCATGGACTTTACCTTGACATGCCTTTAAGTGGCCATATATGCAAGATAAAGGCATGTCAAAGTGAAGTACCCCAAAACAGGGGATATTCTCCACGCTAAAGAGTGTTCTGAGATCCTCTCAGCCTTGCGCAGTGTTCTATGGAAGCCGTTTTCCAGTCTGAGAACTTTTGCTGAAAACGCACTGTATACTCTGCTTGAGTGGAACAGGCCCAACAAGTGAAAGTCAAGATACAGCCAAATTGAGCACACAGAACACTGCACATAGGTGTACTGAGTGCAGTGCAACAATCCCTGGGTCAAACGCTTGTGTTCCCATGGACTTTACCTTGACATGCCTTTAAGTGGTCATATATGCAAGATAAAGGCATGTCAAAGTGAAGTACCCCAAAACAGGGGATATTCTCCACGCTAAAGAGTGTTCTGAGATCCTCTCAGCCTTGCGCAGTGTTCTATGGAAGCCGTTTTCCAGTCTGAGAACTTTTGCTGAAAACGCACTGTATGCTCTGCTTGAGTATATGAGGCTGAATTTGCAAAGGTGACTGTGAAGGCCAAATAAGCACATAGAACACTGTGCATAGGTGTCCTGAGTGCAGTACAGGAAACCCTGTGTCAAACACTTGTGTTTCCATGGACTTTACTTTGACATGCCTTTAAGTGGCCATATATGCAAGATAAAGGCATGTCAAAGTGAAGTACCCCAAGATGGAAGATATTCTCCACGCTAATGGGTGTTCACAGATCCTCTCAACTCTGTGCAGTGTTCTATGGAAGCCATTTTCTATTTGGAGAACCTTTGCTGAAAACGCACCATATGCTCTGCTTGAGTGGAACAGGCCCAACAAGTGAAAGTCAAGATACAGTCTATTTGAGCACACAGAACACTGCACATAGGTGTACTGAGTGCAGTGAAGCAGTCCCTGGGTCAAACGCTTGTGTTCCCATGGACTTTACTTTGACATGCCTTTAAGTGGCCATATATGCAAGATAAAGGCATGTCAAAGTGAAGTACCCCAAGATGGAAGATATTCTCTACGCTAATGGGTGTTCTGAGATCCTCTCAACCCTGCGCAGTGTTCTATGGAAGCTGTTTTCCAGTCTGAGAACTTTTGCTGAAAACGCACTGTATACTCTGCTTGAGTGGAACAGCCCCAACAAGTGAAAGTCAAGATACAGCCAAATTGAGCACACAGAACACTGCACATAGGTGTACTGAGTGCAGTGCAACAATCCCTGGGTCAAACACTTGTGTTCCCATGGACTTTACCTTGACATGCCTTTAAGTGGCCATATATGCAAGATAAAGGCATGTCAAGGTAATGTCTCTCAATTCTGAAGTGATGCAGACTGCAAGCAGTGTTCTGTGATCCTCTCAGCTATACAGAGGTGCCTATAAGGGTCTAAGTTTGATACAGAGGGTTTGGAGTTTGGTCACTGATATGGTGAGTTGCTTCAGTCACTGAGTATATGCAGTCACAAAGGGCTGAGAGTGATCTGGCAACACGAGTGAAAATCAAAAATCTGAAATTTGGAATTTGACAGAGGGGTAGACCGAGATCAAAAATTTTCACTGGCCAAAAAAATTTGCTTCGAGAGAGAATGAGGGAACACATTGACCTAACCAGCCCTAGACTCAAGCCTACTGGATGCAATCTTACTGATTGGCTTGTTCTCAAGGATAGCTCTTCGAAGAAAAGCACTGAATGCCCATCTGCCATCCCCCTTAGCATCAGCTGGCTTGACTGTTCGATGATAATAGGCTTGTGAATTGAGAACCAGGAGATCAAGAGGCTGCAGCTTGACCCTGACTTGGAACTCGGGAAGCTCAACCCATGCTGGCTGATCAAAGTTGAACAGAAAAGAGGGGCTGCAATCCAAAGGATCCTGATGATATCCTCCCGAGTAATTGACAAAGAAGGCTGTTGTACTGTACCAAGGATGCAATAGGAGGCCCACAGCCTTCGATCCAAAGATGCTGGAGAGCCATGCAATTGCTGCAGGCCTTTCTCGAAGGTTGTCCTGGAATTCCTTCTCAATCAAGTGTCTCGAGGGCAATAGGATGTTGTTGGTGTGCCTCCTTGACCATGCCAGTAAGTCAAGACCTTCCTCCTTGTATCGATGATTGAGTGTCTCTGCTGTGAAGTCAATGCTCGAGTGTCCCTGATGATGCCAGATGCCCAAGTGATGCTCGATAGCTTGTCTACTGGTATTGATGCTCGAACCTTGCTTTTTCCTGCAGTACTTCTCAAAGAGAATCTTGCCTTCCTTGCAACTAGACTGAGCTTTCAAAGCCTTTCGATGACTAGTGGGTGCAATCCTTTGGAGAATCACCATATTGTGATGCAGTAGGGTCAAATTGCCTTTGGGATTGATCTCCTGGAAGTCAAGTGTCTCGAACAAGTTGAAGTCTGTATTCTTGCTGATGTTGTGCTTCTTCTCCAGGCTGATGGTCTGCTTGTTGGCCTGCATGTCTCGATACTCTTTCCTCTTGGCTGCCTCCCTGGCTTTCTTTAAGGAGATCCTCCTTGTTAATGCCTCTTGGGATCGGGAAGACATGGTTCAGATGCTGTTGAGCTCGAGACTCCAGGATACAGTCTGAAGTCCTCAAGAGGTGGGGCTTGCCTCGTACTCAAAAATGCCTGCCAAATCTCCCTGCCAAACTCGAGTACCAGGCAAGCCCCACTAGAAAAGGCCAAGTCTCGAAAAGAAATTCTACACTGAGGTCAGATCTGGAGAGGTGGGGCTTGCCTCGTACTCAAAAATGCCTGCCAAATCTCCCTGCCAAACTCGAGTACCAGGCAAGCCCCACTAGAAAAGGCCAAGTCTCGAAAAGAAATTCTACACTGAGGTCAGATCTGGAGAGGTGGGGCTTGCCTCGTACTCAAAAATGCCTGCCAAATCTCCCTGCCAAACTCGAGTACCAGGCAAGCCCCACTAGAAAAGGCCAAGTCTCGAAAAGAAATTCTGCACTGAGGTCAGATCTGGAGAGGTGGGGCTTGCCTCGTACTCAAAAATGCCTGCCAAATCTCCCTGCCAAACTCGAGTACCAGGCAAGCCCCACTAGAAAAGGCCAAGTCTCGAAAAGAAATTCTGCACTGAGGTCAGATCTGGAGAGGTGGGGCTTGCCTCGTACTCAAAAATGCCTGCCAAATCTCCCTGCCAAACTCGAGTACCAGGCAAGCCCCACTAGAAAAGGCCAAGTCTCGAAAAGAAATTCTGCACTGAGGTCAGATCTGGAGAGGTGGGGCTTGCCTCGTACTCAAAAATGCCTGCCAAATCTCCCTGCCAAACTCGAGTACCAGGCAAGCCCCACTAGAAAAGGCCAAGTCTCGAAAAGAAATTCTGCACTGAGGTCAGATCTGGAGAGGTGGGGCTTGCCTCGTACTCAAAAATGCCTGCCAAATCTCCCTGCCAAACTCAAGTACCAGGCAAGCCCCACTAGAAAAGGCCAAGTCTCGAAAAGAAATTCTGCACTGAGGTCAGATCTGGAGAGGTGGGGCTTGCCTCGTACTCAAAAATGCCTGCCAAATCTCCCTGCCAAACTCAAGTACCAGGCAAGCCCCACTAGAAAAATTGCCACCCAGAGACGACTCTTTGAGATACCAAAGTTGGCTGCACACAAGTATATCTTTGAGATGCTGCCACACACTGCCCAGAGACATCTCTTTGAGACTCTGAAACACAGTACACAGCATCAAATACAATGATGGGACACAGTTGAGACTGAGCACAAGTAAAAACATATCATCACATCAATGAACTTTTTTTTGCTCAGCGAGAGCTCCGCCTCCTTTGCCGCTTTTTCCTCTGCTGCTTTTCAGTAGCCAGCTGCGTCAAGTGAATGACATTCTTCTTCTTGGGCTCCTGCCGCTCCATAAGAGCCTTCCGGTAGAAACATGCAATGGCCATCTGGTCTTCTGGCTTGCTTCTTGCAGCAATGTGTGCTGGGTGCTGGAGTGTCCGGTGATACACAGAGTTGGACAGGAAAAATACAATATCCAGCGGCTGCAACACAATCTGGCAGTTGTACTCCCGCAGCTCCAAGATTGCATGCTGTCCAAGGTTGACCAGAATAGAGACATCTGCATCCTTGCTGTCAACATGTGATGTCCCAGAGAAACCAAAGAACGGTGAGAATGTTGAGTAGAGGTTGTGGCACAAGACATCCAGGCCAGCCACCCGCTCCAGTGCCCAGGGAAAGTGTACTTTGGCCCTCTGCTTGAGTTCTTCTCGGAAGGAATCACAGAGTCCTGATTCTTCTCCGTCTACCACTGGCTGAATGTTCTTGACGGCAAAGAGCTTGAACCATGCACAGAAGTCAGCTACTGCCTGCTTGCCTTGCTCATTGCCACACTGAAGAGTCTCTGCTGAGATAACCAAGCTGACCATTGGAAGATCATACCAGGCACCAAAGTGAAAGTGGTTGAGGTTCCGCTCCACTTCAGTCTGCCGTGTGGCAGCTAAGTGCTTCTTGAAGTTGGCCTTGTCATTCACTGCCTTGAAGAATTCCACACCACGGTCTGCAGACTCCTGCATAGCTTCGGCAGCACTGAGACTTGGTGGACCAAAGCAATGCAGGAACACTTTGCCTGTGTCAGCATCCTCCAAGGTGATGTTGCAGACATAGATTTGATTCTTGCTGTAGGCAAACTGAGTGACTGCCTCGCCAGTGATGATTGTTGGATCTAGAAGCTGAACTTTGGCGTCTCTGGTTGGTAGACCGGACTTGGAGTTGAACACCTTTTTGAGCTGATGGGTTTCTGCCTGTGAGACTGCAAGGTGAAAGAGTTGCCGCTTGACTTGCTTCTGCTGTGGTTGCAGGCTTGGGACTGGTTGGAACATTGGTGGCTTGGGGGTTGGTGGCTAGGGGGTTGGCGTCTCTCAGAGCCAGTCCAATTAGTGGGTGAGCATGCGTCTCTCAGAGCCGGTGCAACTACTCTAGCAAATTCGGCAAAAAAAAAAAAAAAACAAAACAAAACAATTCACCATCGCCAGCCGGATTGATCCTCATCAATTGAACCCACTCTGGGTTTGAAAGAAGATTGGTCCAGCTGGTGACGGAGGATTAACACTGTGAAAACAATGCGGCAATGCCAGGAGTCGAACTCCCGACACCCTGCGCACCGGCAGGCCCCTTTTCCCAAAAATGGGTTCTCAATGTCTACAACCGCCATGGAAGAGATCAGCCACTAAGCTATTTGGATCCTTGTTGTCCGCAAAGGAAATTCTAACTCACATGAGTACACTGCTTCCAACTGGCATGCAAAAAAATGAACATTCGCCAACAAACTATCTACATGGTGAGCTCAATTGCCACCGCAAACATGGCATATGCAAGCAATACTTTCTCACCCTTGTACACAACCATTGATCCCAATGCTGCCTCCACTGCACTGATGTTTGTGAACTCCATCTTGAGCTGTCGGTAAACCTGTGCACAGTGTTCCTTGCTACGGAGCACTGCAGCCACAACTGGAAGCACAATATCTGAGTACCTCCGTGAGCACTGCATCATACTGGCTGAGCTGTTGTCAGTGCACACTTTGATTGGGACCAAACATGTGAAACATGCAATGTTCTTGGCCTTGACCATGCGGTGCTTGATCCTACCAATGTAGGTGGCATTGATGCGTGGCTCCACAGACAGTGGTAGGATGGCTTCAATCTCGGCCCAGCAGTTGCAGTTGCTGAAGCGGTGTGCTTGACCACATGAATGCTGGTCACGGAAGAGGTAGCACAGTGAGCAACTGTTGGTTAAGCTCTGCAGCAGCAGCTTGGTGATGTGTGGCTGCTGGTGCGGTGGCTGCTGGTGCGGTGGCTGCTGGTGCGGTGGCTGCTGGTGCGGTGGCTGCTGAGGCGGTGGCTGCTGGTGCGGTGGCTGCTGGTGCGGTGGCTGCTGGTGCGGTGGCTGCTGGTGCGGTGGCTGCTGGTGTGGTGGCTGTTGGTGCGGTGGCTGTTGGTGCGGTGGCTGCTGGTGCGGTGGCTGCTGGTGCGGTGGCTGTTGGTGCGGTGGCTGCTGGTGCGGTGGCTGCTGGTGCGGTGGCTGCTGAGGCGGTGGCTGCTGGTGCGGTGGCTGCTGGTGCGGTGGCTGCTGGTGCGGTGGCTGCTGGTGTGGTGGCTGTTGGTGCGGTGGCTGCTGGTGTGGTGGCTGCTGAGGCGGTGGCTGCTGGTGTGGTGGCTGCTGAGGCGGTGGCTGCTGGTGCGGTGGCTGCTGGTGACAATGTTGCGGCAATGGATCCTCTGACAGAGTGCTGTATATATCCTGGTGCTGCAATGGTTGATAATGTGGACTGTGATCAATTGTCGGAGACTCTGACAGAGTACTGAGGATGTGCTGGTGCTGCGGTGACATAGTGGCCATCTTCTGGTGATGCAGGTCAAGAGCAGTGATGAATGATTGGTGCTGGCGGCATTGAGTATGTGTTGGAGACTCGCTCGGAATGGCAGCACCAGAGGCAGATTGGTTGTGCTGTGTGTTGGAATTGGCTCTTTCACCAGGACAATGAGGATTCCTGGCTGACTTTGGCGGTGACTCCAATGCAACAACCTGTCTGGAAGGTGTTACAGGCCCATCACCGTGTGGACAACAAAGATCACAAAGTGCAAAGTCAGGCTGACTGAGGCAGGTCACTGGCATCCCATCCATGTAGCTGGAGATGGCCAAGCGCCGACACGTCTGCTCTTCCATGTACTTCCTGATATATTCATCTTGTGATGGGCCTGGAGCTGCCAATAGAACTGCAGATGCTTGACCACCACTGCGCCCAGCTCGGCCTGATTCCTGAACATAGCTGACCATGTCCCAAGCATCATTGCAGTGCACCACCAAATTGACATGTGCTGGATTGATCCCAGTGCCAATTGCAGATGTGCCAACCAGAACACGCTTGCTGTTGTCGGTCTCTGCAGCTGAGCACTCCAACCAAGCCAAGAGTGTGTCCTGCTTCTCCCTTTCATCCATGCAGGAATAGATGCACCGGCAGTCAAGATCCTCTGCCATGTTCTGTGCTGCAGCCATAGACTTACAGAATACCATCACTGCTCCAGAGGAATGTGACTTGAGGAGACGTTGCAGATGAAGCAGCATATCAGCTGTAGATGCCACTCTGCAGACCTGGTATGAGATGTTCTTTCGGTTGGTTGCAGCCCTGATAAGACCAGTCCCATCTTGTGGAAGGTGCAGCACCATCTTGAAGGAAGGTAGCAGAGCTGGTGGCAGTGTTGCTGTTAGGAAGTACTGCTGGACACGGACAGCAGCAAAGAGTGCCTTGAGCTTGTCCATTGCAGGCCGGAAGGTATTCTGCGTCACACAGACATGGCACTCATCAAAAAAGATTCCAGCCAGCCGCCTTTGCTGGTCCAGCTCCTGTGCCCAGCTTGCAAAAGCCTGGTTGTAGCAGTTCTCTGCTGCAACAAAGACCAGCTGGCTCCCTTCCACCTTGTCCGCACTCTGGTACCCTGCCCATTTACTGGCTGAGATGCCAACACGGTGGCACTGCTGCAGTAGATCCTCTGTAAGTGCAATGTATGGCACCACCACAATGACCACAGAGGCAGGCGGCAGCCAGAGCAGCGGTGCCATGAACAAGGCAGACTTACCAGACCCTGTCGCCATAACAACTACCAGTGGAGACTCCTTGGCATAGATGGCATTCAGTGCATATGCCTGCTCCAGAGTCTTGGTGTAGCGGCTGCCAGTAATCTTGAACAATGCACTGCGCACCGCTGGAGGAAGGGCTGCTGACCGTTGCAGACCAGTGGAAGCTGCCAAGCTGGTTGAAGCTGAAGGAGCCGTGACTGGAGAAGAATCAACCATCTTGCGCTTGATGCTCCGTACATCCTCCTCCATGGATTCCAGCTTGCGCTTGACTGTCTCCAGCACTCTTGATGGCTCTGTGCCTGATGCTGCACCAGTGAGAGTCCCAAATGGCTTGATCTCCTCCTGGAACCGTGAGCGCAAGCCCCAGAAAATGTGCCACCGCTCTGACACTGCCAGCATTGCATCCATGCTCTCTTGTGTGAGCTGATGCAGCATACCAGCATCCAGACCGTAATGCTGGTCTGCAGTGTTGGTGGAGTGGCCAGCTTGCAGGTCATGAGCATTATCCTCCACATTCTCTGCCGTCAGAACCCTGGGCCGGATCAGCCTGCGGTCAATGCTGACAGCAAGCTGCCGCCATGTCCGCATTGTCAGACCATTGGACACTGAGCTAATGTACTGCTGGCAAAGTGCCTGCAGTGTCTTGCTGACTGTGTTGGTGTCCCACGGCCTACCAGCATGATCCACCAAGAGCATCGTACTAGCCTCACGTGGCTGCACCACTGCATTGTAGAGAAGGTGGACAAATGGAACCACCTGTGAGACGTATAGCACCACAAGACAGCCAACTCCATATGGCAGGAAGCGTGGAATGATCTTCTGGCGCCCAGTGCCCTTGTTGCTGGGCAGAGCAGTGAAGATGCTGCCATCATGGACAAAGATGTTCCGTGGACCCATGAGTGTGTTGGTGTGTTGGAGCTGCATGAGCTCTGTGCCCCTTGCCGGAAGACCACTCCCAAGCTCAATGAGCACCGCAAGTAGCTTGGTGAACTCATTGTGTATCGCAAAGTAGCTTTGCGCAGCTTCTGGATCAAACTCCAGCTCGTCAGAGTATGGATCCATCAGTGGCTGTGCAGGAGGAGCACCACCTGCAACTGCACGGCACAAGATGCTGGGGATGGTTGGCGGCTCCAAGAAGGCAGGAGCAAAGTTGAACCCAGGGCATGTGTTGCGGTGGTTGTCCCTGATGCGCCCAATGTTGATCATGTTGATGTCCTTTTCTTCTGCAAGCAGCCGGAGCTGAGTGAGCAGCCTCTCTGCCTGCTGCTGTGCACCCTGCATCAGCTCTTGCAGCCGGTCCACCACAATCACCTCTGTCCCAAAGGTGACTGTCCGCAGGTCCTTGCTCCACTGGAATGCATAAAGGCTGCCATCATCTTGCGCAAGCACCATTCCATACCGGAGGAGAGACTGAAGGTGTGCACTTGCAGAGTTGCTGTTGTGGTGCACATACCGCTTCAGAATCTTGTCCATTGCTGCTTGAATCCTTGATGGTGGCATGTCACAGAGGGTGCCGCTCTCTGGGTGGAGCAGCCGCTGGTGCAGCACACTGCGCAACCCAAACTCCAAGCTTGCAATGATAGAGGTGGCTGCACTGACAGGCTTGGGTGTGCCGTCCTTGCTGACACAGAGATGCAAAAACAGGTGGACCAATGTCAGCTGCTCTGTCTGTCCATACTTGACTGGCTCTTGCATGACCAGGAGCACAGATGCTTGCAGGAGCACAGATGTTGCCTTCTCCACCACTGCGGGATCCTTGTACATGTCCACATCTTCATTAACCACTGTGTTGTACTGGTCCCGTAGTTCCAGCATGACCTCTTCCAGCCTTTCCTCCATGCAAAGATGTTCCTCCAGACTCTTGCTGCCAAAGTACTCCAGATGGTCTCCGTCAAACAAGATGTGTGCAAGAAGGGCAAGGAGGAAAGCCCAAATGTCAGCACGCTTCCGGACTGTTGCTGCAGTGAGACTGTAGGGTGTGCTTGCTTCAGTGCTGTAAGCATGGAAGCTCTGTTGCACTTGACGGCCAGCACTGAGCAAGCAAGACATCCACCCATGGGCTGCTTGCTTGGCCATTGCAAGAATCCAGTGCACAATGTCATGGTGTGCACCAGGCCAGTCTTGAGGGTCTGATCCGAGTGAGCCAATTTTTATAATAGGCTTCCCGGCCCAGTACTTGTTCCAGCCAAGCTGCTTGGCCCACGGACTGATGTTGCCAGTCAGGACAGTGGCAGGCTGGATGCAAGGAGCACCAAAACCTGCTTCTTGCAGCCGCTCTTGATCCTTCTTGATGAAAGCATTGACCTTGGCCTGCACTGCTGCATCCAGCTTGTCTGCATCCATGGTTGTGGTCAGGATTGCTGGCGGAGGGGTGGGCTGCAGTGCTGGATTACAGACATACAGGTAGCGCCTGTTCTTGCCATTTTCAAAGATTATCTGGACTGGCACCGGGTGGAGGTACCTGGGCTTTCCATCCTCATGCACATGCTCCCGTGCATGTTGACACATGGAGGACCTGGCTGCAATGCTGTAAGGGCACTGCATGCAGTGGAAGCCCTGGTACTTTACCTCCAGCTCTGGAATGATTGGGACTGGGAGGAGATCCTTGTTGATGGCCACCGTGGCTGGATGCTCCATGTCCAACTCATCAAGCACATCTTGAAGTGCCTTCTTGGAAGAATCCACCAGTGGGTGTTGGTGGTAGCGCTTGAGGTGTGCCACAACTTCCTTGAAGAACGGGTAGATGGGAAGACCATAGGGGCAGTTGACATGTGTGCAGACCAGGATGCGTGGATGGTTGACCAGGCGCAGATTGAAGCGGGCAAGCTGTTGCACCTGCTTGGGCTGGATGTTGGTAGTAGCTGCCTCCTGGTTGGGTGCCGGCAGGCCACAGCTTGAACACGGCAAATGCAAAAGCAGAACAGTGACGTGTCAGAAATCAGCAAAAAATAAAAATAAAATAAAATAAAAAACTGAAAAGGTGAGGCTGTGTGGTGATGCAGTGAAATTCTGTACGTACCTGTTGGTGTCAACAGAGGGTCCAGCCTCTGGGACATGAGAGTTGCTAGCAGCAGCAATGTTGGCTTGGGAAGTGATGGGAGACATGGTTTAGAGTGTGGTTGTTGCAGCGTAAAGAGCAGTAGTGTTGTAGAAAGGCTGGAGTGGTGAGATGCTTTTCAATGTCATCCATCACGGCCACACAGCCTGTATATATGTGCAAGATCTCAGCATGCACACACAGCACACAGCATACTGACAGATGGCCCAACTGACTAGCATTGAGTGGTGGGATGGCTCAGACAGCACACACGGTACACAAAAAGCCGGTGTGGACCAGCATAGAGATGCAGACACTGACGTCAAAAAACAATGGGACAACTGGGACTGAAAGTGAGGCACTGCAGACAACCTGTGTGCACCGTAAGGGCAAGAACCACACACTGTACAGACAAAAAAGCTCTTCCACAGTGAGCAGTGCACTGGACACCATCTGTGGTGATCCCTGCTGTGGACTGTGGATGACGTACCTTGTGCCAGTCAGAGGTGGAAAATTCCGGCCATTGTCACGCAGTGCTCATGTTCACAGCCAAATTCCAAATTCTGTTGGTGGCCACACGTCAAATGTCAAGAAGTGCAAAGGGCAGAAAATGACGGGCTTTGATTGCTGTACATGCATACCTGACAAACCAGTGTCCATCATCCAGCCAAATTTCAAAGTCTGTTGGCTGCCTGTGCGTCAGGAAAAGATGGGCTGCCATCACCCTGCATTCATGATCAAGAGACCAGTGACTGTTGCTCGGCCAAATTCAATAATCTGTTGCTGCCCACTTGTTAATGGGCAGAAAATGCTGGGCTGCCATCACCCTGTATTCATGATCAAGATACCAGTGACCATTGCTCGGCCAAATTCAATAATCTGTTGCTGCCCACTTGTTAATGGGCAGAAAATGCCGGGCTGCCATCACCCTGCATTCATGATCAAGAGACCAGTGACTGTTGCTCGGCCAAATTCAATAATCTGTTGCTGCCCACTTGTTAATGGGCAGAAAATGCCGGGCTGTCACCACACAACACTCAAGATCAAAGGACCAGTGTCTGTTGCCCAGACATCAAAGTGCAGGGAATGCAAAGGGCCAAAAAAAAATGCCGGGCTGTTGCAGTACGGTGATACATTTTTGATGTGCCAAACTCAGATCAAAGTGTGTGAATGAAAGAGGGATGACGTGTGTGGCCATTGCTGTCTGGCTGTTGCTGCGCCAATTTGGAATCTGTCTGCTGTGCACATGTGTCAAAGGGGATGTGTGTCTGTTGCCCTTGGAAATTGGACGTGTGTGGCCGTTGCTGCGCCAATTTGGAATCTGTCTGCTGTGCACACGTGTCAAAAGGGATGTGTGTCCTTTGCTTTGTGTCTGTTGCCCTTGGAAATTGGACGTGTGTGGTCCCTGCTGCGCCAATTTGGAATCTGTCTGCTGTGCACACGCGTCAAAGGGGATGTGTGTCCTTTGCTTTGTGTCTGTTGCCCTTGGAAATTGGACGTGTGTGGCCGTTGCTGCGCCAATTTGGAATCTGTCTGCTGTGCACACGCGTCAAAGGGGATGTGTGTCCTTTGCTTTGTGTCTGTTGCCCTTGGAAATTGGACGTGTGTGGTCCCTGCTGCTGTGACGTTGCTACCCAAAATCCAAAATTCATTAAGCAGCAATCAAAGGGGAGGGCATGCGTGTGACCATTGCCAGGAGCCAGGAGCCAGCACCAACTTAGGACAGCACACGTCTGGGGTGGGTGACGTGGAATTTCTGACAATTTTGGACACACCAACACACTCCTTTTTGGATCCTCCATTTCCAATGGATTTGTTTGACGTACAGTGTGCAATTTCCAGGGATGAGTGTACGTCTGTGCAAAGTGTGCACACACTGCTCCGCCAGCATGGTGACTGCTGGTCAAATGAAATTATTGCACACCAAAGACACGCACACATTGGTCAACACTCTCAAACTGCAGCTGTGCATGGTGGTAGCCAACATGTGGCAGCCACGGCAGCTGTCTGTTGGTGCTCAGTGGTTTGAGATTGCATGGACTGCTATGTGACAGCTGCGCTGACATCTGATGTGAATCAAGTATGCACCTGTCAAGGGCTGTCAAAAATGTGAGATTGGACTGTTGTGCGGCAGGCCAATGCAGTGCAACACAACTGTTGCACTGCCAATTGCTGCCACCAAAGAGTTGGATTGGGCCGTTGTACAGTAGACCAGTGTGATGTGATGTGACTGTGGCCCAGCCAAACTCTGTGGAGTGCTGATGTGTCCGGTAGGTGGCTGACCAGAAGTTGGATTGGACCATTGGGAATTTCCAAGAATTTTGATGTGTCCGTCACACACCTGGCCGTTGCCTGTTGCCTGCTATTGGCATCTGCCACTCACCTGGCCGTTGCCTGCCAAAAAGTTGGATTGGACCATTGGGAATTTCCAAGAATTTTGACGTGTCCGTCACACACCTGGCTGTTGCCTGCCAAAAAGTTGGATTGGACCGTTGGGAATTTCCAAGAATTTTCACGTGTCCGTCATGCACCTGGCCGTTGCCCGTTGCCTGCTATTGGAATCTGCCACACACCTGGCCGTTGCCTGCCAAAAAGTTGGATTGGACCATTGGGAATTTCCAAGAATTTTGACGTGTCCGTCACACACCTGGCCGTTGCCTGCCAAAAAGTTGGATTGGACCGTTGGGAATTTCCAAGAATTTTGACGCGTCCGTCACGCACCTGGCCGTTGCCCGTTGCCTGCTATTGGCATCTGCCACTCACCTGGCCGTTGCCTGCCAAAAAGTTGGATTGGGCCATTGGGAATTTCCAAGAATTTTCACGCGTCCGTCACCCACCTGGCCGTTGCCCAGCCAAAAAAAATTTCGATGCGTTGCGGCACTAGACCAGTCTACTTGGCCTTGTCTGTTGGGGTTGACGGACAGGGCTGGACGCGTTGATTTGGCAGGACGGACATGGCCGTTGTGGGCAAGTGACAATCAATGGGCTAGGGCTAGGTTTGTGTCAGGTTGGCCTAGGTCCAGTCATGAGGTTCAGGTGAGCTTCAGGTGAGGTTGAGGTTGGCCTAGGTGCAGTGAGGTTGAGGTTCACTGAGGTTGCCCTAGGTGCAGTGAGGTTGGTGTGAGGTTGCTGAGCCTAGGGTCCAGAGGGTCCTGAGGTTCCTGAGGTTCCCAACCTCAACACCTTGCATGACAAATGAGGTTGGGGGGGTAGGTTCTGAGGTTGCCCAACCTTGATCATGCCCTCCAACCTCCAACTCCTTTTACAACCACAAATCAATGTCCATTCCCACCTCACAGCACCCCAATCCACCCCCTCACACCATCTGCAGCCTCATCAATTAGTACCTCCACATTGACTGACTGAAACTTTGACGGGCCGTAGCCAGCCGGTAGGGGGTAAACTTTACCCCTGATTGTAACTCATATAAGAGCTAATGCACCAACTGAGGTTGTCAGACATTGAAAGTTGCAATGTTTTTCGGGACCCTCATAGGACAGTCATATAACCCTAACCCAAAGAAAACCTATGGGTTTTCAAAATTTGGCAGAGCTTACGTAATTTTTGAGTTTTGAAAACCCAAAAATTTCCCAAAACCCGGGGTTTTCAAAACCCAACTGAAATTGAAACCCCCTACTCTTCGTTCTGCAGCCTGGACCCTGACTGCATCGTGATTTGCAAGAGTGCTCATCGCAGTCACGTTCTGGAACCCCTTGGCTCTCACTCAGCACAGCTCTGCTGGCCTGGCCCACCTCAGCGCTTGCCCATCGTCACTCTGGTAACGCAATACCGATTCTCCTAACACTGCGCTACTGGTAGTTTCACACCGTTCCACCCGCCTTCATACCTGTCTGTCCAGACACGTCGGAACCCTCGTTTTCTTTCCTGTAGCATGGCATAGTCGGTGTACTTCACGGGCGCTACCGCACGATGGCCTTCTCCCTCCAAGAGGCTCTCGAACAGATCCGCAGCGACAAGATCAAAGACAGGCAACAAGGCCTCGAAGCACTCGAACACATCTTCTCCCACTCGGACAATGTTCTCAACCTCGATCCCAAGCACGATGGCAAGCCATGGCTCAAGACCTTCCAGTCGCTCTTCGCATGCGTGCTCGCCGAGAAGGCAGCCTGCATCCGCAAGGGCTCCCTTCTTGATGCGCAGCCTGTCGCGCTCGCAAGGCTGCAGCGCGCAGCCCAGATGCTTCGCTCGCTCGTCACAAACGCCGCCCCGCTCCTCACTCGCAAAGTCGTCAAGGCCCTCGTCACACACATCCTCCAGATGCTTAACCATCGCGGCACTCTTCTCCGTCCAATCGCACCCGCCTACACCTCTGCGCTTTGCGCTATCTTGCAGCATCAGCACCATGTCGACCATCTTGATCCCGAAGACTGGCGTGCAGCTGCCTTCCTGTGCTTCGACATTCTCCTCGGACGTGATCTCGACGCCTCGGTTGCCACCAGCAATCCACAAGATTGGTTAGCATCCATTCCAACAACAGCCTCTGTCGCTCCGCAGCGACGTGGACTCAGCCTTGAAGATGCCGTGATTGCAGAGTGCCTCCGCCACCTCATGGCGTGCACAGTCGCGCCTCTGCTCGGCCCCGATGGATGTTCTGTATCGCTTCTCGCCGACTATACCCGATTTCTGCTTGCCTTTCCCGTAGAATCATCCGCTCATTTGCCAACCATGACCGGATTCGTCATCTTGCTCGAGCATCTCGAACTCAACAGCACCCGCGAGGTCATCTTCGCCTCCCTTTCCCTACGCCACGTCCTACTGTCGCTCTGGAAAACCAAGAATTACCTGCTCAAGGTACAACTCCTTCTCTTTTTGCGAATCGTCGTCCTGCCTCTGGCATCATGTGCCACCAAGCAATCCGAGCTTGGCCTGCCTCAAGAACCAGCCACTCTTCACCTTTTGCGGAAGGAAGCAAGTGTCTTTCTCGAACTCATTCACAACACCCTTCTCCGTGATCCCGATACCAGATGGGCGCTTGAGCCAGTGCGCATGGATGCGCTCGTCTTCCGATGGCCACACAACAGCCAAGCTGGTCCCTCCCGTCCATCTCCAGTCCTCTGCAACCCCGCCTTCTTCGTAGGCCCATACTCTAGCGAACAGGATACATTGTCATGGTGTCGTGTTGGCTTACAGGTCGACATTATACATGCTCTGATTACCCTCGATCCTCTGCCAGAAGGTAGCACAGCTGCTTTTTCCGGACACCGTGAAGCTGTACATGAAGAGCTGCCTCTGGGCACAGCAGCGAGCCAGCCCTCTACTCCTCGTACAAGAGCTTCACACGGAAAGCGCGAGTCGGACTCGGTCTCTGCAAGCCCAAAGAAGCGGAGACGAACCAGTCCAATCGAGGCTGCAGATGATGCAAATGGGCGTGTCTGGGTGCAACAGCTTATCCAAATCATCTCGAATGCTGGTTCATCGTCACCTTCGGGCGCAGCGGCGAGGCTCTGTGCTCTGCAGCTGCTCACATTCCTCATCTTCACCCAACTAGATGTGCTCAAAGATATGCAGGTCGAAGGGATACGAGCGATGCTGCTTTCGCTCGCTGCAGATACTGATAGCCTTTTGGTCTCGTGGAGCCTCGTTGGACTCGGCGCCATTGCGCTCCGGTGTGACACGGCTGAATCTGACAGAGCCGACAGCGATCTCACTAGCCCACCTACCCAATCTGGCGCTCATATGTGGGCAATTGCAGTGCGTAAGCTACAGCTCCCAGACACTTGCCGTGCTGCTGCTTTTCTGCTCAGCGCTGTGCTTGCAAAAGGCACACTTCCTCATGCGACGTTCCAGACAGAGATGACCCGGTTGATCGCCGAAGTTGACCTGCAAGGACCACCTGTCATGTGCGACAGTGTCTGCCACCTCATGACCTTACTCTTACATCGCACGACCTCAAATCGCACTTACCAACACTTGGATCCCAGGAGAAAGATCGGGGCATGGTTTGCGAAAACCTATTCGCCAGCCGATGCTTTTCAGTCACCCTCCATGAGCGCAGTCATCCGGTCAACAGACCTTTTCCTTCCCTATCAAGACCTCATTCGCCTCCTCAGCTGCATCGTTGCCGATCGACAATCACAGTTCCCAGATTCCGCAGTCTTGAACGCCAATATACATACGGGCGATGTTGCTGCGCTACTGAGACGGAGATCACAATCACAGAGCCTGCGTAGCCTAGCGCTGCGATCTGAGATCTCCGAAGTGCAAGACGATTCCACCAATTTCGACCACGAGGCAGTCGAGAACGGGCCATCGCTGCTCTCCCCGGAAGCATTCAGTAGAATGACGATCTTGCTCGAAAAGAAGACCGAAATTTGTCTTGAGAGGCTTGAAGCCTTTGCTTCGGGCTCAGGCTCTGCGCCAGACTTGCCATGCCAGGCTGCAATTGTCGCCATACACGCAGCTCTTCTCGCCATGGATCTGTTGTCGCGCTCGGAAACGCAAACTGGCCCGCAACGCGCATCACAGATACAATGCTGCTGCCACATCATCATCAAGGTGATTGATGTTGCTTCGCTCTCAAAAAGCTTGCGAGCTGAAGAACGCAGCCTCGTCGTTCAGCAGCTGAACCTGCTCATCCCATCCCGTGCCCATCTCCCGCTCTTGCGAGGGGAGCGTGAGTTCACTGACTTGTTGTGCAGGCCTAATAAAGCGAGCGGGATCGCGGCTTTCACGATGAATACGATGGGTGGTAAGGCCAAGGTTGAACAGGCTTCTTCTAATTGCCGGCGGTTTTGGACAGCGATTCGAGAAGTCGACATGCTCGACCCAATCCTGTCCAGCTTCGATCGACTGCTGGAACACGCTTTGTTCGGCGACGAGGAACCTGCGAACGGACCGACGTCTGCTGCCCTCTCGAGCGGCCGCGATGCTTTCGATGATGCGCCAGATAGCGGTACATCGAGATTCCTACGTGCGCGAATTCCTGTCTCTCCTGTTTCGATGGGTTCGACAGAGGCTGTCGTCAATGTCGCTGTCCGACTGCTTACCGGTGTACCCAGGATGCTAACCGGTGACGCAGACTCCAGACGTGATGAACTCATCGTCTCGATCTTCTTCGAGTGTCCGGTTGAGGGTCTCATCTCGACATCACCGGTCCTGTTTGATTCACTCCATGATGGCACCCTGTGGATGAGCCAACGAGACCTCGTTGACGCATTGGACCGCATTGGTACGGAGCTGCTCACCTCATACGATTTCGCACGTTTGCCAGCAGCACGTATTGCCGCTGTGCGTGCCGTCTCAGCCGTGGTCCCGCTGCTGCTTGCGGAGTTTGACGAGCATTCGGACCTCTTTGACAAGGTGCAGAAGTTGGCAGCATTCTTCGCTGATCAAATTGGTCGGACGAAATGGCCCACCCCGTGGGAAGTGCAGCTGGCTTGCGCCACCTTCTTCGCCGAGTATTTGCGATTGGACCCGGAAGGACGGCTGTGCCGGTCCGGCAGCGCTCGTGGGGTGAGCTTTTCTCCGCAAAGAGCTTTGCTACAAATCAATTCTGACGCCGATGTACGTGTCCGTGGTCTCGGGTCGATCATCTCTGCTTCGGTATTCGAGACAACTTTGAATGACGAAGAACACATGACCGAGGCCTACAACACTTTTCGCGAAGGCCTGCCCAGCGATTCCAGTAATCCTCAGCATATCTTGACCCGGGCCCTTAGCCTCTGCAACGTCGCAATCACCAACTCGGCGGTCCGAAGGTCTGCTCTCTTTCATCTTCTGGAGATTCTACTCGCGACCGGTATGTTTCCGGCCACAATCCAGCACCTCTTCGCGCAGGTAGCCATACGACTAGGCTTTCCCGATGCATCCAGCTGCTACCAAACTTTTGCTGGGCAGATCACGTGGGGCATGGCCTCGAACAGCTATGACCCATTGCAAGTGCCGTGGAAAGTCCTTGGCTTTGCAAGTAAGCGCGATTGTCTTGAAGCAACCTTTTCTGCGTGTGGCAGCATGCTCCTCGCCGCGCAAACCTCTGAAGGTCGAACGCAGTTCGAAGCGCTTGTCCGGCTGACGAGACGGACTCAGCAGCAAGGGTTGCAAGAGTGCCTTCCCTTTCTCACAGCAGCCTACCTGGGATTTGCAGTACAGACTGGTCAACGAGAGGGACAACCTGATCTGCCTGCCATTTGTCTGCAAACCCTACATGATCTGTCTTTGCTTGGCTTTGTAGAAAGCGAACAGCATGTTGGATTACGGCAAATGATTACGAATGCAGACGACCTTATTGTTACCGTCATGTTGTCGCTCTACTTCGAGCCAGGGACCACCTTGTTAGAGAGTCAGCGCTCCGCGATTGCAGCGTTGACGCAGCACAACGGCAAAATGGGCAAGACGTTATCAGCTTTGACCCCAACGACGAACACTTCCAGTCTGGCTCTGCACGAACCTAGTCGACCTTTCTTCCCAGCTGCTGTCACCTGCGCGGCACTATCAACACTGCCAAGTCTCGGTATCGAGCCCTTCCGAAAGGACGTGATCTACAATGTACTGCGCCACCTCTTTCACCAAATCGCTTCCTCGCGCTTCATCAACGATCAGCTGCGCTTGTGCGCTGCCCTTCGGATCTATATCGCGATGTGTGGCGACGATTTCTGGTCAGATCAACTCAATGCCCGCGTGTTGGTCAAAAGCATCGAGCAGCTCCTTGACCAGCGACATCTTCACTCCGACTTGCATCCTATCCTCGCTTTTGCCTGCAGTCACTCATCTCTCGCGAAAGGAGCTCCGGATATCCTGGTTTCGTGCATCATCACATGGTCGGTGCAATTGGGTGCCCAGCTTGCGCGCTCTTCGGACGCTGGTGATTGGTTGCTGGAAGCTGCACGTGAGGTCGCCAAGATCTCTCCCGTAGCCACATCTGCCACGGCACTCTTGTGGCCTGTAAAGTTCTCTTCGACAGGGCAAATCGCGATAGAGAGCCTCATCGACATCGAGACACTTTCCTTTGCCATTGAAGCTTGTCCGCGCATGTCGCTCCATCTTCCATCGCTGCTACGCGTCCGAACAGTTCTTCGGAAAGCACGTCAGACAGAGCTCGAGGCTTTTTGCCATGGGTCGGCCTGGATGCTGTTGGAGCGCATGGCTGAATGTCGAGCTGTGTCACCGACTCATTCGGTTGAGGACTTAAACAGCGTGAGTGATGTGATCAGTGACATTTTTTCAATCATCATGGGTGTTGGCGAGATAGCTTTGTCGCAGCGAAAATCGGGTCGCACTGACGGCCAAGTTGACGGAACGATTACGGAGCGGTTTCTTGTTGGAGTTGATACCGGCGAGGTCAGCAGCTTATCAGCAGCAACGGTGCTCACGATTTACCAACTGGCAGATGATTTGCCA
Source organism: Ustilago esculenta (assembly GCA_020827535.1). Lineage (NCBI taxonomy): Eukaryota > Fungi > Basidiomycota > Ustilaginomycetes > Ustilaginales > Ustilaginaceae > Ustilago > Ustilago esculenta. The sequence continues at coordinate 630,534 of JAAKGJ010000015.1, read as the reverse complement.
CTCAAGCAGGGTCATAAGGCTTTTGAGACACTGCGGAACATCGCTGCAGCCTTCGAGGGTCCCCTTGCGGAAATACACCCAACCAAAATTCCGGCCGCAACAAGAGAAGAGCTCAGCCGCATTAGGCCAAGCATTAGTCCTCTGACATCAAGCGCTACAGCTTCGCAGCCGCAAGACTTGCTAGATTCAACGTTGTTAGACGCTTCGGCCTCGTCGGACCGCTGGATTCGCCGCCTATCAGCAATGCTCTGCAACCTTCTAGCTTCGGTACAGCAGCAAAACATCTTCCTCCCGGTTCACCAATTCGTTTCAACCAATACTGAGGCAGCAAAAGCGCTGTTTCCGATTCTACTCCTTTGTTTTACGACAGAGGCCATCAGGGGCGTTCCGGCTCGACCATCTTCCGATGGGAAGAGACGTACTTCGGGAAGGCGATCGGAGCCGCAAGGAGAATCGCCTTCGCTGGAGTTGTGCCGCTCGGCAGTGGCAACTCACTTCGAACAGGTGCTTGGATCCATAACTTCTGACTCTATCTGCAGCGAAATTATCATCCAGGCTCTCTTGACGTTGAGAAGGTTCCGACCCGTGCAAGAGGAGCCAGATAGGGTGTGTTATTGGTTCAATGTCAACACAAGTCTGCTGGCGAGCCGCTGCATCACTTGCGGACTCTTTTCTGCCGCGATTTTCTTTGTCGAACATGGCATCTGGGAGCAAGACGAGTCTCAAGCAGCTCCCACATTATTGGCACGGAACAGAACCAACCTGCTTCATCAAGCCTATATGAACATTGACGATCCAGACGCCTTCTATGGAATCACGGATGGAGATGTACGGGAGCTGCTTCTGAAGCGTCTGCATCATGAAGGACAGTGGCTTCGAGCGCTCCAATATCACGCAGCCGACTATGAGGCTTCGAACTCGGATGGCATGAATCCACATGGAGATGCAACCAATGCTCTTGGCCGAAACCTTTCTCTGCTTGGTTTTGAGCGCCTCTTTGAGACTCTCAGTTCAGGCTCGGCTATTCAAGACGATCTGGCTTCAAACCGCATCAGCGGCCGCAATTGGAGCGCTTCTTCGTGGGACTTACCAGCACCAAGCTCAGGGATTGGGAGAGCTCCAGGCGTTGAGGATGTGCTACAAACACTGCGTCAAGCGAGCATGGAACAAGACGTCGATGGGTTTTTATCACTCGCGTTCCGGTCGCAGCTTCAGTCACTGTGTTCGACGCCCGTCGAGAGTATCACAGCTATGCGCAAGATCCAAGGTGAACTGCTCGCACTCGGTCAGGTCAAAATTTGGCGCAAGGCATCCGCCTCGTTAGGTCCAGATGAAGCCGTAGCGCATTTGCGATCTTCCTGGACAAGGGCAGATGTGGGTGGTCCTTATGAAGTGACCGAAAAGGTGTTTAACACGCGTCAATCGATTTTGCAAGCAGTCAGGCAACGAATGCAGTGGAATCAGATCGGCGACGTCCTTGATGGTCCAGCGGAACAAGTCGCTAGGGTCGAGAGATCCCTCCTAGTTCTGCTCAGTAGCCAAGCCCGCGAGCACGAGAAGGTACAACAAGCTATCAACGCAACCGCGCGAGCAGAAAGGATTGAGCACGCATTAGGAGACGGTGCCAACCTCGCGCGAGAGGAGTTCGCCGCAGTTCTCTGGAAGCAAGACGAGCATCCACCTGCCATCCAGCTCCTCTCCCAGATCGTCGACAACCTAGGCATCACGACGCACTCGCCAGCGCCCCAAAAGCGCCGCGGAGCGCGTCTCATGGCGTTGCTCGCACAGTGGCGTGCCACCGCACGCTCGCAGCACCCGAGGGAGATCGATCGCTCCCTTTTCGAACCTGCGATGAGGTTGATCGCAAGTTCGAGTGTCTCCGAGATGAAGACAGATGCCGAGCAGTCCGAGATCGCGTACAGGTGGGCAAGATTTGCAGAAGAACACCATCGCGGATCAGATATGATGGAAATCACACGTCTTCGCGTCTACATTGAACGCCGTGGCGAAGAAATTTCACAGAATCAACGCGAGTTCGAAAGGACAGGGTCAAAGACGGAAAGGAGCAAGCTGCTTCAGTTCCAGCGTCAAGCCGAAAAGATTCTTCGTCAGGATGAGACCCGCTTGACAGAGCTAGAGGCAACCAGAACGCACTTCCTGCGTCGCAGCGTCGTTATGTACGCACGAGCACTGGCCTCCTCTGATGTCCACGATGATGCGGTGGCTCGACTTATCTCGCTATGGTTCGAGAACGCGGCCGACGCAGAACTGAACCGTCTGCTGGCGAGCTGTCTGTCAACGATTCCGTCGCGCAAGTTTGTCACTCTGATGCATCAGCTGTCGGCGCGTTTGACCGAGGTTCCTGATCAGGACGACTGCATGGCCGCGTTCCAGTCCAATCTCACGAACCTGCTTCTACGCATGTGCCAGGATCATCCCTTTCATTGCCTCTATGCCATCTTTGCCCTGATCAAGACAGGCGCGGATGCCAAGGCAGCCGCGCATCGTCCTACTCCCAAAAGTTCGTTGGCTCCACCGACCAGGTCAACGCCGTCCCCTTCTCCGCAAATTTTGCGCTCGACTGCTGCTGAAAAGATCTGGAATCAGATCAAACGACGCTCGACACTTGGCAAGCGAATCAAAACATTTGAAGAGCTTTGTCTGGCGTATGTGGAGTGGGCAGAGTTCGACCTTACATCGCGTCCGGACAGGTACTTCCAGAGTAGTGGCGCTATCAAGAAGGGGGCGCTGCGCATGCCACCATCGGGTGAGCTGAGACTAGCCCGCCTGAGAGACTTGGACGTGCCGGTGGCCTCTGCCCGCCTTGTGCTTGACCATACGTGCAAGTACGAGAGCTTCATTTCTATTGCAAGGTACAGCGAGACATTTACAACTGCCGGAGGCATCCATTTGCCCAAGATCAGCGAGTGCATTGGCAGCGACGGCAAGAGGTACAAACAGCTCTTCAAGCGCGATGACGATTTGCGACAAGATGCTGTGATGCAGCAAGTGTTCCGGATGGTCAACGAGCTGTTGCAGGCGGATCGACGGACTCGAGAACGGAAGTTGGCTATCCGTACCTACACAGTGCTTCCCCTCGGACCGCAGTGCGGCATGCTCGAGTTTGTCACCAACACGGTACCGCTCGGTGAGGTGCTCACGGCTTTGCATGCTAGATACCGGCCAGACGATGTCACACCGACACAAGCGAGGGGCAGAATTCGCGATGCGCAGTCTTTGCCTGCCGAAGCCAAGCTCGAGGCGTTCCTAGACGTGTGCGAAGGGATGCGGCCCGCTTTTCGGTTCTTTTTCAGCGATGCTCAGCGAATGCCGAGGGACTGGTACGAGACGCGTCTGCGATACACGCGCAGCGTCAGCACCAACTCGATCGTGGGCCATGTGCTGGGTCTGGGCGATCGACACGTGTCCAACATCCTGCTCGACCGGGAAAGCGGTGAACTGGTTCACATAGACTTTGGCGTAGCGTTCGACCAAGGGAAGCTGCTCCCAATCCCAGAGCTGGTGCCATTCCGACTCACGCGCGACATTGTGGATGGCATGGGCATCAACGGGGTGGAAGGCACGTTCCGACGCTGTTGCGAAGAGACACTGCGTGTGCTGAGAGCGCACCAGGATGAGATCAAGACGGTACTGGAAGTGTTCCGGCATGATCCGCTGTTTGCATGGACATCGAATCCCATCAAGGTGCTCCGAGCGCAGGAAGCGGATGAGAGCTCCCCACCTGCACCGAGCATGGAGCGATCGGGATCAACTGCGGGCGGGACGCGATGCACGCCAGCGCCGATACCGACGCCGGTTTCAGGAACAGCCACAGCGTCAGGAAGAGTGAGAGTGTCGAGGTCGACCACGCCGTTAGGAATAGCAGGAGAAGCTGCTGGGGTGGTTGGCACAGATACGGCGGGACTAAGTGCGGACCGTGCGGTGACTTCGGTGATGGCCAAGCTGTCGTCGTCTCTGAGCATCGAATACACAGTCAACGATCTGATCCAGCAGGCGATGGATGCAGGCAACCTATCGGCGATCTTCCACGGCTGGCAGGCTGCGCTATAAGTCAAAAAACCACGCGACAAACAGTGCACCAAAAAAAAAAAAACAAGACACCATGGGATCGGCTACGATACGAAATGTTGGAACTTGCTGCGGGTCTTGCTGCGACGTGCATGTAGTTGATTCGACCGAAAAGTTTATGTGTTCTGAGGACGTTTGGGCTCATAGGTCGAGTGACAAGTGCGGGGAAAGACGGCATCAGAGAAAGAAAGCTTGGCTAAGAAGATTATCTGTGGGTACATACGAAACGGGGAGATGACGTCCGTGAGCCACAGAAGCTTCTCATGCGGACGAGGCACGAGGTTGGATGGGAGCGAGACGACTCCAAGTTGCAAGAGCCTGCGTGTGGGAGAAGGCGGGGGAGTGTGGGGCTTATCCCAGATGAGAAAGAGGCTTGGCTGCGGTGTTGAGCATGGATGCGAGGGAGTGGGGTTCAGTTTGGCTCATTGTGCCAGAGAGACGATTTGCACCGACGCCGACGATGAAGTATTCGAAACAAGCTCTAATCTGGGGCGTGTGTCTAGATGAGAAGGTTGGCATGCAGGTACCGACGTGTCGGACAGGCAATGAATGGAATTGGACGCAGTGAATGCTCGCACAAATTTAGTGTGTGTCACCGGCTGTACTGACTGTGACTGGAACGTTAGGCCCGACGGTGCGAGCGAGGCAGGGAGAGGTGTCAAGTTGCGCGCTCTCTTGGGGTGGTTTTGTCCGGGTTTCACGCTCGACGCAACACTTGACAGCGTCGCATGAAAGTGGGGCAGCTTCGCGGTCCGTACTCCGCTCACCGAAAGCCTGAGCCACACGGCGGCGACCGTTTTAGAGCTGCGTTGCACTCGTGAGGTGCGTCGGCTCCACCCCTTTCGAACCGCCATCCTTGTCGAGGCTGCCGCAATGCTGGAGCACAGGCGTGACGTTAACGTGACGCTGGCGTTTCGTCTCTCTTCAACAATGACACAGACGTGGCATTGCTATTGGTGTGGCGGCTGGTAGCAGCAAGCAACTGCCAAAGGCGCTCGCTGCTTGTGGGCGTACTGAACGAGGCATGTGGTCACTGCAAAGGCGGTACGAGAGAAGCGCGCTGAGTTGAAAAGCTGGGCTGAGAGAGCCGCACCTCGGTTACAATTTGAAATGCATTCTCATTTAGGATGTTGCGCAAGTTTTCAAGTCAGACACAGAATGAATAATGCGCGTCACCACCAGCTACGCACGCCGATGCATGCAGATGATGCACAAGGCACAAGATCAACAAACAGTCAACCGCATCTGCTCTGCATCTGCTCTGCATCTGCTCTTTCAAACGACACCTGCCAAACCGCGGATCCTCGCTTCTGCGGCTGCTGGACGACTGAGCATGCTCATTCGCCCCACAAGACTTCGGCTCCCCTCACAATCGCATTGTCTTTGCTCATCAATGCGCCCTTGACCAGTCCCCCAGTCCCCCAGTCCCCCAGCTACACGCGCCCCACTGTGGATCGCAGCTAGCTTGGACGTGCAAAGTAAATCTCCGGCTAGTTGCGGCTTTGGCAAGCATGTCCATATGGCTCAACCCAGTGTGTGCGCTGAGACCGCCTGAGCGAAGCGTGCCTCCGAGCGTCACATCGAGCCAGTGAACCGCCTTGCTTCTGAAACCTGCGTAGAGGTTGGTGGTGCACTCCCCTTTCAGCTCAGACCTCCTCCTCCACCAGTTGCCAAACTTCGCAATTACGTCTGGCGGTTTCAACAACACTGCTGTGCTGCTGTGCTGCCGTCTGCCGCTTGTTTTGTTTAACGCTGCTGCAGGCACCACATTCCCAGCCACCCTTGCGCCTGTCTACTCCAGATCATATATACACCCCACACTACTTTGCCGCTTCCTTGCGTCCATGCCATCAGCATTCACTCTCCACATCATGAGCGCGCCAACCTCTACACATCCAAAGCAGGCAGGTGTTGCCCCAACCACCCGTCCGTCCATGGGCGATCACAAGCTAACCGATACCAACGTCCCCTCCATCGCACCCGACAACCATTGCCACGAGCCCTCACCATATGCCCCCGGTGGATACGGCAAGAAAGCCATCGCTACCCATCCCGTCACAGGTCAAGCCTACGACAAAGTCTACGGTGTTCGTCCCAAGACCACCTGGCATTTGAAACCCGCCAGTGAGCGTACTCTTTGGGAGTTCATCGCTTCCCAGGACCTCGCTCCGGATGTCTGCTACGCTAAGCGCGATGCCTCGGAAAAGCTGCGAGGTCCTCCCCCTACCCAGCCACTCTGGAAGGAGAACGTGTTCATTCTCACCACCGCAACATGGGCACCTCTCGTTCACAGCGTATGGAACTTTGCATTTCCCAACCACACCATGCACTGGGCCCCCGCCTGGCTCATGTACCACATCCTCTTCATCCTCTTTGCCATTCGAATGATCAAGCGCCTCCATCACTATATGGAGAAGTACGGCACGCTCGACGAACAAAACCGCGGTCGCGACATGGTCGATGACAAGCACGTCAACCACCTCGGTCAGTCGATCTTTATCTACACCATCTTCCGAACTCTTGCGCCTTTCCTCCTCGCCTGGCGTGGCGACATGACCAACATCTGGTCTGGTCTTTCCTGGGCAACCCCACTCAAGATTGGATGGTGGGAAATCGCACTCGACTACTGGTTCTACCTCTATCACCGATCCTGCCACGAGTTCGACTTCCTCTGGTTCGTCCACCGTCAACACCACGCCACCAAACACCCAACCCCTATCCTTTCCATTCTCGCTGATGACTGCCAAGAAGTACTCGAAATCTTCGTCGTCCCATTCTTGGCTACCGCGATTTCGCCCAAGATGAGCTTCATCGAAATGTGGCTTGTCGTTTGCTACACGCTGTACGTCGAGGCTCTTGGCCACAGCGGCATTCGAGCTTACTGGGCCCACCCCGTTCTAGGTGGTGTACTTGCGCCTTTCGGTATGGAGCTGACTGTCGAGGATCACAGCAACCACCATCTTTATGGCAAGGCCGGAATGAACTACGGCAAACAGACTAGGGTTTGGGACCGTCTGTTCGGTACCGTTGATCCTAGGAGAGAGACTCAGGAAGTCGGCATCTTCGGATCGTAGTGTTGCTCTGAATACTTTGCTTTCTTGAACAATGTATACTTTTCTTACACTTGGTTGGTACATTAATGTCATGTCCGAAAAACAAACATCATTTGCCGGTAGTCTGAGATGTTCGACCGTTGAAAAGTGTCGATTTAAGATGATGTTGCAAGCTGGCTAGCCACGGCAGGTGTGTCAGATCACGATATCGCAGCACGGGATGAGATGCCTACGATGAAACCAATCGTACAGGAGGAGCGAATCAGGGTCGAGGGCGAGTAGCCGTTCCCGGCGTTCGCCTTTTCGAAGCAGATTGTGCTGTGTTTGCTGTGCGTTTTCGCTTGGGCGTTTTCGAGTCCTCCTCGCCTGTTGGTGCGGAATCCTCCGCAGTATCTGTCTCTCCACCCGTCGTTGTGATTCCAGCCACAGCGATGGTCGCTGAACCAGCCGCACCAGCCGCACTTCTCTTGCTCTTTGCAATGATCCTATCCGCCTCCCAATTCAAATAACCTTCTCTACCACGTTCCCAAGATCGCACACTCGCACCCACGCCATCATCATCACCATCGCCCTCGCCCGCATCCCGCTTGACCAGCCCATCTCCGGAGTAGAGCGGCGCACCGAGTGGGTCGGCCGCACGCAGCTCCTGAAGCGCTTTCAGCAGTGGAATCGTGTCTGCCTTGAGCTTGCGTGCGTGCTGACCGAGCGTCTCGGTGAGAATAGGCGCTGTGGATTTGGCGTCCGTGGTTGCGGTGTCCGAAGAGTAGAGGATGGAGGAGAAGCGTTCGGCGAGTCGAAGCATGCGGTTGAGGCCTTCTTGCGTTGCATTTTGCGCGAGGAGCAGCTTGTGTTGTGTTGCTCTCGACTGACGAAGTCCGAATCGCGGTCAACACAGATAAAGGAGCATTTCAATGGGTGTCAGTACGGACAATTCTGTTCTGAATGTGTGGTGAATCATTGGGCTCCAAGATACTTACCGCAGCAATCTGACGCTTGAGCGAGTCTTCGGTCTCTCCCAGCTGGTAGCTTCTCTCGTTGGCGCTGACGTTGGCGCTGACGTTGGTAGAGGCGCCGACTAGGCTCTTTCTCGTCGACTTTGCGGGTGCTTTTGAGGATGACGGCGCTCCAGGCTGCTGTGGCCGGAGATCCAAACCTCGGTGATGATCCAGCGTCATGTACTTTGCCTGCCTCGAGCGGATGCCAAACACAGAACGGAAACAATACAGCTCAAACGTATCGAGCGTATGGTCCAGCGAGTTCTCCATCAACGTCAAGATCGCATGGATACCCTGCTCGGCTTCCAGCTCTCCACCGTCCACATTTTTGAGCAGCTCCACCACAACGTTCTCGAACTCGGTCGCAATGCTGTACAGGTGCTCGTTGGACAGGTAGACGAGCGCATCGATGAACGATTTTGGGTTGTATCCAAAGTGCTCGGTAAGCAGTTCCAGATGTGCGTCTGTGGAAGCTTCATCCTTTTGGTTGGACTGAGACACGGTAGCGGCTGGCTTCTGTTTGGTGGGTGCGGATGGGCCTGCTTCGGCTGATGGAGGTACTGATGTGGAGGAGGATGGTGCTGTGGTAGTTTTGTCTTTGGCTTTGGCAGCATCAGCCGATGAGGATGCCGTTGCGGCGTGTGAGGATTGCTGTGCTGACGGCATAGTTTTGTCTTGTCCCTCTTCTTTGCTAAGGTATAGGAACTGGGGTATGTGTGGTGGATGACGGTGGATGACGGTGGATGACGGTGGATGACGGTGGATGACGGTGGACGACGACGAGAAAGAACAACACGGGCGTCTGCAGGTAAGCGTGTTTGTGCAGCTCCGCCCAAAAAGTGCGGTCGCGTCACGCAAACGCGTGCCACGATCCAAAGTGTTACATTTAGTAATCTGACATCTTCACGAAAAAATCAAATCAAAAATCTCGGGAGCTGGAACCCAGCCCAAGTCGATCACTCCACATGTTGGCACGCACACGAACACAAACACATTCGCAAGCGGAAACTGACAGCCTCAGCCAAACAGCGCTTGCGCAAGTGCCACCTTGGATTCACACCGTGCTCACCAACACTCGTGTTCAACACATTCACTCCCGCTTCGACAAGCTAGCCTCGATCCACCTAGCCTACATCCACCTCGTCGTCCCTACCGCTATCATCTGTACCAGATCGCCTAGGTCTCTCGTTGCCCACCTCGTTGATCGAGCCTTGTGAGCTATTTGGACGGCTTTCCACTCTCTGCGACACCGGCATCTTTCCTTGCGTTTTACATCTAGCTCAACGTCAGGATGGAGTGCTCTTTCGGCATTACTGGCAAGGGCTATACCATCGTCGCCTCTGATTCGAATGCAGCCCGTTCGATTGTCAAGATGAAGTCGGATGTGGACAAGCAAAAGGTGCTGAACGATCATCTCGTCATGGCATACTCCGGAGAGCCCGGCGACACTCTTCAATTCTCCGAGTGGGTTGAACGCAACAGCAAACTCTACAGCATCAGGTATGTATCCATGGCCATCCACTCCGCTATGCGCTGCTTTGGCCCAACTCGTGTTCCTCGCCTGAATTGGAATGGCTCGCTGAACTTGTGCCCTCTCCTACTCCTTCCGGAACCCGAATGTTGCGCCTTTCGTCGCCGCTGCACAGAAACCATGTCGAGCTGAGACCAAAGTCGGCGGCAGCGTGGATTCGCAAGGAGCTTGCATTGTCGTTACGCTCCCGCAACCCGTTCCAGGTCAACTTTCTTCTCGGCGGCTTTGATGTTCCGACCTCCGAACCCGCGCTTTACTGGATCGACTATCTCGGCACCCTCGCCACTGTTCCGTTTGCCGCACATGGCTACGGTGCCTTCTTTGCCATGTCGACACTCGACCGATACCACAGGCCAGACATGTCGCTCGAGGAAGGCCTCGACCTGTTGCGCAGGTGCATCAACGAGTTGAAGAAGCGCTTTATCGTCGATCTCGGCGACTTTACCGTGCGCGTTGTCGACCGCGATGGCGCACGTCGTGTCCAGCTTTAGGTGGCTTCCTTGACCTCACATTTTATCATCTGTCTGTAATACTAGCTTCGTTCCAACAACACACGCATTCGCCTTTCTATTGTCTCGTGTAGATCCGAGCAAGGTTCAGACTGGAAAGTCAACCGAAGTGGACAACGCACAGGGTTGCTGCCATTATGCCCGCATCCGCTTGCTATCGCTGCTGCACGCCGAAATTAAGTTCATTTGCTGATAGGATTAACAAGTCAAGGCAGGTGGCACCTCTATCAACAGTCGCTTGGGTTATCCGTCTTCGTCGTCCTCGTCTTCAACGTCGTCGTCACCATCTGTGTAGTCGAAGGACTGTGTCGGAACCAGCTCCTCTTGCTCGTCATCCTCTGCTTGATCCTCTCCACCTCCATCTCCATCTTCCTGTTGTCCTTCTTGATCTCCTTCCCCATCCGATTCAGGAGGCGGTGGAGGATCGGGAGAGGTCATAGAATTTAATCTATGGCCAAAGTGAAAGTGAACAGAAGAAATCAACAACCAAATTAACTCAGTAACGGGTATCTCACAACGATCCCGGTCCCGATACTTACATGCGAACGAGCGGCTCTGATACCTTGCCTGCCTGGATCAGGCGCTGTCTAAAGTCTTTCCGGAGCACTTCGGAGTCAGGAAAGCTTGGTGAACGGATTCAGCGTCGCAAAGGTTGGAAATAAGATTGACTGTCAGGGCGAGGACGTTCGCTTGGACGAGGGGGCTAATGCGACGCAGAATCCACATTGTACTCACTTGTGGATGACGCAGAAGCTGCGAAGCTTAAGCCAATCAATGTGCTTGTGAGTCTTGTCCACTCCGGCGATCTTGGGTGCCACTTTGAGTTCGTCGTCACCGCCCCAGAGATTGCAGCGTTTCTGGTCGTGGGCTTTGGGCTTCGACTTGGCGTTTGTTGTGGCCTCGCCTTTGGGAGCGCCATACCACTTGATGAACTCAGGATCTCTCACAGCTGCCTTTAAAGCGTTCGCCTCCGGAGAATCGTCGAGAATGTGCTGCCGTATTGTGGCTAAATCCTGTTTTTCTGGCTGCCAACGGCCTGCAGCAAAGAAGCTCCTTCCGCCAGGCTTTATGAGCACATGGTAGCCTGCAAATGGACCCTTTCTTCCTCCGCGTGAGAATGACGCCATGAGGTTGGTCTTGTAGGGAGACTTGTCGTTGGAGAAGCGTACATCGCGGTAGATTCGATACACGAGGTCCTTGGTCGGCAGCCACGGCACCGTATCGTCTACTTGTTGCATAATGTCGTTGAGAACAGCGTCTGCAAACTCGCCAAAGTTTTTCCAGCAATAGCGGTACACCGCATCGTGCTGGGCAAACCACTCTCGATCGTTGTTGGCCTGCAGATCTGCGAGAAACTTGAGCACATTCGGACTGAGTTGGCCGCGAGAAACATGCCCGGATTGCGGCGGACCAACAAGCTTGATGACCACACGAGTCACGCCTGGTTGCCAGCCGTGACCATTGTTCGTGCCTGCATGCGTTGAAGAGGTGGCGTTCTTTTTGCGACGTTTAGGCTGGCGCTCGTCTACGTCCTCTTCGCTTGCATGCTCGGATGGGTGTTGGTCAAGCGGCTCATCATGTGTGCTGGTGGCACCCCGAGCTTGCTCGTACTCATCCTCGGTCTGATCTGCGGCAGAGTCATGGCCATCCGACTCTTCGCGGTAGCTGAGGCGTTTGGCAGCCGAAGCTCTCGCAGATCTTCGCGAAGACATCACACGCGGCGTGCGCCAACCTTGACGTTAATCTCGTATCGGTGCGTCCTCGGTGGAAAGCGTGTGGGGTTGGCAAGGTGTTCTGACAGCACGGCTGAAACGAATCTGTTGGGTTGCTGTTGGAGCTGGCCGCCGTTGTTGTGCGTCTGTAGACACTCCACATGTGCTGCGCCGATATGTCAGAGAGCAGACGCTGCAGCGAGCCAGCGAGTCAGCCAGCCAGCGCGTGAGTCAGCTAGAGCCATGTTTAGAGAATAAAGTAGACAAAAACCAAAATAAAACAAAAACCAAAATAAAACAAAACCAAAAAACCCCAATCACGAATCACAATCGGGGCAGATCAACTGCGCAGAATCGTAAATCGTGAATCGGTCACGGGTCGGACCCTTTGCTGCACCGCATGCGCACGGCTTTCGTGTCAAACATCTTATCACAACCCTTGAGCACGCACACATTCATGTTGTCCAGTCCATCTCACCCGCAGTACACTTCTCACCACCACCACTAGACGCCTCATCCGTGATTTCATCTCCTAGATCTTCCAGCTTGCGTGCGTGCACATTCCGGCGCATCAGTCCTGGGAGCTCATAAAGGGATGCCGTTGTTCCCCTTTCCTTCCTTCCACTCGCTCACGCCCTCTTCTCTACCATATGAAGCGCATGGTATATAGATCACACCCTCGTAGCATCCCACTCTCGCTTCCAGGATCAGCACGACACCATCAACGCTCGGAATCCATCCGTTCGAACCTCTCATCGTATGTTGTCAAAAGTTTCAATCGCCTATTCGTAGCACGCTCTGACCTCTCGTCTCCTACTTTTATGCACATCCATAAGATGGCGACCAAAAAGCGTGGTGCTGGTGCTCAGCAGGCGCTCAACATGTTCAACCTCGCTCCCAGGCCCGATGCTGGCAACAAGCTCGGCAGGCCCATCAAGCTGACCACCAACCTGTTCAAGGCCGAGATCGGCCCCAGGGCCCTTGCCGACGTTCAGCAACTCGCCGTCGAAATCAAGGCCATCGAGAATCCTTCGTTTCAGCGTCGCGCTCCGCCCAACGAGATACTTCCTCCCCGACTCAACTTTGAGGTTATTAAATTCGGTCTCACCACCCCTGAGGCCGTCGCTCTGGGCATCACCAGCGACTTTGCCCGCTACCTTGCTTACGACGGTAGGGCTCTCGCTTGGACCCTGCGCCCCTTGCCCGCCAGCGAGCTAGAGTGGGAGTTCAGCCTGCCTTCCAAAGCCGATCTCCCCCCTGTCCCCGGTGCTCCTGGCGCCGTGGCCCCTTCTCGTTCCGCCCCTCCTGCCGGTCGAGCCGGCGGAGGTGGACGCCGCTTCAGGATCAAGCTCGCCATCGCTCGCAACGTCGACTTCCAGAAAATCATCGATGCTTGCAAGGGCGACCTGCGTACCATCAAAGCCTCATCTGCGAATCCCGCCGAAATCATTCAGGCTGGTATCCAGGGCCTCGATGTCGTCATGCGCTCCAGTCTGCACGACCGATACATGTCTGGCACCAGCCAGGCTGCGGCCAACAAGTTCTTCAACCCCATGCAGGCCAAGGCCCTCCCCCAGGGTGCCGAAATCTGGCCTGGATTCTTCCAGTCTGCCCGTCCTTGTGCCGCCGGTTTGGTCATCAACCTCGACCCAGCTTTCTCCGCCTTTGTTGCTGGCGGCCCTCTCATCGACGTCATCGGCAAAATCTTGAGCTTTGGAGGCGGTGGTATGGGCGGAGACTTTGGCGGTCGTGGAGGACGAGGCGGTCGCGGCGGTAGAGGTGGCCGTGGTGGCCGCGGCGCCTTTGGCGGCGACGGTGGTCGAGGCGGCGGTGCCCCTGCCATTACCAGTCTCTCGCCTCAGGACCAGAGGGAGCTTCGCAAGCGACTCAAGAATATCGAAATCCGTGTAACCCATCGTTCCACCAACAAGCTCGAAAGCTTCAAAGGTTTCACCCCTCGTTCCGCTCAGGAGACCCAGTTCGAGACCCGGGACGGTAAAACGTACAACATTGCTCAATATTTCCTCGAGAAGTACAACCAGCGCCTTCGATTCCCAAATCTCCCCTGCGTGCGCATCGGATCTCAAGGCAGTGCTGTGCCCATCGAGTTCTGCATCGTCGTGCCAAAGGGCCCCATCCCGGCTACGAGCCTCACCCCCAATCAGGCGGCCGAGCAGATCAAGATCACCGCCCAGAAGCCCGACGAGCGCAAGCGTTTTGTGGATGAACTTCGTCGTGAGGTCGACTACGACAACGATCCCATGCTGCGTGGCTGGGACATCTCGGTTGCTCGAACTCCACTCAACGCCGAGGGTCGTGTCCTCAACCCACCCGAGGTCAACTATGCTCCTGGATCGCAACGTCCTCGCGTCCAGTTCGGTTCGTGGAACCTCGTCGGCGCCAAGTTTGTTACTGCAGGTACTGACTTGGTCACTTGGGGCGTGCTAAACTACAGCAATGCTCCCCAGCGCGTCGTCGAAGCCTTCGTCGTGGACCAGATCAAATCGCTTCAGGGTCTCGGCATCCGTGTTCTCAACCAGCAGCCGCAGATCAACAACGTCAACCCCGATAAAGACTTGGTCAAGACGCACATGCTCGAGTTGGGCAAGGCAGTGTTCGGCGCTGCAAAGTCGATTGTTGGTCAGAATCGTAAGCCTCCTGCGCCTCAGCTCTTCCTCGTGATTCTGGACCAGCAGGATCAGGGATTCTACAACGTCATCAAGAAGACAGCCGCTTTGGACCTGTCGACTCCCGTTCCCACGCAATGCTACAATACACGAAAGGCAATGAACGAACGCGGACGACCCCAGTACGTTGCCAATGTCGCCATGAAGATCAACGTCAAGCTTGGCGGCACGAACCACGTGGTTGCTGGTAATCGCGACCTGCCCAAGTTCGGAAACAACACCATGCTCCTTGGTGCTGATGTGACTCACGCTCCTCCCGGATTGGACAAGCCCTCGATCGCTGGATCGGTCGCCACCGTCGACGCCAAAGCCAAGCGGTACTCGTTCCAGCTTCGAACACAGACCAACCCTCGCGGCGGTGCAGCTCAAGAGGTGATGCTCCATTCGAAGGGCATGATGCTTGGCCACTTGAAGAAATGGCAGCAAGCCAACCAGGGTCGTTTGCCCGACTCGGTGGTTTACTTTCGCGATGGTGTCTCGGAGGGCCAGTACCAGTCGGTGCTCGATCACGAGCTCAAGGCGATCAAGGAAGCCAGCCGCGAAATTCGGCCCGACGCCAAGATTGACGTGACGTTTGTCGTGTGCGGTAAACGCCACCACGTCCGCTTCTTCTCCCAGAACCCTGGCGACAACGACCGATCGGGCAATCTTCCGCCTGGAACTTGCGTGGACACCAACATTGTCTCCCCCTTTGGATTCGACTTTTACCTGCAGTCGCAGGCTGGCTTGGTCGGCACCGCCCGGCCCTGCCACTACGTGGTCTTGCAGAACGAGATGGGCTTTAAGAGCGAGGAGCTCATCAGGTGCATCAACTCGCTCTGCTACTCGTACTGCAGGGCCACGCGATCCGTTTCTCTCGTGCCTCCGGCATACTACGCCGACATTCTCTGCGAGAAGGCTCGCGCCTTTGTCTACGGCCCGGAAGACGATGCCACGACGGTTGTGTCGTCTGACGAGGGTCGCGGCTTGGTCGAAGAAATCACCGAAGCCGAATCCAGCAGGATGATGCAACACTTCGAACGACACCCCGCGTTCACAGACTGCCTTTGGTACATGTAGGTGCCGGGTACGTGCTGAAGCGCCCGATCACCGATGTCTCTGTTTGCTACGTCTACCCTTCCGACCCCGTTGTCTCGTTTGTTCTACGTCTTGTGTAGTCCCATCAACTTGCACTTTTATGGCCGCAGCAAGTGATGGTCGCACTAGAGTTGTATCACACATACAAAGAGGACCTCGGACTAAATTTGTATCGTCAAAGATGACCGCAATGCCATTCCCCCCGTTCGCACAACCATGGATGTGAAAGTGAAAGTGTCTTCTGAAAGGAGGAGAGCGACAAGACGCCGAAGAGGCGAGTGCGGTGACGAACACGAAGGACCCACGAATCAAGGTAGTTGAGTGTTGATGCGGGGTGATGGTGGAAACACACGGCTGCGGGTGGATGTCACGCGTGTATTTTGGGTGCAGCTGACCAATCGCCCGATTTTGGGCAACGCCGCGATGGGTCGGTTGGGCTGGGTTGCCCAATTTGGCCGCAGTCGCCCAGGACTCGTCTTGCTTCCCATCCACATCCATCCGTTCTCAACTAGCTACATCCGATCACGCAGCCCTCGAGACGATGGTCTGACTGCAGTTGGTCACGTTCTATCACCAATTCTGACCCAGAGTGGCCATTGTTCGTCCCGCCAGCGTTGCGGCTCCACGCAAAGCTCCACCTCGACGACGGGCGCGCCCCGTGGACAAAGAGCGGACAAGCCACATCCGACCGCCTCGCATTCGTTGCGCTTCCGCTCGACTTGCACATCCTCGTTCAGCTACAGGCTCCCCTCCCGCATAGTATCTCGCCCGAGCCAGTCTTGCCATGACCACCTCGGCGACCACAGCCATGTCCCAGAGGGATGCGCGTGCCGCAGCGTTGCTCGAACAGGGCCGCAGGCAAAAGGCAGAGCTCGATCGCATGGTCAAGTCGAGCTTTGCGCATTCTTCCTCTGCTTCCACCACCAGCACCACGTCTCGAGCCGGTAGGTTGCATCCCAAGGACTCGAGCGCCAAGTTGCTCGACGCAGAAATCGACTTTGCGCGCAGAAACCTTCGCAACACCTGGCTCAATCTTCTCTTCACCTGCACCTTTACTCGCGAGGCGCAGGCTGTTGACGGCTACATCTGGAACGACACTTCGTACAGCCTCATCTCCGCCTACCGCTCCTACATTTCTGCTGCACAAAACTCGGTCGACCCCACCGTCCAGGCGCCTGGCCGACGAGGCAAATCCGCCCAGGATGCAGCACGCGTCAAGTCCGAGTACCGCAAGTTCCTGCTCGACGAAGAGCTCTTCTGGCAAGATCTGGTTGGCAGGCTCGTGCGCCTCTTCTCGCTCGACGAGGCCCGCTCCAACCTCGAGGTGCTGGGCATTGATGCCGACAACGACGCAGACACCTCGGTTTCTGCTTCTCTGCCGACCGACTCGTACGCCTCCAGAGCAACGCGTCAGACCAACGAGCCCGACGAGAACCTGTCGCAAGTCGCACTTCTCCCCGCCAAAAGGATCCACCTCATCACCCTGCTGCACAAGTTCCTCATCTTTTGCGGTGATCTCGCCAGATATCGCGAAATGTCGGCGCACGACCACGAGACCAGTGCTTCCGGTAACAAGAAGCGCAAATCTCTGCCCAGATACGACTTTAGCCGCGCATCCGCGTTCTACGAACAGGCTCGCCTCATCTTGCCAGACCAGGGCAACCCGTCCAACCAGCTCGCCGTGGTGTCGACGTACAAGGGCGACACGTTTGCTTCTCTCTACTACTACTATCGCGCTTTGTGCGTCAAGACTCCGTTCGCAAAAGCCAAGATCAATCTGGAGAAACTACTATCAAAGCCCACCTCTGTTTACCTCGACGAAGCCGCACGATCGGATTCTGGCAGCCTCACGTGGGATGCAGCCAGAGACCATCAGGCACGAGACCCACAGCTCGTCGCGCAGTTGTCCACAAACGTCCAAGACGCACAAGAACTGACGGATGCCTGGATCAAGCACGTCGTCATTCTGCATGGTCTGTTCTATCGACGCAACCATCTCGAGCACATCATGTTTCTATCTCGCTCCGTGCTCGCCACCTTTTCAACGCTTGTTCGCGCACGTGCGTTGCGTGCAGATCAGATTGTCCAGTTCCTCGTCACGGCACTCTGTGCATCTTGGACCACCCGGCTCTGGCGCAGTGCTCCCGCTTCGTCGAGCAGAGAATCGCCACGGCCCTCGTCCGACGGCTCGGAGGACCGGCACCGACCTCGCGCGATCCGCGGCGAGCGTTCGTCCAAGAGGCGAGCGCCTTCACCCGAGACTGGCCGATGCGTCGAATACCAAGTCACCGCACATGTGCTTGGAGTGTTCCGCGAACTGGCCGCCATCGACACGGCAGAGACTCGGGAGGCGTTGGATGCCAACAATGAGCTAGCAGCAGCGCTCCAAGAGGCTACTAGAGAGTCTGCTCCCATCCGCAACCTGACCGCTGTGGTGCGGAGAACCTTGCCAGCGCTGCGCATCGTGACAAAGTGGACCAAGACGCACCTCGAGTACATGCAGCGCATCGAGAAGCGCGCACGAGATGCCATGCAGCACTACGGCGAAACTGATCCCGTGGTGGTGCGCTCCGAGATGGAGGTGCGACCCGACTCGGAACGCCCGCACCCTCATCATGCTACGTACGCCGACACGCTCGAATCGATGGACCAGTGCTGGTCTCAGTACGTGGATCTCATCAACAGCCTGCGCTATGCCTTCCCATTTGACTCGTTGCCGAACATAGGCAAAGTCGGCGCGGTTGGTGCACCCGCACTTTGTCTGGAGGAGGATTCCGACATGATGGGGTTCGCACCCACGCGGAAGGCGACACAATCGACCATTCCGGGGGGCACGACCATCAGTGTTGGGATGGGCGAGGCTTGTGCCAACATCGAGGCAGTGAGGCCCAGCCAGGTGCACCCGAACGAGGAGCAGCTGATGCGCATCGCCGATCTCATGATCGATGCCAAGGTGATCGCCGAGTCGGACGCCAGCCCCATTTTGTTTGATGACACCAACAACGTGTTTGTCTACAAGCGACGAGCCGCTGGCTCAGCGCAGGAAGCCAGCTCAAGCTCCGTAGCCGCAAATGTCGCCGCTGCCGCTGCGGTCGCGGTCGCAAGGCAGTCTGAGAGACCGGAATGGGTCGACGATCCGGTGGAGGCGGCGATGCGTGCTGCAATGGCACACACCGAGGCATCACAGACCCGAGCTGGTGTGGATGTGGACTCGGTAGAGCAATCGATGCGCAGCGTGCATGTGCGGGACTCGGGTCGCGGGGCAGGGAACGAAAGCAACAGGACGGCGGACCACGTGCTAGTTCCGTCTCAGGTGAAGCCAAAGTCGTTCAAGAAGAAGGACGACTTGACGCGCCAACTGTTTGATGCGTATCCGCTTAGCTCGCATCCTCAGCACGCGGCAGTGCCCAGCCACATGACGCCGACGAGTTCCAACTCGTCGGCTTCGGCGCACGGCACCGCCCAGCCACAGGATTCCATGCTGCAGATGCTCTCACAGCAAGCCGGAGCAGGTCCAGGCGTGAATCAGAGCGGAAGCAATGTGGGCGCTGGTCTGGGTGGGCATCATGCGAATCTTTTGCTGTCCAACGGTGCACCCATCAGCTCGATCTGGGCCCCCAACGCATCGGACATGACGGGCGCTGCAACGAGTTTGCCTCCACATCTTCAGGCATACGCCGGACGAATGGACGGCTCTGCACCGGACTTGTACCAGAGACAGCTGCAGCAGCAACAGCAGCTGAGCAGCCACCTTGCCGGTGGTGCTTACCAGCATGCTTGGTTGAACAGCGCCTACATGCAGCACGGCTCGGGCAGCTTCGCAGAATCGTACGGCAACACCACACCGGATCCGTTCAATCCGCACGGCTTTGGTGGAGGAGCCCATCTGCATCCCAGCCAACACCTGCACCACCATCAGCAGCAACAGACGCCATACTCGGCCTCGCCTCTGCATCAGCCTCAGCCGCAGATGACGCCTCAGCCAGGTAATCCGCACGGCGACAGACTCGGGTATGGAGGCGGCGGCATGCCGAGCCCGTCACTGCAGAATCCGTACTACGCGGGCGCAGCGGGGACTGGTAACTCGCATCCCCCTCGCTTCGCATAGCTGCGAATCCAATCGAAACCACCTACTCGGAACCACCTTTTGCTGTCTCTCCGGCTCTGCTGTGTGATGTCAACGTGAATGGTAGCCGTGGCTGAGTTGTTTGCATTGTGATTGTGTGTGCATATGTGGTGTCGAGTGGGGTTAAGCCGTGTGTGGGAAGTAGGATGGCGAGGAAAGCGCGCGGATTCTCGTACGAAACAATCGTCGAGTGGTGGGCGTGAGAAGAGGCAAAGAGCGAGAAGGAAAGAAAATGCCGCGAAAATCACAATTTGGCGCTTCGCTGCGACGCTGCAATGCTGAAACGCTGCGTCTTGCTGCGCTGTCGAGTCTTGTTGCGCTGAGTCAAAGCGCACTGCACACTGCACACTCGTATGACTGACTGCCAATCATTCTTGTCGCTCACCACCTCATCGGCGTCTCTACCCCGCCGTCACCACCAACCCCCTTCCACCATCGCTGCTTTTGGGCGCCGTTGAGCATTCTGCAACCATGCCTACCGTCGCAGTCGACAAGGAGCACTTTTACAACGCGCTCGGTCGCTCGTACACCACACAGGAGTTCGACGAGCTCTGCTTCCAGTTCGGTATCGAGCTCGACGACGATACCACCGAGGAGGTCGCCAAGGCTGGTCTCGGTGAGAGGGCGCAGCTCAAGATCGACATCCCCGCAAACAGGTATGATTTGCTCTGCCACGAGGGCATCTCCCGCGCACTCAACGTGTTCCTCGGCAACATCGAGCAGCCGCAGCTCAAGCTCACCCAGCCCCACGATTTGATCGAGGTGAAGCTCAGCGAGGATGTCAACAAGATCAGGCCGTACTTTGCCGGTGCGGTGCTCAGGAACGTCACGTTTACCGAAGAGAGCTACGCCAACTTTATCGACCTTCAGGATAAGCTTCATCAGAACCTTGCTCGTCGCAGGACTTTGGTTGCGATTGGAACGCACGATCTCGACACGATTCAAGCCCCGTTCTCGTACGAGGCGCTTCCGCCCAAGCAGATCAGGTTTGCGCCGCTCAACAAGGAGCAGGAGTACGACGCAAGCCAGTTGATGGAGCTGTACGAGTCGGACAAGCATCTGTCGCGATACTTGCACATCATCCGCGACAGCCCCGTGTACCCGATCATCTACGACACCAACCGTCAGGTTCTGTCCATGCCTCCGATCATCAACTCGAACCATTCCAAGATCACACTCAACACCAAAAACGTGTTTATCGACACCACCGCCATCGACGAGACCAAGCTCGGGATCGTGATCAACATCATCGTCGCCATGTTCAGCCAGTACTGCGCCGAACCGTTCACCGTCGAGCCCGTCAAGGTGGTCTACCCGGATGGAACCACCAAGATCACTCCCGACCTGGCCAACACGAGGTTTAGCGCTTCGGTGGATTACATCAACCGATGCACGGGCCTGCAATTGTCGCCGGAGGAAATGATCGGATTCCTGCGCAAGATGGGTCACACTGCCACCGTCGATGCAGCCGCACCTGCTGAGAAGCTGATCGTGGATGTGCCGCCAACGAGGCCGGACATTCTGCACGAGTGCGATTTGATGGAAGACGTGGCGGTCGCATTCGGATTCGACAACCTGCCCAAGACGTTCCCGGCGACCAACACGGTTGCTGCACCTCTTCCGATCAACAAGCTCGCCGACATTGTTCGACGCGAGTGTGCCTACTCTGGATGGGTTGAAGTTCTGCCGCTCATCCTGTGCTCGCACGACGAAAACTTTGGCTGGCTCAACCGCAACGACGACGGTACCACTGCGATTGTGTTGGAAAACCCAAAGACTGCGGAATACCAGGTGGTTCGAACTACGCTCTTGGCCGGGTTGCTCAAAACCGTACGAGAGAACCGAAAACACGCTCTTCCACTTCGCACTTTTGAAGTGTCCGACGTTGCGTTCAAGGATTCCAGCGAGACGGAACGATGTGCAAGGAACCAACGCCATGTGGCTGCGGTGTACTGCGATAAGACGGCGTCATTCGAGGTAGTTCACGGCCTGTTGGATCGACTCATGCTGTGTCTGTCTGTCCCGCGAATTTCAGGCAAATCCAGCACCGCTGAAAAGGGGTACTGGTTGGAAGAACAAGACGACCAAACCTACTTCCCCGGTCGTGCTGCCAAGATTCACCTCCGACTTCCGACCGAACAGTACAATCCAGGCGCTGCAACGGGTTCGGCGTTGGATACGGTGAAAAGCGTGTTCGAAAAGGTACTCCCCGGTGGAAAGGACGATGTTGTGATTGGAAACATTGGCGTTTTGCATCCGGACGTGTTGCGCAACTTTAGCATCGATTATCCGTGCTCCGCGCTCGAGTTGAATCTCCACCCGCTTTTGTAGACGCTATCTTTACACCCAAACTGTGAAATCTTGGAGGTGTATCACTTGCAATCGCATTTCTTCCCACTGTTAATGCTTGTCCTGCGCTCGAACCGAGCACCAACCAAACCTCAGCTTAGACGTGTCTAAGGATCACCCCCATTTAGTTGCTCACACAATTGGGTTTCGAATTTATTCAGACTCGGACAAGCTGAGCACTTTCGCGGTTTCAAGCGCGACACACGAATCCAAGATGTAGATGACGATGAAGCATTTGCAGATGTTGAAACCCGTGGCGATGCAAGATAATAGGAACACTTGGATGGGGGAGCCGAGACCAGAAAGAAAAGAAGAAAGAGAAAAACGACACGAGACAAGAGCTGGACAGAGTGAGATAGGGACGTCAAGAGGTACGTTGAGTAGACTCTTGCGGATGTGGTTCGGGGAATTATCTAGTACAGAGGTCGGGAGGTTGGGATTTTCTTTTTAGTTAGTTGACATAGTCATCGACGCCGCCACATTCGCAAACGAGCACACGGTCGCCAAACGCGTCGTCGATTCTAGCCACGGGAGGCCAGAACTTGTTGTTCCTCAGCTCCTTGACCGGGTACACGGCCCTCTCCCTGGTGTATGGCCTGTCCCAGTTCTCAGTGGTGATGGTCTGGATGGTGTGCGGCGCGTTCTTGAGCAGGTTGTTGTCCTTGGGCTGCTTGCCCTGGCGGATCTCCTCAACTTCGGCACGGATCGAGATAAAGGCTTCCACCAACCTGTCGATCTCCTGCAGCGACTCGGACTCGGTGATCTCAATGAGCAGACCGGTGGAGATGGGCCAGGAGCAGGTGGGAGGGTGGAATCCATAGTCGATGAGACGCTTAGCAAAGTCCATGACTTTGAGTCCAACATCTTCAAACTCGGCCACGTCAATGAGCAGCTCGTGGGCGACACGGCCACGGTCGCCCGTGTACTTGAGCTTGTAGTGGTCCTTGAGACGGTGGGCAACATAGTTGGCAGCAAGAAGCGAGGTTTCGGTCGACTTCTTGAGTCCGCCCCAGCCGAGCATCTTGATGTACGCCCAGGCAATGGTGAGGATGGAAGCCGAGCCCCAAGGTGCGGCAGAGATGGGATCAATCGCCAGCTCGCCGCCGGTAGAGGCGAGCGGGTGACCGGGAAGGAAGGGTGCAAGGTGCTCGGCAACGCAAATGGGGCCGACACCGGGACCTCCACCACCGTGGGGGATCGAAAAGGTCTTGTGGAGGTTCAAGTGGGTAACGTCTGCGCCCATGATGGCGGGGTTGGTAAGCGCAACCTGTGCCTGCAGGTTGGCACCGTCGAGGTAAACCTGACCACCGTTTTGGTGGACAATCTTGAAGGCCTCTTGGATGTCTTTGAAGTAGCATCCGGTGGTGGCGGGCTCGGTGATCATGGTGGCAGCCAGCTCGTTCTTGTGGAGCTCGGCCTTGGATCGCAGATCGTCGAGGTCGATGGAGCCATCGACCTTGGTCTTGACGGGAACGACGCGCATGCCAGCCATGACTGCCGATGCGGGGTTGGTGCCGTGGGCAGAAGTGGGGATGAGACAAACATCACGCTTGCCCTCGCCCTTGGACTCGTGGTAGGCGCGAATGACCGAGAGTCCGGCAAACTCACCCTGAGCACCCGAGTTGGGCTGGAGCGAGACGGCGGGGAAGCCGGTGATCATGCAAAGATCGCGCTCGAGCTCGCGGATGAGCACGTCGTAACCCTGTGCCTGGTCCTCGGGAGCAAACGGATGCAGCTGGGAAAACTCGGGCTTGGAGATGAGCATCATGCTCGAAGTGGAGTTGAGCTTCATGGTGCACGAGCCGAGAGGGATCATGGCGTGGACGAGCGAAAGATCCTTGGCCTGAAGCGAGTGGATGTAGCGGAGCATCTGGGTCTCGCTGCGGTGGGCGGAGAAGACAGGCTGCTGAAGGAACTTGGAGGTACGGCTAAAGTCGGGAACGGGAGGCAAGTGGGAGGACTCAGCAACGTTGCTGGGCTGGACCTTGACGGGAGACGAGATGGTGAGGGATTCGGTGGAAGAAGCGTCGAGGCCGATGCGCGAAGCGATCTGGATGAGGTCGTCGGGCTTGTAGGGGACCTCGCCAGACTTGAGATTCTTGAGAGCGTAGGCAAAGACGTTGAGCACATCGGTAAGCTCCTCGATGCTGACGGTCTCGTCGAGGGTGACACCGATACGGGTGTCGCTGATCCTGCGCAAGTTGAGGCCGGCCTTCTTGGCCTCCTCGTGAATGCGGACGGCACCGACACCAGCCTTGGTGAGGTCGAGGGTGAGCGTGTCGAAGAAAGCGCCGTCGCGGTTGATGACGCGAACGCCGAGCTCGGTGAGTTCGTGCTTGAGGAGGCGGGTGAGGGCATGGACCTTGGCAGCGATTTTGCGCAGGCCGTCGGGACCGTGGTAGACGGCGTACATGGCGGACATGTTGGCGAGAAGAGCCTGGGCGGTGCAAATATTGGAGGTGGCCTTTTCACGACGGATGTGCTGCTCTCGGGTCTGGAGGGCAAGTCGGTAGGCGGGCTCGCCGCGGGCATCCTTGCTGAGACCGACGAGACGACCGGGGATCTTGCGCTTGATCGAGTCGCGAACGGCAAAGAAGGCGGCGTGGGGACCACCAAAGCCGGGGGGCACACCGAAGCGGGCAGCGTTACCAAGAGCAATGTCGGCACCCCACTCGCCAGGAGGCTTGATCATGGTGAGGGCCAAAAGATCGGTGGCAGCAATGACCATGCCGCCGAAACCTTTGATGTCGTTGGCAAGCGCCTGCCAGTCGGTGATGCGACCGTCAACGTCTGGGTACTGGACAAGCGCACCAATAATGTCATCTCGGGGGATCTGGTCGGCGGGAGGCAGACGGTGGCCCTCGGGGGTTCGGAGGTCAGTGACGACGACGTTGATGCCGAAACCCTTTGCTCGCTGGCGGAGGACAGCGAGGGTCTGGGGGAGCACGCCACGGTCTACGAGGAAAGACTTTCTCTTGCTCTTGGTCTGTCCGTAAGCGAGGATCATGGCTTCGGCAGCGGCGGTACCTTCGTCGAGGAGGGAGGCGTTGGCAAGGTCAAGACCGGTGAGGGACTTGACCATGGTCTGGAAGTTGATGAGCGACTCGAGACGGCCCTGGGAAATCTCGGGCTGGTAAGGGGTATAGCTGGTGTACCAAGCAGGGTTTTCGAGGAGGTTTCGGAGGATGACGGGTGGCACCAGAGTGTTTTGGTAACCCATGCCGATGAGACTCTTGAAGGGGCGGTTCATCTTTGCGATGGACTCTGCACGCTGTGCGAGCTCGCTTTCGGAGAGGGGCTTCATCTGGTCGTAGAAGGCAGCGTCATGGGTAATTCGGACGCTGGGGGAAACGGTGTCGGCGACGAGCTGCTCCATTTGTTGGTAGCCAAGAGCGGAGAGCATGTTTGCAGAGTCGTGGTCCCTGGGACCGACATGACGGGCCTCAAAAGTGTCGAGGGGAGCAAAGATGGACTTTGCAACGTGGCGGGCGCCAAGCTCGGGGGCGTTCTCGGTGGAGCTGAGCGTAGCGAGAGCTCGACGAGCGGTAGGGAGCAAGGTGAAGCGGGAGCTGGAGGCGACGGGGGCGCTTCGGACGGACCTGGAAGCGGCGAGACGCGAGCGGGCGAGGAGCGAGGTGGCGATCATGATGTTCGACTAGAAGCGCACCGGACGAGTGTCAACGAAAGAGAGGCTGCGACTCTACACCCAGGGAAACTGTAGCAAGCTTGAGGGATAGTGGAACAAGCTCGCCGTGGCTTCTGTATGAAAAAGGAGTGGGTGCAGCCGAAAGATGGTGGTAGCAGGAGAGGAGGAGAGGAGGAAGCAGGGGGCTCGCACACGGTAGTCAAGAGGTGGTGCAAAAGACTGTGCGCCGAGGACAGCAGCTGCCAGAGCGCAAAGCTCATGTGACGAGGCGTGTTCGGAACAAAGAGGACAGCGATGTACTGCACAGTTACCGTTGAGTACTAGACGGCAAGCCTCAAACACACACACACACACACAGACACACACGAGGCTTTCAGAGTGGCGGTCGGTTAACTGTGGCTACGTGTCGAGAGTCATTTGTGCCACTGCGCAGCTGCAGGTAGCTGGCTGTTATTTGGGCGCGGACGAAGGGGGTCCGAGAGAGAGAGCCATGAGTGGGAGAGCCATGAGTGAGAGAGCGTGGGGGCGATGGAATTCGCTCGAGATAACGCTGCGGCACAGACACAGAAGAGCGCTCGCGCTCACACCGACCGGCCATTCCCACCAACCGTGGAATCTGGATTGCCCCACGGTGAGAAGCTGACGCTGCAGCATCATGCAGCATGTGGATGCAGCGTGTGGATGCAGCATATGGATGCAGCATCTCAGGGTCCTTGCTTACCTTTAGAGGCAGTCTGAATTACCTTTAGAGGAAAGGCGCTGCGATCTGCTTATCGTAGATTCACACGATCAATTTCGCTGTCGCCTTCAGCCTGTCCGGTTCATTCCATCCACGCTTCGGTGCCCACACTTGGCACGTTGGTCCACCTCCCGTTCGCTGCCGTTGTGCCCGTTGTGCTGCCCGTTGTGCTGCCCGTTGTTCGTTGCCGTTACCATGTGCGGTGGTTCTAGCCTGGGCGGTGCGCTGCGCTGCGGTGCGCTGCGCTGGGCGAGGTGGGTGGCAGTCCAATCTCACCAACCGCCAAATCCGAATCTGCATCTTTTCCCGCCTTCTCCTCTTCAGATCGGGCTGGTTCATCTCACTCCCCATCGGGCCCTTGTCACCACACACCCCCAACACACACTCTCTGTATATATGCCTGCGTGCCATCGTGCCATGTTGACCACGTCGATTCATGATTCGTGCTAAATGCGTTCCATTCAGATCCCAAAGCTAGGGTACTGGTTCGCCAGCTTCCTCAGCTCCGTATCGCAATCCACGATGCTGATCTTCTTGCCCGCCAGCACCATGTATGTCTGATTCAAGCGCTGCTCCTCCGCCTGGCTTGCCTGGCCCGCCTTGTTTCCGTGTGTCGATCGCTTGCCCTGTCGACTAGCCGTCCATGTTTTGCCGTTGCTCGACCGCGAAAACGTCTCTACCACACCGTGTCGACGCATCAGCTCCATCGCCGACACGCAGTGCGCTTCGGCCACCACCTGCACCTCCTCCTCCAACTTTGGCTCGCCCTCATCCTCCAGTGACGATTGGAATGTCAGAGTCGCTCCATCCACGTGTAAGAACCTCATCGCTCCGCTGTTCTCCTGCTGCTGCTTCGCTTTGTACACCCGATCGTAGTCGTTGAGCATTCGTTGTGTCCGTCGTAGCAACTGCCATGCATCATCCAGCACACCCCCAGCCTCACCTCCCTCCACAGCGAGTGCTGAACCTGTTGTACTCGACACTTTCTCAATCAGCACCATCGTCAGAAGACGTCGTGTCGTGAACCACACCCTGTACTCGGTGCAGCAGAAAGCCTCCTGCTCAAGCGCCACCAAGCTTTCGTACGATATTGGTACATCGCTCTCGCCCACATAGCATCGGAAGCTCTGCATTGCCTGCGGCTGCTCCTCGCCCCATCCATCCAATTCAAAGTCGTGATGCTCTGATCGCACACACGCTCCCCCGAGCGAGGTGTCCAATTCTTCCGCCGCGTCGTTCGGTTCAGCATTTGCCCCGTCGTGCGTGCTGAAAATACCAGCAGCAGTGGCCAGCTTTGGCGACGTCGTGCCGAGCGCTGCTTCAGAGCGTAGCGCCTTCGTGTTGTACCACGCCGCAGATGTCACCGAGATCGATGGGAATGCTTTCGCACTCGCACTCGTTCCGATCGAGCTAGCGTCAGAACCTCGTGTATCCGTCACCGGAGACAGTCCACCACCATCCTCAACTTCTCGCGCCGCTGCCGTCGATTCCACCTCGCCATGCTGCTGCGTGCCCCGCGTGTTTTCAGCTGCGCTTTCTTGCACAACTTCATCCCGAGCCTCTTCCTCTTTCGCCCCGAGTGCCTCTGCCAGCTCACTCACATCCACCTCTGGTTCGAGAATCGAAACCTTGGTCACCACGCTCGCATCTCCATCCGCGCCGTTGGTGTCGAATGACGCATCACCATCCTGCGCAATTCCTTCTTGACCCAAACTATCGGCTTCATCGTTGTTCGCCATCGAGCTTGATGCAGTCGCAAGCCCGAGCGATGCGCTCAGTCCGCGGAACGCAACCTCGGCGCCACTCCACATCTTGCCTCCTGCTTCCTGCATGGGCATTGCTTCAACCAACTTTTGTTGCAACAGCTGCAGTGGGCTCGATGCTTCTCCCCCTCCGACCGCGCCATCTCTCGTGCTAGCAGGCGTGTCCATCGGCGAGCACGAACAACGATTCGCAACATCAGCCGTACAGACAGCACTCGCATCGGCTCCATCCACGTTTGAGGTCACGATCGACAAATTAGAAGCTTCAGGCTCTGCAACAGCGTTGGTCGTCTCACTGCGTGCTGACGAGTCTGCGTTGCCACGCAATCCGAGCTTGCCCAGTCCACTGAAAACGCTTCCCCAATTCGACCATCTCGTCGATTCAGTCGTCGACGACGCATAGCTCGAGGCGCTCGTCGAGCGTTGCTGCATGATTGGTGATGAGACGATGCGTTTCTTGCTTGTGCCTGCCGCAAGCAGACCGTTGCGCATGTCTCGCTTGCTGTAGCTGCTCGACGAGCCGCGTTCGCGAATCGCTCCGGACGTGCCTCTTTTGCGTCCGTCGCTGTTGCTCGAGACGGACGCGGCACGGACGAGATCACGTTCCCTTTCCAGACCGGTGAGGTGACTCACAACCCGTCGAAGCACCTCGGCTTTCGTTTGTGCATCCATCAACTGCGATGACCACGACGAATCTGCCGCTCCTGATCCTTGCTCTGAAGTCTTCTGGCTTGACTTTTGCTTCTCCAACAAGGCTCGTGAATTGTCCCCGTCGTATGTCTCGTCCTGCGAGTCAAAACATCCGGCGTCTGTAGGCGGCCATAAGACCGCAGTGTCGGACAGAATCACCATATCTCTCTCCCCGTGCTTGCTGTTCTTGATCCTCTGTGCTGCTTCCGACTGCATCAGACGCATCAACTTTGATCGAGGAGCCCTCGCTACCACAGGGAACCCCTCGACGCATTCCTCGAACAGACTCCTCTGCTGCACCACATCGGCATTCGTCGTGAGCTCCAAGTCCCAGCTCCACGCCCAAACCGAAAAGTACTTTTCCAACGATCTTTCCAACCCTGTCCTCCCCGCCTTTTGCGACAATATATGAGCGGGACACCCATTCAACAGCACCCAATCCCTCCACGCGCGGCGGATGCTTTCCTCCAACCACGCATCTGGCAGCACCGCATCATGGTATTCCTTCACCACCTTGGCGCGTGGTTCGCCCGACGTCGGCGGCGATCTTGTGGTGTATGGAAGATCGATACTAGCATGTACCCAGACACCATGCTCTACTTGGACAAGAATCATTCGACGCTTGCTCGAGTGAACGTTCCAAGAACGACTCTTGCTACCGCTCTCATCCTCTGCATAGCCGTGCTGTGCGCTGGGTTTGGATACCATGCTGCCGAACTCGATCATGCCTTTTGCGACACCGATCTGACGCAGCATCCGATGTTTGAGAGCTGCGCGAGCGCGACTGGTGTAGAACAGGATTTGGGCTGCTTCGCGCGCTGTTTCGCGTGCATCCTCATCCTCCACTGCATCTTGCGGTGTGGTATGCTGGTCGGTGGATTTCTTTTTCTTCTTTGGTGGTTTGAGTGCTGGACAGAAGATGGTGAAGTACGACAGAGAAGCTGGTTTGTATATCCACTGTGAGGACGAGGTTGCTGTGGAAGTAGAGGCTGCCCCGAACGACGGTAAGAACGACATTCCTCAAACCCGATGTCGTCTTGATTGGTGTTCCTTCCAAGTCGACCAGGTGGTGTGCGCGTGGCGTACCTTTGTCGCTGTTGAAAGCTTGGTGTTGCATGCAGTGAGGGCGCTCGTGTCCAGGTGGGGTGGAGCAAAGCGCGTCCAAGCCACCAAACCCACGCTGACTGCATCCCACCTGCGTGTGCACTCGTGTGTCAATTTCCACACCCTGACACAGCCCCACAACGAACACTGAAGGCGACACACACACACACACACACACACACACACACAACAATCAAGGCAAAAAAAGTGTTGCATACATCGATGCACATATCTACATGTTTGCAGCCGCACCGATCATCCATCACGCTGCGGAATCCAAGCTACAAGATCCATCGCTCGCCCTCTAAGCAAAGCTGCGAAGACCCGAGCCAAGCTTGCCCACCTCGGAAATTTGGGTGATCCTGCAGAGCGTGCCCTTGAATTCGGGCAGGTAGCGCGCACCAGTAAGCGGGTCCGAGACCGATCCGGCTCCGGCAGCGGGGATGAGACGGTGGGTGCCGGCACAGATCACAAACGTCTGCTCCAAAGGATCGTAGCCAGCCACGTCCACCGCATCACGCGGGCTTCGCTCTGCCAACGAGATGATCTGCTGCGCCTTCTGTGCAACTGCGGGCGCGGGCGAAAGCTCCATCAGTCGTCTGGCAAAGCTAGCTGCCATCGCATAGTTGTTCACCTTGCGAGCCTCGGTCATCGCACTGCGCAGCGCAAGCGTCTGGTGCTGGGGCTGCAGCTGCGTGTGCGTAAACAGCGCCGCCAGCTCCAGGTTTCGCGCAACGTTGCCAGGCTCGCTTGCAGCAAGCTTTCGACGGCTCAGCTCGATCGAGACACCAAGAATGTACTCTCGGCAGAGCACCACCAGCTCCTGGATCTCGGTCGCCTCGGCTTCCGTCGATGCGGGAGTCAGCACGAGCTGGTGCAGCAGGCGTCGGAAGATGGTCTCGGCCTCAGCAAGCTTGTTGGCGCTCACAGCACGGTAGCCCTCCTGCAAGTCGCCCGCAGCCAACGTCTTGACGCAACGCGGCGAGGCAGGGTGCGCCTTGGTCACCTTGCCGTCGCTCTCCTCGTTGTTGCGTCGCAGATGCACTTCGATGGGTCCGGCGCTCGGCGCGGCAGGCAGGAAGCTGCGCGCGGCCAAGAACGACGACATGAAAAGAGGCTTGAGCGGCGCAAAGTCGACGATACCCGCTTGCCGCGAGAGCAGCGTCATCGCCGTCTCGAACGACCCTGCAGCGGCGTGGTCAGCAGCCACAGCCGAGTTGCGCAACCAGTGCTCGGCTTCGGAACTGCCAGCAGCTAGCCCCTCGAGCGGCGTCTCCTCGAGTGGCGCCACAACCGCAGCTTCCTCTTCAGGCAACGCCTCCTCCTCTTCTGCAAGGTCCCAAGCCTCTTCCGCCTCGCCAAAGTCCTCGGGCGCAGCATCGAATCCATCCTCTTCCTCTTCCTCGTCGTTTTCCTCCAACGCCTCGCCGTCAAGCCATGACTCGATGTCGTGCGCCTTGGCGCCGTTGAGCGCATTGTCCTTGAAAATCGGACCGCCTTCGTTGCCCGCAACAAGAGCACGGTCAAAGTAGCTCTGCTCGCTGCTCAAGATGGGCCAGTTGTACGCGTACGCCTGCGAAACTGCGGTGGGAGGAGCCAGCTTCGATGTGCCCTCACCCAGGTCGAGTTGGCGGTCAACTTCAGCCGCCTCCTCCTCCAGGCCGGCCTGAGCAGCAATCGCAGCAGCACGGTCGTCCAACCCGTTCGACTTGGCTGTAGCGTAGGCGAGCGCGGGCAGCCCTACGTCCGAAAGCACATTGGCTCGTGCCTCGGCGTTGCCTAGGTAGAGCGCATTGTGGAAGCGGCTGAGCTGGTCGCCACGCTTTTCGGCAATGATCGACATCTTGGCCAGCTTGTCTGTGTTGCCCGTGATGAGGTACAGGAAACTGAGCTTGTCGAAACTCTTGGTTCGCTGGTAGGCGCGCTCGACGATCTTGTGGTTGCCCTGGCGGAGCGCAGCAGTTGCGAGTCGCTCCCACACCTCGTCAACGTTGAGCGACTCGGCCGTTTCCAAAGCTACATCCAGGTTGCCACACTCGATGGCAAGGTCGAAACGCGTGCTCTTGTCCTGAACAAAGTGCAGCGCAATCTCGGGGTAGCCTTTCTTCTGCAGGAATGCAATGATGGCTTG
Source organism: Ustilago esculenta (assembly GCA_020827535.1). Taxonomy (NCBI): domain Eukaryota; kingdom Fungi; phylum Basidiomycota; class Ustilaginomycetes; order Ustilaginales; family Ustilaginaceae; genus Ustilago; species Ustilago esculenta. The sequence goes on along the minus strand of JAAKGJ010000015.1, from coordinate 598,333 downwards.
GCCAACCAAGTTGCTGTTCTTGATGATGGTCAGAACATCGTCGTACTTGCCCTGGACGAGTGCAAGCTTGAAGCGGAACTCGGTGGGGTCGATCGTGATGCTTTGAGGACGCGCGGATCGGTCGAGGCACGACACCGTCTTGCCCTTGACCCGAGTGAGGTAGACAGGCTGTTCGAGCGTCTTGATGATGCCATTGTCGCCCTGTGGCAGTGCGTACTTGATGTGGTTGAGCGTGCTGTAGAGCAGCACACCGCTCTCGTCCCAAGTAGCGCTCTTGATTCGGATGGTCTCGTGGATCAAGTTGCTAGACGAGAAGGACTTGTCGGCAAGGGTGATGGTGTGCTTGCTGAGCAGTGCAACCATGTTGCCATCGATGCTCCACACCACGTACTTGACGGTTGGGCTGGTGAGCTCGGCGAGCGTCTTTTGCTGCTGAATGTCATACAGAATGACGCCGGTGGCGGTGCTGAGGATAAGGCTGGCTGTGCCGCCAAAGAAGATCTCGTTGGTGGGCTGAGGAGGCGTGATGGTCTTGGTAACGGCGTTGTTGAGGTCACGGATCTCGATGGTCTGGGCGGTTTTGTCGAGCACAGCGAAGCGATTGCGGGCGACAAAGATGGCGCTGGAGCCCTGTCCACGCTTACCGACGCTCGAGGACTCGGCGAGATCGCCACCAGCGTCGCGAGGCAGAGGAGCCACATCGAAGGTGCCTTGGTCGCCACTGACCGAGGTGACGATGACGGAGCGCTCTGCGGGGTTGAAGCTGAGCGTGCGTGGGGGAACGTACTGGTTGCCGAGACGCTTGACGCTGAGCAGGGCGTGGTCGGCGCCGGTTGCGTAGTCGAGGGAACGCACCTGTTTGTCGCGAATGTAGTAGAGCGTGTTCTGGTGGACGGAGAAAGCGGGACGTTCGCGCTCAAGCTTAAAGACGATGAGACCGTTGTCGTGACCAGCGGCAAAGAGGTTGAGCGTCGGGTGGGCGGTCAAAACCCAGAAGCGGTCGCTCTCTCGACGGAAGGTTTGAACGGCGGTGCGCTTTCCCATGTCCCAGACGCGGATGGTCTTGTCCTCGGCGTCCGAGATGATGAGCTCGTGTCGTGGGTGGAAGAGGGCGCAGGAAACGTTGTTAAAGTGGCCACGGCACGTGTCGACCTCCCAAGCCTTGGTATCCGACATCCTCCACAGCTTGATCTGGCGGTCGTCACCAGCCGAGACGATGAGAGGTAGGGTAGGGTGGAACGAGGCCCAGTTAACACCGCGGTCGTGACCTTCAAGGACATATTTGACCATCGCATCTGTGTTGCCAAAGAGATCGGCTTGGCCACTGTTGGCACGGGCGATCTGCTCCTCGATACTCATGGGCTGGGCGGAAGTGTTCTTCTTGCGAAGGCCGCTGATGTCCCAGACGCGTACGGTCTGGTCCATGGAAGCGGAAACGATGAGATCGTCCTTGGGGTGGAACTGTGCGCACATGACGTAGTGGTTGTGACCGGTGAGGATGGCGATGCAGGTTCTGCTCTGCCAGTTCCAGATGCGGATGGTCTGGTCATCGGATGCAGAAAGGATCCAAGGGTGCTCATGGTGGAAGAAGACGGTGCGGACATAGTCGAGATGGCCGTTGAGAGTGAAGAGGCACTTGCGTGTCTTGTGGTTCCAGACCTTGATCTTGTAGTCGTCTCCACCACTGACCAAGAGCGGCTGGGACGGGTGGAAGCAGATGCCCCTCACAGGACCGTCGTGCTCCTCGAGTCGATCATAGATGGTGCCGGTCTGGTAGTTCCAAAGCTGGATCGACCCGTTGTGAAGCGAGGCGGCCAAAAGGGGAAGGCGGGGGTGGAAGGCGATACCCTTGACCCTATTGGACTTGGACTCAAACTTTGTGAGCATCTGCATTTTGGATTAAAGAGTGCTCGAGAGAGTCGAGCGGCTTAGAGCAGGTTGGACTGCCAAGCTAGTCGCAGTGGTAGAGGCCAACGCCGGAATGGGATGGTCGAGGAACACCGCGGAGACGCTTCTCTGTGGACGCCGGGTGGAGGAAGGTGGTGGGAAGGTGGTGGGAAGGTGGTGAATGCAGCAGCTGACAGGTCGAGAGCTGCGCCTGCTCGTCTTTGGGATCTCCGAGCCAGACTATGCAGAGATAAGGGGGAGAGAGGCAGAAAGGAGAGAAGAGAAGCGTGGGTGATGAAAGGAGAGGAGCAGCAAGAAGTGGTCGAACCGATCTCGAGTAGCTGACGCACGGGGAGGCGATGCGTTTGAGTGGAAGCGACGTTGGTGCAAGTGATGGTCTTAGCAGCTGGCTCCGAGCCACAGACTGGACACCCTTCCCGCGCTGCTGTGCTGTGGCTCTGTGGCTCTGTGGCTCTGTGGCTCTGTGGCTCTGTGGCTGTGGCTCTGTGGCTGGCTCTGTGGCTGGCTGGCTGGCTGGCTAGCTGTTGGAAAGTGCAGACGTGTCGCAGTGCTGCTAGACTGGCATGTGCTTGGCGGCTGGAGCTCGGCCTCGCTCTCTTCTTCCTACCGTGCGGTTGGTGCGTGTCTCGTCGACAACTGTATTCGTTTCGTTTTTTTCAATTCGATCGTTTTGGAATTGAGGCTTGGAAGTCGACATTTTGCGCTGAATGTAAGATCGAAACAAATGCAGCTGTGCCAATCTCACGTGATGGCTTCTTGGCGCGTACCTCATGTTGCTCTGTCAAGCACAGCGCCACTGCGGTGCTCCACCTCGTGGTTCTTGGATGCTCGCTGTACATCTGTGGCGTGACACCACCACAACCGAGGTCATCGAACTGCTGATGCGGTCCTCTGACGCAGAGCACCGAAGCTGGTAGTCTAGGCACTCGGCACAGCTATTTTCAGCCACCCTGGCATCTGGAGTTTCGACGGGATGCTCTCGAGACAGACGTAACTTACACTAGCGCGGCCTGCATCCATCACGAACAAAGCACGGCAAAATGGCAACGCACCAACTACAGATGGGGCCCAGGCGCCAACGACTACGCAGAACAGCGTCGAGATGCAGCCACTCCACCCGTCTAGACCTTCCTATTCTCCAACTAGGCTCCAACATGAGCCTCCAGCTTAAGCACGAACGCAACGGTATTTTGCTACAATATGCTCACTCCAGCTCGTGTACAGACCGCAGCCGTATTCTCCGCGCACTGAACTTTGGCGACTCCGACCTCAGCAAGGCTCAGGCATGCGGTCATTCCAATCAACTCACCGCAAACCTCGCCGAGTCGCTGTTTCATCACCTTCTGTTTGCCAAAGCCCAACTTCCAGAACCTGTCAGCCTCTTGCAAAAGAAGAGAGAATTGGCGAACACCAGAAATATAGATCCAGCCCGGCAGCGACCTCGCACCAACTCGGCTCGGATGAGGAAGCAAGACAAACTCCTCCGCAAGTTGGAGCAGCTGCGAAATCACCTCGAGCAAGCAGCCAAGCATCTTGCGCAATACGCTGACAACAATGGCGAGGGTCCGTCTTGTCGCCCGTACACAGCCCCGCAGCAGACCATCACGTCGAAAGATGTGAGGCTGCTGATTGTCATGGGTGCTAGCGCCACGATGCCTCGCGAAATCTTTGTGCTCGATCTGATCCAGGCTGTGGGCAGGTGCACCACCACCGAGGATGCAGTCCAAAGTCTGGGCGATCTTGAAGCTCTTGATCCACCTGCTCGCTCGCAACATGAACTTGCAACCGACGAATTAGAGAGCCAGCTGCCTGATCTTGTTGCCCGAATTTCCAGCCGCGATCGCAACACAGCAAGGAACAAGACCAGCACCAATTGGGAGCGCAAGCTTGTGCGTATGCTGGTCAGTGATGAACGCCTCGAGCCGTTTCTTGGTTCGCCACTTGCCCCGACCAAGATGCATCTCTTTCTCAGTGCGCCCACATCGTTCCGATGCCCTGGATGGTCAGCTCGTCATCATCTCGACTTTGACTTGGACCGCCTTTGCGAAGCTGGATCCGCGATCGACTTTGATGCTCCTGCCAGCTCGGCGGATACGAGTTTTTCCTATCCAAAGTCGTCCGGCGTCCAAAGCCTCAAAAGAGCACCGTCGAGCCCTTTGCACGAGCAAGTTAGAAGATGGAGCAAGTCGGCGTGCGAATCTTGTTCGTCGGTGGCGGAATCTTGGCCGGAAGATAGCGCTTCTGATCATCTGGCCGAATCGAGTATCAGCTCTGTGTCGGACGACAGTCGGCCTCCATCTGTGGCCGACAAGGTGTGGCACCTTGGCGGCGCAGCATCGGTGGCTGATGGCTGGCTTCCAAGATGCAGCAGTCCTCTAGCAACGCTACCGCACCCTCACGCCCACGGTGTGCATGGCGTCGAGGCGAGTCGCACCGGTTCCTCGCTCGGATCATCCACCGTTTATGGTCATGACTCAAACGATGCTGTTTCAGATTCACCGCAGGGAATGTCACATGGATGCAGCGATGCAGATGGGCAAGACGACGGGACGGTCGAGCAGATGGACGGAATGACAAGTTACTCGACCGGACGGGCACACGACGTTGGGCGTGGCGTTCACCGTCGTTCGCGCGAACCAAAAGCTGGAGGATTGCTGAGTCGCAACTTGCTCAAAGGCAACCGCAGTCGGCAACACTCGTATGCAGGATCCGATTCGAGTTCGGTGCGATCGGCAGCATCGGCGCTGAAACGTGCACCCCGCTGTGCTGGTCTACAGATTGACTTTACCGATCCAGAACAACTGGCTGCTGCCCGCGTGGCGTTGGAGGACGGGAGCACAAAGGCGGAGGAGCCAAAGGTAGAGCGCTGCTGGTTCCAATGCGAAGCTGTGCTGGAAGGATTTCGATGATCATATTTATGTACCGGATGAGCATTTAGTATTCGTGACCAGGTCCAATGATGGCCTGGCCTTATCGCTGTGGTCGTATCATCTATACCTAATTCAAATTACAGCATGGACGGACGTTTCTCAAGATCCAGGGCTTGTGATGAAGTGATCTCCGTCGCTTCACCGAACATCTCGGACCCACCTCGTCCTTGTCCAACGGCATGATAAGCTGGAAGGTGGGCCGGGGTGAAGACTTGTGACAAGGCTTGGCAATGGGCAACATTGCCAGGCATGGTGAGAGGCGTAAATCCAATGCTGCAATTGTCAGGAGAGAGGGATCTCACAGCTATGTTGCGCGAAAATGCAAGGGCGACACGCGAGTACTAACCAACGGCAGGACTGCGGGTTTGAATCGACGGGCAAAGCTGGGAACGACCATGCTGTGGGCCTGCGGTCTGTAGCCACGCACTTTCGAATCGTGTGCGTGTCGAAGTTGAACTTGCTTGAATTTTGTATTTGCAACGCGGATTGAAAGACGATGCAAGCGTGCATCTGCAGCGGCACGAACGCAGAAATCATGCCCCAGGATCTGGTTAGGGGTTCCAAGAGCGCCTCGCGAGTGGCAAGCCCAAGCAAGCATCCTGACGATCCATTCCAAGCTTGTGTAAGCGAATACAAATGCGACCGAAATCCCATCCCAAACCACAAGTCAGAGACGAAACCTTGCAGAACACACAGCACATGCACCGTGGCTGCGTCGCCTTTCCGGAGACCCGCCGGGCTGGCCAGATTGGTCTCACACTCGAGACGCCGGCAGCACGACGAGGCCCTGCAGTTGACGCATTGGTTCGGCAGCACAGCACGAGGACACGGGTTGAATACAACTGTTGCACTTGATTCTAAATCCAGCCGTCCCGCTTAGGAACTGTGTGGGATTGGAGCCACGATGGGTGTACTGTACTGTATAGTCTGGAGCTGCGAGGCTGAAAATTGAATCAGGTGCAGGCATTCTGGTTCGATTCATATCAAATCGTGCTTGCGCTCGCTCGGTGCTGTGCACGCGAATGGCTATTCTATCTCTCTCTTTCTCTCTCTATCTATCTCCCTCTCCCCTGTCTCTAGTGTGGGCTGTTGCAACAGCGTGTGCTGCTGTTTCTGGCTGGATCCGCTGGCCAACATCTGCCATCCCCGGTATTCACTCCATCCCTGCCATCAACATCCTCCCTGTCGAACGCCATTCCATACCCTCTACCGTTGTCGTCATCCTCATCTGCTCTTGCTACGGACACTCTCATCTTGATCACTGTCGAATCGCCCCTTCATCTCTCATCCTGATACTGGACTCTTCAGCCTCGTTACTTGACTCGTACCGAGCACAGCACAATACGGCCAACCATCGACTGGGCAGCAGCATTTAGATCCTCGGTGACACTGCGAACCCTCTGCCAGTTGAATCCAGCACAGACATCCGCAAAACCAACCCTAGTTCTCGGAATATACGAGAGCATCGCTTGGTCCCACACGCCCCATCCAATCGACTCTGGCATCCGCAAGGTTGTCCACGGAAAAGCAACGCAGTAGCTGTAATTGGAACTCCCGCCTCGCAATACCTCATAAGCCCAGCATCCTTCCTGCATCCCCACGATTCACACGGTCCATCATGTTGAGGTTGCTCTCCACAATACTCGCCGCCGCGGCGTTGTTCGCAGGTGCTTCAGCACAGACTACATACGGCATTGGAGTGCCTAACAACGTCACGTCGTTGGCAGGCACATGGAGTACTGGCTCGGGTCACGTTGTCACAGGCCTCAGCTTTTACGACCCGGCCAACAACTCGTTCATCTACCCTGCCACCGCGGGGCAGTCGTACAGTTTTACCGACGATGGCTACTGGGAGCAAGCACTCTACCTGTACAACACCAACCCGGCGAAGCCCAACTGTGTTTCGGCGCAACTTATCTGGCAGCACGGCACATACCTGCTGAACAGCAACAACACGCTCACGCTCAACATCTTCAAGGGCGACGGCCGTCAACAGGTTTCGGATCGTTGCGCAGAGAGGTCGAACTATGTTCAGTCGTACGACCAGGTGGAAAACATGCAAGGCTTTGAGATTCATCTGGACACGCATTTCAACTCGCCAGCGTATGTGCTCAAGATGTACGAGTTCGATGGCAATCCCAAGCCGCTCATGTATCAGGTGTACAACCCGCCGACGATGCTGCCAACACAACCTCTTCACGAGCAGATCATCGGCGAGCTTAACAACAACTAGCCGCCACCAAGCTCGAGCGAACTGGCACGCCCGCGGCGCCGTGATACGCAGCAGGCCGCATGCCTGTTTGGCTTTGCTTGCCGCGGCTGGTCTTGGCCGTATCACCGATCGGGTTTCAGCTTTGGGTTGCGCTTGTTCGCTCTTGTTTATCTAGAACTGTGGTTGATGCCTCTTTGCATTTCTCGGACAATACTCTTAGTTGAATCGCACCACACATTCACACGACTGTGTTCTGACAGCACTGAGCGATGTAGGCAAAGTGTTTGTAGGATTGTCTAGGTTGTTAGGAAAGGTTGAACAGCCAGCGTGTATTGTACATGGCAGCGTGTGCCACTTGTTCGATGGGGACGGATTTGACGCTTGCGACGGTGGCGGCGATGAGACCGATGATGCAAGGTTCGTTTCGACCTTTGACGATGGAGTGTGGATTCCATTTTTCCTTCTTGACTGAAGGAGGTTGGTAGAGAGCGTGAAGGGAAGGGTGTTGTTGTTTGAAGGATTGGATGTGGGGGTGGGAAGCGTGTGTTGAACGCGGATCGCACCATGGAGCATCTGGAATGGAACGAGGCAGGATGGTGAAAGGGTTAGTGGAGAACGAGTGGTGGTGGGAAGAGGGGGTTGTGGGGGGGGGAAGGCGTACCAGTTTCAAGCATGAGTCTTGATAGTGGAATATGATGGAGTATGTCGAGGTTTTCTTGAGTTTTGAGCGAGCATCCGTTGATACCGATAAACAGACCTAGTTGAAGCAATTCCTTCACCTCTTGGACGGTGCCTGTGAAGCTGTGTACTACACCTACACGTTTTGCATCCGAATCATGCTTATGCTCGCCCGGTGCTGCACTCGAAAGGGCGGTGTGAATAGCGTCAATGCTGGGGCTTAGAATATGGACAAAGTCAGAATGTGCTGCTCTGGAGTGGAGAAACAACGGCAACTTGACTTGCTGCGCCAACGCCAATTGTGTCGCAAAGTGTTTCTTCTGCACCTCTGCGGGGGAAAAATGCAATCGATCATAGTCCAAGCCACACTCTCCGACTGCTACCACCTTTCGCAGCTGCTGATTCAGAATGAGATGCTTGATGTTTTCCAAATACACCTGTGCTCCTTCTGGGTATGCCTCCATCTCGGAAGTTCGTGTAGGATGGCATCCCGCAGTGGAATAACACCCGGGATAGCGTTGGGCGAGGGAAAGTGCTTGATGAGACCCTTGCAGATTTGCACCGGTGATTATTTGGCCCACAACACCTGCACGTGTGGCTCGCTCGAGCACGGTTTCGAGATCGTCTTGGTGCGCGTGCTTGGCGTGATAGGAGCCACGGAAGACGGGGTCGGTGAGGTTGACGCCAATGTCGATGAATTGCGGTTGGACAGTCATGCTTGGTGGTTGGCTGGTATAGTTGGTGCAGAAACGTGCAGACGGATGGATTGTGCGTGTGAAACGTTGTAAGACTTGCAACATGTATATTGTGGCTGGCTCGCGGCAAGCAACGTTGCCGTAGGTAGCACAGACGCACCGGAGATGAAAGGTGACGAGGGACAAACGTGATGGATGCCTCCACACCAACACCGTCACAGCCTCAAAATGGCTCGGAATGTTGTCGCTGCTGACCTAACAGCTGGATCGTGGCAGTTCTCGGACGAAAGAACCAAACAAACCAGAAACGGGGTGCTCACTGCATTGTAGCCATTGGCTGCATTGGCATTGGCTGCATTGGCTGTGTTCCGCTCTGCACCGTGGTACAACTCTTCTCGGCCGCTGTGAGCCGGCGCTGGTGTACCAAATCCAGAATTCGCCGCGCTCGCCGCCGACCACGCGCACCAAAATCATAAATGTCTGCACAACATTTCGTGTTGGTGTTGGTGGGTATATGTACTGTGTGTGTGTACTGTGTGTGTGTACTGTGTGTGTGTACTGTGTGTGTACTGTGTGTGTGTGTGTATGTGTCGCTTCTCCACTCACTCGTCGCTGCAACACTCGGTGTGACACGCTCTCTGCTGCTTTCGCACCCTCGGCTTTCAGCTTTCCTCATTCTTCCGACTCCGTGCGCAACCTGAGCTCGCTCCCCCCTCAACCCTTTCCCCTCTCTTGCTCCTCGCCTCTTGTCCCTCGTCACCATCCTTCACTTGAATTCTCGACACTGTTCATCCTTACCAACACGTCAACCGCACAAGGTCTCATTCACTTGACGATCTCCGTGCATCCCACCTCCCACTCCGTCGATCTCCTTGCTCCGCTCCACCTACCTTGTGCCTTCGCCTCATCAAGCGGTGCACCCCAAAACTTGGAGAACATCACTCCGCCTTTCTTTTTGCAACCCTTGCCCACTGCTTTGGCTTCAATCGCTTCACAGACATGGCCGCTTCTAGCTCCACCTACCTCGCTGCAAAGAGCCTGGCTTGGGCCACCGGCTCTCTCGCTGCCGCTGGCAGAGCCACGCCCTCGCTGCGTCCCAACTCCCAGGTCGATGTGCTCCAGATCTTCGTCCCCGGTCTCACTCCTCCCGTTTCGCGTTTCTCCACTGCCATCACAAAGCACTACCACCAAAGACGCAAGCTAGAGGACACCCAAGCGCTCATTCGACGTAGATTCGTTCGTTACCAATCAACAGACTCCCAGCAGCGTTCCACCGCACCTCCATCCCAAACCCACTCCTATCCTCCGCCCGCCACACTGTCCAAACATGCCAAGTCTACGTCTTCCACCTACCACGGCCAGTCCGCCGCCACTCCGCCCAAGCCTCCTGCCACCCTCGACCCACTCCCCGCCTCGGACAACACCGCAGCTGAGCTCGGTTCCCCCGCCAACCAGACCGCTGCTTCTCAGGCCATGCTTGCAGACCAAAAGCCAAAGGACAAGGAACTCGAGCCTCAAAAACCCAAAGGCCCCCTCTCCACCCGCATCTGGGCCAAGGTCAAGGAAGAGGCACTCCACTACTGGCACGGCTCCAAACTGCTCGCAAAGGAAGTCAGGATCTCGTCGCGTCTCCTTCGCAGGCTCATGCTCGGCTACAGTCTCACCAGAAGGGAGAAGCGTCAGCTCAAGCGCACCTTTGCCGACCTCCTCCGCCTCATTCCCTTTATCCCCTTCATCGTCATCCCCGCTGGTGAGCTCTTGTTACCCGTCGCCATCAAGATCTTCCCCAACATGCTCCCGAGCACGTTCGAGAGCAAGTTTTCCGTCGAAGAGAAGCGCAGAGGCCTCATCAAGGTGCGTCTAGAGATGGCCAAGTTCTTGCAGGAGACCATCAAGGAGGGCGGTCTCCAGGCCACCGACAAGGTCAAGACCTCGGAAGAGTTCAAGGAGTTTTTCCGCAAAGTGCGATCCACAGGAGAGTCGCCCAGCAACCAAGACATCATCAAGGTTGCACAGCTCTTTGAGGACGATCTCACCCTCGACAACCTCACACGTCCTCAGCTCGTCAGCGTGTGCCGCTACATGCAGATCAACGCCTTTGGTACCGACAACTACCTCCGCTACCAGATTCGTCACAAGCTCAGTCGCATCCGACACGACGACATTCTCATCTCCCACGAGGGCGTAGACAACATGGTCCAGGCCGAACTCGTCAGTGCGTGCCAGAACCGAGGTATTCAGACCGCCAACTTGTCCGAAGTCCGATTGCGTGAGGAGCTCCAGCAGTGGATCGACCTCCACGTCCACAACAAGATCAGCGGTACTCTGTTGGTGCTCAGCAAGGCTTTCAACTATGTCGCTGCTGGCAACAACGACGTCGATGCCCAGTCGCATCTGCGCAGTCTCGAGCTCACCCTCAGCAGCTTGCCCGACAACCTCGTCAACGAAACCGAGCTCAGCGTCAACAGCGAGGGTGCCACCAACAAGCAGCGTCTCGAGGTGCTTCAGCAGCAAGAGGAGCTCATCGAGGACGAGGCCGAGCAGGAGCAGGAAGAAGCTGCTGCGCGCGAAGCTGACAAGGAGCGTCGCCACGCTGAAAAGACAAAACTCGCGCGCGAAGAAGAGGAGGCCCGCTCCTTGCTCCCCAAGAACGAGACCCATCCCGCTCTCGAAGATGCTCGCATGACCAACGAGCAACTCACCGAACTCGGCGAGGCACTCAGCATCCTCTCTGCCAAATCGTCGGTTCTCAAGGAGCGTGAGGAACTCGCTCAGCTCATCAAGGAAGTTAGCAGCACCCATGCATCGTCTGCTCAAGAATCTGCCTCCACGCCACAGCTCAGCGCTGACAGCTTGTCTGCTGCCTCCGAGGCGGACAAGTCGGAATCCAGCTCGTCGTCTGCTGCTTCCGCTCCGGCACGTAGCATGACCAAACGCATCAAGTCGATGCTCGAAAAGATCGACAACCAGCTCGAAGAATACGACCGCGATGTCGGATCGCGCATGCATCTCATCGAAGCCTCGCACACCGGAAAGATCTCGGTCGATGACCTCGAACAGGCACTCCGTTTGATCAAGCACAAACCCGACGACGAGGTAATTGAGAAAATCGTCGACAAGCTCGATGTAGACCACGACGGACTCGTGCCCTTGGACGACGTCTTGGAACTCGCACGTGCAGAAACCGGCTTGGGTATCTTGCGCGATGAGGGCGTCAAGCAGATCCATGCACAGGGCAAGGAGATTCGAAACCGCGACGAAAGAAAGCCTAAAAAGAGCGACATTGTCGACGTTTGATTCCCCCCGCACTTTGTACATGCAGTCAGTAGTTAATGTCACCTCTCACGTTCATTCCCGTCACACACTGCTTTTGACAACCGCGTTCATTCATTAGTTAGCACAGTTGGCAATCTTTCTCGCACTTTGATGTTTGTGGTTCGCATGTGGTTGGGGTGGTGTGACGTCGTTGTTGAAATGCATTCTTTGCCTACGTAATCGCCTTGACATCGTGAATGATCACAGCTTCGGTGCTCGACCCCATCCAGCCCCTATCCCCGGAAGCCGAGATCAAAAACCTACAACTAGGATCCACCACCAACCCGGACAAGCTCGCGCCATGGTGACCAGCGACGATCTTGAATGGTACCTTCAACTCTCCGCCAGTTCCCGGTCCTGGGATGAACTGTGTATCCCACAAACGGATGTTGTCGAAACTGCCGCAAACGATGTGTCGAGAGTTGGGCATTGAGGCGAGCGAGTACACCGGGCCTGAGCCGGAGGGCAGTCGAAGCGATCGGAGGAAGCGGGGTGCGGTGGGCATGCGTAGGTCCCATTCGTCCACGGATTCGTTGCGACGTCCGACGAATACTTTATCGCCCGTCGAGTTGAATACGGCTGATTGACACCAGGGCGGGATTTTGGAGGGGAGTGGCAATGAGTGTACGCCTTTGGCTTGTCCATCCACAGTGTACGTGGGACAGCGCAGATCCCACAGGATCACTTGTCCTGAGAGAGAGGTGGAGAGCATCACGTCTGGACCGAATGTCGAGAGTGGCGCATCGAAGGACGAGGCGATGCACAAGCCTCCAAACGCCGGCTTCGGCAGCGCCTTTTTCGGTGGTGTGCTAGGCGCGGTGGTCGATGCGTGGTTGGGCTTGGTGTCCTTCGCAATGGGAGCTGTAGCATTGGTGGATGGAAGCGCTATAGATGGCAAAGGCGACGCCGTTCCAACCGGTGTACCACCCGCAACTAGAGTGCTTTGGGAAGAAGGATTCTTGACCGTCACCCGACCCGCAAGAGGCATATCCTCGTCGCTAGATCCATCATCTTCGTCCTCCTCCGCATCTCCATCTGCGTCCGCATCCGCATCCCCTTCCGCATCCCCTTCCGCATCCCCTTCCGCATCCCCTTCCCCTTCCGCCTCCATATCCGCATCGTCATCTCCATCCGCATCTTCGTCGCCATCACCAAACAACGAATCGTCTCCATCGCTCTGGTTTCCACCGGCGGCAGAACCATTTGCTTCACTTTTGATCCCCTCCTTGTCCTTGTTCTCCCTCGCTGATGACGAAGGTGGGGGCGTGTCGCCGCCGAAGAGGTCGTCATCGTTGCCGTCGTCATCAAAGTCTTGATCCGCACCGGCGACCATCAGTCCACCAGCGGTGGTGCCGCTCGCACCTGCGGTGAGGCTATCCGGATGTGAACCGTCGGCCTTCGTCGCCCCACTGCCGTCGAGCGACATACCAAGGCTGGCATTGAGCTCGGCTTCAAACGCCAGCTCTTCTTCCGTTGGATCATCGCCCAGCGCAGCACCCAACGAAGAAGGCACGGATGGATCGGTCTCCTTCTTGGGCTCTGATGCGATCGGTTTTTCCGTATCCGCCTCGGCGGTCGATGCATCCGCTGTGGGTGTGCTGATCTGCTTGTCTGATGTTGATTTGACATCTTGAGAAACACCATTGCTGTCCTGAGCTTCGGGTTGCTGTTCAAGTGTATCGGCGTCTGGTTTCGTCTGACCATCACTAGCTTGGACTGAATCGCAGCTTTTTGCTGGTGGCTTCTCTAAGGATGTCGCTTGAGCGCCATTCTGTTGGCCTGGAACGCTTTTGGGACTGCTCTTCTCCACCACCGCTTTACTTGGCTCGTCAACTGTTGGTGTCGCTGTCGATGCGTCTGCTTCCTTGGCATTGCTATGTATTTGCTGCCGAATCTCATGCGTAGACGCCGATTTTGATGGCTCTGTCGAGCCTGGTTTCCTATCCGCAATATGCTTCACCTGCTCAGCATGCGACTCGGCATTTTCAGCAAAGCTCTCTCCTGGTACGGTCAAGCCTTCGTTGCGCGCCTTGTCCTCCGCATCCTCCTGCTGCTGCTGTGTACGATTGATCTCCATGGCAGATGGGTGTATTGATACGCTTGGGGTGTGCTCACTGTCCCTTTGCCTTTGCGTCGATGCTGAGAGATAGGGTCGGAATGATATACTGGAGATCTGACCCGCATGGCCTGGGAAGGACCTGACCACTTGGCCAGTATTCAAATCCCACTGATGAACGCCTCGGTCCCAGCCACCCGAGATCATGGTCGAATCGTCGGACGTGAGCGCTAACGCAGACACGGCGCCTTTGTGTTTTCGAAAGACATGCCGTGTGACGCCGGGATTGTGACGAACGCCATAGAGGTGAATGTTGCCAGATTCAGAGCCACTCATTCCCCACAGTGCGTCTTGCTGGATTGCAAGGCTGTGGACTATGCCGACCAAGCGATCTTTCTCGGCACCAGATGGAGGGTGGTATGAAGAAGTGGAGGAAGCGCCGTTGGAGGGAAGATGTTCTTCGTTCGGCCAGAAGGCTGTGAGTGTACCTCCGCGAGTGATGCCTTCGACAAATCCGTGGCGGACGTTTTGGGTGAGCATGGTTTTGCCGTTCATGGTTGCATGAACATCGTACTTGCGGACAAAGCCGTCGGAGCCACCGGTGAGCAGCGTCTGGCCGTCAAGAGAGATGGTCATGGCGTGGATCTGACTAGAGTGAGGAGCGGCGGCCATGGGCTCGATTTGGTAGCCGAGCGATGTTTCGATGCACGCGGGCGGTGGGCGGAAGAGCTTACGCCGCTCTTGGACTTTGCGAAGGTAGGTGGCGGCGGAGAGAGCTTCATCCTGGGCAGAGCGGCGGAGGCCATTGCGGGAAGCTGCTACGGAAGCATCGTCCTGATCATCATCCGCGTCATCATCGTCGTCGTCGTCGGCGTCAGCATCGCCATCGTCGTCGTCCATGTCGTCGTCGTCTTCTTCTTGATCGACGGCATCATCGTGATCATCGTAGTCCGGCTCATCGATGTGCTCGTGCTCGTGCTCATCGTCCATCTCTATGTCGTCGTCCATGATAAGCTATAATATATGCTTTGACAGCCCGCCGGCGCCAGATGTCACGGCAGAGCTGGGTGGGGAATTCGGGTGTGCGGTTGAGGTTGGAGCTGTGCTAGAGAGCGTGCATGCGCAAAAGGATCCGAAGCAAGTCGAGTGGATTCGAGCGCGGGTTTCGGTTGAGGTGGGCGAGGAGATGTCTGCGGATGATGGCTCAGGCGTGACGCTGAGTAGCGTGGCCTCTCCAGGATGCTGGCTGCAGCTGGGTTGATAGATCGAGGAGGATGGATGGTGCTGTGTGGAGCCGAGAATGTCCATGAGGTTGGGCGGATTTGGACGTGGGGAAAGACCCGAGGCGCGTTGCTGCATCATCGGGCGATCGGGAAATCAGTATCGGGGATTTGCCAAGATCCATTGTGGATCTGGATCTGGATCGGGATCGGGATCGGGGGTTTGTGGAACGCATGGTCCAAGCTCGACAAATTCGCGAATTGGCAGCCAAAATCCAAGCGTGGAGCCGCGATAGGAAAGGGGCTCAACATCACCAGGTGTAGTGCAGCCAGCTGCGTATCGCTTGGCCCTCTCCGCACCACCATCTTCCACTCGGCTCTTCTCATCGCTTCCGGCGTGGTCTCCATCTGTTGCGCAGCACACTCGTATCCGACTTGACCTTTTTTTTCTTCTTTCGTACCAGCTGCATATTCTCCATCCTTGACCACGCCTCACCATGTCGTCAGGCAAAGGCCAACGTGAGGCCGTCTTCCCCACACGTCAAGTGCTCGGCTCGACCAAGACCCGTCTCAAGGGCGCTCAGACGGGCCACTCGCTGCTCAAGAAGAAGGCAGATGCATTGACCAAGCGCTTCCGCACCATCACGCACAAGATCGACGAAGCGAAGCGTAAGATGGGCAAAGTGATGCAGCAAGCCTCGTTCTCCCTCGCCGAGGTCCAGTACGCCACGGGCGATATCGGGTACATTGTGCAGGAATCGGTCAAGTCGGCTAGCTTCAGGGTGCGTGCCAAGCAGGAAAACGTGTCTGGTGTGATTCTGCCTGCGTTCGAGGCGGACATCAAGGATAGGTCGAATGGTGCAGGCGGCAGTGGCGGCGACTTTGCGCTCACGGGTCTCAGCAGGGGTGGCCAACAGGTGACCAAGGCGCGAGAGACCTACACCAAGGCCTTGCAGGTGTTGGTGGACTTGGCGAGTCTGCAGACCGCATTCGTGATTCTGGACGAGGTGATCAGGATGACCAACCGACGTGTCAACGCCATCGAGCACGTCATCATTCCTCGTCTCGAGAACACGATCAATTACATTGTGTCTGAGCTCGACGAGGCGGATCGAGAAGAGTTCTTCCGACTCAAGAAGGTGCAGGCCAAGAAGAAGGAAAAGGCCGAAGCGAGCGATCGTCAGCGCCTCAAGGCACAGCAGGATGCCGAAGACGACGACGAAGATGAAGACGACGACGACGAGCAAGACAGCAAAGAGAACGAGGAGAACGAGGAGAACAAGGAGAACACTCCTGCAGAGGACAACAAGCACGACGAGCAAGACAGCAAAGATAACGAGGAGGATGCTCCGCCAGAGGACAACAAGGACGCCGCTGCTGCAACTGCAACCTCTTCGGCGAGCAAGAAGAAAAAGAACAAGAAGAAGAAGAAGGCCAACAACGCCAACAATGCCAACAATGCCAGCAACACCAGCACTGCCGGAGAACTACAGGAGGACCAGTTTGGGAAAGACCTGCTCTCCGGTGGTAAGGATGAAGACGTCATCTTCTAGCCGCGTCCTCTCAGCGCTTGTATCGATCCGCGCCCCTTTTTTTTGGTTCGTTGCGCGTGATGCCCGTCTTTCACATACCTCTTCATGCTTGCACTCTGTTCACCAATGTTGCCCGCTTTCATTCACTGTTGTCACTTTGTTCTTGAATTGCAATCCTTTTGATGCAGATCTCGATTGTGTGTCTTTACCATGTGACGTTGGGTCAGACCATTTGCGCTGATTCAGGCCGTGCCATCTAGGTCTGTGCAAGGTGTGGGTGGGCGAGCGACGTTTATGACCAACATGCGCTGATTAGCAATGACAGAGCTGCGCCCACCACTACACCGACGGTGGATGCGAACACCAATCGTTCTTCTTCTTCGCGTTTGCGTCTCAAGCGATCCTGAGGCAGTTCCGGTTGTGGCTCGATGATGGGTGCGGGTTGTTCTTCCGGTTGTGGTGATACTGGTGGCTCGTCGACAGCTGTCAGTAGTGGTGGTGGGGTCTCAGTGGTGGCGGTGGCGGTGGCGGTGGCAGTGGTGGTGGGAATGGGAGTGGGAGTGGGGGAGAAGGCAGCGTTGAGTGAGTGTTGGAATTGGTCTACGCTGGCAAGGATGAGTTGTCTCGATTGTTCTTCTGCTGCGACTAGCCGCGATTCGAATGTTTGCGCGAGCTTCTTGCGCTTGTACGGCTCTACGAGCAGAATCGCTAGGATGAACAAGAAAGCTGATAGAGGAAACACATTCAGAAGCCTCTCGTCAGCACTGCTTTCTCTGCACTGTTCTGTGCAAACAAGGGTGAATATACGTACCATTCAGTCCAGCAACGACCAAGCTACCGTAGGTGCTCATCCCCCTCATCCTATCCGACCAAATCTGCTCCTCATGATACCGCATCATCACCGCCTTCATCAACTCATCAAACGCCACCTGAACCTCTGCTTCACTCCTCTCCAACTCCTTCTCCGCCTGCGCCTCCTGCCTACTCAACGCATGCTCCTTCCTCAACAACTCGGTATACCTTCCCAAATCCGCCTCGGACCACGAATTCTTTCGAGACAGAAGATCATTCGTCTCGCGCTGACTCGCACTCCGATTCTGCACCGCTGAAAGATACGTCTTTTTAGCAATCGTGCCGAGTTCGCGCTTCGAGTCGAGTTCCGTTTCCAAACGGCTGATTCGAAGCTTGAGCTCCTCGATCGCGGTATAGCCTGAATACGCGTTGTACTGCGCGGAGAGCGTGGAGAGTTTAGTGCGGAGGGTGGAGGTGAATGTACGGGTGCGGGCGGTGGCCGTTTCGAGTGCTTGCGAGAGTGCCGCGGTTGAGGCGAGGCCGTCAAACTTGGGGAGAGACGATGTGGCACTGCGCAGCCGATCGAGAATCGTAGGCTGTGGTGTTGCAGATGAGGACGTTGTGTTCGTATCGCGTTCGACGCTTGTCGAAGAATCTTGTGAGTGCGGCGTCGATGCGGGTTCAAAAGAAGTGGAAGGTTGAGCGTCCTCTGCCTGCTCTGAATCGTTGCGCCCGGCTATAGATACGTTTGGGCAAGCGCCAGCTTGACCTTTGTCGGTTGGTGCGCTTGGAGCATCTAAGCTGTTCGGGGCGTGTTTGTCTTTCGATTCGTGCTGCAAGCGAGTGATCGAGCTAGAAAAGCTGCGAGAGCACAACACTTTGCCACCAGAAGCCTGGACCGCAGTGTTTGCACGGGAGAAAGGCGGTCTTGGCGATATCGTTGACGAGCAAACCCCGCGTCCATGACTGTCCTCGTCCTGCATGGCTGGTCGACGACTGCTCCATGTGGAATCAGAAGCGATCGCAGCCGTGCCAGCCCGTCTCGCAAGCGCCGAGCACCTAGCTATTGGGCCCAGCACACTCCTCGCGAGTACACGCTGCATCATTCTGTGGGGCTTGGGGAGAGCGAGAGGATGGAAGCAGAGGCTGGTCTGAACTCCACCTCGACAGTGTTGGACAGCGGAAGAATGAGTGTGTCACTTTCCGATCTGCCCGATCGGATCGCGGTGCTTGGATCGGGCGTGCGTAGGGTTTCCATTTACGCGTCGAGTGGAAAATCGACGCGCGCCACTCAACCAACACTTGGGCGCTTCCACAACTCAGCCAACATCCTCCATCTATACCTCCATCTATACCTCCATCTATACCTCCATCTATACCTCCATCTATACCTCCATCTATACCCCCATCCTCCTCGGCCTCGTCTTACCTCACCTGCACTCACAGCGTACGCTTTTGAATTTGCAAACATGGACAAGCCAACTCCGATGATCAACTCCTCAATGCTCGGCCAGTACAGCGGCCAAACCGTCCGCATCGTTGGAAAGGTGCAAAAGGTGACGGGAAACACGCTCCTCCTCCAAACGTCCGACTTGGGAAACGTCGAGGTCGCGCTCAACCCGGATTCAAACATCACAGGTAGCACTTTCGTAGAGGTCACCGGAAAGGTGAGCGAGGGAGGATCCAGTTTGGATGGGAACCAGATTCGAGAGTTTACCACGGTCGATTGTGGAGATGCTGTCGGTGAGTATCTTGTTGCACAGAACAGAGAGCATCTGAAAGAGAGTGCTGACGTTTGTTTGACTTTGCGATGGTTGATGGTGGATGGCGGATGGTGGATAGATATGACGCTGGTGGAGAACGTGGTGCAGATCTCGGCGGCTTTCCCCAACCTTTTCTCCGACTCTGCCTGAAACACCATCTCGCACTTTGTTCACAACACCCGTCCTCTAGCTAGCAATTGTACAAAACTGTTCATATACCATCCAAACCAAACGTCTGCCACAGCCACATCGACGCATCAGATCGAGAGAACAGCGGTGGTAACGACAAATCTACGCGTGATAAACGCTACCCAACTTGGTATCCCAACTAGCTTTCCCACCATCCTCGCGGTGCGATTTTCTCCCCGCTTCGATGTAGCTGAGTCCTCGTTCCAGCTCCAACCAAGGTTCTGTGCCCTTGACATATCTCGCACCCAACCAACCAAATGCTTTCTTCTCTGCCACGGCTGCTGCATACCCCATCCAAAGTGCAAGGTTCACTCTCCACCCCTCGCCCTCCGCTTTACTCTCCGCTGTTGAGGGGGAGGTGGGAATGTCGAACCGTTCCAACAACTTGAGGGCATGGTTCCGGTCCGTAGAACCGAGCAAAAACTCGAGTTGTCGCTTTCGCACACCTCCCACCAGACACAGCGCCGTTGGCGGGAAGAAGGCATCGAATTCCGAACGCGATGAGATACCCCATCTCCTGCCCACAACGCTTCCGAGCAGCAACGCGAGTCGCGCTGGTTGGTACGTCATCAGATCGACGTACATCGCGTAAGATCGGGTGTACAACACCAACTTGCTCGTGACTTTCTTTGCTGCATCCGATCCGATATGTAGACCCGGATCAGCTGGATCTGTCGACTTGACCGTGACCGTCCAGTTCTCCCCCTTTTCATCTTCGAGCTGCTTTACCCTGCGCTCGAGGTGCGATTGCACGTAGTCTTTGGCAACCTTCTCTGCCCACCCTGCCTCAGGGTACACAAGTCCCATGCTGGCTTCGCTGCCGTTTGAGCTAGGCTGCCGATGTGGCTGGATGGTGTTCACCGGCGGTGGCAAACCCTCGCCATTGAAGGACGCATCTGCGGAGGAGATGGGTTCGGAGAGTTGAACCATATCCGGTCGACCGAATGCATCCAATCGCTTTGAGAAATGCAGCTTCCCAGCCTGGTACAGAATGCGGAAAAAGGTGAGCAACAGATCCACAGGCTGGCGCAACAAAGCCGCATACAAAGTGGCGGGTGAAAGCGGTCGAACGCATCGCCCTACGTATACGCTCGCTGACGACTTGGATGAACGAGGAGAGATCGAGTCAAGCGTTGCCATGAGCTTCTTGACCAACTTTGGCCGATGTTTCGCATCACCAGCGGTTTGACCATCGCCAGCCTCAATCAGGAGCAGCAGACGAATGCCGAGAAGAAACGCAGCCGGCTCCACTGCTCCGGCAAAAGGATCTTTGAGGAACAGCCTGTAGTATCCGCCCCGGTCGTTGAATGGCGAAACATGGAACGATCGAGGGAACGTCCATTGATGGTCGTATCTCCTTCGGCGTATCTCGGTCGCGCCTTCACCATCTTCTTCGGATGAAAGCGGGGTGTCCTCGTTCTTGCCCGCCTCGAGCACGTAGATGTGTCGCTCGCCAAACGTATTGTGCACTTCGAGCACGACCAGCCAGAAATCACCCCTCTTGTCTTGATGCGTTGTTGCTTCCGTGCTGCCAAACCCGTTTGGCCGGTAGCAATAGTGCACAGTGAGAGGGTTGATACCAGCAATTCCGACGATGGAGGGCATGGTGACTGTCCACACATGACCGAGTTCACTTCTCCAATCCCTACCCGCCGTGCCGCTGTCGGTGTCCGAGTCTTGGGGTCCAACAGAGAGAAGTGCGCGCTCACGCAGTTCGTAAGCGAGCTTGAGCAGGATCGATCCCGAGATCCACGCCGCCTTCTCGGTCGTCATCCCGGCAGCATGCTGCGTTTCATCGGACAAGGGCAGATGTGTGCGAAGGTATGCACTTGGATGCAGACCCGTGAGCGACCACGTATACCTGTCGTTCCTGTTTCGCTTCTCCTCCAACCTTCTACGCTCGATACGCTCAGCTGCGCGCATCTTTGCCTTCCAGTCCTCCTTTGCCTTTTCTACACATCCACTGGTTGCAGGGGTGACGCCTCTCCTCTGCGCAAGAGCGCCTTGGTCGACGAATTCGGGCTGCAATAGCGGTCCCTTCCAGGCAAATGCATGGCCAGTATCCAGTTTGTGTGTTTCGAGCTTGTCAAGCCGCAGTGCGAGGTAGAGTGTGTTGTAACGAAATGCGTGCTGCGACTGTGTGGGGAGGAAGCGCGCGTGGCTCGTTTCGGCAGGTACGACCCACGAGGAGGTGGCAGAGGATGCCTTCGGCGTGCAGAATCGTTCGAGGAGCGAGGGGAGACGTTGTACAAGCCAAAGACCCAGGAGAAGATAGAGCGGGATGGCTTTGGGTGACGCCAACAAGTTGATCGACAGCCAAGAGGAGGGAGTTGCCGCAGAAACGATGCCGCTGCTCCAGGCCGAGGCTGACGAGCCGGGTAGCGACGATGCGTTTGTCATGGTTTACATCTGAGAAGCAGAGTCTGCTAGATGAGTCTTCTGCTTGGGCAGCGAGAGGATGATGCACGAGAAATGCCTTTTACGAATGATCAGATAGCATGCTGCATTGGTGCTGAACAGGCAGGTGAGAGCTGGGAAAGACGATGGAAGAAGGGAAGCAAGGGGAACAAGATGTACCTTTTCTTCTTCTCTGGGTATGCATGCTGAGCACAGACCGCAGACCGCTGCAGCCTTCAAGCCTTCACGCCGACAACTCTCATGGCTCGCTCGCTGTTTTTCTCGTTTCAGAGTCCACTCACACTCTTGTTCAGCTCGCCCAACCAATCCACCTGTCCACGACGATCTCCTCCTCCCTCCGCCACCACACACACACTCTAGCCCCAAATGTCGGGTCGAAAAGGCAACCTCGCCTCGCGTTCCCTCGAATACCGTGCGCCTGAAGTGCCCGCCTTCCTCCGAGCGCTCAAGGCACAAGTAGCCTCGAGCGATCGCTACGCTACCAACACCCACCGGAGCGATGAACTCGATTGTTTGGTCACATCCACCTCGAGCTCTGGCAAACGGAAAGCGCGTGACGATGACGACCAAGATGCAGCGCTTGATAGTGAAGATGAGATGAACGGAGCACAGGTGGTTGTGCTCAAGGATGGGAAGCATCTAACGCACGATGAAGCGCTGAGCATCAAGACGACACAAGCAATGCAAAACAAACAAGCGGGAACCGTGGTGGGTGGTAGTGATGCGATCAAGACTCAGAACATAGCTGCATCGGGAAGTGGTGGGCCAACGAAGAGAAGAAGAGATCCGATCGGTGCATCTGCGGAACCGAGTGAGAAAGTGTCGATAACGTCGATCATCGACAACCCACGCTCAAACAAGGCCCAACGTGGGAGCAAGACAGGACGCAAAGGAGACTTGGACGATGTGAAGCAGCTCATCAGACAGCAAAGAGAGTCAAGAGCTCCGCCAAAATCCACCCCAACCGAGGACAAGGAGAAAACCAAGGAGACCAGGAGGAAGGAAAAGAACGCACAGGCACGGAAACTCAAGGCCAAATCAGGAAAGGGTCTCAGCTTTAACCTCGACGACGAATGATGTCTTCCACAAGCACACCCTGATCCCCTCGCAACATGATCAAGACCCAAACATACAGTACATACTGTACGCACGACCGAAGGACAAACTGGTCTATGAAATGCGATTACCAAAACTTGTGTACACTACCAATCCAGATTCTTACAGTCCATAATCATCACTGAGCTTCTCGAGCTTGTTGTACATCAAAAAGATGATGGCGCTCGAAGGTGCACTTCGGAGACATGTCACTCCGCAACCCGCATACAGTCCACGAATGCCTCTGGTGGTGTATATCTTGTTGAACGTCCCGTAGAACCCTGTTCCCTTGAACTTTTCGCCTGCCGCTGCGGTGGAAGACGAGACAGCCCGCATCTCTTGTTCGGTCTGCATGGTCGACTTGACACAGTCGGCGGGGAAGAGCACCACGTTGTAGCTGATACCGGCGAGTGCACCCGCTCCGACGAGCTCGAGCGAGGTGAGGTCCTTCTTGGTCACGTTGTCGCGTTTCCACTGCGCCTTCTTGCGGGCGATGAGGTAGCGAGAGCATGACTCGAACGCAAGGAACCATGCGATACCGCCTCCAGTCTCCCGGAGGAGCGTACCGGTCTGACCGAGCCACAGCCCACGGACGCCGTCCGCTGCGACGGTGCGTCGCAGCAGCGTGAGTGGACCGTCAAGCGACTTGAATGTTTGCGCTGACGACGATGCGCCAGAAGAGGCGGATCGGATCGCGCTCGTGTACAGCAAACGCTGCTGTTGTACGTGTGGCTGGGCCGCAGCGCTTACAGTACTAGCGATCGCAGCTGCGCTGGGAGCTGGAGCGTGTTGTTCACGCGTGATCATCTGCACCTGCATCTTACACTTGATCAGTTCGATGGGGGTGAGGACCACACTCGTCATCGCACCAGCACCTGCTGCGGCGATGGCAAGCTGAGGGATCGAGAGTGGCGACTCGGCGTCTGCCTTGGCAGCAGATGCGCTACTAGCTTCACCGTTGACCCATCGGATGACAGATTGGATCTGGTTGTACGTGAAGAACAGGCAGGCATTCTCGAGCGTCGCGCCCAACACGGGCATACTGAGACCGCGGTACAGACCACGAATGCCTTCCTGTAGGTACGTCTGCTTGAAGCAGTCAAAGGCACCTGCGTACCGTGGTGGGCGATCAGCCGACTGTGTCTGCAAGCGCACCTTGACCAGGTCGAATGGATGCTCAAACACCTTGCTGACCATGCCTGCAATCGAGCCGAAAGCAATGTCCTTGGAGGCTTGGCTGAGACGTCCCGATGATGCCGAGCCGGGTGCCACAAGCGCGGGACCTTCTTCGTTGGGCGAATGGATCATGAACTGGCGATGCGGCTGCGACTGCGGCTGTGGCTGCGGCTGCGGCGGGTCCTCGGCGCCATCGTGTGAGACGAGTGTCCCGCCGGTCACTCGATTCCAGCTCTCCTCCTGGTGATGGTAAGGCGAGTCGCCTTCGTCCATGGGTACCGAGACTGAGTGACGGCGGTTGGAGATGTGGTGGAGAGAGGCAGTCGCCATTGCGTTTTCGAGCGCTGGCACCGAAGCTTGGAACTGCGGATGAGCTGCCCAGAGGGGACCAGAGAGGGTATCGGTCACCTTGATCGGGATGCTGTCGCGAAGTGTCTCTATCTCGACGCTGTCCTCGTCTGCGATGAGGCTGGAGGAGAGGGAAGTGGCAGAGGCGCGTGCCGACTCGTCAAGGCTGGTGCTGGACGAGCTGGCGGCAGGAGTTTGAGCGGCTGCTGATGCGGACGAGGCAGAGAAGGGCCGCCTTGGTGTAGCGCTTTCTGGAAGCGCGGGCGAGATGCGGTAGGTGCGCAGCAGCGGGCTGGGGATGCTGTCGAAGGCCGAGTGGGCGGCAGGCTCGATAGCAAGGCCGAACGATGGACGCTTGCGGGGCGAGAGTGAGGAGCTAGAAACGGACGAGCGGTGACCAGCACCAGGCGCGCGGGATCGAGACGAAAAGCCGAACGCTGTCGGCAGCGATGTGGTGGTGGTGAAAGACGCGGACGCGCGGATGTCTTCAAGCGTGTGAAGCGACGAGGGGCGGAACTGAGGGGCAGCGACGCTTGGAACAGAGATACCACTTGGCTGAAGGCTTCCGCTGCTGATGAGGTCAGGCGAAGCAGACTGGTTGAACGTAGAGCTGTCGCCCACAGCGGGACGTCCAAGTGGACTGGGACCTTGCTGCCGATGTGCCGGACTAGACGGCGCGGGTATGAGCCAGTGCGGTGCTGTCGCGAGGGCCGGAGCGAGGGTGGACGAGGAAGCAGATGCAGATGCGGTCAGTGTGCTGTGGTTGGAGTGCGAGAGATAGGAATGAAGCGACGAGCTAGAGGAGCCACCTGCCACAGAGGCTGCTGTGGCGGCTGCTGTGGCGGCTGCTGCTTGTGCTGCTGCTGCTTGTGCTGCTGCTGCTTGTGCTGCGGGTGGCGCAAGCGCTGCAAGAGGCGCAGTCACAGTGTGCGTGGGCGAGTCAGAGTGGACATGCACACTCGAAGAATTGTTGGAATTCGCACCGACTGCCGCCACGCGCTGCCAGCCTGCGAATCCCGGCTCCGAAAAATGCGAATGTGTCGAGTCGACACGTCCGCGCGGATGCGCACTTGCGAAATCCGAAGCGCGTAGCGTCAGATCGGCTGCATCGGCTGCATCGGCACGGAAACTGTGCAGATCGCTCGAAAAGGTCGATGAAACCAGCGGTCTTGAGATGGACGCAGTAGACACACGTTTCTTGTGCGAGAGCGAGCTGCTGCTGCTGCTGCTGCCAAGAATGGGTGAGCCCAACAAACGTGCCCACGGCTTGCTGCTGACCAGGCTGTTGAGCGATCGGCGGCTGTTGTGTGCACGCTTGGTGGTCGGTACAAAGGCGGGCGGAGGCATCATCGTCGAAGCTTCGCTTGAAGACGAGTCCAGTGTCTGTCCGCTTTGCACGGGCATAAGAGCGCTCTGCGGGCCCACTGATGCAACGCCGCGATGCGTGCGATTGGTGCTACCATTCGCGAAATCGTAGATGCCAAACGGCGCAGCATCCACGAGGTGCACGCCAAACGACGACGGACTGGACGGTGGACTGGGCTGCGTCCTGGAGGACGAGCCGCGCGATTCGCGCGAGTAGGGCCTGTACGCTTGCGACTGGAACGAAAACTGCGCCCTTGAGGCCACGGATGGGTCTGTGGCTGCTGAGCTTGAAGAGACGAACGACGAGCCAGACGACGAGATACCGCCGACGTTGTGACCGCCGGTACCGCTGACGGCCCCTCCGCTGTCGGACAGCGTCAGCATCTCGATAGATGCAGCGTCCTGTGTGCTCGCGTCCTCGGGACGTTGTGGTCGCACCGGCAACTGCGCGCTTACGGGGCCTGCGGAACTCGCGGGCTTTGGCACATATAGGCCAGCAGCTTTGTCGACCTCGTTAGCCTGACGCAAACGAGGTGATGCATGGTGATGCATGTCAAAGTTGGAACGGTCTGGCAGACCGATCTCTGAAGGAAAGCTAGTGTACTGCGAACGGTGCTCCTCGAGCGCTTCTTTGGTTCGCAAAATCACGGGTCCGGAACTGCCTGTCATTCGGCGTGCCTCGTTGTGAGAAATGTGCTCAATGACACTGGTGCGGGCCGCAGCACGGATGTTCGAGTCCTTTCGAGGTTGTTGTGTGAGCACGTCGCGCAGCGGTCGGGTGAGACCGTCGATGCTCTTTGCACGAGAGCGCGGCGACGCTGGCGCTGTCTGCTCCTCTTCGGCGGACTCGGATGGCATCGCTTGCGACACCCGGCGCATCGTCCCGAAGCTTCGCAAGAGGTCGAGGGATGGAGAGTGTCGGGTCATGTTTGGCGACGCGTGGGCAGTTGAGCCCTTGGCATTGGATTGGTTGTTGAGGGGGCCGCGTGATGCTTCAACGCCTGGCTCAGGGCCAAAGGCGTCGGGTGCGAGACCAACCAGATTGAGGTCACCACGAGTGGGCGCGTCAATGCTCATGGCGCGAGACCCCATCCAGCGCGGACGCTCGGTCGATTGCCGAACGAGCGCAGCCAATGTAGGTCGTGCAGAAGCACTCTCGGCGGGCGGAGCAGCATCGGGCGTTGAGACAGGGCCCTTATTCTCTATATCCTTCTTGCCCATCCATTTGCGCAATCCGGAAACCAGACTACTTTTGTTCTTTGTATGTTTGCGAGTGAGAGCACTGGCAGCGCTCGTGACCGGTTGGTTTGGAGCTGTCCAAGACGAAGCTAGTGCCGATGTTGGTGCAACGATGGCGCTTGCGCTCTTTGTGGGGCGGCCCGGAACGCCTCTCATGCTGGAAGAGGCAACGCGCTTTCCTGAGGCAGTTGCGGATGCCTGGCGGGCTGCGTCTTGGTCGCCTGCACCTTGTGCGAATGGCTCGGAAGCAAACGGAGGAGTCGGACGCTGCATGTGCGCGGCTGATGCACACATTTGGGGTGAGTCGAGGACACTTGCGATGGTGGGGCTGCGCACACTGCTTGCTACGGCGGCGGCGGCCAAGTCAGTCTCAGCGGCGACGTGTGAGAGGAGCGGAGAGCAAGTGGCATCATGGTCGTGGAGAAAAGCATCTGGACTGGAAGAGTGTGAGTGTACAAAGGGGGTGCCGAGGGCGAGAGGACTGCCGACCGCACTACGGCTTGCGCAACGGTCGATTCGGGCAAGGGAAAGTGGCGCGGAGCTCGTGGTTGAGGCGGATGACATGGTTCGGACGCGACCATCGTGATCTGGGGCGCGGTCGTCAAGCAAGCGAAATGTGTAGGCCGAAGGTGTGAAGGAAGAGGAGCTGTGAATGGAGGGCGAGCGCGGATACTGCTCAGCGATGGCAAAGGGGGCGCGGTCGCTTTCGGCGTGTACGCTGTGAGAAAAGCTGGGGCTAGAGCGGACGCTAGAATGAGTGGTGCTCTTGCCGCCCGGGGATTGCAGCGTGTGGACGTTGGGAAACGAGTTGGACACGAAGGAGGCGGACGAGCGGGTGGGTGGCAGAAGTGGTAGAGCGAATGAGGCAGCAGATGAGCAGGATGTTGAGGGACGTGAAAAGGTGATGATGTCATCGGCGTGGTTCTGCTCGGGAAGATTGGGCAACAAGGTTGCAGAAGGCATGCTTCGCATGGGGCGAGGCCAGGGATTGGTGGAGGCGGTGGTTGGCGCCGAGAATTCATCGTAGGTGGCGACTGGAGTTGAAGAAGCTGAGGCGGCAGAAGCAGAAGAGGAAGGGGTAGATGCAGTGGCGGAAGAAGGAATGAAGGGGTGGGACATGCGATGGGTTAAGGAGTGTTGTTCCGAATCGTGGGGACGGACGAAGCTGGGTACGCGGGAGGAGGACATGGATGGACGAGAGTTGTACGCATGCTCAAAGACGGGAGCTAGTGAGTCGAGGCGGTCAGGCGAGCCGTGCAAGAGGGGCGATGAGCGGGCGACTTCCTCGAGGAAGGCAGCATCGTTCTTATCCCACATGGCTTCATCGACGCTGTCTACGGGGACCAAAGGGGTGTCTCGTGACTGGATGCCGCTGAAACATTGACGGATACTGCCCCAGCGAGGCGTCTTGATGAGAGATGGCGAGGCGGGTGAGGACGTGGACGAGGCGGGAGCACCAAAGATGAGCGATGCTGCGAGCTCGGGCGACTTCATGATGGGCGAACGTGTGCTACGTGACGGTTATCGCCAGGTGCGCGCGGCGCGCGGATCCAACTTGGGGTGGGTTCAGTACTGCGGATGGAAGTAAAGCCTTGGGCTGTGGAGCGTGCACAGGCGCAAGGCTAGCGAGTGGGGTTACGGCAATGAGCGTCGATGATCAGAGCGATATGAGGATTGGAGAGGGCGAAGAAAGAAGCAGGTGGGTGAAGGCGGGCTTCAAGGCGGGTAGAACGATGGACTCGGGATGCGCGACAATGCTGCGTGCAGGATTGGGGGTGTATAGCAGGCGAAGAAATGAAGGTATGCGATGAGGGTGGAAGCGGGGGATGAGAAGGAAGAAGATGGTCGAGTGGAAGTTGGGGAGTGGGGGAGTGAGTTAAGGTTGGTGGGAGGCGCTAGAGCGGGCTGAATGACAATGGCACGGTGATGCCAAAAGCGAACAGGGCGAGATTGACAGGGACGAATATGTATGGTGAGAGAGGATGGAAGGGCAAACTGTGCGACAGGCAGCGTGGCAAAAGAGGGATGGCAACGATGGTCGGTGATATGTGCAAGAGAGGCGAAAGGATGGCTGCAATGGGAACAGACGGGTGGGCGAACAAAGTGGTAACCGCAACGGATGCGCACGATTGAGGGAATGAGTGGGCGTGCTCGAACGATGGCAACGAGGGTGAGGGTGTTGGTGATGCAGAGCGAGGCGCAGTTGGAGGTGTTCTCGGAGTTGGATTTGGGCGGCGCTCGAGGCGGCGAGAGAAGAAGCAACGGCGGCGGAGAGATGAGGGCGGGCGGATGATTGCAAATTCGGCAAATTGTGTACAGCCCAGCGCAGTGCTGTACACAGTTGTGAGTATGCGGTGTGC
This sequence comes from Ustilago esculenta, assembly GCA_020827535.1. Taxonomy (NCBI): domain Eukaryota; kingdom Fungi; phylum Basidiomycota; class Ustilaginomycetes; order Ustilaginales; family Ustilaginaceae; genus Ustilago; species Ustilago esculenta. Next base: position 569,042 of record JAAKGJ010000015.1, on the reverse strand, counting down.
AGTATACGGTGTGCAGTATACTGTAGCGCCAAGTTGCAGGAAGACCAACACCCAAAACGGCAGTTTTATCGCACAGTTGGCTGTGTTTGTAGAGCCAAACATGCGACACAAATTGAAACACGCCGCACTGCTTCTCAGGGCGTCCACCGCCTCGTCTTGATGAATTCATACCTGCTTGCTGCTTGCTGCTTGCTGCTTGCTGCTTGCTCTTGCTCTTGCTCTTGCTCTTGCTCTTCCCCCGGACCAGCGCCCAATCCATTCATGATTTCCTTTCATTTCTTGACTCTTTTATTTATTTATTTTATTTTCATTTATTTTTCCATTTCATTTCATTTCATTTTTTATTTTATTTTTCATTTGTGATTGGTGCGTCACACGTTTATCCGTTTGAGAGCCATGCTGCAGGGTCGCTGTTGCCCACCCACATTCACGATTGCGTATGCTTCTTGTCTGTGCTGTTGCGATATACACAGCTCCTGCTCCGCCATTTGTGGTTGTTGATGCTTCCATCCCCCTTTGTTGCTCAGGCTGCTTGTGGCGTGCCACCGATCTACAAAGACAATGGCTGGTGCTGGGCGATCCCTGCAGCGAGATGCATCTGCTACCAGATGATAGCGTCACCTTCAACCAATCCAGTAGATGACGATAGGAGATTCAAAACGAATGGTTCTGCTTGTCCCGTTTGTTGTCTCACCCTCGCGATGGCCGGCGGATAAAAAGCGCACGATAACGCAAAATGGCACAGCTGCGTTCGGACGATTCGTTGCGTGCTTCGTCCAGCACGATGCTTGGCTCGATGTCACGGTGCGTGCTTGGCTTGGCTTTGCGTGGCAGCACGTCGTTTCGACCGCCGCTCACCGCGCAGCTTGACGAGATGCAGCATCATTCACCCAACACAAAGCCGCCGACACAAAAGCGCAAACCGGATGCGGCGTTGCAAATTTGTGCACGCCCAAGCCCTCGCACCTGGTTTAATGTGAATGTGCCTGCGCTGAGCTGGATCCAGTCGATCGTTTGTTTGGTTGGTCTCACCCAGCCCTGATTTGCACAAGCTCTGATTGCGAATTGCGATTACGAACCACAGTTTACGATTCCCACTTTGCGTATGTACTGTACTGTATGGTATGTTTGCCTGACTTGTATGCCGATCAGCTGTCGCCGCTTCTAGTTTATACTTTGTTCGCTCCACAACCACAACAGCGACATGCTCTACGCCCTTCGCATCGCCCCATGCGCTTCCCACCTTCACTGCATCCGTCCTATACCACCACAGCTATCCCAGTGCTCTCACTCTGCACTCTCCTGTGCTAACCATCAATCCCGTTTTGGCGATCCTCAACCGTTGCCACGTGCATCACATCACACATCCACTCTTTTCATGTTAGAGCCACTCAAACTTGCGCCAACCCACCATGCACACTCCACTTCCACCGACGGTGTTACAAGCCACATGCGCTCAGATCAGCATCCAGCTCCTCCCATCCACGCTGTCTTCCTCACGCCATCCATCCTCGAGCACAGCATCCAGCGCTCACCATGGTCTCACTCGCCGCCTCCACTCCCTCCGTCGATGTCCTTCTGCTAGGCTCCGGATGGACAGGCTCCTTCCTCGTCCCTCTTCTCCGCCACAAGTGCATCCGCTACGCCTACACATCTCGCTCTCCGCCCGACGACAAGCAGCCCGTAGATGACCATAGAATCCAATTCGAACTCACCCAACCCGTCACCAGCCAATCTCTTCGCCCTCTTCCACGCGCATCCACCGTAGTCATCATTTTCCCCATTAAGCATATCCAGCAGGTGGATGACCTTGTTCGCGAGTACCAAGAGCTGCATGGCTCAACACGCTGGATCCAACTCGGTAGCACCGGTATCTGGGGTCCAGGAACACATACATCGTCGTCTCCTTTCGACACCCAAAATAAACGTGCTGCTGCTGAGCAGAGACTCCTCGACATCACCTCCCCACAAGCTAACCGCACGAATGCCTCCAGAGCTGCTGTCTTGAATCTCGCCGGTCTCTACGGAGCACAACGCCAACCCAGAAACTTCGCTTCTCGCGTGGGCGCTTCCAAGCAACTTCTTGGACTCAAGGGCAGTGTTCATTTCGTTCACGGCCACGATGTGGCTAGAGCCATTCTGCTGCTCCATCAAAGCCAATCCGCTGGCTGGGGGCGCCGCTGGATCGTATCCGACACACGCGTCTACGACTGGTGGCAGCTCTTCCGTTTCCTACGACCCGCATTGCCAGATCACCCCGAAGACAGCCCCGAGACCGCACAGCGCTGGGTAGGTGAGCTGCTCGAGCAGAACCACATCCGAACCCTGCCCCGCCCCATTGCCCACCAACAAGGTCAAGCCCTGCCCCACTATCTCGAACGCGCTTTGGAGGGCCATGAATTCTGGAACCTTTTCAACCAAAACCCCAGCGTAGAATCGGTGTATCGTGGCGCAGAGCATGGTCTCCAACCAAGCGCCGTGAACAAACACTCAAACGACCAAAACAGCCAAGTCGTAGCACGTAGCCAGCACAACGACAAGCTCGTCGGGTCCAGCACACAATCGTTTGTCGTGAGAGAATTCGACCCAACCGTAACAGAAGAGCGCATCCAAAATCTCATCCAACGCATCGAGGTAGATGCGCAGCGAAAGCTTCCAACCAAATCCGACTTCGAGGGCAACCATGAACGATTCGGACTCACTCACCATCGCTTTCGCCAGCTACGTGATGCGTGGATCCCTTTCCTCCGCTCCGCATCTGCCTCTTCTGGTTCGGAAGCCGATGCGGGCAGCGCGAATCGAGTGCGTCCCGATCATGATACCTGGGCTGCGGAGCAGGCACGTATTTCATCCTTTTCGCACTACAAAGTGCTCATCGAGGACGTCGATCTACACTTTATCCACGAGCGAGCCAATCGTCCTGCACCGCATTCCAACATCAAGGTGATCCCACTGCTGCTGCTCCATGGCTGGCCCGGATCTTTCCACGAGTTCCTCGACGTCATCAAGCCGCTCGCACACCCAGGCAATCTGACTCCGGTCCATTTTGACGTCGTGGTCCCCTCGCATCCCGGCTACATCTTTTCTAGCGCTGCGGCTGGGCTTGCCAGAGACTCGCGTACCCGCCAGCTCCTCGGCACGCATTCCGGTCCAGACGGCGATCTGCTCGTCAAGGATGTCGCACGCATCATGCACAAGCTCATGCTTACCCTCGGTTACCGCAACTACGCCATCCAGGCTGGCGATTGGGGTGCAGCCGTGCTTCGAAGTATGGCGCTTCAGTTCCCCGACCATGTCCGAGCGACGCATCTCAACTTCTGCCCAGCACAAGGTCCCAACCTTGTGCTGCCCATCCTCGGTCGTGAATTGACGCCGCACTGGGTTCTGTGCTTGCCTCACTTGGTTTCCAAGCAGCGTTACTCGCAGAAGGCGCTTGGTGTGTTTTCCAGCTGGAGCCAGGGCGAGCGTTCAAGTGCTCTTTGCGGCACAGGCGCCGCCGTTGCAAGTGTCGCCGAGGTAGTCGCCGAGGCGGTATGGAAAACAGCGTCGCTGCTCAGTTTCGGTTCGATTCCAGGCCCGCTGTCGAGGGACGAGAGGGAAGGCTTGGCCAGGGGAATCGAGTTTGCTGCCACCGGAAGCGCCTATGCTGCTATGCATGCCACGAGACCCTCAACTTTGGGCCTTGTCCTCTCTCGCTCTCCTCTTTCGACCCTCGCCTGGGTCGGCGAAAAGATGTACGCTTGGACGGATACCACTCCCGACCTATGTACCATTTTGGCCAACATTACGTTGTACGAGACAACAGACACCATCGCCGGCTCCTTCTATCCGTACCGCAACCGCGATCCTCGAGGCCCATCGCAAATCGCTAGCGATCCGAACAACTACATCCATCAACCCACCGGATACTCGAGTTTCCCGATGGAGATCATCCAAGCGCCCGAATCGTTTGTTCAGGCGAGCGTCAATCTGCGCTGGTATAGAAAGCACCATCAAGGCGGTCACTTTGCTGCTTTGGAGGAGCCAGCTCAGTTGGTCCACGATATCACAGATTGCTTTGCTCAAATTTGGCCTCTCTGAATGCAGTGCCAGGAGTAGTTCGGCTTGGTTTGGGTTTGGGTTCCAGAACCGACGGTTGTGCAACCAGAGCCAGAACGAGGTTTCTTACAACGATACACAGACTAGTTTGTCTCATCGAAATGCGCTGCTAGAACATCGCTAGAAGAAATGACACTTTCTTTTCGCGATGAGGGGTGAACTAAGACAGGTTGTTGGAGAGTTGGTTGCTAACACCGTAGACGTATGTTGAGGTGTGTGTGGAAAGGCGGTTAGTCCTGCTTCCTTCGGTAGAACTCGTTCCATTCACTACCATAAACTTTCTCGCCGTTTCCTGCGAATATCAACCATCCAAAGCATCTACTGTCAACATTTTTCATCAAGACGAGAAGGCTTCGGAGATTGGATACAATTGGTACTCACTGTGTTTGACGAGTGCTACATTCCGCCAGAATTCTTTGGCAAGTTTTTCCTTTGAATCGTCATCTGCTTGTTCAAGATGCAGATGGTTAGATCTCGAATTTTCAACGCAAGAGATGGTTCGAGGAGGGAGCGGACAGACTTACGGATGTGGGCGAGGAGGCTCCAAAAAGCGGCTTCAGTTCTCATGCCTGGAGCGAGAACCTCGTAAGTTTCGCTGATCTCGTTGGCAGAAACGACGTAAAGCGCAGAAGCAGCTACGAAAAGCAGGACTTGGAAAACCTTCATGGTGATGTCTATCTCTTAAATCAGAGCAGCAAAGATGTTTGGGCAGATGGGAAACACAACTTGGGCTCGTCTAGCCCGTATTTAACCTTGCTCATCACAGTCAAGCCTTTCCTCTCTCACACGTATCAGTCTGGCTCACAACATCAGAAATGAAGTTCAAGTGCTCACCAACTGCTACGAGTACAAAAAGCCGACAAGAATGTCAAGCACCCCCATTCATCCGATTTCTGTGTCCCACCCCACGAACAACCTCACACGCACACACCAGAGAAACAACCCATTGTCCTAGAACAAGGCCAACCATGCCGAAAAAACGGGTGACGATGCGCATGCAAAAGAGGATGACTTGTGCCTACCCTCCCAACAGTCTTCAACACCCAAAGACCCACTCGTCCACAGATTCGGATGAAAGCAACAATGTTGATGAACTTAACTAACCGGTGTCTAATTTAGTCCACAGCAATGCGTTATGCGCAACAGCGGGTGTACACCAAGATTGTTCAACACTCAACGACCCACTCGTTCACCGAGTCAGATGAAAGGAACAATGTTGATGAATTTTTTGTTTCATTTGGTTCATCACAACGACTGATACGTTGCATGTTGCGCAAGATGATTCGAGATTTTGACACAGAAATGAAGCACCAAGTGGCAGGATCATGCTGTGGTGGGAGGCTTGGTGATATCAAAGTTGACGCGCTGCTGAACGTTTCCGTCGTGAGTCTTGATGGTGATGGTGCCGTCGTCGTTACCAAAGTACGCCGACTTGCAAATGTTGCAAAAGAGACCAACCTCGAGCACACCGGTGAGCAGCTTGATCCTCTTGAGCAGGTCTGAGGGGTCCTTCATCTGTGCTTCGGGGAAGGGAGCGTCGATGCAAAAGTTGCCGTTGTCGGTGACGACGGGACCAGCCTTTGCCTTGCCCATACGAAGCACGGGCTTGTGGGCACCCATCTTTTTGAGGTTCTGAAGCACCTTGGCATAGGCGAAGGGGGCGACTTCGATGGGTATGCCTTGCAACCACTTTGTGCCGAGTTGGGAGCCGTTCTTGCGATAGTCTGCGACGACAACAAACTCGTTTGCGGCTTCTGCGAGCACCTTTTCGCGCAAATGGCATGCACCACCACCCTTGATGCAGTTGAGCGCATTGTCGACCTCGTCGGCACCGTCGATGGTGACATCGATGCTGGGGAAGCTGTCGACATCCCCGAGTCGCAGACCAGCGTTGATGATGAGCTCGCGGGACTGGAAGCCGGTAGGGACGAACCAACGCTTGGCGTTCACATCGGCACCTTGCTGTGCGATGCGCTCCACGACGTATGGCACGGTGGAGCCTGCATGGTGCGAAAGCAGCAAGGAGAAGGGTGAAAGGTGAGCTACGTCTAGCCAGGTGTTGGGAGGCGAACTGGACGGGTGCTGGACGGGTGCGGAAGCTACTTACCCGAGCCAATGCCGATGATGTCGTGGTGGGGCTTGACATGGTTGTCGACGGCGGCATAAGCAGCAGCGCGCTTAGCAGCCTCGACGCCGTGTAAGTGAGCCAGCTCGGTGCTCTTGAATGCGGACGAGTTGGAGTTGGCAGCATGCGCTGCGCTGGCAGAGTCGGTGGAAGCCATGGTGCGCGGGCTGGGTCGTAGAACGGACGACGTACGCGCGGGGGGAGGAACACGTGCAGAGCTGGACACACGATGCAACGAGGCGCACTGCAGAGGGAATATGCGGGCCGAACGGCAGAGAGAAAGACGACCGGTTGTGATGGTGCAGGTGGAAAGGAACGAGCGGGCTGCGGTGTGCATGGACGAGGACGACGACGAGGACGACGACGAGGACGACGACGAGGACGACGACGTAGGGTGGGAGGGAGGCCAGAGCAAGAAGCTGAGCAGCACCCACGCACGTTGACGTCGAATGTGGTGCGAGGCGAGGCGAGGCGAGCCAAGCCAAGCCAAGCCAAATGAGAAGCGTTTGTATTATGTAATCGCGACATAAGCACAAGGGTCCGTCCACGAAGTTTTTCGACGCCGAAAAGCAAAAATCGAGATTTTCAGATTCACAATTCACATTCGCAGTCCAACACTCTTACGTGTTGCTCCTCCTCCTCCTCCTTCTCCTTCTCCTCCTCCTCCTCCTCCTCTTCCTCCTCCTCTTCCTGCCTCACCCATCACCGAACAGCCGACTCAATCACACACAGTCGCAGCTCGCTTCTGCACTATTCGAGCACTCGGTGTGTTGGGTACAGTCTGCTTTCGGACGAGTCGCACCTCTCCTCTATCTCTCAAGGCTGAGTTGGTCGCATTGCAAGTCAGAGCATAGCATTGCCCAGCATCGTATCACAGAGCATCGCATCCGCGTGCATTCGATTCGTCACAATGGCTTCGCTCGATATGGACGCTTCCGCGGCAGCCGCAAGCCTCGACAGCCTGCACAGCGCACTCTCCAAGATTCGCCACCACACCAACTCGAAGCTTGAAAACCAAAAGGGTCCCGCTCAGCTCCTCGTCGCCGTCGAGGCCACGCTCGCAGAACAGGACTCGTCAAATGGCTCTACATCTGCCTCGGGCGCCGCTGCTTCCAAACATGCTTTCGTACAGCGTGCTCCCGCAGAATACTTTCTCGCGCTCGAGTCCATGCTCGAGCTCGCCAGATCACCCTCCTCCCCCGCCTCGCTCCTCAACAATGTCTTTTACCTCCTCTCCATCGTAGCACCCCACGTGTCCGCTGGCATCATCCGCGCAAAGCTCTCCTCCGTCGTGCCCGCAGTCGGAAACCTCCTCAGCTCTCCTCATCCCACCACTTTCAACGTCAACGATACCTCGGCTGCAGAGAACTATGCTTCCGCACTCAAGTCCGCTCTTGCCATTCTCCAGGCCATATACACAGCCTTTCAAGCCGATGTATCCGCGCTCGAAAACGATGGCCCCCTCCGCTCGTGCTGGTCGGCCACCTTGAACCTCTGCGCAGACACACGCCCCAAGGTCCGCCGACGTGCCCAGCTGCTCATCACCTCCATTCTGCCCACAACTGCTGCTGCGTCCGTCAAGCCTCACCACCCTTACCTCAAGCTCACTTTCGACTGGATCATCTCCACCTTGGATCACGTCGCCGACGCTGGCTCCGTCTCGTCCTCCTCCAACCCAAAGAACAAGAACAAGAACAAGAAAAAGGAAGATGCCTTGCATCCCAAGTACGACAAAAAGTCCGGCACCGCAAAGCAAGCACAGGCCGCCGCCGCGCTTCGACAGAACCAGGGCGATACCGCTTCCGTCGGTATCTGGGTCTGCGGCTTTGCCAAGCAGATGATCAACATTCTCCCCATCGCTCAGGTGGACCATCTCGTCGCCACCCTCCTCCGCTTGCCAGGCATCCAGAACCCGTTCCTCACAGTCGCCGCTTTCGACGTCTTTGAAGCTTTCCTCAAGACCTGCCGACCCAGCATTTCCTCCGGTGTCGCTCAGGCAGACGCCCTTCTCATTCAGTCCCACGTCACTTCCACCCCAAGCAGCATCGGCGAGAAGACGCTTGCAAGCTTGCTCGAGTCGCTCCGCTCGCCCGCATTCGTTCCTTCCAGCGCAGATGTGCAGCTTCTTCCTGCTTACCTCCGAGCGCTCGAGCACGCCATGTCTGCCTACTCACGCTTCGACAGTGGCAAGCCCGCATGGCGCATCGCTCCTCAGGTCTGGTCCGATGTCGTTGCTCTTTCCATGTCAGCCAAGTCTGATGCTTCGCGCACCGCTCCTGCTGTCCGCTCGGCCGGCCGCGACACGCTCATCGCGCTCCTCCGCTACTGCGTACCCGATACCGCCGTCGGTGAATCCATCAAGGCTTCTTTTTCCAACAACAAGCCCGCCAACGCCCCTTTGCTCGACATCATCCAGTCTCTCGAGCATGCGCTCGGCAAGGACTCGCTTCAGTACATGCACTCGCGCGCCGAGATTCTCTCCGTGCTCGCCTCGCTCATCACACGCTTGCGATACCACTACGTGCCCAACACACAGCCGCCCCACCCTGCTGCCGCTTCGCTCACCATGCACATCGTCAAGACCATCGCAGAGCTTCGTCAGGAGCCCACTTTCGAGCACCGCGAGTACGCCGACACCGTCATCGCCGCTGCTGTCGAGGTTTGCGGCCCGCGTCTGCTCCTCGAGGCTCTGCCGCTCAACCTCTTTGGCGAGGCACAAGGCCCTGGACGTGCTTGGCTCCTCCCACTCATCCGCACCAAGATCAACAACACCGAGCTCAGCCATTTCACCGGCGATCTCGTCTCGCTCTCTGAAAAGATCTTCAACAAGCGTCAGGAGGCCGAGACCGACGGTCGTCCCGTCGAGGCAAAGATGTACGAGGCGCTCACGGAGCAGATCTGGGCGCTCTTGCCCGCCTACTGCGCCATGCCTCGCGATCTTGTCACCGCCTTTACCCGCCAGTTTGCAGAGCTCTTGACAAATGTGCTCTATACCCAGCCCAACCTGCGTCCTTCCATCTGCCGTGGTCTCCAGGCGCTCGTCTACCGCAACGAGGCGCTTGTCTCCTCGGGCGCACCCTCCGATTCGCTCAAGCACGCGTTTGGTCTCGACCAGGCCGACGGCAAGGCCAACATCGCCCATCTTTCGGCCGTCGCTCCCAACCTGCTCGCTGTGCTTTTCAACGTCTTTTCGCAGTCGCCCGGTGAGGGCCGTGGTTTCGTTTACGACACCATCGCTGCCTACCTCCGCGTCATGTCGCCGCAGGATGTGCAAAACACTTACATCAAGGTCAAGACGACGCTCGAGCAGTCGCTGCCCACACTCTCCACCAAGCAGAAGAAGAACCAGAACGAGTCGCCCAACACCCCGCCTCCCGTGCCCTACACCATGCTCGACTTGCTCTCCGCTTTGATCCCTCATCTCGACAAGAGCGCGCACGGCTCCGCTGCTGACCTCTTCTCGCTCATCTGCCAGGACAACGTGCTGCGTTCACACGATTCGAGTGTCCAGAAGAAGAGCTACCGAATCCTCAGCCGTCTGCTCGACGGCGAGGCCGGCAAGCAGATCCTGCTCGTTTCCGGCAACGGTAGCAAGAGCGCCAACCGAGTTGGAGACTTGCTCGAGAAGCTGCGGGAGTCGACCGCCAGCGTTGCTCTGGGTGCCAAGCGTGACCGTGTGCTGCTGCTCGCCACGCTTGTGCCCAGCATCCCATCCGACGAGCTCCACCATCTGCCCAGCATCATCCCCGAGGCGGTGCTGGCGACCAAGGAGGTCAACGCCGTCACGCGTCAAAACGCATACGAGCTGCTCGTCCAGATGGGCTACAAGATGGAGCAGGGTGGTTCCATAAATCGTTCTCTCGTCGAGGGACATGGCGCTGACGTCGCTGCCGAGGACGAGGAAGAGGACGATAACAAGATGGCTGAGGGTGGCGTGGTGTGTGCTTCGATCAGCGAATACCTCACCATGGTTGCCGCCGGTCTGGCAGGTACCACGCCTCACATGATCAGCGCTACCATCACTGCGCTTTCGCGACTGGTGTACGAGTTCAAGGAGAAGCTCGAGCAGAGTGTGCTCGACGAGCTGCTCAGCACCATCGAGGTATATCTGCAGTCTGCCAACCGTGAGATTGTCAAGTCGGCCATTGGTTTTGTCAAAGTGGCGATTGTGGACTTTAACACGGCTCTCATCGACTCGCACCTGCCCAAGCTCATCCCAGCGCTGCTCGGATGGTCGACGGAGCACAAGCAACACTTCAAGGTCAAGGTTCGCCACATCTTTGAGCGCCTGCTACGTCGGTTTGGGTTTGAGCGCATCTACCAGCTCACCGACGAGGACAACCGCAAGCTGATCAACAACATCCGAAAACGCAAGGAGCGAGCCAAGCGCAAGAAGGCCAACGCCATGGCCGAGCGTGAGGCGGGTGCTCTTGGTGAGGATGACGATGACGAGCCCGGTCTTGCTCCTCGCATTTTGAAGACCAAGGGTGGCAACGATGCGTTCGAGGAGGTGGTGTACGGTTCCGAGTCTGAGATTTCGGATTCGGACGAGGATGGAGATGAGGACGGCGAGACCGACGGACGCAAGGGTGGCACGGCAGCGGCACTGGCGCGCAACCGCAACCGAAAGAACGGCGGTGGTGACGATGGTGAGGAGAAAGGTGGGCGTCGTCGACGCGCCAAGCAGCAAGACGAGGCGTACATCGAGATGGATGACGACGACGATGTGCCCATGGATCTGCTGGACCGTAGCGCAACGGCACGCATCTCGCTCACGAACCCGAACGCCAAGAACGGAGCGAATGGACGCAACAAGAAGCGCCAGCCTGGCCAGGAGGCGAGCAAGTTTGCGCTGGACGAGGCTACGGGCCGAATGGTCATCGACGACGACGACGACCACTCTGGCAAGCAGAACCATGCGGCATCGAAGCGCGTATCGTTTGCGGATGGTGCCGAGGCCGAATCGGTGGATGTGGAAGGCGCTGGTACAGCGTACATCAACCAAGCGCGTGGTGTGGACGGCATGGCGCAGGTTCGAGGCGGAGCGGTCAAGTTCAACAAGAACAACAAGCGTACGCGCGAGGCGGAACGCGAGATGGAGCTGGAGCAGATCGCACTCGAGGAGGCGCAGGACCACGCGCGACAGGTGCAGAGCGGCAAGCCTGTGCAGGCGGACAAGAAGAAGCGGGTCAAGGAGACGATCGGCAAGGAGTTCCGTGCCAAGCGTGGTGGAGGAGACGTGATCCGGAACGGCAAGAGCCCGTACGCCTACGTTCCGCTCAGCCAGGTGGCGGGCAAGAAGGCCGGAAAGGGTGAGAATGTGTCGTACACGGGCAAGGGCGACAAGAGCCGAAAGCGTCGTTAATCTCATGCTGTTCGAATCAGCATCGATTTGGGATTTGTAAATACAGTATACAATACATTGCGGCAAGTGTTGTTTAAGAAACCATGGTGCAGTGGTTTGAAGGAGGGGGGGGGGGGGGGGGGATGGGGGATTGTGTGGATCATGTGCGTGGTGATGGTTGATGTGGTCGACGCTGTGGATGTACAGCTGTGCGGGAAACACGCATGCGGCTGCGCTGCAACATTGCCTGGATCGGATCGAGTTTCTGCTCGTTGCCAAGTTGCGAGTTGGCGATTGGATTCGCTGTTTGAGCAGGTTGCGGATGGGAGGAGTTTTCGAGTTGGGAGAGTTGTTGATGATGGATCCAGAAGCTCTTTCCGTAGTTGATGACGAGTTCGTGGCCTTTACGAATGGGTCTTGTCGAGAAGAGACCCATTTGAAAGCGGTTTGGTTGGTGGTCATGGGGGATGTTTGAGGGTTGGATGAAGGAGCGAAACTCGACGTTTGGTTTGGAAGCGATGCCTCGGTAGTCGTTGACGAACCTCGACTCGTTGCCCCAGTAGCGACTGTCGAGGTACAAAGCGGTTGGATGTGTTTCGTTTTGCGAGTGATTGTCCAAGGATACGGCTTGAAGCATGTTTGTCAACTCGTGCGAATCGTGCGAATCGTGCGAAGCTGCTGGTGTTGGAGATGGTAGGAGGGCGAGTCGGGGATCGTGACAAAGACTGAGGTCATACGTCGAATGGAAATCTGCATCCGCTTTGGTGTGCAAGACACCCAAGTAAGGTCGGATGAAGGTGTTGGAAGCAATATCATCCGCGGCAAACAGACCAAACGATCCTGCCGCAGGATGGCACTCGAGATTCCGACTGGTCGAGTGAAACGACTCGGGATCCCACGGAGTCCGTCGATGAATCGGCCAGATGGTAAGCGGAACCTGCTGCTGGATCGCAGTGGAGTACAGCATTTGTGGGCGTCCATCGTTATGCGTCGCTGTGGGCAGATGCTCTGCAGGACTCGATCGTGCAACCACCGAGTCGTGCGACAACGCCGACGTGCAAGGCTGAAGCACATATCGCTGGGCGATCGACTCGGGCACCGACGGGGCAACCAGATTCTGTGTGATGTAAACCACATTCTGAGGCCAGTCGGATGGCACGTGCAATGCCGCATCAGCTACATGGCGTGGTTGTGTGTGTTTGGAACGAGGCGGGTCTCTCTTGGCTGACGATGTGCACCAGTCCCGAGCCTGGATGTTGAGCGGCGAGTTTGGGAAAGGCACCGGCGAGTGTGCTGAGTTGAGCGCCTGGTTGATGGGCGCATTGACGCGTTGAACGCTGTCTCGTGCTGCGTCTGTCATGGTGTGACGGGCAGCATTGAAATGAGCCACGATGGCAACGCCACGCCAAGCGATGATGGGAGTAGAGTATGCAAGGCGAGCAGAGACGACGTCGAAGCCAAGAGCAAAAGCGGATTGGAATCATGATTGGACTCGTGATAGCACTCATGATTCATGATTGGACGCTGAAGCGCGCCGCCACACCCAAAACACACAGATGTGAGAGCGACGCAACTAACATCTTTGCTCGAAAACGAAAAAAAAAGGCTAAATCATAATTACGAATCACGAATGGCCATCGAGTCACGGCTTTAACCCTAAAATTTGAATTTTAATTCACACTTTTAAGTGTTCCCATGACACGGCGAGCTGCTGCGATGTGCTGCCGCGCTGTGCTGCCGCTCTTTTTCTCTCGACCGGCTCAGCGTTGGCGCGCTTCCACTATGACTTGTGCTACATTCCCGCCTTCTTCCAGCTTCCAGACGCACTTCCAACCACCACCACCACCACCACCACTACTACTTTGCCGCCATTCGACCCCCTCTCTTCCGCTTGAATCTGCTTCCACAATAACGTCTGCAGCATCTCATCTTCCTGTCCACTCCCAACTTGGTATCCAAACGCAGCTGCTTCTTTCACCATGGCGCCCATGATCCCCGGTGACAAGTACAAACCCTACACGCCCATCCATCTCCCCAATCGAACATGGCCCACCAAAGTCCAGAAATCCGCTCCCATCTGGACCTCGGTCGACCTGAGAGATGGCAACCAGGCGCTCATCAACCCCATGTCCGGCGAGCAGAAGCTCAAGTTCTACCAGAAGCTCGTCCAGGTCGGCTTCAAGCAGATCGAGGTCGCCTTTCCCTCCGCCTCGGACACCGACTTTGGCTTTGTTCGTCACATCATCGAGAACCACATGATCCCCGACGACGTCTTCATCCAGGTTCTCACCCCAGCTCGTGAGGAGCTTATTCGCCGAACGTTCGAGTCCATCAAGGGCGCAAAGAACGTCATCCTCCACATGTACAACGCCTCCTCCCCTCTCTTCCGCAACGTCGTGTTCAGCAACTCGCAAGAACAGACCATCGACCTCGCTGTCCGTCACACCAAGATTGTCCGCGAGCTCGCCGACCACTACTCGAAACCCGAAAACGGAGGCACCAACTTCAAGTACGAGTACTCGCCAGAGACCTTCACCCAGACCGAGATGGACTTTGCCGTCAAGATTTGCGAAGAGGTCCGCTCCGCTTGGGGAAAGGCTACCCACCACAACCCCATCATCTTTAACCTCCCCGCCACAGTCGAGGTCGGCCCCCCAAACCACTACGCAGACCAGATCGAGTACTTCTGCTCCAACATCTCCGACCGTGCCTCGGTGATTGTCTCTCTCCACCCTCACAACGACCGAGGATGCGCCGTTGCCGCATCCGAGCTCGGTCTGCTTGCCGGTGGTGACCGTGTCGAGGGCTGCCTCTTTGGCAACGGTGAGCGTACCGGCAACGTCGACATTGTCACCCTTGCTCTCAACATGTTCTCCCAGGGCATCCAGCCCGGCGAGCTCGACCTCTCCGACATCCAGTCCGTCGTCGACGTCGTCAGCGGCTGCAACGACATCCCCGTCCACCCCCGTCACCCTTACGCCGGTGACCTCGTCTTTACCGCTTTCTCTGGCAGTCACCAGGACGCCATCAAGAAGGGCTTTGCAGCACAGGCAAAGCGCATCGCCGAGGGCGACAACACCTGGGAGATCCCCTACCTCCCCATCGATCCCGTCGACCTCGGCTGCACCTATGAGGCCGTCATCCGTGTCAACTCGCAGTCCGGCAAGGGCGGTGTCGCTTACCTCGTCGCACAGAGCCTCGGTCTCGACCTGCCGCGCAGGATGCAGGTCGCCTTCTACCAGGTCATCCAGCAAGTTGCTGACCGCACCGGCAAGGAGATGACCTCCGACGACATCACCACCATCTTTACCCACACCTACCACCTCGCCTCGCTCCAGGCTGGCCGCAACGAGGGCCGATTCGCTCTTCGTGGCTACTCGCTCTCCGACGACCTTTCGAGCAGCATCACCTCGGAGGACGAGCACGGCTCGGGACTCCAGACTCCGCGCCACCGTCGCTTCACCGGCAAGGTTCTGCACGAGGGCAAGGTGCACGAGCTCACTGGCACGGGTAACGGTGCGCTTTCCGCATTCCTCGACGCCATCGAGTCTAGCTTTGGCATCAAGGCCGAGATTCGCGAGTACAGCGAACACGCCATCACCAAGTCGTCCAGTCTCCAGACCGGCTCCAACACCAGCTCGGCATCCAATGGCGCTCGCGGCAGCGGCTCCAAAGCTCAGGCCGCGTCGTATGTCGAACTCATCGACCCTATTCAGAAGGAGAAGCTCGGCGAGAAAAAGGCCGAGGGCTTCTGGGGTGTGGGTATCGACGTCGACATTACCACCGCTTCGCTCAAGGCGGTGCTCTCGTCGCTGAGCAACATCTCCAAACCAGAGTCGGTGATTGCTGACGTCGTCGACGTCGCAGCGAATGGCAAGCACTGATGCGCCTTTCACTCGTGCAATTGTGATTGTTTCCAGCCAACTTTGAAGAAAAAACTGATCTAGGATGCAAATTCGCTTCAGCTACCCGGACCATGAACATCAACAGACCGTGCAGTCTTCAGACACTTTGAAGCCGAAAATCTCGTGATCCACCTGCTTCTCGATCAGTCGAAAGTCGGAGCGACTCTTGAGAAACTCGTACAACTCTTCCTGCCCAAACACGAACCCATCCTCCCTCTCGCACGCTCTTCCGGCCATCACCACCGAATCCTTGTTCTTGAGCAACGCGATGAGTTCCTTTCCGTCTACGATGTAGTAATTGGCGAGCGTTTTGAGCGAGTTGTAGAAGCGCGGGATTTCGGGCTGTTTGGATTTCAGCGATGCGACGAACGACGCGATGTGGTTGAGGTCCGAGATGAGTTGGAAGCCTCCGGTTTGGGTGATTTGGAGCGATTTGAGGTGTTTGGTGAGGATGCCAAACAGACGGAGCGCGACCTCGGTGTAGAAGAGGTCGAGGATTTCGCGGTCAGTTGCGCCGATGAGGAGGGAGCAGTGGAAGCGGAGCACTTGGATGGTGGAGCGTGTGGCTTGTGTCGAGCTGTCCAGTTCAGCCATGGCGGATCCATCAGGTCGTGCGTAATCGAGCGGTTCACGCTGCGAAAACAGAATCCACTCGGCCCGTTTCATAAGCAGCTCCACCGACACCGAAAGCCCACCCGCCACCGCCTCGTCCAGATTCGCCTCGAACGCCTTTTTGGCGCGAACGACCGGGTTCAAAAAGTCATCAACATCCAGCTTGATCACCGGAACCAGCGTCTGAGCATAGTACACGGAGCACAGCTGAGAAATCGTATCCGCAATGTGCGTTAGCTCGAAAAACTGTACCAGCGGAAGCACCTGCGCTGCTCCACTGTCGTTCGAGCCTGCTTCGCGTTGCGCGTTGGCAGCTCCATCCGACGCTGCGTCGTCGTCCGGGAGCGGATTCCACTGCTTGATCTGCTCGGTCGCCTTGTTGAACCCAGGAGCAATGTGGTGGTCTCCCAGCACTTGGAACAACGAAAGACACACCTCTTCCATCTCCTCCTTGACGCGTCGGCCGTTGGATGTGGTTGGAGGGTACACCATGAACGCTTCCATCCTCTTGAGCGACTCGCGATTGACCTGGATGAGTGACAGCGCTGTATCGAGCGAAAGGAGCAGCTCCAGTCGATCGAAACAGCTCCGATCCGGCAGCGACCCCGACGCAGTCTCTTGCGTCCTGCCTGGAGTGACGCGCTTCTTGTGCGCCTCCGAGGCCTCCGTCCCGGGCGTGCTCGTGTTGGCGGTCGACGTTGCGTTGGCCTTGCATCCTGCCGTGTCGACACTCGTATCCAGGCTGGAAGCAGCGGCCCAGGTGGCTCTACTCGCGTCGTGATTTGGATCGTTCTCGTTCCATTCGTTGTTCTCTACATCGACAAACCCTCCAAAATCGTGCAGCTTCTCGTTTGTCGAAAACGATGGTGCTATGGTTTGGTCCTCGTCATCGCTATCATCATCGCTATCATCATCGCTATCATCATCGCTATCATCATCGCCAATCACGTGGCCATCCGGTCCGCCAAGCATTTGGTTGCTAAAGTCAACATAGCCGTTGTTGGATGCACCATCGATGTGGTTTGCCACTGCTGCGGGCGTCGCGGACCTTTGTGGTGTTGGTTGTGCTGAGCTCTGCTGCCACTTGAGCGGGTTGAGTTGGCTGAGGCCTGTTCCTGCTGTGCGGATGACGGCCCCACCGACAGCTCCTGCTGCACGCGGCACGACGGTGACAGGCATGAGGAGCACGTCCTTGAAACCGCTGAGTACGTTCCTCTTGACTTGGGCTGGATTGTTGCTGGCCAAGAAAGCAGCGTCCATGGTCTTGGTGGACTTGGCGCGGCTAACCGAAGCAGATTTGGTCGCAGAGGTAGATGCTTCATCGCCTTGGTTGCACATGTCCATCATGACGCTGCGCACCCAATCGCGCTCCTCCTGGAGGTACTCGTCGAGATGCGCCTCAAACATGGACAGAAGGATGGAGCGACAGCGCACGGGCGTGAGAATGTCGGGATGGCATGGTTCGATGTTTTGGAGCGTGTCGGCAATCTTGAGCGCTTGCGAAAAGGTAGCGGCGGCAGCCTGGAGGTAAAGATGAATGTGGATGGAACGTGCTTTGGCCAGAACGCCATTGACGTACTCGCCGACCACCTCATTGGCGATGCGGCTGGCAAAGGCGAGCAGGATTTGCTGCTGCGGAGGAAAGACGCGAGCAACGAGCGAGCCGTCGGTCTGGAGAGAGGCAACAACATCGGCTATGAAAGCATCCATGGCAGTAAAGTCCAAAGCGGGACGTGCTTGGGTTGGAGACGTGGTAAAGTTGGCATCGGGTCTGTGAGCGGTGTTCTTGAACAGGGCATCTCGCTTCTCGAGAAAGCTGAGTGCAGCGGCGGAGCCCGGTTGATCGAGGAGAGTTAGCAAGTCAGTGGTTTCGCCTTCTAGCGGAGTGGGCCCGGCGAGTGGGGAGAGTGTTGAAGATGCTGATGGGTGCGAGGTGGAGATGGCGAGGTTCCATATTAATGTGGCATGCTCGTGCATGTCGCTTTCGGCGCGGTCGACCGCTTTGCTCACGTCCATGCCACGTTGGCCGGCGCGTAGTGCATCTGCTCGCCTGGCATCGGCGCCCTCGAATGCAGAGAGAAGGACACCTTCGAGGTAGTCGGCGGCTTGGTTGATGGACATGCGCAGCCTCCACTGATCGTGCTCAAAGGCTTCCGAGGTTGTGCCAGGCGTTTGCGGCGTTGTGGAGTGGGAAGTGAGAGGGGTTGCAAAGGATCCGAGCACAAGCGGACCTGTGAAACGAGCGACATTGCAGATCATGTATGCCTGGGAGGAGAGAGAGGACAAGCTTGGGTCGGTAAAGACGAGCGAGGTGGTGGGGGAGGTCTCGAAGAGGAGACTTTGGACGAAGGGTTTGAGAGACAGGGCGATACGCTTGAATGTCTGGTAGGCGGAGTCTGGTTGGGTGCTTGGCATGGGAAGCTTTGATTCGGCACGGTATGAAAACACAGGTGCCGAGGAGAAGTTCTGGGCGTACTGGCTGGGCTTGGAGGATACAAAGCCGCCAAAGTTGTGGTCGTCGGGACTGGTGATGGTGGCGCCTTCAAAATCGCCAAAGTCGTCATCGCTGGGGTCGAATGCAGATGACGAGCGATGGATGGTGTTTGGGGTGCTGCTGGCGTGAAGCTTTGTGGAAGTGGAGCTAGAAGTATTGTTTCGACTGGGCGTTGGTGTATCTTGCTTGGCTACAAGGGAGGAGGCAACGGTGGAGAGATCGGGATTGTAGCGGAGATGGCGGCCAGGCACTTGGTTGTATTGCAAAGACGCAAGCTTCTGAGCCCACAGACGCTCATCAGCGACGAAGCGAGCGAGAGACCTAGCGGCTAGCGCACAGCTGGGCAGGTGGGACACGGGGACGAAGCTGAGTATCCTCTGGACGACGGTAGAGGGGAGCGAACCGATGGAAAAAGGGTCGAGCGAGACATTGTGGGCAGCTGCTGCGCCGTCGCTCGGTGGAGACACAGAGGCGCTCTGGCTACCGAACTGGCTACCGAACTGGCTACAGGACTGGCTACAGGACTGGCTACAGGACTGGCTACCGGTGCCAGCAGCTGAAAGAGCGGCGGATGCGGAGCGCTTGGCGGTGGGAACGAGCGGAGCCCAGGTGGTGTCCATGGTTGGACGGTTGGTGCAGCAAGCGACGACGCACAGTGGCGGATGCTTGGGGGTGAGCAACGCTCTAGCGCGAGCGACACATTCGCACTGCTGTTTGAGTTGCTGCAAGAGAACAAGCAGAGTTGGTGGTCAAGAACCAAGCACCAAGCTCGTGCAGGCGAGGGGAGTTGGTGTCACGTCTTGAATCGAGAACCGTGCGCTCGCTCGCTGTCAAATCACAAATCACAAATCACAAGTCACAAATCACAAGTCACAAGTCACAAATCACAAGTCACAAGTCACATTCCCCTCGTTGCTACGCCTTGCTACGCCTTGCTACGCCTTGTTATGCGTTGCTATGCGTTGCTATGCGTTGCTATGCGTTGCTATTGCCTTGCTACGCCTCGCCCTCTCTTCCTCACCTCGTGCCTGCGCAATCCATGGTGGCCACACTCGCGCTTTCGGCTTGCAGCTGATCCATCGGTGGCTCGGATGCGCTGACTGTCCACCCGAATCGTGCGCCATCCTCGCAATCGTCGAAATGCCTCCAAACGCGGCGTCGGCCGTCGCTTCTCGAGGACGCTCGCAGCACGCGCGCAACGCATCCCAAACGAGCAACAACGACGCCAGCGACGCCAGCGACGCCAGGCACGCAGACCACGACGAGCCTTTTCACCCCGCAGCCGATGCTGCCACGTTTCGCGACCTGCTCATCTTTGAGGAAAGGCTCAAGCAGAATGCGGCTCGGCTCCAGTCGCGAAAGCGCAAGTACGAGATGCTGCTGTTTGGCTTTGTCACGTTCATCGTGTGTCTGTCGCACTTTGTCGTCATCTCTCCGCGCTCGTCGGTGTTTGTGCAGTACAGTCTGGCTGCTGTGCTCATGATCTGCCTCACCACGCTGTTTCTCTTCTTCGCAAGCGGAATGCACGCCGAACGCATACGCTCCGCCAACAAGTTTGTGCCGCAGGCCAACCGCAGTTTGCGCAACTTCAACATGTATCTCAACACCCGCATCGCCTCCTCCTCCCGCTGGTGGTCTCGCGCACCACCTTTGCAAACTCCACACAACTCCAATGCTTCATCCACACCATCTCTCAATCGCTCCGTACACAGTGCTCGCACACCTTGGAGCGCATCCTCCACTCCGCGTCGCGCGCTCTCGTCCATCCCTCCTGCGCACAACAGCAGAGGCGAACTCATCTTTACCAACAAGGTGAGCCCTGAATTTCGCCAAGGCTACCAACGCTATCGAGCCGCGTTCGAACGTCGCCGAGCCGAGAAGATGGCGGCCAAACGCGCCCAGTCGTGGAAACGTTGGTTCGACTTTGCGCTTCGACCATCCATCCATCCTCCTCCCAATCCCGTCTCCACCCTGCCTCAATCGTCTGCAGAGCCACCACCAAACCCCGCACGCGCCTCCAAACCCCGCACAGCACGGCGTGCACGCGCTACTGCACATCCCCAATCAGCCAGCCATGTGGCAGCCTCTCCACGCTCCAGTGCACAGCTCCAAGACCTCAGCGAGCGCGCACTCAGCGACGACGGCTATCCACCTTGCTTTGCCAACTCTTCACTCTCCGGCCATGAGCCGTCTTAGCTCTTGTGTAATGTGTGTAGTAATACCATGCGAATGTTGTACACAAAATGCAGACCCACCATGCGAGCGAGACCAACCAGAACGCATTCAGCCTTCATCCATTGCGTCCAAGTCGTCGATGTGAGCCAACTCCTCCCCTGCGCCAAACTCGCTATCAAAGTTGTCCTCTTCCTTGCCCGCTCCTCCTCCCGCACCATCCTCGTCCGAATCGCTGTCGTCCTTGTCCACCACTTGGCCATTCGCATCCACCTTCAACTGTCCACCCATCAACTTGGCGAAAGTCTCGCGTTCTTTCGCCTGCCTCGATTCGATGTCTTCCAACTCCCACAGACTTACACCGTTCTTTCCCTCGGCATACGGTTGCGCCATGGAACGGATGAACAGCTTGGACTCCACCATGGCCATGTCTGTGGAAAGGTTCGAGTGGGTTTCCTTGATGTACTGTGCGATCCACTTTGGAAGCTTGCTGCGTTTGTCTGCTCTGGCGAAACGCTTATCCGCAAATACCATCAGACCGTAGTCCGTCTTTCCGCGCAGCACTCGTCCTACGCACTGCGCCGCATGTCGCATGGCATCGAACGTGAGAAAGTCATTCTCTCGAATGCGAAAGTTGTCTCGCAGAAACTCGAGACGCGCCTTGAGAATGCGCGATTCGGTATACTGATACGGAACGCCAAACATGATGACCGCTCGTCCGTAGTTGTGGTCGAAATCGATACCTTCCGACACCTTTCCTCGTGCGACCGAAAGAAGGATTGCTCCTCGACCATTGTCGCACGCCCTGCGGTAGTTTTCGAGAGCGATGCTGGTTTCGGGCGCATCGGGCGTTTCGATAAAGATGAGCTTGTACTTCCACACCTCGTCCAAAATGCCCATATCATGCCACGCCGCCACAATGCTCTCCATGTACAGATACGACGGGAAGAAGGCGACGATACCATCCGGCACGCATTTGGCATACTCGATGAGGATGCTTCCATAGTTGCGCACCACCGCCGGGTCGTTACGCACCTCGAAGCGCGAGCTGATGGCCACCTGGTCGCTCCCCCTCGTGATGACGAGCGGCAAGAAGCACTGACGAGTGAGCGTCATGGCGTACGATTCCTGGACGATGGCATCAAACTTGAGCATCTTGGGATACATGTCGAGCGGGCTGATGGTTCCACTTGTGATGATGACGCTGGAGAAGCGTTCAAACACGGGAGCGATGGCCAGACTCGCGTCGAGGCAGGTGAAATGGAAGATCGGATTGGGCACAGTCGCATTTTCGGTCTCAAAGGGCTCGAGGATGAGCAGGAAGCCCTTGTCGTACGTGGCGACGAGCGTCGCAAACGAGGCTACCTTTTGCAGAGCCGAGTATTCGTCGATGCGTGTGAGTTCGAGCGTCCCGACGAGCATGCGCAGACGTTCGGCGCAGAATCGGAGCGGTTTGCGTTCGATGTAGGTAATGTCCTTCAAGTGTTGCAGGAAGCTTGCGGGAGTTTCGGCTACGACGTGCAGCACACGCATACGAGTCTTGAGATACTCGACGAAGCGTTTGAGGAAAGCGACAAAGTGTTCGGCACGCCGGATGTTTCCTGGCACTGCTTCCTGAAGCAGGTCGTCTGGCAGCACCGGATTCGCCATGAACGACTCGGCTTCTCTGTGTTGGCCCTGTTGTTGCAAGCCCTCGACCAAGCGCGCATACTCGTCTTGCAGCTTGGACGCATCGGTTCGCTTGATGTCGTCGACGCGTTCGGAAAGCTGGTTGATGCTTCGATATGCACTGTCGAGCATGGGCCGTGTGAGGTCGATGGAGAGAGATTCGATGCAGACGTTGTCGATGTTGTGCGCTTCGTCGAACACGACGATGGCATCCTTGTTCATCTCCTTACTGACCTGCTCGGCGACCTTGGGATCGAGAAGGTAGTGGAAGCTGTAGATGATGATGTCGACGAAGGGCATCATGCGTCGAATGGCAAAGTAGGGACAGATGCGCTTGTCGCGTGCATACTGCTTGAGCTCTTCCAATGTCCACACGCCCCGGGGGATGAGTTGGCCTGGCTCCATCTTGCCGAGTTCTTCGTGAAAGTCGCAAAGTTCGACACTGCCTGGATGTTGACGACCCTTTTCGCAAGCCCAGCTGCTGGTCATGTCTCTGCAGCGGGCGTCGACCACCTTGCCCTTGCGTTCGCGGCTGACGTCTGGATGGATGCAGAGGTTCTTGCGCGAGCTGAGACCGAGAGCGAGAATATGCTCCATGTGCCCGCGAGCGTTCTCATCGGCTTCACGCTTGCTCGCTTCAGACGGGTGTGCTTGTTGTACGTTGTACTTCGCCCTGTACTCCATCAATCTCTTCAATTCGGCGAGTGCCTTTTCGATCTCTGGAACGGTACGCGAGCAGTAGATGAGCTTGCGCTTTGCGGGGTGAAACTGCTGGTAGGAGACGATCAAGCTGAGAAGCGAAACGGTCTTGCCAGTCCCCGAAGGCATCTCGAGAACGCAGTGCCCGTTGGCATCGAGCGTGCGCTTGAGGTCGGTCATGTATGCATACTGTTCGGGATAGATCTTGGGGTAGGGGAAGAGCACGGGTAGCTCGTCGATGTAGAACTTCATTGTGGCGATTGAGCGCCTCACTCGTACGCGGGTGAATACAGCCCGCTGGGACGATGCGGGACGATGCGGGACGATGCGGGACGATGCGGGACGATGCGGGACGATGCGGGACGATGCTGGACGATGCTGGACGATGCTGGACGATGCTGGACGATGCTGGACGACGAACGAGGTGTGGGAACAAGCAGGGCGTGCGACATGTGCAAGGTGACGTTCATATGGCTCATCAGAGTTCGGGAAAGCGGCATCGACTTTGCATCGATCGGGGATTCGTTGCCCACTCTGCAGTCATCGGCGATTGGCTCGAGTCGCCAAGCCATCCGCACGAGTGGTGTCAGCATCGGGAGATCGGGGTGGCCAACGTGCGGTTGCAGGCGAGCTTGGAGTTCGAATTTTGGGAAAACTGGCAGATTGGGTTTAGAAGTGACGCGCGCTCCAACAGTTGCAGATGCTGCGAGAGGCGTCGGTTGAAAGTTCGAATTTTTATTTTATTTTTCAAATCGCAGCCCAATCCAGCCAGCCCACCACCACCCACGCACACCAGCCGCACCGGAGCAGTGTCGTCCAACCAACCATTTTTTCCATTTTTTCCTTTTGTTTTTGTTTTTGTTTTTGTTTTTGTTTTTGTTTTTGTTTTTGAGCGGATGGCTGAGCTGCTACTGTGCTACGCCGCTTGGAGCTTCTTTCAGATTGGTGTGCACAAGTGGACTGCGTCTGCAAAAATTTTCGTTCATATACAACACGGCTTCACCTGGGCATGCGTCTCGATCGCTTCTCTTTCTTTCCCCCCCCCCATCACCATCCCTTACTTCCCCCCGATCGCCCACCTTGGCGTCCATCTCTACCCGCAGAGCTATCGTTGGCACTGTTCATCACCACTCACACAAAGAGCGCTACCAACGCTCTTTCGCTCTTCCTCTGAAGAACCCAAAAAACAACGTCCACCCTCCGACTCTGACTCCAACTTCTGGTGTTTGTGCTTGCTACTTGCGATCCGTCATCCTCTGTAGCCACCTCGCCACCCCACCCTTTTCCCTCTTTCTCTAATCTGTCTTCATCAAAATGGCTCCCACACCTACTGCTGCCGGTGTCCCCGCCACTGTCCCCGCCAAGTCCGTCAAGGGCGCCGTCGAGAAGAAAGAGGCAAGCGCCGAGACCGACGCTCTCCTCTCTGGCGACAAGCATGCTGCCCAGGAGCTCACCAACCTCGTCAACATCGAGGGCCCCGCCGCGCTTGCCAACCTTGGCATTGACGCCGTCATCCTCAAGGGCCTTGCCGACAAGAAGAACGCCGCCGCCCGTGAGGGTGCCTGTGTTCTCGTCTCCAACCTCTGCGAGCAGGGTGTTGGCCACGAGGTCGAGCCCTTCATCTTTGAGAAGGTCCTCAACTCGCTCGTCGAGGCCATGGGCGACAAGGAGAAGGCCGTCCAGAAGGCTTCCCTCGAGTCGCTCAAGGCCTTTGTCCAGGTCATGTCCCCCTGGGCTGCCTCTCAGGTGCTCCACGTCGTCCTCGAGCAGGCCCGCACCGCCGGCAAGTGGCAGGTCAAGACCGGCTGCGTTGCCATCCTCGAGCAGATGGTCACCGCCTGCCCCGAGCGCATGGCCGCCCTCATGCCCGAGATCATCCCCGTCATGACCGAGGTCATCTGGGACACAAAGACCGACGTCCAGAAGGCTTCCCGCGCTGCCCTCACCAAGCTCTGCGCTCTCATCTCCAACAAGGATATCGAGCGTTTCATCCCCGCCCTAATCAAGTCGCTCATCCACCCCGTCGAGGAGGTCCCCAACACCATCCAGCTCCTCTCCGCCACCACCTTCGTCCAGGAGGTCGACAGCGCCACCCTCGCTCTCATGGTGCCCCTTCTCTCGCGTGGTCTCAACGAGCGCCCCACCGCCACCAAGCGTAAGGTCGCCGTTATCATTGACAACATGACCAAGCTCGTCGACAACGAGCGCACCGTCCGACCTTTCCTCGGCAAGCTTCTCCCCGGCTTGATCAAGATCGAGTCCACCCTCGCCGACCCCGAGGCCCGATCCGTCGTTCAGCGTGCCATCAAGACCCTCCGTGAGGTCGGTAACGTCACTGGCGACGGCTCCGACGTCAAGCCCCTCGAGGACGTCGACGCCAAGACCACCCAGGAGCAGGTCAACAAGGCCCTCGGCGAGCAGAGCCTCCAGGCTCAGCCCAACCTCTCGGCCTACCTCGCCGTCCTCGTTGCCAACCTTGCCAACGCCCGCAACTTTGAGCTCACCGAGTGGGAATCCACCCTTGTCCCCTTCCTCACCCTCATCAAGGGCTCCAAGCCCGAGCAGGCCAAGGCTGTCGCCAGGTCCCTCCTCACTGCGCTCGCCAAGTCCACCGGTGACTCTGTCGAGATCTTTGAGGACGAGGAGGAGGGTGAGGACCTTTGCAACTGCCAGTTCTCGCTCGCCTACGGTGCCAAGATTCTGCTCAACACTGCCACCCTCCGTCTCAAGCGTGGTCACAAGTACGGTCTCTGCGGTCGTAACGGTTCCGGAAAGTCGACGCTCATGCGTGCCATCACCAACGGCCAGGTCGAGGGCTTCCCCTCGCCCGACGAGGTCCGAACCTGGTACGTCGAGCACGACCTCGACGGCTCTGAGGGTACCATGACTGTCCTCGAGTTCATCCTTGCCGACAAGCGCCTCAGCATGACCCGCGACGAGGCTGTCGCCACCCTCCACGAGGTCGGCTTCGACGATGCCCGTCAGAACTCGCCCATCGCCGGTCTCTCCGGTGGTTGGAAGATGAAGGTCGCCCTTGCCCGTGCCATCCTGTTCAAGGCCGACATTCTCCTCCTCGACGAGCCCACCAACCACTTGGACGTCGTCAACGTCAAGTGGATCACCGACTACCTCGTCAACCTCAAGACCGCCACCGCCATCATTGTCTCGCATGACTCCAAGTTCTTGAACGACGTCTGCACTGACATTCTCCACCTCAACCGCTTCAAGATCAAGCGATACCCGGGTAACCTCGACGCCTTCGTCAAGCGTGTCCCCGAGGCCCGTGCCTACGCTGAGCTCAACACCGGCGAGGACTACTCGTTCAAGCTCCCCGACCCTCCTCTTCTCGACGGTGTCAAGACCAAGGAGAAGTCGCTTATCAAGATGAAGGACGTCACCTTCCAGTACCCCAACACCCCCGCTCCCCAGCTCAAGGGTGTCAGCATCCAGATCTCGCTCGCCTCGCGTGTCGCCATTCTCGGCCCCAACGGTTCGGGTAAGTCGACGCTTGTCAAGCTCGTGGTCGGTGACACCGAGCCCAACTCGGGTGAGCTCTGGAAGCACCCCAACTTGGTCATTGGTTACGTCGCCCAGCACGCCTTCCACCACATTGACCAGCACCTCGACAAGACCCCCCTCGACTACATGCTCTGGCGTTACCAGACCGGTGAGGATCTCGAGGAGCACATGAAGGCCAACCGCCAACTTTCGGAAGAGGAGCTTGCCAAGATGAAGCAGGGTGAGGTCTACATCGTCGAGGGCGTCAAGCGTCTCATCGACGAGATTGTCGGCCGTAAGAAGTTGAAGAACTCGTTCCAGTACGAGATCTCGTTCAAGAACATGTCGTCCGCCGACAACGTCTGGGTCCCCAGGCAGGAACTTATCGACCGAGGTATGGAGAAGAAGGTCATGGCATTCGACTCGAAGGAAGCCCAAAGGTTGGGCATGCTCAGTAAGTACTTGATCCTTTTTGCAAAATCGTCATCTACGTTGCCTGCTTTACTAATTACGCTTTCCGCCCTTTTTTCTCACTTTCGCTTCCAACAGGGCCCCTTGTCCGCAAGGAGATCGAACAGCACTTCGAGGACTTCGGTCTCGAGCGCGAGTTCACTTCGCACAACACCATGCGCGGTCTTTCCGGTGGTCAGAAGGTCAAGGTCGTCCTCGGCGCTGCCACCTGGCGTAAGCCCCACATTATCGTTCTCGATGAGCCCACCAACTTCTTGGACCGTGAGTCGCTCGCTGCGCTCATCAAGGCCATCGAGTCGTTCCAGGGTGGTGTTGCCATCATCACCCACTCCAAGGAGTTCTCCGAGGGTACTTGCAAGGAAATCTGGGCTATGAACGACGGTGTTCTCGTCGCTTCCGGTCACGACTGGACCGAGTCCAACTCGAAGGGTACCAAGCTCGAGACCAAGGACGACGATGAGGACAAGTTTGACGCTCTTGGTAACAAGATTGCTGCCGTCAAGAAGGCTAAGAAGGAGTCTGCTTCGGACAAGCGTAAGGCGAGGAAAGAGCGTATGGCGCGCGCCAAGGCGGGTATCGAGAGCGATGGCGAGGATTTCTAGATGCACTCAATAATGCTCCCATAGAGATGGTGGGGTTTTGCTTCGCGTGAGGATTGCCTCCTTGTGCGGCAGTCAAGACTCACCCTCTGCCCCCCTCCCCCCCCCCCCCTTTTTCCCCCTTCCTGTAATGTTCTTTAAACGTCCATTCCCGATGATGTTTTATGTCATTGTTTCGTTGTTCAAGATCGTACGATGGTTGTGTGTACAGTATGTATGTGTTTCGTGAGCTGAGATTCTAGCTTGTGTGGAACTCGTATGAGGCTGGAATGTCAGGGCGAGTAAGATTGAATCGACCGCAAATGTGTCCAGCACGGGGGAGACCAACAGTAACCCGGGGACAACCACACCTTTCTCGCTTCCCAGTCTCCGAACCTTCCAACTTCTTCGGACAAGGCTCTGCGTTCGACCGTCCTGTAGGGGTGAGATCGCATGGGTGACGGTGCGGGTTAGAACGTCTTTGAAGAAGTGGGGGTGTAACAGTGGGGGATTTGGTGCGTGGTGGTGGCGGTTATGCAAGAGAGATAAGCAAATCTAAAAAATGATAAAAAAAAGGTTTTGCCACGCGCGCAAGACATTTAATCATGTCATCGTTTACCTTTACCACCACCACCACCTTCACCACCATCACCACTACCACCGACGACGACGACGATAGGGGACACCCTCCTTTCTACCATGTCAGCCGCACCATCGGGCCGCATCCAACCCTCCCAATCCTTCAACCCCACTTCGTACGGCTCCATCCCACCCTCCACCTCCCTCCTCGAACGCACCACCGCGTCCAGCTTCACCGACCCCCACTCGGTATCCGAACACGATTCGGTTCGGAGCGAAAGTGAGCTTTCGAACGATCAAGATGAGAATGGATCGATGTATGAGGAGGATGATTGGGGGGGAGGGAGTGTAGTGAGTGAATTTGTGCAGATGTTTCATCCGAACGAGTATGTGGTTGCACAGCAGAGGTTGGGGAGTGATTTCGGATCCTACGATGAGGAGCGCATGTCGGGAGTGCACTCTT
The DNA here is from genome assembly GCA_020827535.1 of Ustilago esculenta. NCBI lineage: Eukaryota > Fungi > Basidiomycota > Ustilaginomycetes > Ustilaginales > Ustilaginaceae > Ustilago > Ustilago esculenta. The sequence continues at coordinate 540,336 of JAAKGJ010000015.1, read as the reverse complement.
CGTACGGGTCTAGGTGGTCGAATAGGAGACCTTCTGCGGTGTCGAGTCTTCGACCTTCTTTACTATCCCGCCGCGCACGACAAATGCCTGAACTCGAAGAAGAACACCACCAACCACAATCACAACAATCTGGATTGCTTCCCAGCGGATCTTCATGGTCGAAACCCTCCACCTCACTCGGTCCCGATCTAACCAGCACCATCTCCCTCCGTCAAGCCCTCTCCAACCCTTCAACCACCCCCGGTTCGAATTTGGGATTGATGCTCATCGCCGTGAGCCAAATCGCTTACTCCACGATGAACATGTTCGTCAAACTCCTCGACGAACGACCTCCTTCTCCGACCACACCTCGGATTGGTGCGTTGGAGATTGTTGGGGTGGAATGTCTGATCATTTGGATTGGGTGTGTTTTGGCGATGGGGGTGGCGGGGACGGAGGATATTTTGCTTGGACCGAGGGGTACGCGGCAGTTGTTATTGGCAAGAGGGATGTTTGGATTTACATCGACGTTGGCATTGTATCTATCCTTGCAGGCGTTGTCGTTATCGGATGCAACGGTGATTACGTTCTTGGCACCGTTAGCAACAGGGTTTCTGGCGTACATCGTTTTAGATGAACCGTTCACTCTACCAGAACGAATCGCCGGCATAGTTTCGCTCTCTGGAGTGACACTCATCGCCCGACCATCGTTCCTCTTCGGTCCCAACACCGGTGTAGGCATTCCGGAAGATGGAGACGTCCCCCCACCTCCCCCCTCCCCAACCCCACCTTCGGAAACCGGTCGAATCATCGGCATCATCATCGCCCTCCTCGGAGTGCTCCTCATGGCCTCCGCCTGGGTATGTCTGAGAAAAATCGGAAAACGTGCCTCGACATACCATTCAATCGCCTACTTTTCGCTCTGCAGTTGGGTGTCGAGTTTCGTCTGCATGGCAATCCTTCGTCAACCCTTTGTAATTCCGAGAGAAGTCAGTTCGATGATGTTGTTGGGAGGGGTGGGGGTGTTTAGTTTGGTGGCACAGGTGTTTCAGACGTTGGGGTTGCAGAGGGAGTCCGCGGGGAGGGCAGCGACCATGTCGTATTTGCAGATCATCTTTGCTCTTTCGTGGCAGTTGGGGTTGTTTGGAGAGTGGCCAGATTCCGTCTCGATTTTGGGCAGTCTCATCATCCTCGCAAGTGGCGCTTGGGTTGCTCTTGCTAACCCCGCCTCAACTCCTTTACACTAACATACAGTACACATACACCCTTTGTCCACTCCGTCAATTGCAATGCATAGCGCTGACCCCATTGTACCCGCGCACTATTTGTTGAACACACCCACTCGAGCTCACTTGTAAACCGGTCACCTTCACAAGTAGAGACCTCGTAATACCGACTGGGTCACACTGGGCTGCAAGCGCATGCTGTCGTGCCAACATCCCGGTTGTGTAAAGGATCGGTGCAGTTCGCTTTGGAGAAAGGGCTAATAAAACAGATTGACTGCAGCCAACCCAGAGCTTTTGAGCGATGGCCGATGCTCAGATGTTTTTCCACTGACGGCGCGAGGAATGCCGACGGGGTCTGTGGCTCGACGATCGATGTTGCAAGTCAAGAGGGATGCGACGAGTGGAAACAATTTTGCAGCGGCCCTGAGCGCACGTCCAGCCTCAGATTGATGCGCAGCGACCAGAGTGACGTTCAGGACGGTTCCACTGGCACACTCGTGACATTTGCATAGGAATGCTACACAAACAAGCGGCTGGAAATTACGTTTACCCCACATCTAAGTCTACCTCGACTTGGAATGGCCTTTCCTCGCAATGCGTAAACACTCGCTCTCCAACTCCTTCTCATCAGAGTTTGGAGGAGTTTTCACAGTAAGCACCTCGACGTGAGCTTCTCGGAGAATGTTTTGGCCTTGGCATTTGACGAAATCGTCCGGCTCCTTGACGCCTTGGAAGACGCGTTTGATGCGGAACCGAACCAGTTTCGCGCGGTGGTAGTAGACGTCCGAGGTTTGGTTGAATTGGAGGATGCGTTGCACGCAAGGGAGGTTGCCAGAGAGTCGTTCGGAACATGGTTCCATCGTGGTATACAGATCCAATTCCACCACCCCCTCCACCTTTTCTTTCTTTCCCGTTTTCGAAGAGGAGTTTTTGAATAGGGACAGCTTTTCCAACGCACACTGCTCGGCGTGTGTATTCCCCGGAAGTTCCCTCGAATAACCCGTTGCGAGAATTTCGTCTTGAACACCACCAGCAAGCGCACCATTGATGTCATTGATATGATTGATATCGTTGGGGTTGATAGTGTCGTTGGTTAGGGAGATAATGCAACCGACGCAAAAGGCTGTATCCGTGGGGGAGGATTGATCCGCTTGGTCGAGTGCCCGCCTCATCATTTGATAGTGTCGTGGTAAGCGTCCAGTGTCGATCGGGGCGGTTGGAGGAGTGGATTGGGAAAGCCAGTGAGTGCGCCACGAACGATATTCGGCTTCGATGCCGCCATCCTTCCAAACAGTCCAACCATCGCGCACCCTCAACGCCACTGCGATCGGATGCTCCAACAACCTCTGCCTAACCGACACTCCCCGTTCGAATCGGCCCGCACTGGAAACGGTTGAATTTGGACGTTTTGTTTGGGAGGCTTTTCTGCGTCGTACGACACCTTGTGCGGGAGGTGCGGTTTGGCGAAAACGATTCTGTTTGCGCTGTTTGGAAGAAGGAGCTATTTGGGGTGGAATTCTAGCACGGTGTTCAGTGATGTAGTAGTAGGTGGAGCCGAAGAGGAGACCGATTGAGAAGCCGACGAGGATCTGGTTCGGGGAGTGGTAGTGCAGATGGTATCGGGAGTAGCACGTCAGCAGGGAAAGTGTCGCGATGGCAAGTGTGGCAATAACGTGTTCGAAGCGACGCAGCACATTGACGAGCGTACGCGGCCTCAATCTCGGCGGACGGTTTCGATGGAAGTGGAGCAGGAAGAACGAAGCGAAGAAGCCGACGAATTGGGAATGCGACGAGGGCATTCCATAGCCGTTTCCGAGATGCAGCGAGGGGCGCGGCTGTTTGAATGCGCGCTTGAGCGTGAAGTTGAGAGCTTCGCAGAGGAGTTGACCGAGGAGGGCGTTGATGAAGGTGAGTTCGCGACGGTAGAGGATGATGGTGGTGTAGGAGCAGAGGAGGAAGATGGGGGAGAGGGTGATGAGTGAGAGGAGTTTGGCGAGCGGGTCGGATGGGTTGTATTGGACGTGGGTGAGTGCGAGGGAGGCGTAGTTGCGTGGGTCGATGGCGCTGGTTGCGCGCGACATGGTTGAGATGGTGGTGGTGTGGGGTGAAGAGGGGTGCGAACGACGATGGACCGAGCTCTCTGTCTCTACTCTGTGACTGTACTCCAGTGTAAATAAAAGAAAATAAAATAAAACAGAACAACGAAAAAGGATAAACGCGTGTCGGATGTTTGCCGAACGGTGAGCGTGACCCAAAAACCTTGTGCATCGGAAGATACCGACGCACCGACGCACCACCACCACCACATTCCCACGCCCGCGCTCTCTCCAACGGATACGCCGATACAGACGAGATGCCGAAGAAAGGAAAGAAGCCATCTCGCGCCACCAGCACTACGCCTGCGTCCACGGACGAGATTCCGATAGGGGTGATCGACCCATTCGAGGACGAAGAGGGAAACGATCTCGCCGACCAACTGCTCGCCACCCTCGACGCACGAGATGCGCAGCGCACAACACCAACCACACACACCCGCCTGCGAGGTGCCGGCGAACGACTCATCAACGGTCTACGCCACCACCACAACCACCACAACCACCACAACCACAACCACCACCACCACTCCTCCGCCGACGCAGATGCCAACAGCAGTGCAGATACCGCCTCGATCACGTCCGCCAGTGCGGACCACACGCGGAAGTCGAATGTTCGAAAGCTGTTCGGCAGCTCTCCCAAGTCGCCCGAGCCCGCCTCGCAAGGGGTGCCGCCCAAGAAGGTGTCGCGCCAACAGCAGCGCAAGGAGCGCAAGGCGGCCGAGGTGGCCGAGATGCGCCGACAGGCACAGCACGAGGTGGCGCTCAACGCGAACCAGCCCGATCCGGCGCAGATCGAACGCCAAGGCATCCAGGCAATGTGTGCGGCGCTCAGAGTCACCATGCACGAGATCAACCCGGATGGCCATTGGTACGTTACTCTCCCATCACCCCATCGTCTCGTATCGTCTGTATCGCTGGCTGACCGAATCGAATTGTGTCTGTCGGGTGTTTGTTTAGTTTGTATGCTGCTGTGGCGGACCAACTCAACCTGCGCGGCAAGGTGAGCACGATGACGGATTACAAACTCACCCGCGCGGCCACCGCCCACGAAATGCGCACCCACCCGGACGAATACAAACCATTCATCTCGGATTCCGACGAACACATGGCCGGCATCGTCAACAAAGAAGCCGGCTCCCTCCATTCCGACGACTCGCTCCAAGAACGCTACTTCCTGGGCTACTGCGATGCGGTGGAGAACACGGGCGTGTGGGGTGGTCAGCCCGAGATCCTGGCGCTCTCGAGGGCGTTCAAGGTGCCCATCCATGTGGTCCAGGCGGGCATGCCCGTGTTGAAGGTGGGCGAGGGCGAGTTTGAGGGCGAGCCGTTGTTGATTTCGTAAGTATCGCCCCCCAGATGGCGACTAGTTGAACGACGAGGGTGCGCATTCCAATGCTGATTCGGTTTGTTTTGGGATGAGTAGATATCATCGCAAGATGTATGGTTTAGGCGAGGCAAGTATCCCCACTCGCGCTTCGCTTCGATTGGTGATGGCAAGCAAACTAACCGCAAATCTACTCCCCACCTTGTGCTGTGCGTGAAACCAACAGCACTACAACTCTCTCCGACCCGCCGCACCCGCCTCCTGACCCTCATACAGTGCAGTACAGGTATACACACACGACACGGCCAGAAAGCAAAAAGGCACGAAACAAACGATTTGCGAAAAAAAAAAAAAAAGAAAAAAAAAAAAAAAAGAAAAAAGAATCTACACTGCCCAGCGTGGCGTCTACCACACTGTTCGTCATTTTTTGGGTTGGATTGGGGACGGGCGCACAGAAGCTAGTTAGGCCGAGGCGCTGCTCTCGATGGCACGCGCATAGTTTCGCAGGATGGAGTCGACGTCCTCCATGGTCTGCTCGCGCACGTCGGCGAGCTGCTTGATCTTGGCGGTGACCTCCTTCACCTGTTCCTCGGTGAGACTGAGCTCGAGCTGCTCGCATCTCGACTTGACGGCGTTCCAGCCGGTGAGACGGTGGCCGATGGAGACGTAGCGGCTCATGCCAAAGTCCTCGGGACGGATGATCTCGTACGTCGACGGGTTGGCGAGGATCGCCTTGGCGTGGATGCCCGCCTTGTGGGTGAATGCGCAGTAGCCGGTGACGTAGTTGTTGAACGGCACCTGGATCTGCACCGACTCGGCCACGAGGTTCTCCACCTCGCGCAGCGCCTTGAGGTTGTACTTGCTCATCACGTATTCGCGGTCGGCGGTGTACATGCGTGCGATAAAGCCGCCGAGCGAAGGGATACCGTTTCGCTCGCCGATACCCAGAACCGAAGTGTCGACGTGGGTGGCACCAGCTTCGAGCGCGGTGTATGCGTTGGCGATGGCGCAGCCCGTGTCGTTGTGGAAGTGGCACTCAATGTCGCAGCCGACGACGCCGCGGAGGGTTCGCACGAGATCGTACACCTGTCTTGGGTTGGCGACACCCACGGTGTCGGCGATACCGACGCGGTTGACGCCGACCTTGTCGACGGCCTGGTAGATGCTGAGCAGGTCGACGAGGTCGGAGCGGAACGAGTCCTCGGTGGAGAAGCGGATTTCGATGCCCTTGGACTTGACAAACTGGATGACCTCGATGGCGGTCTTGGTGATGTACGTCATGTCCTTTCCGTGCGAGTACTCGCGCAGGAACTTGGAGGTGCCCATCACCACGTCCACGCCGTCCACACCGGTCTCGACGGCAATGCGCGCATCGTCCATGTGGCATCGGATGTGGGTGATCACCTTGGCCTTGAGACCGAGCTTGCAGATCGCCTCGCAGTCCTTTCGCGACTGCTCGGACGCCGCAGGCGACGTGAGCTCGATGCAGTCCACGCCAAACTTGTCGAGCGCCTTGGCGATCTTGATCTTGGTCTCGGTGTCGAAGAACGCATTGGCAAACTGCTCGCCCTCGCGGAGTGTGGACTCGATGATCTTGAAGTTGGACACGTTGCTCAGGAAGTCCGAGTAGCGCGTGTTGAAGGGCTGCACCGAACCGACGTTGCCGTTGTCCTTGGCGACCGCGCCGTTGGTGTTGGGTGTGGAGGTGTCGATGGCGACGTGGGTGTCTGGCGCCCCGCCGTTGACGTGCTGGATGGTAGAAGGCTCCGAGTGATCACACATGATGACGGGAAGACGCTTTGGTGGTGGTGGTGGTGGTGGTGGTGGTGATGATGATGATGCTGATGATGATGATGCTGATGATGCTGATGATGCTGATGCTGATGATGCTGATGCTGATGATGACGATGGAGAGAAGGGATGAGGAAGGAAAGGGGGCACTTTGACTCGGTTTGGCTCACTCTCGCCGTCCATTTGCCCACCGCAACCACTTTTCGGGGATTTGTAGAAACGACAAAAATGCAAAATGCGCCCCCGCCAACCGAGAACCGAGACTGGCCAGGTGCATCAATTCAATCCTCTGCAATTCGTGATAACCGCCACAGAAGAAATTCCAATCCGAATTAGCTTTCCGCCCTTCTGCTGCTCTGCCTTGGCAAACGACGAGTCACCGTGTCACTGTGTCACTGTGTCACTGTCACAGTCACAGTCACAGTCACAGTCACAGTCACAGTCACACGCCGCTCACACGCAATCCACCGCAACTCGAACCCACTCTCTCGCTCTCTCGCTCTCTCGCTCTCCCGCTCTCTCGCACATCAGCATACACGCTGCGGCGCCCAGCCAATGGTGGGAATCGCCACGCAGAACCAAACAGCAGGCGGGCGAGCGAGAGGGGCGCGCAGGGGCGCAAGGGAAGCGGTGTGCGCGAGTGCGGTGGGCGAGGGCGAGGGCGAGGGCGATGTCGTTTGCAACCGAATCTACTCGATTGGTTGTGCGGTTGGGCGGCGTTGGGGTTGAAAGCCGACCGACTCGAGAGCGAGTCACCGTCCGTTTGCGGTTGGAATCGTTGGGCCGCTTTCTGTCTGTGTCGGCCGCCAGAAGCTCAAACGACAAACTTTTTTTCGTTCGTTTTGCTCCCCCTCTCGTGCGATACACCACCAGCTGCACGCCGCGCTCATGGCTCTGCCTGGCTGCGTCATCTCGCCTCATCGGGAACACATCGGGACAAACATTCACATTCACTTTCGATTCCGATTCCGATTCCGATTTCTTATGCTTCTTTGGTTCTACGCGATTCGAGGTGGTGGTGGTGGTGATGGTGGTGGTGGTGATGGTGGTGGTGGTGGCGGTGCATTGTGGATTGGGGGTTGGGCGGCTACAGCTCCTCGCGGTGGGCATGCGAGTGCGAACGCTCTTCGGCGGTGTGCGCGGTGCGGGGCCCGTGGATGCTCCTCAGCAGCCTCTCGTTGTCCGCGTACGATTCCCCATGCAGCTGCCTCTTCTCCGCCGCCGCCCTCGCCGGGATCACCCTCGCCAGTCCGCCGTGGTAGTGCTCCAAGCTGTCCGTGAACACATTGAGCTTGCTGCCCCAGTTGCTGTACCAGCTGTAGTCCGAGCCGTTGTTCAGCTTCCTCGTGATCGCGTCCAGATCCAGCTCGAGGAACGATGCGATCCACTCGCCGATCCACGTGTTTTCGTGCGATCCGATCACCGACGCTCGTCGCGCCTCGTATCGCTTGTACTTTTCCGACCATACATTCGCAGGTTTGGCTTCGTGGTAGTACAGGCCCACAGAGACGCCAGAGTGGCCGGTGGTGGTCCAGCCGAGGTGGGCACGCCAGTTGACGATGCTCGACAGCCACACCGTGTACGGGATCTGGTTCTTGAGCTTCGACAGCTCCACTGCTCGGTTGATCTCGCCATCCTGCACGTCCTCGATGCCGAGTCCCTTGGCCACCACCTCGGCCTTGATATAGTTGCCCACCTCCGCGTCGGTTCGGTTGGCCGTCGACATCCACTTGGCAGTCTGTGCAGCGAGGAACTCGGTCGAGTGGGTGGCGTTGAGCAACACATCCGGATACCACCCGTAAAACGCCTCCTCATCCTCACTCCTCTGCAGCCCCAGCGTCAGGCCACCACACTCGTGGTCCGCCACCGAAAATACCACCGTCTCCGGCTCGTGCGGATTGCTCGCCGCATTCGTATCCACCCACTCCACAACCGCCTCCACCATCTCGTTGTACGCAAGGATGTCGTGGATGTGACCGATCGGATCGTTGTTGTGCGCAGCGTGGTCGATGCGTGCGCCTTCGATCATGATAAAGTACGGCTCCTCCTTGTTTCGCAGTCCGTTGAGCGCGGTGAGTGCCATCTCCTTGAGACTCGGCTCAAGCGTTGCGTTCCTGTCGATCTCGTACGCCATGTGCGAACCGGCAAACAACGCCATCGACGGAAGCCGCAGCGCATCCCCACCTTGCAGCGCGTCGAAGTCGGTGCGGTTGTTGATGATGTTGAACCCGCGCTTCTTGGCCTCTTCCACCAAGTTGCGTCCGTCCTTTCGGATACCCGGCTTGGTGGTGTTCGGAAGGAAGTGACGCAGACCGCCACCCCACAGCAAATCGGCCTGACGGCCCAGCATGTAGTTTCCGATCTGCTGGCTTGCGATTTCGTCTTCCGCATCGCGGTCGTCCACATGCGCCGAGTAGGATGCGGGAGTCGCATGCGTGATTCGAGACGTGGTCACAAGCGCCGTGTTGTAGCCCTTTGCTTTAGCGCCTTCGAGCACGGTACCGCAAGGCTTCTTGTCCGAATCAACTCCGATGTATGCGTTGACGCTCTTGAGCCCGCACGAATAAGCCGTAGCTGACGCAGCCGAATCCGTGACGAGCGAGTTGGTCGCCCTCGTCCTCACCTCTCCCACCAGCAACTTGTCGAGCGGCATGGTCACATTCCACGCCAGGTGCTTCTGCGTCTGCAGGTACGATCGCGCAAACGTCTCGGAGGCAGGTCCAAACCCGTCCGAGATGAGCTGGATCACGTTGGGCTGCTTCTTGTGCTTCCACCCGCCACCATTGTTGGGCGCAGCGCTCGCAGCGAGTGCCAGCAGCATGATGGCTCCCAGCTGCACAAACATTCCTTCCAAATGCATCTTGATCTAGAGCGGATCTCGTCGTCGTCTTTGTCGTGGGCTTGGTTGGGGTTGGATGGTGGACACAATCCGCTACAGAGACGTCGACTCTTTATACGGTTCACTGTGGCGAGTCGATACTTCGCACTCGCTTAGAAGATGCGCCAAGGGGGGAAGAAAAGCTCCGCCTATAGGTTCGGGTGAGAGCACGTTTCGCGGTGCACATGCAGCCGAGTCTTTGGCGAGATGGATTCGCCTCAGGAACGTCTGTCTCTTCTCCCCTCCCCACCTGCGCACCATACACTAGCGTGTGCTGAGTGGATGTCGTGTGCATAACCGACTCGAGCACCCTCATTTCGAGAGCGAAGCGGACAGGGCGTAGGGGGGTTCGAGCGAATCACAAAATGAGTAGCACGAGTGGCACGAGTGGCACGAGTGGCACGTTCTGGCGGTCGACAGCTTCGGAAGCCGCATCTCCGACTACTTCCCACCGATAGCGCCGTCCCACCTTCCGTCTTTAGCGGAGTATCCTGCTGGCTTCTTCCAACTCGACAAGACCCCTACCAGCCCAATTCGAGCGAGGGCGGGGGCAACAGGTGCAGAGCATCTTGTGGACATGCACTGGTGGACACGCGGGGAAAGCGAAATCCATGAAAATGCCAAGACCTGCAAGCACTTGTCCAAAACGGCCACGTTCGCCATCCACCTGCATATCGCTCTTCCAGTCCCATCCCTCGCAGACGCAGGCGAGACACTGTGCGCATGCGCCAAGACTTTCGTTCTCCTCCCACCCAAGTCCAGGTTTGATAACGCAAATCTGATACGGTAGCCACTTCGAGTGTCGTGTGCGATCCGCATCCACAATTGACAATCAAAAGAAAAGGTTCGTCGCAGGTGGGGAAAGGTCACGTTTCTCGCCATCCCACGTTGCGTCTCGTTCCGCCGTCCGCTTCTCTTCTCGCACATTCTCCTCACCCTGGTGGTGTAGAACGCCGACCAACTTGGTTCGAATCGAATCGGACCGGGTTCATCCCGCCTGCGCTTTTGGCAGAAGCCAGTCATGCTCGCTCTTCCAGCTCTCGCGCACGCTTCTCAGCTTCACCAACTTCGCTCGCAATCACTACGCAATGCTGCGCCATCGCACATCTGTCAGTCAGGAGTGCACGTGATAAATGATGTTAAGCTCAGAATATCGCACGGAAACAAAACTCTTGTGTCTTCCTCCGCTGAGATCATCTAGCGACGCGGAGGAGGAGGAGGCATGGCCCTGCCGTTTGTGCCTGCACCGGCAGGTTTAGGAGCTACGGGAGGCTTGGCAGCGACGACGGGGGGAGCTGCGCCGTTGCCGTTGCCGTTAGCAGCCGCAGCAGCTGCCGCATTCTCGGCCTTCTTCTTGGCGAGCACAGCCGCGAATCCGCCCGGTGCGCCGAGTCCCGGCATCACAGCTACAGGAGCAGCACCCGCGTCTGCCTCGACGGCGGCAGGTCGTTCGTGCGGCTTGGCCCCTACTGGTGTCGTCTTGACCGCCGGCTTGGGCTGCACAACGGGAGCCGCCCCACCAAACGCAGGCTTGGCTGCCACAGCCGGTTTTCCCACCGGCGTAGACCTCCCCGAGCTCACCGCCGAAGGAGCCGCAGGCGGCGCGCGCTTCACTGGAGGTGCAGGTGCCGCCTTGGGCTTCGGCGGAGCCTGCGGCACGAGTTCGAGATAGTTGGAAGGCGCCCAGCCCTCGACGCCGTTCTTCTTGACCAGCCACCATCCAGATCCGCTCTCGTCCTTCTGTGTCACCTCCACCACGTCGTCCTTCTCGAGCGCCATCTCGCCCGCGTTCTGCGTCACGAATGCGTACAGCGCCTTGTAGCGCGGTACTTGAGGCTCGACGGGTGCAGCCGCAGCAGGGGGAGGCGGAGGGGGTGGAGGAGCAGTGCGCGCTGCACCAGCGCCCGCACCCGCCGTTGCCGACGCGATAGCCGCAGCTGGACGCGCACCACCACCTGCCGTGGCGCCACTGCCACCAAGCTTGGCCGGAGCCGGCGTGGAGCGAGGCATCGCACGTGGCTTGGGCTTGTTGTTCGGGTTGGACGGACCTCCAGCTCGCAGAAGCTTTCCAGAGGTGATGGGACGAACCAGCCCCGGCTTCTTCTTGGGCGCAGGCCTCGAGACACTGTTGGCGGGCTCGCCCGAGCACACCGACACCATGCTGCTCTTGTAAACGTCGTCCTTCTTGACCATCTCGTCCTTCTTAAACGTAATGTGCGCCTTCTTGTCCTTTTTCTTCGAGTACTCGAGACTGTTCGAGATCACCACATTCACAGCGCCATTGGTCCTCTGTAGCAAGTGCGTCACCAGCTCTGTCTTGAAGTGGCAGTGGAACACCGGGTCGGCTTCCTCGGCGTGATTCACGTTGAGCACCACCCAGTCGTCGCGCAGGTTGGAGAGCCCGACCGCCGAGATGGCGCCGAGGTTGATGCGTCTCTCGCACGTGGTCGACACCTGCTTGTTGACCATCTGGGTGACGAGAATGTAGACCGCCTTGTCGGTCAAGATCAGGAAGCGTGGGCTACGAACACTCGATCGTCCGAGACGCGAGACGAGTAGTTGGATGCGGCTGCTGAACGCCCCCGTCTCTCCCGGACCCATGCCGGAGGCCTGTCGCAGCATCTGGCCTTCGGCGCTTCCTCCACCCCTGCCGTTGGATCCGCCAACGTCGAGGTAATCGCCCATGAAGCGACGCGAGCCGAGCAGACTGAACCTCCTGCGCTCTTTGCGACCGGCCAGCACCTGGTGACCGTAATCTCGCAGCTGGATGTACTGAAGCCCCTCCTTGTTGTTCTTCCACATGCGCTGGATCCGCCTGGCGCACTCCTCCTTGTAGCGAAGGTAGTTGCGGTAGGCACGCTGGATGCGCATGGCCATGTTGTGCCAGTAGCGGTCGCGCATCGTCTCGAGCGCAAAGAGGGTCTCGGGGTTCTTGATAAACGCCTTGGTGACGCCCATCTGCCACTCCTCGCGGGCAATACCGGTATCCGTGAGAATGCGCTCGCATCCGCTTCGAGCGTCGCCCTGCCAGGTGTACTCTCCGGCATAGGACGTGTTGGACGACAAGAGGTAGAATCGCTCCACCATCTTTTCAAACGTGTTTCGATAGGCGAAACCTGCACGTCGGACGCGAATGTTCTCCTGGAGACCGAGGTACTTGATCTGGTGGAGGATGGCCTGCGTGTCATACTCGGTAGGGCTCTTGTTCTGGTTCGGTTTGATGGTTCGGATGTAAGAGGGCTGTGCTCGCATGAGGTTCTCGACCAGCGCGTTGGCACTGGCCTTGATGCGGTCACCGGCTGTGGGGGGGCGCTTCTTGCTGTTGGGATCAGGCCGGTCAGGGAAGAGCTTCTGGAGGTACGAGTTGGCGCTCGAGTCTACAAGGTCGAGAATGTCTTTGAGAAGCGAGTCCTTGTTCTTGTCGGTCATGCCCTGGACGTTGTACATGACATCGCCGGCGTAGTGCTTGATGAGGAACTTGGTTCCACGCGAGTCGAAATGGGGGTTGGAAGAAAGCATGCCGGTACGCTGGATGAATGAGTTGTCGGCAGCGGTGGGATCGGCGTGGGCAGTGGCGCACGCATCGTTGAGAGCGGAAAAGATGCCTGGGGGACGCTTCTCCTCGATGAGGTCGCACACGATCTTGTTGTTAAAGTACTTGATGGGCGTCCACTGGATCTGCTCGTAGGCGTACTCCTCCTGCTCCTTCTTGAGGGTGAGCTCGATGAAGATCTGCTGAAGCTTTTCGTTGACGTAGTTGATGCAGAGCTGTTCGAACGAGTTGTTGTCAAAGATCTCAAAGCCGTAGATGTCGAGCACTCCGATGACGTTGGAGCTGGCCGAGCGAGGGTTCATGGATTGGTTGATGCGTTCCACGATCCAGTCAAACATATTGTTGTAGATGGCCTTGGCAAGCGCGTCTCGTGCGGCGGCAGCCTGGGTAGGGTTGAGGGGCACCTCGTAGACCGAGCCTCGCCTTCCACCACGCTGAGTCTCCATGATTCGCTGGGTGAGCGCCTTGGTGACGTTGCCGGCATCGACCTCGAGGAGGTAGGCGACAAAGTCGGGAACACCGGCGTCCGAGATCTCTGCGTTTCCCTCCTGGTTCTCGATGTACTGGACGTTGCCGATCCAAAGGATGGCGGCGATCATGCGGAAGAGGTTGTCCTGCTCGTCGGCAGTAAGACCGATGGTGTTCATGGCCTGGATGGTCTCGTTAAAGTCTGCATGGTCGTCGATGCCGTTGACGTCGAGACACTGGCTGTTGGCGGTGTATGCGTAGGCCTCGGGACCCTGGATGCCGTAGTTTTCACGGTGAGCTGCCGAGGCGGCCTTGGTAAACTGGTAAAAGATGTGAAAGTTGCGCTCGTCGCGGATCTGCTGGACGACGCGGTTCTTTTCGAGGAGATAGTTTGTGATGTTGGCGCCGATGGGTTCGCCCTGAGCATTAAACATGATTTCGAGGTACTTGCCGTGTCGCGACGAGTTGTTGTTCCTGAGCGTCTTGGCGCAGCCGAAGCTCTCGAGGAGAGGGTTGGTGGCGAGCACCATGTCCTTGACATCCTGGATGCCGCTGTTGGAGCCGCCACTGACGGCAGCAATGTACTGCATGATACGCTTTGCGGCCTCGGTCTTGCCTGCGCCGGATTCGCCCGAGATGATGACGCACTGGTTCTCCTTGTACGCGTTCATGTTGTAGTAGGCGCCCTCGGCGATGGCGAAGACGTGGGGCGTCATCTCGAGACGATTCTTGCCGCGATAGGATTGGAGAATGTCTTCGGTGTAGATGCCGAGGTCGCGGAAAGGGTTGACCGAGATGAGCACATTGCCGATGTAGGTGTAGATCTCGGCATTCTGGAAACGCTTCTGGAGGTTGTCGTTGATGGCTTCGTTGGTGACCTTGGAGAGCAGGGTCATGTCCGAGACACCGGCCTGCGCCTTTTTAAAGCCTTCCCTCCAATCCGCCTTGGCGACACCGCCCTTTGAAGCGGCTGAAGCGGATTTGGAGGGAGGTGGTTTGGAGGCAGCGCCAGCCTTCTTGGCGCCAGCCTTTTTGGAGATGGCCATGGTGGACAAGTGGCGCGAGGAGTGATCGACAATAGGTGGACGAACGAGAGGAGGAACGAGAGGAGGAACGACGGCGGATGGCACGCGGCTTGTCCGAGAGCGTGCGTCGGATGCGATGCGATTGGATCAGATGACCAAGCAGAGACAGACCTGCCGGATATCTGCGACAGATCAGCGTGGGAACGGTGACGACCGCAGATCAAGCGGCGCGATCGGGTGATGCGCGTCAAAACAGAGCGTGACGGGCGTGACGACGGACAAGACGCAGTTGATGGTGGCGGTGACGGTGACTGGAAGGGATGAGACACACGCAACCTCCGACGGCTGACACTGCGGATGGCGCCGACGGAATTCCAAAGGGTCCAGCTGCCTCAGGTCGAGCACACACACACACACACTCACACACACGCACGGATGCGCCCCTCGTTGTGCGTTGCCGCATCGCACACACAGATCGGCTTGGATCGCATCGACCAACGCCGCTGCCATGGCTGTGCCCCCTGCCATGGCTGTGCCGCTGCGCCCAAGTGGAGAGAAATCCAGTTCACCTCTCTACGTAATTCGCATGCAAGTCGCGATAAGCCACGCCCGTCAGCACAGCCCACTTCAATCGGGAGCCACAACTTTTCCCGATCCCCGATCGAGGCGGCTTGTCGTTGTGGTTCTCCTCTCGACGTTGGACGTTGGACGTTGGACGTTGGACGATGTCGGCTGAGCGGTGAGTCGGGGTCTCATGACCCAATCCATGCTGAAAGATCACATTCAACAGTCAAATGCAGTCGTGTAGTCATGTGAGGTAGAATGCAAAGCACAGTGTGATTCATCAATCGATCGATCGCGTACAGATGGCACAGTTCACAGCTGCGGATGGTTAGACGTCGGCGAGACCGTCGCGTTGCAACACCTGGCCGATCACGTCGAGCACGTCTTTGCATGCGGGCGCCGCAAACATGTCTTGAGGCTCATCGATCGCGTGATCCAGCACGGCGTCGAGCAGTCTCCTCAGCTGCGCACACAGCACTCCGATCCTCGCGTTGGCGCGCAGCCTCACCCAGTTCTCCTCCTTGCTGCCCTTCTCCACCGCCTGGTTGGATCCAATCCCGATCCCGCCCGCAAAGTGGTTGATGCGCAGCTTGCCTCCGAACAGCAGCAGTCCGAACAGAGGCACCTCGGTGGCGTCGCGCAGGTACACCTTGGAGTCCGCTGCAGCGCCCGTGGAGCTCTTTGCAAACGTGGTGAGGTACGACGACTCGAATCCTTTGCAGCTGAACAGCGTCGACGATGGGTGCAGAAACACGCGTCCGTTGCGGTCAAAGTACTTGACCTGTCTCGCCTCCGCCTCCCGCTGCACCGTGCCGCTCGACGATTGGTCAAACTTGGCCGACGGCACATCGATGCGCACCACCGCGGGCCACAATCCGGCCAGGATCACCGATCGCAGCACGCCAGCGTGCTTAGCGTTCTTGTCGTACACCTCGTCCTCGTAGCTGCCGAATGCACTGTAGCTCGTCGCTACAAAGCCCATCTCCTGCAGATGCGACAGCAGATCCAGCCGGTTCGTCTGGATGTCTCTCAGCGTCGACTGCGAGATCAAGTTGCGTTCGCACCACTCGCGCATCTCGCCGTTAGGTCTTCGTTCCGCCCGCATCGTCTGCCACTGCTCAAACGCAGCTGCATCCGCAAGCAGATCGCTCCTGCATCCAGCAGCCGCAAACCTCGTCCTTGCCTGGCTCACCTCTTCCCTCTTTTCGTACGGCGCGGCGAACAACGGCTTGCACGACATGATGCTCGCCACCGTCAGCATCGGCCCCAGGCATCCAAAGATGGTGCCCATGATCAGCAGCTTGGCCAGCCGCAGATCCAGAGGCAGCTGCGCCAGGTGCTTGCCCAGCGACGTCAGCCGGCTCTTGTAGCCCCGGTCGGCCTGCAGTGCACCCGCCTCGATCAAATTGCTCAGAGCTGCGTCCATGGATGCAAGGCTTGGCGGATCCAACGCTTTGTTGAGGTACTCGTTGACATCTTCGTCCTCGCGCATCGACTTGACCTCCAAGAAGAGCGACTCGAGAGGCACACGTCGCATCTCTGGCGTCTGTTGCGCCGACATCTTCTTCTCGTCCACGTATCGCGAGTACAGGCGGAAACACTCTCCCGCACGCACACGTCCGGCACGACCGCGACGCTGCTTGCACGCCGCACGCGACGCCCAGCACTCGACCAACCTCGTCAGTCCGCTCTCTGGCTCGAACCGCGTCTCCTTGACCCTGCCCGTGTCCACCACGTACGACACATCCGGAATCGTAATCGACGTCTCGGCCACATTCGTCGACACAACAATCTTGCGGTACCCGGCGCGCACCGGATGGAACACCTTTCGCTGCTCGTCCGGAGACAGGTTCGCATGCAGCGGCAGAATCTCCACCTTGCTCTGCCCGCGCAGACACGTCGAAATCGCGTCCATCGCCTGTCGGATCTCACCTACACCGGGGCAGAAGACCAACACGGCTCCACCCACGCTGGCGTCTGCAGCTCCGCTCAGCTCTTCGTTTTCGGCGCGTTCCACCACGTACCGCACCACCGCACCGATGAGCTCGTAGCTGATCCGGCCGCCCGAGCGGGACATGCTCTCGATCGTCTTGATCGTCTCTTCATCCACATTCTGCGCTTGAAGATGCGTTCGCAGCTGTGCCATCTCTTCCTCGATCTGCTTGCCGCCGCGTGTGCCGAAGCGGAACTCGTTGCCGGACGGGCGGAAGCCGCTTTCGCGCACAATGTCCTCGAGGTAGTAGTCCTCCACGGGGAAGGTGCGACCGGGGATGGAAATGCAGGGTGCTTTGCCAAAGTAGCTTGCAAACGTCTCCTGGTTGATCGTCGCGCTCATGAGCACCACTTTGATCCTGTTGTTTCGCTTGAGAAGCTCGCGAAGTTCGAGCAAGAGGAAGTCCGAGTCGACGTTTCGCTCGTGCACCTCGTCCACCACCACATGCGAGATGCCTTTGAGATCGGTATCTCCACCTGCACCCAGTCGTCGTAGCAGCACTCCCGTCGTGGTGAACAGCAGTCGACACTCTCTCGACGCCCGCCGCTCGCCGCGGATGGCGTAGCCGACCAGGCTGCCAGGCGCGACTGGCTTCTTCTTGCCATCCAGTTCCTCGCCTCGCTCGACGGCGACACGCGATGCGACACCGATGGCACTCACTCGTCGGGGCTGCGTAACCACAATGTTGCACTCGCTTCCGGCACCCGCCTCGATCGCCTCGTCGAGGATAAACTGCGGCACCTGCGTCGTCTTTCCACATCCTGTCTCACCCGCAATGATGACCACCCGGTTGGTGCGGATGAGTTCCAAGATGTGGCTGGCGGCAGACGAGGCGGGCAGAGACCTTCGAATGGCGTCCATTTTCGAGTAGCCCGGCGAGGTGTGTAGCTGCTTTTGCTGGCGCTGCAGCAACGAGTCAACCTGAGGATCACGCCTGAGCGGTTTGCCTCCACCACCTCTTCGCTTGATGCTTGGTCTGGGCTGACCGTTTGGAGTTGCAGCACGCGATGCATCTGGAGTCGTCTCGACGCTCGTAGCGTTCTGTTCTGGGCCAACGAGGTGACACATGACACTATTGAGAAGCGGTGGATCATCCACGATCTTTGACCATGTAGTCTCTAGCTCTTCCACCAATCCCAGCAACACACCACCATCGCCTGCTTCAACAGCATCGAACCAGTCGGCCCTCTTGTTGTCTCCCTGAAACGCACGAAGCAGATGCTGTGTAAGCGCAAGCTTGAGGTAGGACGGCAGCGTTTTGGACACGACGAAGAAGGCTGGCAGTGCAAACGTCTCGGACTTGTCGCGTGCCAGTGGGTAGAGCGCGTGCGGGTGGGACGAGATGCGCAGGCGGACGTCTTCCTTGCCGCGCGCGGGTGTGCCCGGTCCAGCGATGGTAATGTCATAGTCTTGCGCACCCAGCCGGTCGTGTTCGGAAGGAATGACGACCCGATCATCGCCCAGCACGGCTTCGACAGCCATGCGTTCGTCGGCACGCCTAGTCTCCATTTCCTCCCTGTCCGCCTCGTCGATCGCCGTTGGGAACGAGAGGACCGCATCGAGAAGCGCACCAGACGTCCATTCCTGTTCCTGCTGGTCAGCAGAATCCCATCCCGCCATCTGTCTGAGCAGCATTTCCAACGCCAGACCTTCCTTGACCGTCCTTGGGAGCTCGGCTCCGTGCTCACATTCAGCAGCAGCGATTCGCTTAAACACACTCTGGATCGCATGCCGAGGCAGGCCTGCCTGCTTGGACAGCTTGTCCATGGCCCATCCAATCGCGAGCGCATCTCCGCCCGCGCCTGCTTTGGAAGCGGTCACAAAGCTTTCCGACGACGTGCTCGGCTTGAATCTCGCCGGCAGATCCTCCTCCGGGGTGTAGAGCATCAGATACTCGAGAGCAGCTTCGCGGTCGGCGAGACTCGCGGCAGACGCAAGCATCGGATCGATCAGCGAAGCTGCGGCAGCTGCAGTGGACGAAGACGGATTGGCAAGTGCAGTACGTGCCGAAGTGAGCCAGGAGATGGCACTGCGGGCATGGCCCTTTCGAAAGCCGTACGATGTGAGTTCCCTTTCGAGTCCAGCCGCATCGATCTTCGGCCCGGAAGCGTTCGAATCGACGGCATTCGGATCCTGGTCCTCTTCGATCAGGTCCAAAGGAGCGGCGCTGGCGGAGGGAAAGATGCTCATGGCCCTGCGAATCGTTGCTTCGATCCGTTCTCGCAACTTGCTGGCGAGTCGCACCTCTTTTGCTTCCTGCCATGCTTTGCTCAACGGTTTGCCCACGCCGTTGAGCTTGCCGTTGACGATGCCGACTTCGCCTCGGGTGGCCGCATCAGCGGCTGCCTGCTTGTCCTGCTCTTTCTTGGCCTTTTCTGCTTCCCTCTTGGCGGCGGCCTCGAAAGGATCCGATTCCCACATCCAGTCCTGGTGACTAGACGCTGCCTTTTTGTATGCCTCCATCTTGACCCAGTACTCTCTTGGTCCTGGAGGCAACGCGAGGTTGAGCGAAAGGTGGTTGAAGATGCGGAAGAGCGCGTAGGTGGCGCCCCAGTGCTTGGCTTCCAAGCTCGACTGGCATTCGAGACGGAGACCCGGCTCCTTGGGTTCAAACGTAACGGTGAAAGGGTTGGAGGCATCCTTCTTGTTGGCCTTTTTGAGCGTGACGGAGCAGCTGTAGCCGTCCTTGTGCCTGCGTGGCTCGACGATGGGTTTCTCCCATCCTGGAAGCTTGTTGATGCGTTCGTAGAGCATGTTGAGCGGCGTCTTGCTACCCGGCGGGAACAGCATCTGCCTCTGCGCTTGACCAGCGGCTGGCGCAGAAGAGCCTGCAGCTACACCGGCCGAAGCGTCGTTGGCGGGATGTGCATCCTTGGACTGCTGCTTGGCGGCTTTGGTGTACGACGGTGGAGGTTTGGGAGCTCCGCCTTTGACCCAGTCTGGAAGCGGCGATGCTTTGGACGAAGTGGTGCCGCTCGACTTGATGGCGGGATTCTTCTTCCTCGGCGCCATGATCACCTCACCGCTACGACGATGCTTCTACTATCGCAACCAGCAAGGAGCAATCGAGAATTGGGCCAGCGAAGCAAGGTGGTGTGGGAGGTGGTGTGGAAGATGGTGTGGGACTGTCACGTACGCGTGACTCTCGTGCGAGAAACCTCTCGCACGAGACAGGCCTTCACACGTTAGCGAGCTCGCTCATGTAAACGCTCGAACCGCAGATACCCACACTCGTGCGGTATAAATCTAAGCATTCTCCTCACCAACTCAGCTATATGCACCTACGGCATATATCTAACACCGCTGTACTGATTCTGACTACTCGTATGATAGCGTTGTCTGACAGGTACTGTCATGTTGCTTTCTCGCTCGATGCCCGCCATCGATATCGACCTTGATTCGTACATTCGCACTCGCCCAGATGTCACAATTCCGCCCATCCTTACCGCCACGCAGGAAACCACCCACATGCTCCACAAGCTCGTCGCAGCTCATGGGCTCGCTGCAGAGACCAAGAGGTATCCAAACGTGCCAGCCTTTAAGCGCCGTTGATCCCTGACGATCGCGTCGATCGGCTTGTCGACGACTACTTTGCTCAGATTGCTCACTACCTGCCAAGCGACGACGATGCCGACGACCCTCGCGATGCCGACTACCAAGACGAGAATGACGGCCATGACTCGTCCGACTTCACTTCGTCCAGCCAGGATTCCTGGGATGACGACGTCGACGATTTCTACAGCTACGGGCCTCGCGGGAACAAACGTTCGCGTGTTGAGCAGTCCGAGAATCAAACAGATCCATCCGACGCTTCTGGTCCCGGCGGCTCTCGCAGCGTATTGCGCGAGGATACACACGCCGACATTTTCCAAACCGTACTCGACGCAGCGCCCGAAAGCAGCAAGAAGGCGGTCGTGGATTTCTTCAGACCGGTGGAGCCAAAGCTGTGTAGGCTTGCCGAGCCTGCACAACTCATCCAGCTCGCCGCCAAGCTTGTGCAGCGTCAGAGGCAAAATCGAGTCGTGCTACAGGAGGAATTAGATAAGCTTCATCCACGTTCGCTTATCTGGGGTCCTGTTCCCGTCAAGCTCAACCACATGCTCGCTCTCTCGCAGACAAAAGGTCTTTTGGTCTACGCACGCCCGTTGACGACCAACAAATTAGCCAAGATGGTGATGGCGGTAATGATTTGCGAAACGAACAGCCTACCGACACGGGTGCTCGCTTTGATACCAGTTCGGGAACAGCAGCGCCGATGGATGGCGGAGATAGCAACACTCGTTCGAAGTGACCAGGTGCGGCTTGCAACTCAGGCGCGTCAGACGACTCATCGGGTGTCTCTGCGCTGTCGCTTCCCGACATGGTGTGGTCTCCGGACGGTTCGCCGTGCTCGGTCGCGACTCAGCCTGCTCAAGCGCCGCCTGCCTTAAGCGACACTTTCGTCGGCGATCCACACGACAAACACCACCTATCGCACCCTCAAACTCACTAGAATCCTCATCCCAATCCATGATTATAGCATATCTCTGGTTTGAAGCACTTTTATGTACTATACACGACAAGTACCACCTATCGCATTCGAAACCTCGCACGAATCTTGCCACGCACACTTCCACGTCTCAACCGCTACGATCAAGCTTCTCCAAGACAACGTGAAGTGGAGGTGAAACAAAGATTGCCATCGCAAACACCAAAACAAGATCAAGGGATACAGTGCAAAGTGAGGATTGAAAGAATCGGAACAAAGACACGAAACAGGACAAGGCAAGCAAGGGGATTAACCGGGAGGAACTTGCAACATGGTAGTCTGTGGAATACCCGCGGTTGGAACGACTCCTGGACTTGCCATGGTAGGGTGAGTGGGGGGTTCGACGTCGACATGGACAGGTTGAGGACGTAGTCCCTCGCGACTATCTCCCATCCTTGTTCGTACATCGTTTTCCGGATCCTTTTCCTCTTCCTTTGAAAGCATCCCCGATCCCTGCCTCAACTCGTCGAAATTCCACCTCAACATGGCCACCAAAACCAACCCAAACACCGGCTTAGACACCAGATCCAACAATCCATACCAAAGGAACTTTATCGCAACACCACCATCAACAGCAAAAGAAATTCGGTTTTAGTCCAATCAGAACGAGAAATAGTTAACCAAGTGTAGATGGTGAGGAAGCAGAGACTTACTTCCGAACTGACGCCGATAACGTTTGCGCCTTCGCTCAGTGCCCAACAAAGCGGATACATGGGCCAAACCACCGCCACCACAATCGAACCCGCCAAAAACGCCCTACCGAAAGCGCTACCGAGTTTTCGAGCCGAGTGTAGACCAGAGGCGAAGATGTGGAACAAGACGTAGACGAGGGCGAAGCACCCAAACACGAAAAACCCCCACTTGTAGCGCGAACGAGTAAGTGCTCCAAGTAGGCCGCATACCACCGCGATCAGGCTGAACACGATCGTGATGAACATGGTCGAAAGCGGCAATCGCGTAAGCAAAAGCAAACACAGCAGCACAAGTGGCGTGGTCAACACCCAGTCGATATATCGACTGTAGAATATCTGTCGAGTTGGATAGCCTCGAACCCCACCAATTCCACCAATTCCACCAATTCCATCAATTCCAGGAGAGAGCGGATTGTTGCGGAGGAATTCGACCATTATGGGTGTGGAGCCGAGGTTGCTTGCCATGGCGAACCAGGAGATTGAGGAGATGGCGAGGATGGAGGTGAGGAGATGGTGGATTGTGCGGTTGTCTCGTGGGATGGTGGTGGTGTAGATTAGGAGGGTTAGGGTGGATAACAACATGAGGGAGAAGACCGTCCAGGCCCAGTTGCTGCCCCATTGACCCAGGTGGATGTCGGCGTTGGACGGGTTCACTTGTAGTGCGCGATTCCCTGCGCGTTTGACGAAGTTCGTATCCATAGCGACGCAAGACGTTTTGTTTTTCTTCCGCAATGTGAGAGTGTGAGAGTGAGGATGGAAAGTGGGAAACCCCGATACCGACGCAACAATCTCCTTGGTGCGCAGGTTATATACGTTTGTTTCCACGCTTCGACAGCATTGTAAAAGCGGTGAAGTAGTAGCAGAAGAGGAGTGAGGGTGATTCATGTCGACTGTGAACGCCAGCAAGTGAGCGCTTTCACCCGGCTGATTCAGCTCCACACCACCACCACGTCTCTGGCTAAAAGGTGGACATATTCCTGACTCAGAATGGACATCATTCAACCGAACCACACAACATAACGCTGGGATGAAGACGCACAGCTGACTGAAACGGTTTACAGAATCTGGAGGCTGACTCACCCCCTTAATCCGATCCCACTCATCCTATAGTATCTTCGAAACGCAATACGATTCATTGAACGAGAGTTTTTCGAAACGATGAATGTGCTTGCAAATAATGCAGGAAAGAATACAGGTAGGGTAGATAAGAAAGAAAGAAGAAAAAAAAAAAGCATGCAAGCTTAGGAGGTGGAACGTAGACGCAACTCGACCGCCTCGATGGCATCCTTGAGCTCTTTGGGACCGGGCTTAGTCGCGACGGCATCCGGTTCGATGTGCAGATTCTCCACCATCCACGCACGTGTACTGCCGCCTATCACAGCGATTCGAGGATACTTGGTCGAGCCACCGTACCCTTTACTACCAACACCATGCGAAGTCACTTCGACGTTTGTGCCGGAGACATCTTTCGCTGTTTCGGTTGGGTTGGAATCTCGTCTTGGGGGTAGCCACTTTCGACGTCGGAACTCGTCCAAAGCGTAGTTAACGCCACTGGGGGAGAAGAACACGATCCAATCCGGTCTCGCAATGCGTTGAGCCACCCCAGTGCTAGTATTCTCCTTCTCGCCCGCAGGAGCATTCTTGACTTTGGATCGGAGCATCTTGAGCATCGACTCTTCCTCGATCGGATTGATCGCCTCCGGCTCGATAGTAGCTGGCGAAGCCATCAATTGCGGTGAAGCGTCGATGGCTGACGAGATGGTGAGACTGTCTAAACGAGGGTTTGTGGGTTCGGTGGAGGTCATTGTGCTAACGCCGAGCGGTGTACCGACGGAAGGGACGTGGCTGAGGGTGTGGTGTTGCGAGGAGGATGAGGAGTTTCGACGGGCTTCGGCGCCGGCTTTTGCGAGGTCGTCGGAGCTGGATTTCCGGCTTGGATTGGTGCTCCTGGAGGCGGATGCAGGACGGTCAGTCGAGGTATTGCTTCCACCGCTGGGACGTCTGCTTCGAGGACGCGAGTAGATGCTTCCGTGACTGGGTCGACGACTCGGAGGCCTGGAGACGACGGAAGGAAGCGTCTTTGCAAGCACCTCGCATCCCTCGGCAAAGTGCGGATCGGGAGCGGTTTCGTACACCTGAAGTTCTTGGAAGGGGATCGGACCCATAGGGGGCTCAGCTTGGGAAAGCATATCTGGAATGGTGGAAGCGTTCTTGTCTCCGACGAGGTAGAGCAACGGAGGAGCTTGGTCTGCTGTGCGCAGGTCCGAATTGTGGTCGAGGATGGTAGGGGTGGAAAAGTGACGAATCACATAGCGCGCGAGTGTTTCTCCGGTGCCTGTGGCGTCTCCACCCATGACGAGACGTGGACGGAGCCATGGAGCGAGAGGCACGGTGCGGAGTGCGGAAGAGGTGGCGGGGCCGACGGCAAAGAAGGGGACTCGATTCCATTGTGTGGGCGAGCTGGACGAAGTTTTTTTGTGGGAGCGCAGCACGTCCTGAGCCTTGACGCCAGCCGCAACGTACGCGTCGACGGCGCGTTGGCTGGTGACGATCATGCCACGATACGGAGAGCCAGACTGGGAGCCCTGGACGGGGGATCCATGGAGGAGACGGTGGACCAGGTGGTCCTGGTTGACAAACTTGTGTGCGAGGATGGGGAAGGAGGTGACGCAGTATTCGAGCTCGAGCTCGTTTCCGCGTGCGTCTGCGGGATAGGAGAGATGGTGTGTCATGAGGCGGGGCTGATCCTGGATGAATTTGCCCTTGCGCCTACCGGTGGCGGAGAGAGGCAACGCTGCGGACGACGGCTGATCTGACGAGGCGCCGGACCTGGTGGAGACTGCGGCCTGCTGGGTGAGAGCGGTCTTGATGAGGTCGAGCGCGCCGCTGTCGGTGGTGGAGGCTGTGGAGAGGCTTGGGAGCGGTGTGGATGTGCCAGACTCGAGCGCGGACGAGGCGAAGGAGGGGAGACAGAATGAGCCGAAGGCGTCGTGGTACGGATCGGTGCCCTTGGACATGGACACGGGCGAGCGCAGCAGCAGAACCGTGATTGGAGGCGGCGGCTCCTCGATGTCATCCGCAGCAAGCATCGTGATTGGGCTGCTTGCCGAGTTGGTGGTGAGGCCAGACGTGTGATGCTGGAGCGTGGTGGAAGTGTGTAGGAAGAGAGAAGGAGAGAGGAGAGAGGAGAGAGGAGAGGAGTGAATGATTGAAATGATGGCCATGTCACATGTTCGAGGTGGTCCGTGCGACACACACACACACATTCGCAATCCAATGTTTGTTCTGGCGATCTAACATTGTGTGCGCGCAGCAGCCAAAACCCAAAATCAGCCGATGCGCAGAATGACACACACGCACACTCAGTCGCCACCACGCTTGCTCGCCACCACCATCACCACCACCACCACCACCACCACACATCCGCAACCATGTCGACATCATCCGCTTCGGGTGAGGCCCACTTTGTCATTGGCGGCTCCGGCTTCCTCGGCTCGCGCATCGTTCTAGCCCTGCGCCAACGAGGCGAGAAGCACGTTTCGGTGTTCGACCTGCACGCGCCTCGCCAGCCCATCGAGAAGGTCGACTACTACACGGGCGACATCACGTCCGAAACGTCTCTCCGCGAAGCGCTCATCCAGGCTCGCGACAATGCCGGCGTCGAGGCTGGGGATGCCAGAGGTGTTGTCATCTACCACACTGCCAGTCCTGTTGCTGGTCTTGGGCCGGAGATCTATCACAAGGTCAATGTCGTGGGGACGCAGACGGTGATTGCGGTTGCGAATAAGCGTGAGCTTGGTGTTACGAAGCTCGTGTTTACTTCGAGTGCGGGCGTGGTGTATGATGGTCAGAGTCTTGTTAATGTGGATGAGCGGCTTCCGTATCCGACAAAGCCGCTGGATGCGTATAATGACACCAAGGCAAAGGCTGAGACGCTCGTGTTGCAGGCGAACAACAAGCAGGCAGGGAAGCTCAAGACTGTTGCGCTGCGTCCTGCTGGAATCTTTGGTATTGGAGACCGACAGGCTCTGCCCGGGTTTTTCAACGTGCTTCGGACGGGAAAGACCAAGTTCCAGATCGGCGACAACCAGAACCTCTTCGATTGGACGTATGTCGACAACGTCGTCCACGCCCATCTTCTGGCCGCCGACAAGCTCAACGAATCGGGCTATCCTGCTGAGAAGCTCGGCGAGGTGATGATCCCGTCCAGAGTGCTTGCAGACGACCAGCTCGAGTCTGAACGCGCGGTGCCCACCAGCGAGGCGAGGGACGACACCCCCGCCGGTTCCACCGACTACGCGCGCAAGCTGCCCACCACGCTCAGCCCCGAGACGCTCAAGCACGAACTCAACATGCGTCCCGTGATCCGCAACAAGTACGACGCGTTCTTCCACATGATGAACCCGGACATCGTCAGCCCGGGCAATCCGTTCGGCGAAAAGTTGCGCTTGGTGGAGGAGACGATCCCCGTGGCGGGAGAGGCGTTTTTCATCACCAATGGCCAGCCCATTCCGTTCTGGGACTTCCCGCGTGCACTGTGGGCGGGGATGGGCCATGTGATGCCACAAAGCAAGGTGTGGAAGATCTCAAAGGAGTGGGGTCTCGCATTGGCTGGGTTGGCAGAGACGTTTGGTTGGTTGACCGGGAGAGAGACGCAGTTTACAAAGTACAAGGTGACGTATTCGGCGAGCGCGCGGTATTACAACATCGAAAAGGCGCGCAGAGCGCTTGGGTACCAGCCCATCGTCAGCGTCGAAGAGGGCATTCGAAGGAGTGTAGAGGTAAGTGCGCACACGGCGCTTCCAAGGGGGTCGACTGGATGATCAAATACGCTGACACTTGCGCATTTGGCTTTGTTGCTTATCTTGGTGTTTGACAATGTGCAGTGGTGGAAGAGCGAGCATCCGGAAGACGTTGTGCCGGCCAAGGCTTGAACGCGTCTTGATGGGCTGCTGGTGTGCGGCGAGGCATGTGCGACAGAGCAAGCGTTGGATGTGTTGCACTGCATACCGAGTCATGCTGTCGGAGCAAACTGTAAATTACATTTTTGTGTTGGGAGCTCCAGCAGACTTGCGTGTGCGCTGGATGGATACAAACCCTGGTAGTGTGATGGTGTTGCGGAGATGGCAATGAGGTGTGTGTTCGGGAGTCATCATCCCGTGTCTTGGAGAGAGTGACTCGCCATATACTGTGTTGTACATGCATGCGCGATGCACAGCCCAAACCCAACACGCCAACACGCCAACACGCCAACACCCAAATGGCGTCTTTTCCCTGCAAGCGTCTCTTCCCTTCTCTCCATGACTCGCACCCTCTCTCTCACAAACATATAAACCACACCTTCCCTCGCCATTCCCCTTCCCCCTCCTCCACCCAACACCACTTTCTTTCTCTCTCCCCGTTCCGGTTCGCAATCATGTTGCCCAGTCTAGAAGAGCGTGTTGAAGCCCATCGAACCGCGCTGCTGTCCACACCATTCCCCGGCTTCGGTCGAGCGCTCAAGCCATTCTACGGCTTCGACGCCAACTACGTACCCCTCAACAACGGCTCGTTCGGCGCATGTCCCAACCACGTCCTCGCCGTCTACAACGAATACCTCACCCAAGCTGAACGTCGTCCGGACACATTCCTCCGAGTCGAGTACAAACCGCTCCTCTACCAGGCGCGTCAACAACTGTCCGATCTCGTCGGTTGCAACGTGGACGACCTTGTCCTGATCAACAATGCCACTTCCGGAGTCAATGCCATCCTCCGAGGCTTGAACGGAACCTGGAAGCACGGCGATGCGATTCTCGTGTACGAAACCGTGTATGGTGCGTGTGGAAAGGCGGCTCAGTATATCGTCGATTCGAACGCTGCGTTTGGGCTCAAACTGGTCAAGGTTTCGCTCAACTATCCGGTCAGTCATGACGAGGTTGTTTCGAAGACCCAAACCGCGATTCGGGATGCCGAGGCTGAGGGGACGAGGATTAGGGTGGGGATTGTTGATGCGATTTCGAGTCTCCCCGGTGTGATCGTCCCCTGGGAGCGTATTGTGTCTTTGTTCAAGGCTCATTCCATCCTGTCGCTTGTAGATGCTGCGCATGCGGTGGGCCAAATCCGGCTCAACTTGACCCAATCTGATCCCGACTTTTTCATCTCCAACTGTCACAAATGGCTCTCCGCCCATCGAGGCGTCGCCTTCCTCTACACCCCCAAACGAAACCAATCGCTCGCGCTCGCCATGCCAACTTCGCACGATTACCTCTCCCCAAACCTCCCCAAACCCTCCGGTCCCCCCCTCATCCCCACAAACGCTCCAACCAATTATGTCGCCACTTGGGAATGGACGGGTACGCAGGACTTTTCCAACTACCTTTCCCTTCCGGCAGCCATCGAGTTCCGCAAGTGGTTGGGTGGCGAAGAGGCGATTCTGGATTACAATTCGAATCTCGCTCGGAAGGCGGGGAGCATCGTTTCGCAAAGACTCGGAAATGGTTCGGTCGTGATGGAGGTCGACGATGCGACGCAGGCGAATAGGTTGACCGCGGCGATGGTGAATGTTTCAATCCCAATCAATGGCGCGAAGCACGCACAACTCGCGTTGACCGCGGCGAAATTGCAGACGAGGTTGACAAACGAACACGATACGTTTGTGGTGTTCTACGTGCATGCCGGCAGGATCTGGATCAGGTTGAGCGCTCAGGTCTGGCTCCAGGAGGACGATTTCGTATGGGTAGCCGATAGAATCAACGAGTTGTTGATCCACGAGGGGTTGCAGAACGTGCAGGTTTGATTCGGCTTCCGTTTAGTGCTCACTCCCAGTGGTTCGTTTCAATAGACAAGCAATGGGATTTTTATGTTGGAATGCGCGGTTGGAAAGGCTCGAATGCGAACGTGTGATGATGAAGCAAGTTATGCTCAAGATGGAGCACGATATGACGAGTTGGGACCTGGGCAACTCGTCGAAACATAGATGGATGGATAAAAGAGTGGTGAGGAGTTTAGTTTCCGGCCAAAAGTTTGGCGATCTCCTCGTTGGCCTCATCGGTCTTTGTCTCGGTCACCTCGAAAGCACTCCTGCCAATATTCCCCTTCCTCCCTGGCCTCTTCGGATCGTCACTGTGTCCGTTGGAAACCCACCCCAACTTCCTCGCATACGCCTCGGGCGACCGATCCAACAACAAGTCCAAATCGTGGTCCGAAATGATCTGATCGTTCTCATCCTTGACCAACGTGACCTGTTCGGACTCCAACGCCAACAGCTGGTTGGTAATGTCGTTCAACTCATCCTCCTTTTTCTTCTTCGCACTGAGGGAGGATTGGTAACCTGCGGGGAGACGGAATTTTCCTTGTTGGATGACGAGTGCTTCGAGTTTCCGTTTGTTGCCTGCCCGTTTCAGGATTCTTTCCTCGACGGTGCTGGCAGAGACGAGACGGAAGATTAGACACGGACGTGTTTGACCGATTCGATGCACTCGATCTTGAGCCTGAAGATCCATCTGCGGATTCCAGTCGGAATCGTAAAAGATCACCGTGTCTGCGGCGACGAGGTTGATTCCAAGTCCTCCAGCACGAGTGCTGAGAAGAAAGAGATTGCATGCATCCGAACCCTTGTCTTCGTTGAACGACTTCATCTGTGCACGTCGTTCTTCCTGCGGTGTGGTTCCATCGATCCGACATGTACGCAACTGCTTAAACTCGTTGGCCCACTCCTCGATAATGTCAAGCATGGTAGTAAACTGACTAAAAATGAGCACCTTGTGGCCACGATGAAAGAGCTCGTCCAAAAGACGGTTCAACATGAGCATCTTTCCAGACGCATTGATCAAATCCTTGTTGACCACCAACATGCCCGAGTCGGTATCCACCGGCCAATCAAACAGAAACGGATGGTTGCAGATCTTGCGTGCCTGCATGACCACGTTTTCGAGATGCATGTTCTTCACCTGTTTTTGCGCTTCGCGGATGGCGAACAGTTTGCCCTGACGTTCGGCTTGCGCGGGGGTGAGTTGGCGCGGTTTGCGGTTGAGTTGTGCCTCGAGGTTTTCAAAGTATTTGTCGTCGTTGAGTTCGTCGACGTATTGGACGCCTCGTTTGGCTCGTCGGTTGGATTGTTGACGAGTGGTTGAGGTGTCAGAAGTGGGTTGGTCCACATCGTCCATGCGGTAATCGGCGGAGGAGGAGCGCGAGGGTTTGGTGGTTTCGTTCTTGGGCGGCCGACCACGCTTCCGCTTTTGGTGCTGAACCGGTTGGTTCTCCACCGGTTGCGTATTCAACTTGGCATGGACGTTGAAACGTTTGGTTGCCACCGCCCATGGATGAGGAGACTGATCGCGACTCTGATTTGCCGAACCCGAACCCAACCGGGTAGAAGGTGCGGAGGAAGAAGCAGAATTAATCCCGTCCGGATCGTCAAGAATATCCTGAATCACACTCCAATCCAACCCGGTCTTTCGCTGAAGCAACCACCTGCGGATCTCGCCATTCACCACCGAATTGTACAGCTCCTTCTGCAACTCGGTCAAGGGCGCATACAACAGATACTCCTTCTTTGGCGGCAAATCGGTCTCGACATCGGCCTTGAGTCTTCGAAGCAGGAAAGGCTTGAGGATCTCATGAAGCTGCGTGATAACCTGAGTGCTATTCTCCTTGGAAAGGATTCGAGACTGCCCCTGTTCGTCGTGGATGTCGGAAAAGTCGAACCAGGTCTCAAACGTGGCGAGGTCGTCAAAGATGTCGGGAAGGATAAAGTTGAGGAGCGACCAGAGCTCGGCAAGGTTGTTATGCAGTGGAGTTCCAGAGAGAATGAGACGGTTTGCACTTTGATACGACTTGAGTTCGCGGATGAGACGACAGTTGAGGTTCTTGAGTCGATGACCCTCATCGACGACGATAAACTTCCACGGATAGTTGGCGAGCCACTTGCGGTCGCGAATCACGAGTTCGTAACTGGTGACGACGATGGGGAAACTGATTTGAGAGTGTTTATCCTTGGGCATGCGAAGATGACGATCGCGATGGCTACGACGTTGGTCCGGATCGCCATGGTACATGAGAGCGGGGATGTCGGGAGTGAAGCGTTCAAACTCGAGCACCCAGTTGTTGATGGTGGAGAGAGGCGCGACGACGAGAAAGGGACCCCAGACGCCCTTTTCGCGGAGATGGGCGAGGAAGGAGATGGTCTGCAGGGTTTTTCCAAGACCCATCTCATCGGCAAGGATACCGTTGAGACCGTTCTCGTACAGACTGATGAGCCACTCGAGACCGTCGAGCTGATACTCGCGCATGGTTGCACCGGTGACGAGCTTGGGCTGGTTTCGACGACCGGTCTGGTTGGCGGCGTTGTGCTTGGCATCTGCACTGTGAGGATCGTCGGACTTGGACTTTTTGTTCGCCTGCTCGGCCTGCATTTTGGCGGCTTCGAGGTCGTCCTCGTCGAGATAGCTGGTGACGCTGTGGGACTCGTCGACTTTTCGCTTGCGCGTGTCTCTGCGGCGTGTATCGCGATCGGCGGCAACAGGCACGTTTGGTTGGTCGCTCGCGGTTGCAGCTGAACGAGTCTTGCGAACAGGAGTGGCAAGCTGAGGATCGACGAGAACGGATTCTGCCGCCTTGGCAGCATTGCGACGAGCGTCGAGCTTTGCAGCCGCCTCGGCACGAGCCTTGCGCTCCTTCTCCATCTTTTCGCCCATGATGCGCGAGTAGACGCCAGACCGTTGGAGAAGAAACTTGAGCTTGTTGAATCGTTCTTCGTGCACGGCTGCGTCCAAATCCGACGCAGCGCTGCGGCCCTTTTGGCTGGTGGTGGGAGTCATGGGAGTCGAATCCGGCGCGGAGGAGGCTGTGGGTGCGACGGAGGTGGACAGGGATGGAGGGGGGGATGGATGCTGGTTGTCGGCCTGGGCAGCTGCACGGAGGAGCTCTTGGTCGTGCTCGTCGTCGTCGTCGTCGTCGTCGTCGTCGTCGTTGTGGTGCGAGTGGGTGCGATTGGGGTGGCGACTGGCGCCGTTGTTGGGGTGAGGCGCCATGGGGTGGGAACAACGCGTTGAGAGGAGGGTGGCGGAAGCGGGGCGGCGGGATTGCGCTGATCTGCGCAGCCAAAGCTCAGACGGTTGCGGAAGCGCTGTGTGTGCAGAAGCGGGATGCGTGTGCACGAGGATGATGGTAGAGAGAAGGGAGGATGGAGCCAAATGAATTGTACACACATATACACACGCACATACACACACACTCGCATACACGCACACTCGCACACTCGCACAGCGCCTTTGGAGCTGGTTTGTGCAATCGTGAATGACACAAGCACACACAGCACGAGTCGCAGCAGCCAACGCTTTCTGCCGGCTGCTGTGGCTGTTTTCACCCACACGCAGTGGCGCGTTGGATTTCAGCCCAACCTCTCTACGCGTCACACCCCCAGCACTATGAGTGTTAGAGCGACCTTCTCATACCCTCCCTCCCTTGGCGGTGATTCGAATAGCTGAATGAGATCATTCATCGTCGTCGCACAAGAGCATCACTCTAGCACCACGCACCTTTGCTCGCGTGCAACCGCCTTCCACCACCTCCACATCGTCATCGTCCGTGTCAATGTCGCTCATCTCCGCTTCTTGCTCTTCGTCGCTATCCAGATGCTTCCTCTTCTTCCGCTGTGTTTGGCGTTTGCGCTTGCGCGTCTCGTTCGAGCTTGTACGTTGGCGTTTGTACGATCCAACGTCTTGCAGTACTAGAGGACCATTCAGAGCATCTGCGAATTCAGCATCTAGTTCTTCCACCACCAATCTTGAGTTTTTCATCTCCCCGTTCGGCGTCGTCACCATCTGCACTCCCTCTCCCACCTCATCCGATCTATCTTCCTGACCCACAATGCGTAATCTCTCCCTCTTCTCCAACAATTCCTGATCGATCGTCTCCATGCTGATCAGTCGCCAGATAAATACCTTCTTCACCTGGCCGTATCGCACACATCGTCCGATCGCCTGCGTCATAGTCGCTTCGTATTGTTGCTGCTCTTGCTTCAATAGTGGTCCCACAAATATCACGTGGTTCGCGACCGTGAGGTTCGATCCTGCCGCCGATTCGTCTTCCACGTTCAGCAGCAGCACTCGCGCTCCCCATTCTTCTTGGTAGGCTTCCAGCAGGTCCGATCGACGTTTGGCGGTGCCCGTGAGTTGCACAAACGAGATTCCGTATGCGCAGAGCGCTTCGGCCACCGTGGCGGTGAGTGTTTCGAATTGGCAGAATACAAGCGCACGTTCGGTGCGGGGGATCCGGCGCAGGAGTGCACACAGCAGTGCGAGCTTCGTGCCATACCGCGTCGCTTTTCCGTCGTCTTCCGCACCCAGTGACGAGGCGTGCACGATGCTCGTAGGCTTTGCAAGGGCTGCACAGCCGTCCGTGGGACATTTGCCGATGTATGCTTCGCGTACCACGCATTCTTTGCAGCCGCTGTGTCCGCACGTGGAGCTGATGCTCACTTCGCTCAGCGGTAGAGCTCCACCGTTGTGTTTGCATTTCGTGGCGGGGCAGATCACTTGCACCTCGACGCCTTCGAGATGTGCACGTTGGCAGTCGCGGATCATCGTGAAGAAGCGCAGCGCGTTCACTCGGCCTACCAGCTCGTTGCGCAAGCGCGTGAGTTGGTGCACGAGCGCTCGGAGGTGGTATTCTTCCGCCCACGCTGCAGCTTTGGGATCCACTTTGGCTTTCTTACCGCCGTCGTCGTCGCCGCCGTTGCCCTTTTCCGAAGCAGCGCGTTCTTTCACCCGTCTCTTGAGCGCTGCTTGCAGCACCCCCGGTTGGGAGAAATGCGCTTTCGCCGCGGCCTGAGTGACCGAGTTCATGGTGCAGTTGGCAGCATCGAGGATCTCCCTCACCATCTGCTTCGACTCTTTGTCTCCCCATGCCGCGTTGTGCGCATTGCGCACGTAGTCCGCAAACGCCTGTCGGTTCTCATCGCGGTATCCGAAATGATGCAACACCAGAAGATGCTGCTCCAGCGCCATCGGCAGTTCTCGCTCGAGCTGTTCCTGACAATCCGCGAGCTGCTTGCGTCGTTCGCGCACAATGTATTCGCACGCCTTGATCGCGTTGTTGACTCCCTCCATCGCGTCCAGGTCGACACCGGCAAAGTCGTCGTAGACAGATGCACGCTTCAGCAGAGCCTCTTCGGGAGATGCCGAACTGCCGAGCGTGTCGATCAGACGCTGATCTCGATGACTCATCTCGAGTGGCGGATCGCCTTGCTTGCGCTTCACCTCCTTCGTCGCTTTCGTCTTCTTGCCCGTGTCCGAGTCGGAAACATCATCGTCGATGAACTCCTTGGCTGCAGAGGTCTTCAGCTTGGCTTTCGGCCGCGCCTTGAATACTTTCCTCTGGTGTCGTAGGTCCAGATTCTCGATCGCGTGCGCAAGTTCGAGATACAGCGCCGACTCGGCAGCGGGCAAACGGATCGGTTTCACCAACTGCTGACTTGGCAGCTCCCCGATTTCGGGCTCGTTGCTCCTCACGAATCGATCTAGGAAGCGTTGCGCCACCTCCTGTCGTCGGTGATGCCAGGCGGGCGAGTGCATCTCTCGGAAGTTGTTGAACTTTTCCGCTGCGGTTCGCATCTTTTCTCTCGCCTTGCGCACCGAGTCTTTGGTTGTGTCCGCATCGTCGTCGACGCCGAGATGGACGTTGAGGAACACCGCGATGCTTTTCACATCGGCAAAGTCGGCGGTGGGTGGCGTACCGGAGAGAATCCATTTCGAGCGAGCTTGGAGGCTGGTGACGCCGGCGAGCGTGCGGTCCATCGTCTCGCCGATGTAGTGGAACTCGTCCACAATCACTCGATTCCACATGAACATCTCGAGCGGCGGACACGTCATGTTGTGCCAATCGCGCTGGACCGACGACGACGACAGACCCCACGGATCGGGATCCTTCTTGCTGGTTGACTGCAGCTCTTTCGGCAACATTTTGCTCTTCGTCCCCTTCTTGGCCGCCGCCTTGAGCTCCTTATCCTCATCATCCTCATCATCATCATCCTCTTCAGCCTTGCCATTGCTGCCATTCGCATCCATGTATGCTTTGCCCTTCAACCTGCTCCTCGCCTTGTGCGTCGTCAGATGCGAATCATCAAAATCAACCTTGTGCCTGATCGACCTGAGCAGCTGCTTCACACCACTCTCACGCGTCAGCTCCTTCACCCTGTTCTTGAGCGCCTCCAGACTCTTCTTGAGCGCCGCGTTGAAGAATCGACCTGCTCGGTTGGGCAGCGGGTTGGAGGCCGCGATCGAAGCCAGCGTCTCCCAGTAGGCATCCGACTTGTACACCGTCACCGACATGATGAGGATGTCGCAGTTGAGCACGGTTCGCACAGTGAGCCTGTTCAGCTCGGCTTTCGAGGTGACGACGCGGACGGTGAGCTTGTTGCCGCAGAACTTGCGCACCTCCTTCTCCCACTGCTTGCACAGATGGCCGGGGACGATGATTAGTGTAGCGCGAGTCGGAATGTAGGTGTCTTGCTCGCCTGCTGGAAGCGCCGGGAGCTCGCGACGGTGCGGCGACGATGCGATGAGTGCGAGAGAGATGCACGTCTTTCCATAACCGACAGCGTCAGCCAGCACACCTCCGCGGACGGTGATGGGTCGAACCGCTCGCCCCTCTGCACGCCAACCCAGTGGATCGAGCAAGCCTTCCGAGATCTCTTCCTCGTTAAAGGGCTGCACATCTGCATCCTCCTGCTGAAGCATCCAGGTAAGAGATCGCTTCTGCTCCCTTCGCAGTTGCAGCGCGAACAGGTGCGGCGTTGGCGCCTCGGCGTCCTGTCGGTTGCTGCGGAGCATGTAGCGGGGCAATCTGAACATGTCGATCGAGCGATCGAGCTTGGTGAGACGCCACGAGAGCTCCACCGCGCCAGCGTTGTTGGACGGCGGCAATCTGGACACGGCACGGTGCATCAAAGTGGCGGCGTTGAGGCCGAAACGCACCTGCGCCAGGTCATTTTTGAGACGCAGCTGAACAACAAAGGGAGAGGGACGATTCTTGAGCGCCTGTTCATAGGGACCCGCTTGCATCGTGTTTTCCACCGGAATCACCGGCTTGCCTGGGATCGCGAGCCACTGGATATCAGGCTCGGATGGCGCGCATCTCGCACAAGTGGCAGTGGCGTGGTCGAAAGGATCGTGCTTGGCGGGCATCCAGCTGTCCAGCGCGTCAATGTCGGGCAGACGTTCGACGAGCCAAGCAAGGTGGCTAAAGGTGGTGTTGGTTTTGTGCAGCAAATCTACTTGTCCCCAAGCACCATCTGCGGGCCAGATTCGGTCCATGCCTCGGCTGAACACAGGTGCCTCGCACGTCAAGACCGCAATCGAAGAGGTACAGTCTTCGCGACGCAGATCAAGATCGTAGGTGTGTTTCGGAATGGCCATTCTGCCATCCACGCCCGTGCCAGCACGAACGGCGAAAGATTCGATCTTGCGCCAAGCACCCGAAATGGTGAGCTTGACCTTTTCTTCGACTTGCTCCTTGCCGGGCTCTGCGAGGGCGGGTCGCCAACCGGGCTCGAGTCTTGCCACTGAGACACGCTCGAGCGGATAGGGCCATCGCGAAGTGTCTGTGGAGAATACGAAGCAGTCGGCCGTCTGGTCCTGGAACCGATCAGTGTCGATAAAGAGGAAGAGTCGGCGGCGAGTCGCCGTGTCCTGATCGCCTCGACGCACGTGAAGGGCGCCGCAGGCGGTGCCACACTGCTCGAGCAGATCATAGGCGCCGTCGATGTCGGCATCCAGCAAGTCGCGCACCTCGTCGGGCACGGAGACGTGCATCTCCGAGTATCGCAGCTTGTCTGCAAACTTGCCACCCAGACCCATGGCGCTCTGCCAGGTCTGCACCTGTTGACCCGTGCTGCGGACCGTAGCAGTAGCGACCTTGGACGTGGGAAGGCACAGCTCCCACTGGCCGTGGAGCAAGTCTACGTTTGTCGCCTTGGGATTGAGAGGCATGCGTGCTACGGGCTGGATGAGCAGCTTGCGCAAGGAGCTGCCGGCGGGCTCGTCGATGGCAGGATCCACGAGAATGCGCCAGTGCGGTTCGATCGGATCGAGGAGCAGATCGAGTCGTGCACCTGGCGCGGCAAACCGGGCCTGCCAGATCTTCTGACGAAGGAGTGACTGGAAGCGGAACTCGGCAGACTCGAGCACCTCGACGACGCGCTTGCTCCAGCGCTTGGCGACCGAGTCACTTTGGAAGGGTAGATGCTTCATGAGCGAAGAGACGAGCTGGTTGGTCAGCCCCTTTGCCTCGAGACGCATCGGAAGGGCTGCTTTGAGCAGCGGGGCAAAGTCATCGGGCAAGGAGCGGTCCAAGGTGTCGGGGAGGAACTTGTGCACGGGACGGCCCTTGCAAGTTTCACAAGCGGTGTGATCGCACTCGGCACATCGGTGTACAGGGACATCAACAACACGGCTGCGACCTTCGCAGTTGCACAGCTGTGCACTGTTGACTGCTGCACTGAGCAGATCGGGCATCGATACGGGCTGGCTGGAGGTGAGCACGAGTGGCTGAGGAACCAGAAGGTCGTCGTGTGCGATGGAGCTCTCGTGCTCGTCGACCACCTTTTCGACGACGTCGCTGGTGGCCTCGAGCTCGCTGTTCGCCTTGTCTTGGGAAGAAGCCTGGACGGCGTTTCTCTTTTCGCCATCCTTGCGAAGATCATCCATGCCAACCAGTAGAGCAGCGAGCACGCAAGCGCCTACGACGGTAGAGCTCATGGCATTACCAGCAAGATCTTGGAGCTGATCATCCGTTTCTCGCGTGAGGAGCAGCTCGTCGAGCGGCAGACCTTGGAGCGAGAGCGCCTCGAGCCCGATCAATGGACCACCACGCGACGTGAGGAAGGGGATACCCGATGGGGTAAGACAAGGTGCAATGCCTGGTCGGGAAGCGGCGACATTACGATCGACGTTCTGAGAAAGCTCCCAAATCTTTGACTTGTAGATCGGATCCTGACCCATGGCAGCGAAACGGAGAGTAGTGATGTCGAGCAGGTCGGTGACGCGCTCGGGCTGACGGACGGCCCACTCGTTCCAGCCATCGTGCGACATCTTGCAGGTACCTCCCTCTTCCCACGCTGTAAGGGGACGCGTCTTGCCAAGCTCCTCTTCGTCACGCGCCCTCTCGTGACGGCTTTGGCATTTGCTCCAATCGATGGTGGACCTACCTTTGCTCAGACCTTCGCCGTGGGCGAACTGACGACGAACACGCTGGATGCGGGGGTCGTCGGTGGGCAGCAGAAAGGCGTCGAGAGGACTGGACGCTGGGCGCATGAGGACGTTGGTGATAAGCTCCCAGTTCTGGGGCAGCGAGTTGTTGGTGTTTCTGCACGCGAGCAGGTAGCCTCGCTGACGAGTGTGAGGGATGTAGTAGTTCTTGGTGTCAAACGTGTTGCTGAAGCCGACATCGTAACCGGCTTCGGCGACGATGGTCTCTGCGACGCCGACCCAAGGTGCATTCTTGACATTCTCGAGAATGACGAGTGTGGGCTGGTGGCGCATGACCCACTCGAGCATGCCACGGAAAGTGCGGCCACTCTCACCGCCATCGTTGAGGCCCTTTTTGCTGTTGTTCAGATGCGAGTAGTCGACACAAGAGGTACCGGCGATGAGAATGTCGACATCTCCGGGTACGTCGACGAGTGCACCGTATGCGGTGTGGGCCTTCTTTCCGCCGAGCTCGGTAACGTCTCGGAAGAGGATGGGTGGCGAAAAGTTTCGCTCGATATAGGCCTGCTTGAAGGGCTCGATCTCGCAGGAGAAGACGTGGTGGATGTTGATGCGAATGCCGTGCTTTTCGTGGATGGCGCGACACATGAGCTCGAGAGCGAGGAGGGGCGATTCGGTACCGCTGCACATGGTAGCAACGCGCAGGGGACGGTGTTTGAGCGTGTTTGCGAGCTCGAGAATGGCAGGTGCGCGGTCGATCATGTCGCCAAAGATGTCGGCGAGGTCGTGGATGGGCGGGTACATGTTGTTCTCTGCCTTTTCCTTGAGCTTGAGGCGCATGTCGGTGATCTCTGCTGGGGACGGTACGAAGGGCATTTTGCGGAAAGGATGCTGCTGAGCGAATTTGGACTTCCAGCGCTTGCCGCTGGAGAAGGAGGGCACTGAGGCGCCGACACGGCCCTTTGCACCTGCTACAGGCCCACGTTTGCGGGGCTTTTCGTCCGGGTGGTCATCGTCGAGAAAGTCGTCGTCATCGTCGAGAAGGTGGTGAGCGCGCTTGGTGTTGCTGGCGGGACTCTGGAAAAGCGAAAAGAACTTCTTGGGGCCGTAGGAGGGGGGCCCGGTGGATCGAAGGGAGCGCTGCGAGGAGGATTTGGGCAAGTTGGAGATGGGTCTGAGCGGGGTGGAGTTTTCGCCGACGGGGACAAAAGGGTCGGAGCCAAAAAAGAAGCCAGCTATGGCGGGGTCGACATCTGCTGGGGTCTCTGGCACGCTGGTGGAGGGAGTTTCAGAACGACTTTGGCTGTTGACTTGCAGATCCGAGTCGCTGTCACCATCGCGTAGAATGTGTTGAACGTCGTCGTCGTCATCGTCGTCATCGTCGTCAAATTCGACGTCTGCGTGCTTGTCTGGTTGAAAGTCGTCATCGCTATCGGAGGCGGGCTTGCGGCGGCGAGCTTGACCGCTGAAGAGAGTGTCATCAGAAACGGAGCCCGATTCGGAGTCGGAAAGGATGTCGAACTCGGCACGAGCGGGAGCTGGAGTAGACGCGAAGAGCTTGATGGGGTTGATGCTGGTCTGGTTTGATGGCGACGACCTGGTGGCAGAAGGCGATGGTTGCGAGGCGAGTGATTTGGCTGGGAGGGGCGAGGAAGCCGCTGCGGCGTGGCGAGTGAAGAACGAGGTGATGCGACCTTGGCCGGGCGTGTGTGCAGCCTTGTTGGGTGTGATGCGCTTGGGAGTTGTGCGTGCCGCCATGACTGGCAGAGGTCAGCTGAGCAGCAGTCAGCTGAGCAGCGGTCAGCTGAGCAGCGGTCAGCTGAGCAGCGGTCAGCTGAGCAGCGGTCAGCTGAGCAGCGGTCAGCTGAGCAGAGGTCAGCTGAGCAGCGGTCAGCTGAGCAGCGGTCAGCTGAGCAGCGGTCAGCTGAGCAGAGGTCAGCTTAGCAGAGGTCAGCTGGTCAAAGGTCAGCTGGTCAAAGCAGTATCGGAGCCACCGAGGGAGACAGAGTGGCGTGGGAAAGCGAGAGAGTGACTGTATGGATTGGGGGTTTCTAGTGGTGTGATGCTGGAGAGTGTGCGTTGCGCTGTTGAACGTCGAAAGGTTATGCTGAAAAGGCTCGACAAGTGAGCATGATGATGTGGATGCGCGCCAGTTGTGGTGGATGTGGTGTGCAGGTGAGAGGGCAGCACACCATCCAGCGTGGATGTTGGTGCTTGAACACGACACACCCGTACTGTACACACTCTCAGCACACCGCGACACGAAAGAGGCTGCTGCACAACTGGAGGGTTGCATTCTGCGCGTGCTCCGCCACCAATTAGCGCGACAACCTGCGCGACGCGTCGACTGTTCTTCGGATTTCAATTTCAAGCGCCGCTCCGCTCCGCTCGTGTCTCGGTGTGCATTCGTGATTCCAACCAAAAAGCGTTTCAAAAAGCCCACAAGCCCGCAAACGTAGGCGTCGAATGTGATTGTACAGTACAGCACTGCACTTGCAGTGTGACAGTAGCAGATGTACGCCACGTCGAATGCGAATGCGAACGCGAATGCGAATGCGAATGCGTGTGACTGTGACGGTGACGGTGACGGTGACGGTGACGGTGACGGTGACGGTGACTGTGGCGTCTCTGGCTAGACAAATCCACCGTCGCCGTCCTCGAGTGCCTGCGTGGCCGCCTGCTCGAGCACGTCGAGGTCCCACTCCGCGCCCTGCACCGCCTCCTTTGTAACCACACTGCCCTGCTGCATCACACTTCGGATGGCGGTGCTGAGCAGATCCAACTGCTGCTGATCTGGCGCCTGAGCAATGAGTCCAGCCATCCACACCTCTGACAACCGACAAAGCACCGCGTCTTCCCCCTCTTCAAGACGGGTGGCGATCTGACCGAGGCAGTCATCGACGTGCGCACTGCCCGCCTCTAGTCGACCGAGCGTGTCGTGGATACACGCAAGCGCCAATCCCCAGTGTCGGTACAACGGCATGGTCAGCGCCCTCCGCACGCATCCCACTAGCGTGGCTGCTACGACGGTGTCCAGCGAAGCACCAGCATCGGTCGAGGTCTGCGGTAATGTGGATGCGCACAGAGAGCGAGAGAGCTTTGCTATCGTCCATCCCGATTCGACGCTTGCATCGCCTTCGTTCGTCCGCTCGTCATAGCTGTATGCAAACACCACCTGCAGAAGCAACGCCAGAGCTTCGACGTCGGCTCCCTTTTCGCTGCTATCCACTGCACTTGGAGCACTGCGAGGCGGTATGTTTGGTTGGTAGCGCAGCAGATGTGACAGCTCGCCATCTATGTCCAGGAAGTTGTCCATGTACATCCCTTCGTCCCAGCGCCGCTCCTCGTATGCCACCGCCGCCTCGAGGCGCTGTGCCGGATCCACTGCATCCGGATCGGATACCTCGAGCACACCGCGCGTATCCGCACACCCTGCTGGAATCAAGCCTCCCGTGAATTGGCCTCTAAACCCGTATCCAAAGCTTGCACTCTGCATGCTTGAAGCCTTGCTCCCTCCCGTCGGCAAACTCACCGCACCAATCTCCGCTTCCGCGTCGTCGTCGTTGACCGTCGTAAACCCGTGGCTGCGAAGCGCCTGCTGCAACAGCGTCCTGGCTGCCTCGTCAGAACTCTCATCCGTCGCGACTCCACTCGAGCCTGATGGCTGGAAGAACCCCTTCGACTGCTCGGCATCTGCCAACGCGTGCTTGAGCTGCTCCTCAGGAAGCAACTGAGGCTGTAGCTGCTCCAACCCCGAAAACAGCTTGCCTTGCTGCACCTTGTTCAGCGTGACTCGGTACTGCTGCGATCCACCCTGCGAGCTGCTAGATGCGCCGTCGTGAGTTGCAATTTGAACCGCGTCTGCGTCCGAATCGGGCCGCGTCACTGCGCCGGGAAGCACGAGCGGTAAGTAGTACGGCTCGAGATGGAATCCAAAGATGCGAC
This sequence comes from Ustilago esculenta, assembly GCA_020827535.1. Taxonomy (NCBI): domain Eukaryota; kingdom Fungi; phylum Basidiomycota; class Ustilaginomycetes; order Ustilaginales; family Ustilaginaceae; genus Ustilago; species Ustilago esculenta. The sequence goes on along the minus strand of JAAKGJ010000015.1, from coordinate 498,087 downwards.
CCTCGACAGCAATGTTCGGCGTGGTCGCCGCTGGTACGTCAGTTGCACATACGTGGATGTATACGTGGTTCTCGTCTTGAGATACGCGATAGACGGGTATGCTGAAGCCGTGCATGCTTGCTTGGTGTTGATGCGTGTTTGCGACACGGGTGCTCGAGGTGACGATGGTGGATGAAATTCGAGCAAGTGGAGCAAATTCCAAGCTTATTTTGGGCTTCTTTTTCGGCGCTGATTTTTGGACGGTTTTTTTTTTTTCGTTTTTTCGTTTTTTCGTTTTTTGGTGTTTTTCTGTGTTTGAATACTCTGCTGTCGGCGGCGATTTGGCCGCACCCACTTCCGCACGGCGCGAAATTTGTGGGTGTTGCATAGCCGTCCCCACCGAGTCATGGCTGATGCAAGCGAGGCAGCACAACACTAACACAGCGTTCGGCCCGGTTCACAAACCCACACGTACGCCGCTAGCAAGTGGAGTCACCCGTTCCTCCGGCAACCAAGTGCTGTAACCAAACAAGCATGGCTGCCGACGCCGCACAAGAGGCCCCATCCTGCCAGCCTCATCTATCACGACTCCCGCTTGCGATCTTTGACAGCCACTCGAGCCGCTGACCTGCAGTTGCGTGTCGTCTGGTGCTTGCGTTGCGAAAAGCGCGCGATCCAGAGTTGGACGTGCCACACCCGCATCGTCGGTTTCGCTCTTCCAGCCCCAGTGTTGGGTTCACGCTGGCTGTGAGTCACAAACTGAGCTGCTCACCTCGCCAACGTGCAGCTGTCCTCCAAGGACACGAAGCATGTTTCATTTCTCAACCCTACACCCCAGCAAACACCCCAGCAAACAAAGAACACCTTCTTTCCTACCACCACCACCAGCTTCATATTCGCTCACTAGACTCGGCGGTACGACTAGCCTCTACAATGCCACCAGAACGATCCACTACGAATGGCGAGCGCGCCAACCGCGATGACCTTGAGCCGGAAGCTCTGCTCCCCGGCGCCACCTCTTCCGATTCCCCAGTTAGGCAAACGCCGTTGCCGGTCCGCAAGATCACCATCCTCGTCGCCATGCGCATCGCCGAACCGATCAACTTCACCATCATCTTCCCATTCATCAACGAGATGGTATTCTCCATCGGCGCCACCACCGACCAGGCGCGCGTCGGATTCTACGCAGGCATCATCGAATCCCTCTTCGCCCTCTCCCAGACCTGCACCATCCTCTACTGGGGCAGTCTATCCGATCGCATCGGTCGCAAACCCGTCCTGCTAATGGGTCTAACCGGTGTGGCCTTCTCGGCGGTGTTGTTTGGATTGAGTCGGAGTTTTTGGTGGGCGGTGGCGGCTCGGGCGATGGCGGGTGCGACGAATGGGAATGTGGCGATTGTGAAGAGTATGATGGGCGAGATTACGGATGAGTCGAATCAGGCGAGGGCGTTTAGTTTGTTGCCGCTTACCTGGACGGTTGGGTGTTTGGTTGGGCCGTTGTTGGGGGGGTATCTGTCTAAGCCCGCGAGTCGGTATCCGCGCGTGTTTGGGCAGGCGGGTTGGTTGGCGTTTGGCGGGGTTTGGGTTCGGTTTCCATACTTTCTTCCGTGTGTGGTGTCGGCGGTGATTACTGTTTGCAGCATCGTAGCGGGAATGTGGTTTTTGGAAGAGACTCTGCCCGAGATTGTGGAGAAGCGGAAACGCGAGCAGAGAGAACGGGAGGCTTTGAAACAACAATCACAACAACTACAACCATCTCAAGAACAACACTCTTCATTACTCTCCAACCCCGAAACGGCGAGTCAAAGTTACGGTGCGGTGGATACATATTCCGCAATCACACTCGACTCGGAATCCGCAGCAAGAACGACGCTATCGACGCAATTGCGTCGACCAACCGCACGACGAGCATCCACCTCCAGCATCCGAGTCCAAAGTTGGCAATCCGGATTCACACCGACCGACACACCCCCTCGATCTACTTCCCCCTCACCATCCTCCGAGTGTGCCTCTTCCGACGGAAATGGTGCGGTTGGAGTTTGGGAGTTACTTTCGATCGGACAGATTCAAAAGGTGATGATATCGTATGCATTCCTCGCCCTCATCTCTGTCGCCCTCGATGCGGTTCTCGTCCTCTACCTCTACGAACCCATCTCCCTGGGCGGGGTTGGTTTCACCTCTGATTCGACAGGCATCCTTCTCAGCATCAACGGTCTAGGAGGCGCACTCGTCCAACTGTTCATGTTCCCCCCTCTTCAGAAACGCTTGGGTACGTTGCGAACCTATCAACTTTCGATGTTCGCCTTCCCGCTATCGGTGGTCCTGCTTCCGATTGCGAACCTGATCTCGCGAGCCGGGGTTGACGCGTCTTCCACATGGATCGAATGGTATCGGGTGATGGTGTGGGTGTGTTTGTTGGTGAGTACGACGATTCGGGTTATTGGGGGGATGGCTTTTGCAAGCAATATGATCATGGTGAATCAGTGCTCCACTCTGACGAGGGGTACGGCGTTGGGGACGTTGAATAGTTTGGCTCAGATGAGTAGTAGTATCACTCGAGCGGTTGGACCGTATGTGGCGAATACGTTGTTTGCACTTTCGGTGACGGGGAATCTGCTGGGGGGTCAGTTGGTTTGGTTGGTGTTGGGGTTGGTGGGGTTGGTAGGTCCGTTGACTTGTTTGATGATCAAAGATTTAGAAAAGGTCAATCAGGTGCAAGGATAAGAATGTAGTTAGTAGACTCTCTCTCTCTCTCATCGTCAATACAAGTCGCTTTGTCTCGACTCTGGGTGACATTTGCGATTTAGACGCACTCGCCCACATACACTTCCAGGTGGTGAATGACAAGACCACGCTTGACATTTCTAAACGTGTGGAAAGGGGTATACTGGTGAAAGAAAGGTCATCATTGACATTGTTCAAGCAGCCAGCCAGCCAGCCAAGCAAAACCCCGCTCTGCTAGGCCATGTGTCGGAGCGCAAGCGCCAGGTCCTTGATAAGCTGCCCAGCCTCCATGGCGACAGGAATGGTGCTGTCTCGCTCCATCTCGTCCTCGTCTGCTTCTCTCTGCGAATGTGCCTCTGGAATCGCGTCCATTTCGGCTGCTCTGATGTGCTCGGCGTTCATCGCGGCTTGGTGCACCACGGCGAACTCCTCCACCGCGTCCAACAGCGTGAGGAAGCCATCGTTCTTGATCACACTCCCACCGACGTCGTTGTCCTTGAATTTGGGCAGTTCGGCATCCAGCGCAAGTTGGCACGATTGCTTGCGGACGGCTCCACCTACGGCGAACTGGGCGATGGCGGTGGCGATCGAGTTGGAGAGGTAGGCCGCGTTGCTATCATCCTGGCTGGCGGCTGCGATGCGGGTCTCGAAGAAGAGGCGTGCAAGAAGCCGAAGCGCGGGAAGTCGATCTTCGCTACCGCAGTCGACGCAGCAGCTTCGTCGACCCCAACACAATGGCTCGAGCTGCACCGATTCCAGCGTGTCGCGTGCCTTGTCATGCTGCTTGATCAAGAGATTCGTGAGGAGTGCAAGCGAAAGGTGCACGACGTCGTCGAATAGTGCCACGTCGAGCTTCTCGGAGCCGTCACGTCCACCTTGCTCCACATCGCGTGCCTTGCCCTTGGCGCTGTTTGGCTCGTTGGTGGGTGCAGTGCTCTGGCGAAGATGCGCGGCACTTTGGTGACTGAGCAGGAAGGCTTGCATGATGGACGACTGCAATGATTGTGAAGAGGCGAGCGACTCGCTCCAATTTGCATCGACTTGGCTCAGGTCGAGCAGGATCTTGAACAGGCTGTGAAGGACTTGCAGGGCACGAGTTGGTGAGGCACCTGTCGAACCAGATTCATCTTCGTCAGCGCTGACGCGAGCGCCGACTCCAGCACCAAAGGGAGCTGCTTGGATGGCAAAGCCGATGAGGTTCTGCAAGGCGTCGAGAGCCTCGTTGGACGCTGGGACTGCTTGATCCAAGTCGAGGTAGAGGATATCCATGCCCTTGTCGAGGAAGCGGAGGCACACATCTACGGTCTCCAAGTCGGGAATCGCTTCCACAGCAGCAGCTGTAACCAGCTCGAGGCCTTTGGCAAAGTCATTCAGCCGCTGTTGCGCCTTGCCACCTTCCGAAACCAGCACGTTCAAGACGATGGCGAAGAGGGACGGGTGGGAGCGGTCGTCTGTTCGGCGCACATCGACGAGCAGATCGCCGATGGCGGTCTCGCCCAGAAGGCGACGGGGAAGAACGATGAGCGAACAGCAAGCTGCGAGCACCAGATTGCGCAGCGTCCAGCTGTTTGAGCCAGCCACAAACAGGTTTGAAATGCGGGCGATGGCTCGAAGCTCGTCGAGCGTGTTGCGATCGGATCTGGATGCGATCTTGTGCTGCTTGAGATCGTGGAGGCGAAGCAAAGCGAGGCCGTCCTTGCGCTGGTGACGCTCAATACGATCGGCTCTGATCAGAAGCTCGCAAAGAGTAGCAAGCAGCTTAGACCAGCGCTCGCGTGTCAGCGCTTCGGCGGATGACGCCGTCTTGAGCAGCTTGGCCACATAGACGCCGAGAGCGACATCGAGCACGTCATCGACACCCTCGCCGGCTTCGGCGCTTCTGAAGAGATCGAAGAGTGGTGCGATGAGGTCAGAAGCCTTCAACTTGCGAAGAAAGTCGGCAGACTGTGCCGAGGCGAGCGGATCCTCGATGCGGCCATCACTGTCTTGTTCGGCGCCGTCGAGACTGGCGATATCGGGCTTGCCGCACAGAAGGCGGACGACTTCCACGGCCGAGCTTTTGCGAATGGACAGACTTTGCGACGCATGCAGCCCAGAGAAGAGGTACTCGAGATCATCGTTGAAGCGCCGGAGCTCACCCTGTGAGCGGAGCGAGGTGATGGACTTGAGATTGAGTGTGGGATCTTGCGATTCGTCCCATTCGATATTGTCGGCACCTTCGCCCCACTTTTTGAGAAGCTCGGCGTAGCTTTCGCGCGGAGGTGCAGGCGGCGAGTCGGGCAGACGCACAGCGAGCGAGGCGGAAGGAGTGGGTGCACCAGCTGGCGAGGTAGCGTTGGGGTTGAGCTCTGCCTCGATCTCGTCTTGGACGTTTCGCGCTGCAGCAGCAGAGGGAGGCTGTGATGCTGATTCTTCAAGGAGATTTTGCTCGGCCCGATCAGCCAAGAAGCTTCGCTGAAGGCCGTATGTGCGTTTTGCGTTGGTTGCCGACGTCTGCTTGATTCCTGCTAGCCTGCGAGCGCCGAGCGCGGAGCTGGCGCCTTCTTGGGACTGAGTGTCGCCTTGCGAGGCAGTATCGATACGCACAGAACCAGCATCAGACAGGCGTGCACTTGCAGCTTCGTCTTGCCTGAGCTTGAGCGTCTCGGATGCGTGCACGTCCTCGGCGAAGAGCGCGGGGGAGTCTACTGCGAACACAAGCGAGGGCGCCGTCTCTGTCCTGCGCAACGAGCGTTTCCTTGCGCTGAGAAGCGCATCGGCTGCGTCATCCACCTTGGACTTGGTTTCGCGTGCAGCTCTGGGAGCCATTCTGTCGGCCATCCTTGGTCTCCTGGAAGGGCTGGTGAGGGCGCCAGGCGAGGGCGGCCGAGCATCGCGACAGTGGGTTGGGTGCAAAGTGGGAGATGGAAGGGGGCTGTCTGCGAACGCACTGGATGGATCAAGCGCAGGTTGGGAGTCATCGCGGTGGAGTTGAACGATGGGCTGACTTTCACTCCTGGCGAAAGGATTGCGAGGCTGGGGCAACGTGGGCTGGATGGCGTCGAAGAGGCTGGCAAGGTCTTGGGCGGGGCGCGATGGGGTGCGGGACAGGGCGCGACGTTTTGTGGGCGATGCAGACGAATGCTTGCGTGGAGAGGAGCTCGCGCTTCTCTTGAGTGCAAGGTTGGGCTGGACGGCGCTTGTGGGCGAGGGCGAGGCGGCGCGGGCTGGACGCTGTGCAAGTGAGTTTGGTGAGCAGCGACGAGCTGACGAGTGGGGACTCACACTGGGCTGATGCGACGCTCGCGCTCGGGGTGTCTGCGAGCATGGCGACGGCGACGGCGACGGCTTCGGCGACGGCGACAGCGATACGAGTGTGGCAAGAGTGCGTGTGCGCTGCTTGTCGGATGGGCCGGCGTCGTCGTCGGAGGAAGCGCCCGACGATGTGGCGCCAAAGTTGGGACGCGCAATCGCAATCGCAGGCGACGCAAGCGACGCAAGCGTGGTGCTTCCGCCTCGGTTGCGTCTGGCGTACGTGACTGTCGCCTGCTTTCGGCGCAGCGACGACGAGAGGTCCATGGCAGGAGCGTGACGATGTGTGATCAGCCTCGGTGGACTCGCATCGGGTGTGGATGGCGTGTGGCGGATGGCGTGTGGCGGATGGCGGATGGCGGATGGCGCGTGAAACGCTGCTGCCGACGTGAGAGAGAGAGATGAGCTGCTTGGCCGCCTCGCGCGTTTCCCACGCCCTCGTGACTCGCGCCAGAGAGTTGTCGCAGCTGTTCCGATCGTCGGCGAGGGTGCGACGCTGGGTGGCGTAGCAAGTACAGTGTGAGTACTGTTGCAACGGCTCGACTCCAAACTCTGGTCGAGCACTCGCACCACGTCGTCCACGTTGGGGCAGCAGCATTCAGGGTCCTGAGTGAATGCAGCGAAAACTCCAATTCGAGTGCCCATCACGTGCGCCATGGACGCGTTTGGTATTTTCTCTGTTAGTTATAACGAGTGTTACTTTGGCCACAACCCACCGCTGTCATGCATATTCAGGATTCATGATTTCTCAAGCGCGTCACACTTGGCGTAGTCACAGCGTCTGCAACAGCGTCCACATTCATATTGTCACACGAATCACATACTCGCGCCCCTTCCCACGCTCTCCATCCCCTCACGCTCACCTCGGCGCAGCATCCTCGCCACCCACACCACATCCAGCCAGCACCCAACCAGCACCCAACCAGCATCCAACCAGCATCCAACCAGCATCCAACCAGCATCCACACCAAAGCGTGTTCCGCCCCGCTCACTCGTCGCCATGTTCTCTGAAGAGGAGCGCGTGGCGTCCTTCGCCATCGCTTCCTCATCCACCACCGCCACCTCCACCGCCAAGAAACGCCAGTCCACAAAGCCCGTTGCTGCCTCTTCATCCCTCCAATGGCCACATCCCGTCACAGCGCGAAGCGCAAAGGCTTCCGCCATCCCAACTCCCGCCCATCTCGCAAAGCACGGCTTTTATCACGCCCCTACACAAGACGCGCCCGACAACGTCGTCCACTTTCTCTATCCACACATCCACATCTCCAACTGGCAACCCCACGACCACCCACTCACTCGTCTAGAGCAAGCACTTCCCGGCAACGGCTGGTGCCGCATCTTTCGCGCCGAACAGCACGCCACGTTCGAGCACCACACCGCCAAGTGGATATGGCACGATGCGCACCTGTTGCCCACCAGCAAAGAGATGGTCCAAGCTCGAAAGGAGACGTTTGGATCGCAGTGGCCCTACGATGGCAAGAAAGGCTGGAAGCCCACAAGCAAGAAGCTTGCCGAAGCCGGTTTCTTCTTTACCCCCACACAGGAGGAGCCCGACAATGCAAAGTGCATCTTTTGCAACAAGGCTTTGGGCGGCTGGGAAAAGTCCGACGATCCCATATACGAGCACCAGCGACGACATCCTGAGTGTGCGTTCTTCAATTGCGAGCTTCGCGAGCCATCTCAAGAAGTTCCCATGCCAACGCAGCAGCTAGCAGAACAACAGCCTCGTGCCGTCGATGCCGCCGAGCACCTCGAGCCCATTGCACCACCAAAGAGAGGCGGTAAGAGCGCCGTATCTGCAACCACACGCAAAGCCTCGGCCAAACTCAGCAAGTCCAAAAAGTCCATGGCTGCACTCGCTCCCGAGCACGAACACCCGCCCGACCAGCAACACCAACAGCCTGCGCCAGAGCCACACGCAGCCGAGCCACAACCACCGACCGAACAAGCTGTGCCCGAACAACCCATCGCCCCTCCCGCACCACCAGCCAAAGCTGGCCGTCAGACACGCAGTGTCTCCACAAGAAAAGTACCATCAAAACCAGAGGTGAAACAGCTCGCACAAGATCCCGTCGAACAAGAAGCCACCGCTGCCATCGTGGACGAGCCTGTCAAAACGCTCAGCAAGAAGAAGAGCGCCACTGGCCTCGGAAAGGGCAACCAACCCATCGCCGCTCGACCAACACGCGCCGCGAGCAGAAGGGCAACAAAGGCGATCGGGCTGCTCTCGGCCGACGATAACGTTGACCGCATTCCAAGCAGGCCTGACCAGCAAGATCTCGAGAAGCGAGATTTGGCGCTTTCAGATCCAATCCCTTTCCCCACAGCACAGAACCTACACCACACCCAGCCAGCACCACATCCCGTCCAACCGCCAAAGCCCAGCAGAAGTCGATCCAAGTCCAAGAAGCTCGATCAGGCCGTGCCGCCAAAGCTGCCTACTCCAGAACTCGAGCCTGAGCCGGAGCCTGAGGCTGAGCTCGAGGCAGAAACAGAGGTTGAGGCAGAGGCCGAAGCAGAGGTGGAAGAAGAGGTGGAAGAAGAGGTGGAAGAAGAGGTGGAAGAAGAGGTGGAAGCAGAGGTGGAAGAAGAGGTGGAAGCAGAAGTGGAAGCAGAAGTGGAAGAAGAGGCAGAGGCCGAAGCAGAGGTGGAAGAAGAGGTAGAGGAAGATGTAGCACCACAGCTCGAAGACAACACCATCATTGAGCATGATGAGTCGGAAGCTGAATTTGAAGAGGTGCCAGAGGAGCCTGTCGAGGAGCCTGTCGAAGAGCCCGTCGAAGAACCCGTCGAAGAACCCGTCGAAGAACCTGTCGAAGAACCCGTCGAAGAACCTGTCGAAGAACCCGTCGAAGAACACATCGAAGAGCCCGTCGAGGAGCCTGTCGAAGAGCCCTTCGAAGAACCCATCGAAGAGCCCAAAAGGCGTGGTCGCGGTGCCAAGGCTCGCTCGGCGGGCGCATCCACCAAAGCAGCGGCAGCAACTGGGACAAGATCACGCAAGGCACCTGCCAAAGTGACGGAGCGAACGAGTATCATCGAGGCTGAGATGGAACTGGAAGAACAGCCAGCAGCGGAGCCGGTGGTGTTCCCGTCGATGAGCTCTGAAGCCGATGTGGAGCCACCACATCAACGGTCGTCTCGCTCCATCTCGAACAAGACTTGTGCCGCCAAAAACACTCGCAGCGATGCTGCACCTTCTAGCTCTGGCAGCAACAAAGCGTCCTCCGACGCGGTATCCAAGCGCGGCACGGACAGATCCACACCTCTCGTATCCGAAGTCGAGACCGCATCGAGCGTCAGCGACAATATCGGGGTTGTGACTGAGACCGACCTGGACTCGGACCCCCTCTCGAGCATATTACCCCACACGGGCTCTGAAGCGACGATCCGTGGAGCACGCCGTTCATCGTCAGCCATCGCTGCCGCAACCTCTCCGCCCGTGTCTAGCAGCGGACGAACGCCTCTCTCGCAACTTCGACAACTAACCACGCTCGACCTGGACGAGTCACAAAGGGCAATGACGCTCGGCGAGTGGCTCCAGTTCAAATCCGACGCAGCCGCACTCGAGATGCGCACCACAGGGGAAACCCAACTAGCAGATCTGGAGAACCAACTGCGCATTAGCAGGATCACCATCGAAAGACGTCTCCGTGGCCTTGCCTAGTCTCCGCCTTCCCCCATCCACTCTCGTTCACGATTGATCAATGTAGCATATCCAATTTACTCGCCCCCCCCCCCCTCGCACACACTATTTCCGGACGGGAACACTTGACGGATTTTGCATTCAAGACGAGTCGGGAATGAAGAGGTTGAACTCCGGGGCAAACATGCTACAAAATGCTGGTTCTCAGTACAATTTTGCGGAAATGGGGGATAGGGGGGGTGGGGGGAAGGGATCGTGGGTGGGCAAGAATACACCCTCTAGACGGTATCTTTCCAAATCTTGTGGGCGACGTTTTTGCAAAGTTGCAACTTTTCGAACTGAGTCTCGACGGTGATCTCATTCCCATGCACGGTACTACTGAATCCACACTGGGGACTAATCGCCAGTTGATTGATGCCACCGTCCTTGACAAACTCAGCAGCTTTTCTCACCTTGTCCACCAAAACCTGTTCGTCTTCCAAAGAAGCAAACTTGGAACTGACCAAACCCAACACCACCAGCTTATTCTTGGGCAAATATTTCAACGCCGAAAAGTCCTTACCCGAACGATCGTCTTCCCATTCCAAAAAGAACGCATTCACGTTGAGTTTTTGGAAGAGAACTTGGGCGATTGGGTTGTACCCTTCTTCGCTACCTTGCGCGAAGAATTGACTGCGGAAATTTCCCTTGCATAGGTGGATGGCTGCAATCATGTCGGACGGTTTGGAGGCGAGCGATGCGTTGATGAGACGGGCATAATCGAGCGGAAGTTTGGAAAGATCTTCTCCCCGAGTTTCGGCTTGACTCCTCATGGTTTGATCGGTGAGATAGGCAAGATTGGTATCGTCCAACTGCACATATCTACATCCTGCCTTGTACAGCGCATCAATCTCGGTGCGATAAACCTGTGCCAAATCCGTAAAGAAATCCTCCAAATCCGGATACGCTTCGGAACTAATCGCAGCTCTACCACCGCGAAAGTGACACATGGTCGGCGAAGGAATGGTGATCTTGATCCTGTTCACCGCATCCTGGGGAACGAGAGACTTGAGATAGTTAAAGTTGTCCACTTCGATATTATGGGTGTGTCGAAGTTTGCCCGTGACGGAGAGCGTGGGAGGAGAACGACCTTGTTGCTGTTCGAGGGTGTTTTTCGAGATGGTGATGCCTTGGATGTGTTTGAGGAAGTCGAGGTGGAAGTATTCGCGACGGAATTCGCCGTCGGTGATTTCTTGGATTCCGTGGGCGAGCAGTTGCTGGACGTGGGTGGCGATCTCGCGGTCTTCGATGGTGCGAAGCTCGGAGGCGGAGATCTTGCCAGAGGCGAAATCGGCACGGGCGGTGTGGATGGCTGCTGGACGGAGGAAAGATCCAACGTGAGCGTGACGGTATACCGGATTGATCGCGAGAGAGGTAGGAGCGTTTCCGGTAGGCAGCGACATCTTGAAACGAATTCTATTGGGGATACGATGGAGCAGAAGAAGAAGCGGTCGACGATCAGACTGAGCAAGATGAAGAAGAAGAAGAAGAAGAAGAAGAAGAAGAAGAAGAAGTAGAAGAAGAAGTAGAAGAAGAAGTAGAAGAAGAAAAGGAGGAAGACCGGATGAAGAGGGGGGAGGAGGGGGGAGGAGGGGGGAGGACAGGCGGGGGAAGGTTGGACACGACTTGGAAGGCGGCACACGACAGCGCTGTCAACGAGTGCGGGGCGTGAATTTGGTGTAACAGTGACCCCGCAAATCCGGAACTGACGGCATGTCTCGCCGTGTTTCGCACGAAACGTCGTCAGCAGGGTCGATGCCAGTCTGAGTGTCATGGCTGCATTGCTGTTAAACCCACGAGACGCCTGTAAATCATTTTCACTCGTCTCTGCTGGCAGGGCTGACATGCAGGCGAGTGCAGTATGTGCTGGTGGTGGTGGTAGTACAGTACATACACCAAGCTTGTACTTTCACCCATCTCTTGTAATGCTACTTGTTGTCACACCTGTGCATACAGCCACAACTATCTCGCACGAGATGAGCACAAATGCCAGTGTGCAAATCTTGTTCAAAGCTCAACCACATACACTCACTATCGTGCGGTATATAGGTCGAGCTCCTGTAATTCCCCATTTCTGTATTCTCCTCACAACTCAGCTGCATGCACATACTGCATACATCTGACACTTCCCTCCCCCACCCTCAATCCTTCTCACCACCTACACCACCACCCACCCTACCCATATGTCTTCCGTGCCTCTTGCATCTCTTGGTGCGACCCAAAAGGTGAATGCAGAAGATGCTGCTTTGTTTAACTCTCGCCGTTCTTCGTCGCCAACTTTGCTCGAGCCTTGTGCACACGGCGGTGCTCGGAGATCTCAACGTCTCCTACAACGCAAATCCAACCATCCCCACTATCCACCGCGCTCAACATCAACTTCATCGCCAAACCTAACCTCCCACGCTCGACTTGGAAATTCAACCTGGTGCTCTCGACATCAACCCAAGCACACCCAACCGCCACAAATCCACCTCCAGCCCTCTCCACCAACTCCCGCCACCCTCTGACTCCCAGATGTACATCGACTCTTCAGACTCAGACCTCCCTGATCCCTCAGAGCTCAGCCCCGAGTCAAAAAAGAGGCATTTCAAGTACATGAGAAAGATGGAGCGAATTATGCAAAAGATGATGGAAGAAAAGCGGAGGGCCGACAAAGCAGAGCGAAGAGCCACTCATCCAGAAGCAAGCAGCATGGTCGACGAACTGGTTCTTTCAATCGTGCCTTTGAAAGCCAACGCCAACGCCAACTTGCAGAAACACTGCCCCTCGCTCGGTCGGCCTGTCAATTTCAAAACGCTCCCTTCAAGCCTCGAGTATGATTGCAAGCTGCAAGAGCTTTGCGATCTGCTCGAACGGCATGTCTTTCCCCTCATCTTTGGCCATCAACCCTGTCTTGATTGGCTTGCAAGTGGGTTGGAGCAGCGCTTGCACGACGAGCGCGAAAGCGGCGAGATGAACATCCAAATCGATACGTAGCGCCACATGCGCGAGTTCATCCTTCCTCTTGCTCACAACCTAGTTCGTGCGCTCGTCCAACGATATCGTCTCAGCAACCAGCTCTCCCAGTGCCAGCAGCATGCCTTCAAACGGCTCATCGTCCTGGTTCCTAATTTTTCCAACACAGACATGTGGCCAGAGAGGAAACCGGAACTCGATTTTGCAAGTGTGACGCCCAACCCAGTGCTTCCACAAGAGGCCATCGATGAGCTGGAGCAAAGCGTCCAACAGTCCAACGCGCATCCCATCGTGGATACCAGCATCGAGCACAAGCCCAAGGCGGACGAGAACAAAGGCGAGGAGAAGAACGACGACATGCCTTCGCCCTTGCGTTACAGGTGTGATCTTTACAGCGTCCTCAAACCCTCTCACAACCCCACGTCAGTCTGCAGCGTCACCGAGGTCAAGACCTTCTTTCCGCAGAACTGCAAAAAGCTTCGGTCCTTCTTCGGTGGCTTGCACAAGCAAAGCCGCGACATTCACGAGCTCAGCCAGCAGTTGAACGACCAAATCACCTCGGTCATTTCGCAATGCTTCGTCTACAATCTTACGTCTGCCTCGCCCATATCTTTTCTCACCACCCTTTCCTGCAACACGTTTTTTCGCTGGGACTATCGAGACCCGCAGGTGACTAAATGCCGATACTTTAATGTTTTTGGCGTCGAGGGCGACGACGGCACTCTGAAATGAGAAAGCAATGCGCTTCTCACCGCCGTCGTGGCAGGTCTCTTGCTTGCAATCAACGATTCCGACCCAGAGAAGCTCGTCGAAAAGAGAACCAAGCCCCGCAAAGCTTGGCGTCTGGCTCCTACTGTCAAGGATATTCTGGACGCCAAGCGTCAGAGAGATGCTGCGGAAGCCGAACATGGTACACGGCCACCCAAACCGCGCCGAGACGACGACTCGAAGCGTGATTCAGATCGAGACACTGGCAATGACGATCACCGAGATGGTCATCCAAGAGGCGATCCAGGTGGTGGCGTCATCACGAAACAAGATCGAGGAAGCGCCGCCCCGCAGCATCATCAACATGCCTCTGGCAATACTAATCAAACACGCCGCCCCGTCGCACATGGTACTGACGCTGACAGCTGCGCAATCGATGTCAAGCTGCATCAGCACCATTCCGAGGCTTTGACGAGACAGGACATGGAGATCCGCGACTTTGCTGCTCGGCCACCTGGAGAATTCAACCCGACCATTCCTTCGTCGTTGACTCCCGACTCGAGCATCGGAAGCACGTACAGCGGCGGCAATCGCGCCAGCACTCCGCTCTCTCCAGATGGCTATTGCGCAACGGACATGCGATGCGCGTTGGAATCTGATGCAGCGAAAGAGCAAGAGGAGGAGGAGTCGCGATACGAACTGCGCAGTCCAAATCTTTCGACATCCCGTTGGTGCTCGACGGCATGCTTGCTGGGGCTTAAGCTTGGTTTGGCGATGGATCCAAAGTGCCCCAACGTTGAGCTGCACTGTCATGATACCGGATGGCGCGGCGATCATTCGAAGCACGCTCATAGTGTCTCGATCAAGCAGCTCAAGGAGGACGTGGAGCAACATCTTAGACGAGGCAAGATCGAGCACATAATGGAGCCTATACTAAGTGGTCAAGGTACAGGCGCCCAGCTGTTCCGTCTGATTCACCCACAGAACGGATATGCGTTTGCGGCAAAAGGCGTCATTGACGATGCAGAAGACGAGCTTCACCATGAACATGCCATGTACGAACGTATCTGGCGCGAGACCAAGCACCGCAAGAATGGTTATGCGCTCCTACAACATTCTCGACAAGACCAGTTCAGCATCCAGGTGCCCGTTAGTTTTGGCGTTGTTCAGCCAACCGAGGCCGAGAGGTTGAGGGTCATGTACCCGCTGTGGCCTGTTGATGGTCAGATCGAGGAAGGTCTTGTATGCAACACTTTTCTTCTTCTTTCGTATCACGGCGACGTTCTAGCAAACAAGAAGACACAGGAATCGGTTCGCGAATTGCTGCCACCTCCAGCCTTCAAGGGTGAGGAATGGCTCCAGGAGATCTGCCGCACTGCTTTGCTCGACTGTGCCAAGATTCGTCACGGCGATCTTTACTCGTTGCGCAACTTGTTGTGGTGTCCAGAACTGCGCTCAGTCGTCATCATTGACTTTGCAGATGCCCAGATTACCGATGGCGACGATCATCGTCCCAACTTGGTCCGCTTTCTTTTGTCCTAAACCACCTTTAACTCGGCATCAGTTTGCAATCCACATTTCAGGTCATGTCAGTTGTGAGGTCCGATTGGGTTGGTTGTTCTTTGCTGTGTAGACAATCCTAGCGAGTATGTGCAGAGAGTGTTGCAAAGCGGGATGGTTGCGAATCAATGGCAGCGGGCAAAAACCAGGCTGGGAGACGACATTGAGGAGGTGGAGTGTCATGATTCATCCAACTAGCCTGCAGCCCATGGTTTGATGGCTTGGTTGTTTCAGGCAGCAGCAGATCTTTGATGGGGTAGTTCTATCTGATGAGCGCTTCCTCTCACTCCAACTCAACAAACACAGCGTGTCTGATCAACACAGCTGGTCAAGCCGGTTGGAAGCGGGTGTGGGAGAGATTACCGAGGTAGTTTGGCGTGCTGGACATGCACATCGGCTATCTCGCTGCGTTGGTCACCAACGACTGTCGGTGTTGGGAGGTGGATTTGGCCGAGTTGCACCGTAGAGTATCCTGCTTGCGAGTTTGCCGGCGAGACTCACCGGCAGATGGTTCCACTCCGCCCCCCCCCCCACATTGGTGCCTCTGCCGGAGATCTTCTCCCCCCCCCTCCTCATCTCTGGTATAAATCGCGCAACCATCATCATCTTTTTTTTTTTTTGTTTGTCGTTTGCAATCTCCCGTCCACCACTGCTACTCGGATTTCGTTTCGGTACACAATGTCGTTGGAAGCAGCAAGATTGTTTGACCTAAGCGACAAGATCGCACTCGTCACGGGAGGCGGTACTGGACTCGGTCTCACTGCCGCGCTCGCGCTCGCATCCAACGGTGCGACCGTCTACATGTCGGGTCGAAGGAAGCAGAAACTGGATGAAGCGGTTGCGGAATACGCAACCAAGATCAACCATGGAAAACTCATTGCGTAAGTGCCCAACCGTCTGCGACTATGTGGTGTTGGGTTGTGTGTTTCGATTGGCTCAATTGGGATTGTGTTTCTTGATTGCCGGGGGGATAGTGTTCGAGGTGATGTTTCGTCGAAAGAAGATCTGGCAAAGATTGCGCAGGTGATCAGCCAATCGCACGGAATGTTGCACATTCTGGTCAACAATGCAGGTATCGAAGGTCCGGTCACCAAGTTCGTCGACGACTCCGTCTCCTCTCTTACAGCGACTCAACTCTCCGAAACACATCTTTCGTCGGAAACGTTTGAAAGTTGGGATCAACTATTCCGCACCAACACCTCATCCATCTTCTTCTCCACCATGACCTTCCTCCCCCTCCTCGTC
This sequence comes from Ustilago esculenta, assembly GCA_020827535.1. Classification (NCBI taxonomy): domain Eukaryota; kingdom Fungi; phylum Basidiomycota; class Ustilaginomycetes; order Ustilaginales; family Ustilaginaceae; genus Ustilago; species Ustilago esculenta. Next base: position 481,940 of record JAAKGJ010000015.1, on the reverse strand, counting down.
TCCACCCACACCCACACATGGACAAGCCCGATCATCAACATCACCTCCATCTCTGGCATTGTGAAACTGTCGCAATACCACTACGCCTACAACGCGAGCAAAGCAGCGGCGAACCATCTCACGCAGATGCTGTCTCACGAACTCAAGTTCCGAAGCAAGCTTGGCGTGAGGGTGAATGCGATTGCGCCCGGGTTGTTTTCGTCCGAAATGACGAGTGGGGGGAAGAGTGAGAAGGGGAAGACGAGTGAGGAGGATGTAAAGGGGCATGTGAATCCGGCGGGGAGGGTGGGCAGTGAGGAGGAGTATGCACAGTTGGTGTTGGTGTTGGCTAAGAATACGTTCTTGACCGGTCAGATTGTTGCGGTGGATGGGGGGTTTGTTACTGCCGTGGCTGCGAACCGTTGAGAGTGCATCTGGACGCGATTGTAAACGGAGAAGAGTGCGAAACTATGATCTGCAATGCATTATGACAAGTACCAAACACTTTGAGAGACACTTTACAAACCGTGTGTGCGCGCGAGAGAGAGAGAGAGAGAGAGAGAGAGAGAGAGAGAGAGAGAGAAGGGGGGGGGTTGGGTTTGTTGGTTCAGGACATGCTAGGAGCGCCCGAATGGGTATGATCGTTCTGCTTTCCCATCTCGCAAATGGGGACGGACAACAACCACGGATCCTTCAACACATCATCCATCGTCCATCTTGCCTTTGGATCGGGACACAGCATCTTCTTCAGCAACGGCCTACACTCCCTCGGACTCAAGTTACTGAGCGGAGAAGGAGCGGGACTGGTTGCGTACAAACCGACATAGTCCTTAAACGTGGGGTCTGACAACTTTGCGACACGCCATGGGAGTTCCTGAAACTGCATGCAGTAGAACACCACAGCGGCGGCCCAGACATCCACGAGTCTTGCGTCGTACTCTTTCTTTTCAAACTGTTCTGGAGCGATGTAGGGTTCTGAACCGCAGAGACCTTTGGAGTAGTGGGTGGACTTTTCCCAGCACATGCGGAAGACATCTGAGACACCAAAGTCGGTGATCTTGATGTGGCCACGGCCGTCGAGGAGGAGGTTTTCGGGTTTGATGTCTCGATGAGCCACACCCATTGAGTGGAGATATGCAATGCCGTTGAGGATCTGTTTGAACGAACATTCGACTTCGGCCTGCGACATTCCACCCCTCTTGATGGCGGCGTACAGATCGCCTCCGGGACAATACTCCATGACCTCGCACCAATGGCGGTTTTCGTCCTGCACCAGATCCACAGTCTCGACAATGTTGATGTGGTGAAGTGTGGACGAGATGCAGAACTCGGAGGTAAGTTTCTTGACATACTCCTTTTCGGTCTCATTCTTACGTCGTTTTCGAAACTCCTTAACCGCATACAATTTCTCTGTGGACCGATCCCACTTATGCGCCAGTCGAACCACCGCGGTAGCGCCCTTGCCAATCGCCGCCTTTTCACACACACCATACTTCTTGAGCAAACTCGCGGTTTCACCTCCGGCAGTACTTGCAGCTTTCTTGGAACCTCCGTCGGATTTGTTTCCATGACTTGCGCTCGAACCTCTTCGGGAGAGTTTGGGTGCTGTGCCCATGATCATATCGCGCAGAGTGGAGCTTGCGGTGGATTTGGCATCGGCGTCTTTACCACGCTCTGATTTTTTGGTGGATTTGTCGGGTTTGGCTTTGGCATCCCAATCGCGTAGTGCGGCGACGGTGAGACGACTTCCTTCGGTGGTGGTGTCGTTGGTGGTGTGGTTGGCATCTTTGCGGGTGATGGAGACGTTGCGACTGGGGGGTTGACTGGTGGGAGGAGTGGTGAGGTTCATGGCTTGGTAGTTGGAAGCGAGTGTGGTTTCGTCCATGTCATTGCGAGGACTGGTGGGAGGGGTGGAGGCTCTGCTGAGTGAGGGGGAAACGTGAGCGCTACCGTGCTGGCTGGTTGTGGTGCGAGGCGATGGACGTTCGCGACCGGGACTGGCAGCATCGCTGTGCGCCCTGTCCTTGTCCTTGTCCTTGTCCTTGTCCTTGTCGGAAAGGCCAGCGACACCGGTTGCGCCGGAGAGCATGCGACGGAACATGCCCTTGGATTCCTTATCCCTGGGCTTTTCCCTGTGTTCTGCACTAGCCGAGGGCGCACGAAGCGGCTCTGTAGGAGGCTGTGTACGAGCGACAGCAGGGGAGGAGACAAACGCAGCGTTTGGAGCGGCGGAGAGCGTATTGTGACTAAGCTTGACAGAAGCGGACGCCTTTGTGGGCGACATGGCGCGCGGTGGGGGCGACGACGAACGCGAGACGATGCGGGCAGCATCGTCTTGAGCGGGAGCATGTGGGACGACCGCGACCGAGGATGGTGTGGCGGAAACGAGCGAAGCATCGAGCTGGGTGGCGACGTGGGCAAAGCTAGGAGCGGCGAGGTGGGCGCGAACATCGTAGGGACTATTTTCGCGGGTGAGTTCGAGATGTGGGGTGAGACCGTCGGGAGATTGTGTGTGTTGACCGTGCTTGACAATGGTGTGGTCCTTGGCCTGGAGACCGCTGAGACGGTGTTTTGGGAAGCGATCGCGGTCGGGGGAGGGGGGACGGGAGAGGTTGGATTCGGTCTCGCTGTCGGAGAACACGAGAAGCTCGCGAGCGCGGATCTCGCGCTCCTCGGTAGGGATGCGGACGGTGCCTTCGCGGATGGCGGCCTGGATGCGGTCGGAGTACGGGGTGGCCATGAGCGGCTTGGGATCGCAGTTGGCGAGGAGCGCAGCCGACTTTGTGGGATTGGAGGATGGAGGAGCGACACGATTGGGGTTTGGAGTGGCGACGGGAGCGCGCGACTCGGCGGGATGTAATGTGGCATGTTGTGTATGTGTGAGGTTTTGGGGCATGGTGGTTGCTGTGTGTGCAAAGGCAAGCGAGCGCGGTTGGGAAGACAGGAGTAGATGGGGGAAACGGAATATGAGTGGAGGAGATGCAGCAAAGTGGAGTAAAGTGGAGGCAAGCGGAGACGGTGGGTTGGAGGGTATATGTGAAGCGGTATGGAAAGATGGCGAAACGGCGCACAAGATGCAGGAGGCAGAGGAAGAGTCGAGTAGAAGCTGGAGGTGGAGCTAGGTGGAGCTGGGTGGAGCTCAGTGGGAGAGAGCAAGCCAACGGGCGCGGTTGGGATGGAGTGGAGGAGACGAGGCAAGGAGGATGGACGCGGCGAGAGATGAGGCAGCGCGGAAGCCAAGCCACGAGAGGATGGAGATGAACAAGACGGAGGCGAGGATGGGGATGTGGATGTAGATGTAGATGTAGATGTAGATGGGGATGGGGATGGGGATGAGGATGCGCAAAGTGGGGCAGCAGACAGCCAAGAGAGAGAGACAGACAGAGACAGACAGAGACAGACAGACAGACAGACAGACATGCGTGTGGCACTGGCACTGGCAATGCTGTGCTGTGCTGTGCTGTACTCTCTGCACCGTCGAGCAAGCAAGCAGACTCACACTGGGCGAGAGAATCAATCGCAATGATGTCGAGCGAGGCTGCTGAGCCACAAATAAAAAAACCCAAAAAACAAAAACAAAAAACAAATTGGACGAGGGCCGAGGGTCAAAATCAATCCAATCTGAATTCACGCACCGCCATCCATCCCACATTCGCACACCGCCTTTGCCATCGCAGTGTCCATTTGGGTTGGGTTGGGTTGGGTTGGGTTGCTGGTCCAGGGTCTCAGATCGATGTGCAACACCCAGATGGCGCCACACACACATACGCCGGGCGTGACGCGCGGATGACACTTGGCACCCGCAGCGCTGTTCAGACACCGCCGTCTCACCAGCCGCAACGCATTGTGATTGGCGCAAACTGGTGGCTGGTGGCTAGTGGTGGCTGCTGCTGCTTGCTGCTTGCTGCTTGCTGCCGGGGTGTGTGTGTTGAATAGCGCGTGCGAGTCACCTTGGGATTGGATTGTTTTTGTTTTTGTTTTCCATTCGTTGCTTGGTTTGCTGCTGTGGCGAGGTGGGGATGTGCTCGACAGTATGAGAGAGACGCGGGTCCAGGGTTGAACCTCGTATTCTGTCGGCCGATTAACAACCTCAACCACCACATCGGGAGATGGGGGTTGGTTGGCCCTCCACCAAACCACATTGCTGCTTCCCACTTGGAATGCCCACCACCATCACCACCACCACCACCACCACCACTTAAAGCACACGCGACGCATTGCAACATGTGCACATCAACCACACCAACCACACCACCGTCTGGCGTGGCTCCAGGCGCGGGTACAAACGGCCGACCCATCGTGTTCATGGACATCTGCATCGGCGACACACCCGCGGGTCGACTCAAGTTCGAACTGTTCAGCGACATTGTACCGCGAACGTGCGAAAACTTCCGCCAACTATGCACGGGCGAATACCGTCCGAACCACATTGCGGAAGGATACAAAAACTCGATATTCCATCGCATCATCAAAGACTTTATGTGCCAAGGCGGCGACTTTGTCAACGCGGACGGTACGGGATCCAAGTGCATCTACGGCGACAAGTTTGAGGACGAGAATTTCACACTCACACATGACGAAGCCGGGTTGTTGAGTATGGCGAATTCGGGCGCAGACACGAATGGGTGTCAGTTTTTTGTGACCGCACAGGCGTGTAGGTTTCTGGATGGAAAGCACGTGGTGTTTGGCAAGGTGGTGGATGGGTGGTTGACGTTGAGGAAGATGGAAAACGTGCCGACGGGTGCGAACAATCGGCCCAAGTTGTGTGTGAGAGTTACACGTAAGTATGAGGTTTGGCGAGCATGCTAGTTGGGTAGGTTGTGCTGACGTGTGTGTGTTTGTGTGTGTGTGTGTGTATATGGATGGTCAACAGAGTGTGGCGAGATGTAGACATTTGGTTGGGCGATGATGCGCAACAACAGCGCAACAACAGCGCAAGAACAGCGCAACGATGCAACATGAAATCAGCTTTGAAATCAGCTTTGAAATCAGAATTGAAATCATGACGCGGTGATGCGGCTGTTTGTTTGTCTGAATTTCGCACTTTTCCAATGTGCGGTCCGTGGTCCGCGCGCACGCTCCAGCAAAGCCCAACGTGTGAATGTGTGATTGTGATTGTGATGTGTGATGTGTGATGTGATGTGATGTGCTGTGCTGTGCTGCTGTGCTTCACTCACACTCTGTCACCGTGACTTGCCACTCGCAACAACGCCCACGCCCCCAACGCCCGCTGAGCTGCGTTGTTGGCTGGTTCACTCGCTGGTTCTCTCGCTGGTATAAAGTGCCGCCTCCCTCCACGTTTCTTCCGTCGCCATCCTTCTCACCACATCGCACATCCTTTGCTCCTCTGAGCCCTCTCTTTCTCCTTCTCTCTTTCTCCTTCTCTCTCACACACACCGCTACCGTGTCCGTGTCCGTGTCCGTGTCCGTCTCCATCTCCGTCTCCGTCTCCAGAATGTCTGCCCTCGACGCCCTCAAGCAGTACACCGCCGTCGTCTCCGACTCGGGTGACTTTGAGTCCATCGACGCCTACAAGCCCCAGGACGCCACCACCAACCCTGTAAGTCTTTGCCTCCTCACAAGCTTGTTTCGCATCCAAATCCCGTCGCTCACTCTGTTTTGCTCCTACACAGTCGCTCATCCTTGCTGCCGTCAAGCAGCAAAAGTACGCCCGTCTCATCGACGTTGCCGTCAAGTACGCCCAGGAGCGCACCTCGGACAAGGCCAAGCAGCTCGACCTTGCCACCGACCGTCTCCTCGTCGCGTTTGGTGTCGAGATCCTCAACATCATCCCCGGTCGTGTCTCCACCGAGGTCGACGCGCGTCTCTCGTTCAACAAGCAAGCCACTATTGAGAAGGCCAAGTCGCTCATCGCTCTGTACGAGTCGCTCGGCGTCAAACGCGAGCGTGTGCTCATCAAGATTGCTTCCACCTGGGAGGGTATCCAGGCTGCCCGCGAGCTCGAGTCGCAGCACAACATCCACTGCAACTTGACGCTCCTCTTTGGCTTCAACCAGGCCGTCGCGTGTGCCGAGGCCGGCGTCACGCTCATCTCTCCGTTTGTCGGCCGCATCCTCGACTACTACAAGAAGAGCGAGGGCAAGGAGTACGCCTCGCACGAAGACCCCGGTGTGCTTTCGGTCCAGAAGATCTACACCTACTACCGCCAGCACGGCTACAACACCATCGTCATGGGTGCCTCGTTCCGCAACATTGGCGAAATCCTCGAACTCGCCGGTTGCGACTTCCTCACCATCTCGCCCAAGCTTCTCGAGGAGCTCAAGAACACCTCGGGTCCCATTCAGCAGAAGCTCTCCGTCGAAAAGGCAAACGCTGCTCAGCAGATCCCCAAGGTGTCGTACATCAACGACCAGTCCGCTTTCTTGCTCGACCTTGCCAAGGACCCCATGGCCAACACCAAGCTCGCAGAGGGTATCGCTGGTTTCGCCAAGGATGGTGCTACCATGGAGCAAATGATCGCCGACAAGCTCTAAACCCACTCCAATTTTTTGTTTACATCTTGCTAAACTGAGCCCTGTAACATAGTCCTTCCAATATTCCTTTTCGCCTCTCGCTTTGTCAACCACAACCGCTTGCGATTCGCGTGTACCACCCCACCACAAAGCTCAGCATATGCAGTGTGGTACGTTCAAAGTGCGAGTGGCACGCGTCCAACTCATACTCGACCAATTCGCGCACACCCTCGTTCCTTCCCAACCTCCACCACCCTCTTCCACCCCGACGTCATTGTCGACTGTCCACCATGCCGCAAGAAACACTCACATTCCCACCGCTCTACTGCATCATCGGCGCATACCGACTCATGCACGACCCCACGCTGTGGAAACCCATGTGGTCCAAATGCTCCCGCGCCGCCAAACACGCCGCCATCGTCGGTCTCGTCTGGACTGTGCTCACGTGGCCGTTTCAATCGTGGTTTGTGCACCATTTCATGTCGGCTTCCGCTTCCGTCACCGGGTTGCGTGCGCTTCATGCGAGTGTGGTGCACAGTGTGCATGAGTTGGATGAGGCGCCGTGGGGGTTGGCGAGCGTCGTGCCCAGTTTGCAGACGCTTGCTACCCTCATGTTTGTGGGCGCACAGGTTCATGCTATTATCCAGTTTTGGTTGCGCAGCAAGCTGGTACAGTGTAGCAGATCCGCGTATGTTCAGACGGTCAAGTCGAGGGGGAAGCCGTCCGATTGGTGGTCCGAGTATGTCGAGGAGTTTTCCAACCCGCCTACGCACAAGGCGCTCAACGATGCGAACAAACACGCCTGGTATCTTCGACTCGCCAGTCCCATTGTCAGATTCTTCCTCCTCAAATTGTGTTTGATGCCCGTCGACTTGGTGCCGTTCTTCGGTATGGTGCTCGGTGCCGCGATACGCTCGTTGTCGTATGGTCGTTTGCTGCACAAGCCGTTTTTCGACGCCAAGCGCATGTCGCCATTCCAGATCCAGCTGTGGATCACCGAACGCCAGTCCGCCTACCGTTCGTTTGGCTTCGTCGCCGCCCTCATGGAACGCATCCCCTTGGTCGGACTCGTCTTTTGCATCTCTAACCACATCGGCGCCGCCATGTGGGCACACGATCTCGAAAAACGTCAACAACGCATCCGCACCTCCCTCTCCGAATTGGAGCAATACAAGAACAAACCTACGCTCAAACAGCTGTACAACACCGTGCAGCAATCCGACGATTCCTCACAAGTGTCTGCCACCGCCACCGAGCCTAGTTTCAATGGTGAGGGTCTTGCCGTGCTTCGGTATTCGAATGGCGCAGCGGTGTTTACACATCTGTCCTTTACTTTTCCGCTCAAACTCATTTGCCCCCATCTTAGTTCCAGGAATGCTACCCTCAGCCTCAACCACCCTCCCGTCCACAACGTGGCGTTGAAGGCGATCTCGGTGCTCTACATTGTTGGTTATGGCGGTGGGTTGGTTTCGGGTGATAGTGTCGATTTGGACGTTGATGTTGGTCCCAACTGTGCGTTGGTCGTGTTGACTCAGGGAAGTACCAACGTGTTCAAGACGAGACACAGTCGTCCCACTGCAGCCGTCACCACCCCCAACTTCACACACCCCCATCTCGATTCGTCAACCCCACACACTCACCCTGCTTCGACTCGACAGACGTTCCGATTCCTCATCCGAAACAACGCAACGTTGGTATTACTCCCCGACCCCGTCACCTGCTTCGCAAACTCCAAATACGACCAAGTCCAGCGGTTTGATCTTCGCACTCGAGATGCGTCGCTCATCGTCCTAGACTGGATCACCCCCGGTCGAGTCGCCGTCCCCCCCTCCAACCCCAACCCTCCAAACCACCCACTCAACCATCTCGATTCCCATCTCGATTCCCACCCCCCACCAACCGAATCCCATCACATGCAAAACGTCGACACCGTCCAAAACAAAAGATCCCCCGAAATTTGGTCGTTCCACCAATACCGTTCCCGCAACGAAATCCGCATCAACCAACACCCCATCGCCCGAGACATGCTCCTCCTCTCCCAATCCCAACCCCAACCCCATCCCACTTCCGCATCAAACCCCTCCGAACTTGCCAGAAGAAACCACCCCTACGCATGCTATGCCACCCTCCTCCTCGCCGGTCCCTCCTCACACCACATCGTGCACCGATTGGAACACGAATTCCACACAGTGCAACAACGCGCTTCAACCGTGGTGGACGATCTGGTTTGGAGTATCAGTCTCGTCGACGACGAGTTTCCGCACCATGGCGGGTGTAGGGTGGTGAGGATTGCCGCGTGTGATTCACAGACGGTTAGACGTTGGTTGCATGCAAGGTTGGATGCGTTGAAGAGTGTGGTTGGTGTTGATTTGTATCGTCAGGCTCTTGGTTAGGTGTTTTGCTCAGAATCAGGTTCGGCGAGAGCGCATGGGTTTGGTTGTGTATTTTCGTGTGCATGGCTGAGTGAGTGGTGCGATGGTATGCGAGGGAGTCAAGAGAACGTGGGGGAGATTACGAGGGTTTGGTTTTGCGTTTCTTGTTCCATTTGGATGCGAGGCCCAGGGCGGAGGCTTCGGGTTGGGAGGTGTGGGCGTTGGGGGGGATGAGGTGCGGGTTTGGGGTTTGGTTGAACGGGTGGTTGTGAATGGGTGGTGTTGAGTTGTGATGGGCGAGTGTTGTGTCTGTGGCATGGTTGTGGAGTGGATTGGAGGGCAAGGTGTTTGGGATGGGGATTGTATATGATTGCCAACCACCCATTGCTGATGATGTACTTGTATCCACCTTCCTTGCGCCAATAGTCGGTCTGATTCTATCCAACCAAACCCTCGTCTTGGGCTTCTTCGCCTGTCCCAACCCCACCCGTCTCAACCTCTCCAACCTGCGCAATCCCACACCAGCGGTGATGAGCACCGCACCAAAAGCAACACCACTCACCGCTGCAAACGCCCAATCCAACTCCTCCATATGACTCTTCAAATTCATGCCAAACAACCCCGCCCACAACGTGCCCGCACTCAAGCCCATCGTCGCAATCGACGTCTTCAAATCCAACGCCAACAACTTGTTCCGGTTGTTGTCCAATATCAACTCCACCACCTCCTGCGTATTCGAAATGTCCGAATGCAACTGACTCGTTTCCGCCACCACCTCTTCCACCTGTTTATCGAACGACTCCAACAACAGTTCCAACTCATCCATCCCACCCCCATCCACCTCCTCGCGCATATCGATACAACCCGTGGAGATCGAAACGGGAGGAGAGGAGGAAAGATACATCAACTGCATATCCTCTTCATTCTCCAACACCTCCACCACCGCATTCTTCACCGCCTTGGCACGACTCAAAAACGCATTCAACTTCCTACTAACCTGCAACAACGTCCGCAACTTATCCCGATCCACATCCTCATCCAACTGTTCCAAAACCGTGCTCGTCCAACCCCGAACCACGCCAAGTTCGATCCTCAACGCATCAAGCACCGAAACAAGGATACTCTCCAATGCGCGGAATTCGTACGCCAAACCGGTATGTCCACTTGCGGATATGGCCACCGATTGAGGACGTAGATTGTGCTGCAGATTGTATACGAAGGCGGAATGAAGTTGACTGTCGGTGCTGCCGTAACTGTCAAAGAGAAGCACTTTGTCTTTCTTGATCATCGCTCGGATATGTAGAATGTTCACCAGAATACCCACACGACGTGCAAGGATGGTAGGCACCAGATTCGGCACTCGTGAATCGATCTTGCGCAAATCACGCGGCTCCAGTCCATGATCCGAACAAAGTCGTGACTTCTTAAACACACCCGATGTGGATGTGGCCGAGCCGGTCGAGTCGAAGATCGTACACCGCAGCATAATATCCGGCGACAGTTGGGTTGTGCCAAGACCTGTAAACGAGGATGGAGACGATGTGGTTGAAGGTGGTGCGGTTGGTGGGGTGGAGGAGCAAGATGGGTTGGATGCACCGATTGGGATGTTGCGGTTGGGGATGCGGGTGTGGAGTGTGCGTACGAACGTAGTGGTAGTGGTAGTGAGGTTGGTAGATCGATTCGTTATTGACCGTATCGCGAAAGGTGTCAACTCTATCCAACCATCACCCCGCCCCCTCGCCACCATCCTCGCGCATCGTCCAACCCAAGCACGCATCGTCATGCGCATATATCAAAAACAGTGCAGTCGTGCACCAATCCCACCCGAGTATTGCGTACTACCAAATGTATCTCGCCACGTTGATCGTCAAAAGCAGTCGCACCCGCAACAAACGACATGACAATGTGTTGGCAAGGTGTGCGCATGCGTATATCGTCGGTTTGCACAAAAAAGCGTGTGGCATCGGAACTCGGAACACGTCTCTCTACTCACACCAACCCGCCACGATTCATATTCCACGATTCATATTCCACGATTCATTCACTCTCGCTCGCTCGCTCACTTTGTCACATACACCACATAACCCCCACATCGCTCATCATGTTCGACGCTGCATGACAAGTTACCATTCTACGTGTTCGAACCACTCCCCCCCCCCCACTAACACGACCGCACACTCTGTCCAGCCGCGGAAAACCCAGACACATCCGGATCGAACCACTCCAAATCCACCCCCCCATCCCCACCCGTCGTCTCGGTCCCCAACGCATCGTGCAACCCCACCTCCTTCTCCTCCTTCTCCTCCTTCTCCTCCTTCTCCTCCTTCTCTCCCTCCTCTGCGTGGTCGTGCGGGGGAGTATGGTTGGTTTCGAGCGTGGTGGTGGGAGGTGCATGCGGGGTGGAGGGGGTGATTGAGATGGATGCGGATGGGGTGTGTGTTGTTGAGCATGTTTGTTGGGAGAGGGAGGCGCATGAGTTTGTTGGTGGGGATGGTGATGTTGATTCTTCTGTTCCAACCCATGTAGTTGTGCGGTTGGATGGTGTGTCAGATCGAGATGTTCCGGAGGCGTGCGGGGGGTCGCGACCCGAACGTCGGTCTCTTCTTCTCGTTGTCCGGAACGCACTCGTGGTTGCGGTTGTCTGCTCGCCTCCTTCCTCTCCGCCTTGTAGTTTCGCCAGCATTGCCGCGGCCATGTCTGAAGGACTTGTCTGTGTTGTACCCATAACGTTGCCAGAACCCTGCGTAGTATCTTCCGATCCGCAGCCACCACCGCCGCTAGCGCTGCCGTTTCCGCTGCCGTTTCCGCTTGCTGTCGCTGCATTCGTCTGTCGTCTCTCCCTCGCCTTGCGCCGTTGTTTGTGAGGTCCACCTCCTCCACTACGCAACGAACCGAGAAGAGTCTCGAGTACAGCACTATCATCCACACCAGCTTCCTTCCTCGCCAACGCCTCCTGCCTCTCCCTCTCCCTCTCCTCCGCCACCGCCCTCCTCTTCGCCTCCATCGCCCTCTGCTCACCAATCCTCACATTATCCACCTTCACCTTCTTATACGCCGCCAAAAACTCCTTGAAAACCCCAAAAAAATCCTCCGTCCGCATCATCTGCTTCGCCATCTGTCCCAACCCCCTCTTCTTCGGATCCACCCCCTCCCCAAAATACTTGAGCGTCTCGTTATACACCCGCTCCGCAAACTGCACCTGGTCGTTCAACCTCTGCAACTCGCACGCCACCTCGTTCAAAAACGGCAGCATGATCTTCACATATGCATCGTGCAGATTCTGCTCGCTCTCGTCCAACAATCGGTCGAGCTGCTTTCGATGTTGGAAACTGCCCGATTTGAGTTCGGCCAGATCACGGCGCAGATCCCACAGTTGGACGCGACAGGCTGAGGCGGGCAGTTCGAGTTCGTGCATGAAGGTTTCGACTTCGGGGAAGCATTTGGAGATGGTGCGTTCGATGAAGTGGAGGAGCGTGGTGCCGTCGGAGGCTTTGGTGTCGACGAGTTTGTTGATCGAGGTGATTTTGAAGCCGAATGCGCCGCCTTGGATGCCGGTGGAGTTGAGGTAGTTGCCCATCATGAGGATTAGGTTTAGAAGACGTGCGAATGATTTGGCGTTCATCAATCCTTCCGAAGCGTCTCGAACTTTGAGAGTGCCGGATTTGATGAGATCAAATGTTTCCTTGTACTTTGTCATGTACAACAAACCCTTGACTTTTTCCTTCAAATGTGGCACTGTCATGAGCAACACAACAAGCCGATCTGCGGGATGCAACAAGCGCAACTCTTCATCCGAAGCATTCCTATACTCTCCCAACTGACCCTTGGTCTCTGACTCCGGATAATGTCTCAACAACTCGGTGAGGAAACTCTGTTCCAACACCGCCTCATCACAATTAATAATATGATGTGCCACCTCCTCCGGCGACGCCTGCTTACTCTCCGTCAAACTCGACTTGACCCTCTTCAAAACCATCTCAATCCCCTGTCTAGTCTGCAAACTCAAATGCGTCTTCAACTCGATCTTCTCCTTCTTCGCCAACGCCATCGACTTCTTCACCGGAACTTTTGCCTTAAAATCCTCCTCCATCTCGTCAAACAACCCCTGTTTCTGCAACATGTTGACCAGTTGTTCTTCGTCCGCCGTGAGATCGTGATTTGCAAAGATGGTTTCCGCCGCATGTTGGGGTGAGAGTTTATCCCATTGGAGTTGTTTCATTTTGGAGCGAGCCATGGCGAGTACTTCTTTGCGAGTGAGGGCGTGGTTGGCGAAGAGACCTGCCATGCCGGGGGCGGGGGGTGCAGCGATGGGGCCGGCAGGTCCCAGGTTCATGGGAGCGTATGACGCGCGGACGTTTAGCATCGAGTTGCGGTATAGACCGTCCTGCATGGGTGATCCGGTCACCGAGCCGGGCGGGGGTGGTGCGGGTGGTGCGGGGGAAGTGGTGACGGATGCTAGCATGGAGCCGGGACGCGAGGAGTCGGGGGTGGAGAAGGCGGAACGCATTTCAGTGCTGATGCCTTGGCTCGAAGTCTGTGAGAAGCTGGGTAGCATTCCGGGTGCAGGTGGGGGGGGTGGAGGTGGAGGTGGTGGAGGTGGGGGTGGCATGGCGGCTGCATCGAGCAGCGCCTTTTGAGTTTCCGACACGCCAGCCGCCACAGACGGCAGCATCGGCGGCGGCGGCGGCGGCGGCGGCGGAGGAGGAGGAGGAGGAGGAGGAGGAGGAGGTGGTGGTGGTGGTGGGGGCGATGGGGCGGTTTCGGAAGAAGGAGAAGCAGACGCCGGAGGAACCACCAAATCCGGCTGTCCTTCTGCGACGCATACGAGCGGCTTCTTCTTTCCCCGCCCGGCGAGCAACTCGTCATCCGAATCCGACTCATCCTCGCGCTGGCGTCGAATCTCGTCAAGCAAAGTACGCACAGCCGGATGCGATGTGCGCTTCTGCTCGCCTCTCGAAGTAGTTGCATGTGCCTTTCTACGCCGCGACTCACGCGCATCCACCATCCGCGTAGCCAGATCAGTATTCTGGGCCATGCCCGCCGCCAAAGTCGCCTGGATCTTCCACTTTGCAGCCTCTGGATCCAACGACTCGTCATCGTTCCCATCATCATCGCCTTCTCCATGTGCCTCTGCATGATCGACATCACGCAGGAGTGTAGACTGACGACGCACCGAAGCGGAAATACGCTTCCGATCATCGTCTGTCGGCATTCCAACCATCGAAGGCATAGGCGCAACATAATTCTCCTTCCGACTCTTGTTCTTCCGCGAATTGGCCTCCAACTTACGAATCGTCTTGTTTCGCTCGAGCTGCCTTTCAAGCGTATCTACAAGCTGCTTACGATCCAAACTACCCTTCCCCGGTGCAGCCACATCACTAACATCCATCTGCGCCTCTCGAAGCATATCGTACAACTCACGAATCTGGATCTCGAGTGCAACGACGCGATCGATGTACGCCTTTTCCATCTCATCCATCTCGTCCCGCGCCGCACCCGCATTGCCTCTTGCAAGTGCAAGATCGTCTTCGAGCTTTTCGATCTGGTCCTGCAGCTTGCCGATGAGTCCATCCGAGCCGGCTTTGAGTTTTTCCTCGAGTGCCCATTTTTCGTGTTCGAGTGCTGCCGCTTTAGCTTTGGCCTTTTGGAGTTCGGACTGCATGGAGTTGATGTGGTCCTGATCGGCGAAACGGGAGAGAACGTTGTTTACCGATACTCCGAGAAGGGAGGAAAAGTCGTTTCCCTCCACGGCGCCCTTCCGATCCATGACGACGGAGGTGACCATCGAATCGATGAGCTGATAGTAGTGCACGAGATCGTCTCCATCCCTTCTGATCAAGAGCAAATGCTGAAGAGCCGAGAGGAAAAAGTCATAAGCGCGCGATCCCTCCACTTTTCCGACAATGGCCCTAAACACATCCACCGGATCACTAAGATCAGTAAGCACCTCCTTGTTAAAAGTCTCAACCACATCCTCATGATCCGCCTCCGCCCCCTTCTCAAACACGCCGACCTGAGCGTCCAGATCGGGATTCTTGAACGCATGCATCTTGATGAGGATACGCTGCAAACCACTCGCCTCCATCTGGTTGCGCAGATGCACACGCACCTCGAACTCGGGCACGATGTCCGAGTTGAGAATGGCATTGATGAGGAACATGTTGTTGATGGCGTATTCGTTCAAGCTGGATTCGTGGGGACCGATGATGGTGAGCTTTTTGACTTCGTCCGAGGCGCCAACCATGGAGCCCATCTTGCCTCTTCCGTCAATGGTCTGCTCGAGCACGCGGAACCAGGCATCGAATCGACCGTGATCGTCCTGACTGGTCTTGAGATCGTCAAACGCCTTGAGAACGAGGCGATGGCCGGTAGGCTTATCCCAGTGGCACAGGAAGAGCAAGATATCGGCGGCCTGTTTGCGCGTGGTGAGCTGGAGCGAGATCATGGAGTGCGCAATGCCACTGATGCACTTGGGTTGGGCGAGTGCATCGTTGGCACCGGGCTTGGAGTTGAAGAGCGAGCGGAATGCCTTGAGCACCTCGTACTCGAGCGCGAGGTCGTTGTCGCTCTTGACACCCTTGGCATGGAGACCGCTCAAAAAGCTGGCGAGGACGGGGGTTCCTTTTGCCTCGACAAAGCTCTGGATCCAGCCAATGGCACATGTACGCAGCGTGACGGCAAGCGACTCGATGTGCTTGACGGTGACGGTGCCGTCCATAAACTTTTTGATAAACCACTCGGGCGAATTGCGCGTGATGAGCATGCTGGGACCGCTGCCTGCTGGACCTGCGTGTGCTGCGTACTGGCGACGGTTGCGATCGCGTTCCTTTTCGGCATGCCACTCGGTGAGCTTGTCGTTGTAGACGAGCGTCCACTTTTTGTCGACGCTGAAGCCGAGCATGTTTCTGCGTGCGGTCTCCTTGAGCTCGTCCGAAAGGTTGCCACCGGGCACGTTGAGAAAGTCACGCTTGTCCATGAGTTCGGCAAACAGACGCTCGACTTGTGCATCTGGAGGACGCTGCAGCATGAAATCGGGCGCTTTTCCGCCTTGCGATTGCTGCGAATGGTGCGATTGCTGCTGCGGATGGTGGTGGTGGTGGTGGTTGTGGTGATGGTGGAGGTGGTGCGGATGGTAGGCATCTCTACCGAGGCTGGAATGGGTGGTGCTCGTGCTGGGCGGTGCTCGTGAGTCGTCGGGATGGGGGTAGCCACCAGCGGCGGAGGAAGCGACCGACATCCTGCTGATGACGTCGTGCGGCATGTGGCCACCATTGTAGCGAATGGTGGTGTCGTTTGCGGGCGCTGGACTGGTGCTGGAAGCATAGCGGGAGGAGCGTGCGCCATTGGGACCGACGGACGAGCTGGAAAGCATCGAATCGTGGGTGCTCGTAGCGTGACGAGAGGACGAGGCGCCGGAGAGGTTGCGTCGGTGCGAGGAAAGCGCAGCACTGGACGAAACGGTGGAGCCGTTCGGGTGCGAGATGATGGACGAAGTGGAGTGGTAGGGAGCAACGTCGTCGGCACTGCCAGCCGAAGAAGAGTTGGGGAGTCGGGATCGCGGTAGATCGTGGTGGTGGCTGGCATCCGAGTAGGCGCTGGAGCGAGGGTTTACGGACGGATTTGCGACGGAGAGCTTGGAGCTGGCGGGGCTGGAGTTGGAGTGGAAGGAGGAGGAGGCGAGGACGCTGTCGACGGGGAGGGGAGTGCGTGCGCTGACGGTGCGTTCGTAGGGGATGGCCTTGTCAGCGGCGTCGGAGTTGAGCTGGCGCGAGCGCTTTTTTCGGCCGAATATCGAGTCCATCGTCGTCGGAGGGGGAGGAGGAGGAAAGCAGACGTTCTGCTGGTCTGAAATCACACTTGCATGGAGGGCAATGCGACGACGCCGGCTCGATGGTTGGCAGACTGGATGCTCGGCGTCGACGGGATGCGCAGGCTTTGGTGGATTGGAAGCGCGAGCGTTGTGGCGACAACGAGATCGAAGGCGAAGGCGCGAGTGCGTGTGTGGATATGGTGGTTGGCAGCCAAGAGGGCGGCGTGGGTGGCGACTCGAGGTCACTTGACTCGACTTGGCGCAGTCGCGCAGTCGGGCAGTCGCGCAGTGTGGCAGTGTGGCAGTGTGGCAGTGTGTGTGCGTGCTCGGCGGACACGCGCGTCTGCGGTGTGCGGTGTGCGGTGTGCGGTGTGCGTGTGGCTAACGCGGCAGAGCGTTCTTTGGCCAGCCCACAATTTGGAATCCTCGCTTTCTCGCGGCCGAGAAGCGCCAACACCACCACACACAAGCCACACGCACTAGCCACACGCACTAGCCACACGCACTTTCAACTTCCCACCACTTTATCCGGGCACCGCCGTCGACACCGCTCTTGCGCCTTTCGCACGCAATGTACGCGTCAGGCTCACGCGACGCCCCACACACCCACGTCAACACCTGCACTTCACTGCACTGTATTGTATGCATTCGAATGCCTAGCATCTACTCTGGCACAATGCCGCCGAGATAGGCAGCATTCCATCCCGGCAGCACGCTCGCCAGTTCCTGCGGCAACAACGAGTTGCACTGCTCCATCGCGTCCATCGTCCAACTCGCAATCGGGTCGGGAAGCTCAACCGCTTCAGCCGCATCCCCTCTTCGCGACGCCGTGTGTGCGTCGTCGTCATCAGCCGTGCGGTACAGTATGTGGTAGCCCTTCCACACCGCCTCGTGTGCGTGTGTCCCGTTGTTCGACCAGTCGCGCCAAAGCGACGTGGTGAAGCGCGCGCGCGAGAACAGCCACGTTTCCACCGCCTTCTCCGCAGCACACGGGCGCACGACGAAGCGTCGAGAGCCGTGCGATGCAGCCGAATACTGCAGCGTCGAGAGCAATGTATCCATCCATACGTTGCATGCGTGTGCGGGTTCGGACGATGCGTACATAGGTTTGATGAGGTACTTGCTCAGTTTCACCGTTGGTGGTCCACCAGCGTCGGCGGTACGCGTGCATGTGGTTTCGCCGAGCGCTTTTTCACATGTTGAGCAGCGCACCACCTAGTCGTCGATGAAATCAACAAATCAATCAAACAAACAAACAAACAAACATGTGTCAGTATTGCAGATGAGAAGCGAGAAGGGGGCGAGAGAGAGGCGCAAGATGTGCGTGGGCAGGGTAGATGCTTCAGCTGTGGTTCTTTTCAGCGAGCAGGTGTTCTGTTCAGACCGACCGACGCTTCCCGCTCCTCCCCCTGCAAAGTGGTTTCGCCCGTGTTCTGTTTCTTTGTGCCCTTGTCGTGCACCCGTTCGATCGCCCATGGTGTTTTGCATACCGCACCGAGTTGCGCCGAACCCAATCCCACTTTGCGGCATGGCGGTGCGACCCGAGCGATCCATAGCGACACCCGCGCGTCTCGAACAGCCAAGCCCGAACCATGGCCAACCAGATACCAGACACAAGGAATCTCGAGCGCGAGAGATGAAGCGCGAATGCATCTTGGACAAACGGTGTATCAGTCGACAATCCACCTATCATCCGCACTTTGCCGCAAAGGGCAAGTACGGGGATCGTCGACTTTCTATCCGGTCCGTCTTTAAAACGAAAAAGGAAAATAGGGAGCCAACACTTACCGTTTGACCGGTTTCTGAATCACCCTCGTCGAACGACACCATTTCCGCAACAAGCATGGTTTTCGGCAGGAGGAAATACGTATCTCCCACCCAAACCGTATCCGTCTCTGCAACTCGCTGTTGAGGAGCTTGGATCTTGGACGAGAAACGCACTGCGGTTTCTGTGAGCGAACGATTCAGCTCCTGATCCGCATGACACATCCACGCATCCACAAGCTCCTCCCACCCCTCCGACGGCAACGCCCTCCACCAAACGCATGCATCCAACTCCACCAGCTTACCAACCACCGTATCCGCTTTGCGCTCACACACCGCACACGTGAATCCGACCACGTCGCTCGAAGAAAGCTCGGTTGCACACAGTGGGAATTCCACCATCCCTTCCGCTCGACTTTCGTCCACGCCTGCTCCACGTTCCGTCTCGGTGAGCGTGAGTTTGAACCGACACACTGCGCCCGTTAGGCGAAGCGATACGCGTCCCGATTGTGGCCACTCTGCTGCAGCGGGTAGCCGCAGCCGTACACCGCTCGACTTGACGTGACCTCTGGAATGCTTTTGCTTTTGCTTCTCGCCCCTACCCCTGCCACTGCCACTGCCACTGCCACTGCCACTGCCACTGCTGTTTTCACTCGCACTGCTTTCACACGGCACACAAGCAACGTTGAGCACTCGATTGGCATCCACCGGCACAATATGCAACATTCGACTTTCGCCCCCATCAACATCCACGAGCACGTATTCCAGCTCCACCGTCTGCGGCTCGTCTGGCTTCTGAACGTCTGCCGATGTACGCTTGGACCACAGCATGACCGAGATGCTACCGAGTGTGGGTTGCGCCTCGACGAGGTACTCGAGCTCCACTTTGGACTGCGATGGTTCAGACTGGTGGTGGGAGGTGGTGGTAGCAGAGGCAGGACGGACAGGAGTGTCAGTGGCGATGCGGTGGGAAGCGGATTGGGTCGAAAACGCAGCGGTGTCCGGGGGTGCAGGTACAGCGACGGTGTAGACAACAAGATCGGTATTGTACCGCACCTGGGCAGCATCATCGCCAGTAACAGTGGCAGAAGCAGCAGCAGTGGCAGTGGCAGTGGCAGTGGCGGTGGCGGTGGCGGTGGCGGTGGGGGCACAGACAACATCACGAGCAGGGTCAGTATTTTGAAACTTACAAGGTCCAACAGCCGAGGGAGCATTGCGTCTCCCTTGCGATTGAACCGAAGCGGCATTCGATCTTGCATGCGACGCATTCGGAAGCGAATCGTTGGCAAACGAAACCATCGGTTTCGAAATCCTCTTGGACGTCACCGGCGAAACAGGCGTAAGAGGCGACTTGGGCCATGTGGGCGTCGCAGGGTTCGAAGCCAACTGCGAACTACGACGCGACGAACCATGACTGCCAGAGCTACTCCTCCAACTCA
The DNA here is from genome assembly GCA_020827535.1 of Ustilago esculenta. Lineage (NCBI taxonomy): Eukaryota > Fungi > Basidiomycota > Ustilaginomycetes > Ustilaginales > Ustilaginaceae > Ustilago > Ustilago esculenta. Next base: position 462,103 of record JAAKGJ010000015.1, on the reverse strand, counting down.
CGACACTACATGGCGAGTCGGGAACCAACGACAACGTATGGTTGGACGTGTTTGTGTGCATGTTGGCAAAGCTATAGTCGTCGAGCATACTGTGCTGCTCGTGCTCGTCGCGAGGAGAAGCATTACAACGTACAGCAGCATTCTTACCCTGAATGAGATCATGATGATGCTTCGCATCCTTGGGCTTGAGCTTGGAGGTGTCATAGATCGACGCACGACGCAGCGCATTACCAATGCTGGCGATGGAAAGTTTGCGACCAAACAGCGACGAACTCGGACGACACGAGCTCGAGACACTGTGAGCCGAAACTGGAGTCGTGGGAGTCACACGCATCTGCGACTTGCACTGCGCCGCGGGGTTATCCACCGACGGCGTACGTTGCACGTCGATGAGCCGGCACATTGGCTGCACGGCAACACGCGCTGTTCGCAAGTTGGGCGGATTGCTACGCTGATCGTCAAGACGCTTCGAGTTGGAGTGGTTCAATCGCGAGACCATGTGTTGCAACTGCACCTCGCGTTGGTGTTCGGGCGAGAGAACACGCTGGTTGTCAAGTTGCGGCATGACGGTCGAAAGACGGTCGATCGAGGTTTGCACCACCGCGAGATCTTGGGGTGTTCGCGCTGCATAGGCGCTGTGTTGGGCAGCCTGTTGGGCAGCCAGTTTGGCACGTCGACGTTCGAGCAACGTGGGTGTGTCTTGGGGTTTCTTGACGTCGACCGGATGGGCAGGATTTGCAGAAGCAGTGTGGTATTGAGGTAGGTCGTCGTATGTAAGCGTGTGGACGTGTTGCGCTCGAGTCGGCTGTTTATCGCCAGCTGTATCGCTGAGTGTATCATATCCGGGAACTTGGAGCGAGTAACCAGGCAAAGCAGTACTGGCAGCACTCTGGGTGCGCACCGAGAAGCACTTACGATCAGACAACGCTGTCGAGTCAGACGTGTCTCCCACAGAAGCCGCATGCGAAGCGCGATCACACCGAGACGACGCGGACACCACACCACCAAAAGCACGCTTCTGAGACGCAACCAACGTCTCAACGCCCAAAGCATGCGTAGAATTCGACGCAAACGACACCGTCTCGTGTCGCACCATCGCCATATCAAAAACAGACGCATCGATGCGTTGCTGTTCAGGAAGCTGCTGTTCAGGAAGCTGCTGTTCAGGAAGCTGCTGTTCAGGAAGCTGCTGTTCAGGAAGCGTGGATACCACGCCAGCTTCGACGAGATCACACTTGGTAGACATGGTAGCATGCGAGGTGAACGCACTACCCACACTACGCTCGCCACGAGACGCAGCGGTATGTGTGTTGGACTGGCACGAATGCTGTGAAGCATGCAGTTGTAAGGAAGACCGACTCGGATGCTTTGCATCCGACCAGATGGGCGTCCTAGTGGTTCGTGGTGAGGATTGAAACCCAACACGATTCAATGTACGATTCGCGTGTACAAACGCTCGCATAGCATCGCCAAGCTCTTCCAACAACCCAGCGCGCACCCCGCCAACAACGCCAACAAGAAGGGTAAGCCTATCCACGAGCAAACGCACACGATCCACAGCGGACAACGTATGCACACCAACACCCAACGCCTCTGTTCGCGAAACTCGCGGAGAAAGTGAAACACTATACGTGTCAAGTCTGCGCAAACCCGCCACCAACTCGTCCAGAATGTGCGCCACCTCCGAATCCACAATCCGCGACGACGACGCACACTCAAAGTGCGATTCGGCAATCGCATGCACAACCTCGTGCACTCGCTCCAGCTTCCGATTACGAACATCACCAACAACATCGAGGTTAGACGCGGCCGAATCCAAGTCGACCACGTATTCGGCGTCCACGATTTCCTCGAGTTCGTCGTTGTCCAACATCGTATTGGTTGCATGCCACACATGCGTACGCGACGTAGTAGTGGTGGTGGTGGTGGGTTGGTGCCAACATGAAGTGTGGAGCGAGTTTGGACGTGTACGTGTTGCTTGTGCGTGGGTTAGCGCAGCGAGAGCGAATTGTTGTTGCAAGGCATATGGACTGGGTAGATTGTCCTCTGGTTCGTGTGTAGGCACGGATGGAAGCAGGATAAAGTCCGGGGTGCGAATGATGGTGGGGGAGCAAGGTGTGAGAGGTACGCTGTGGAGCGAGGGCGAGCGACGGGTGGTGGTGGTGGGAGCAGAGCGCTGAGGGTTTTGAATCTGGAGGGTCGCCATGTTGTGGTGCGAAAAAAGAAAAGGAGAAAAAAAGTGTTGCTGCGATTGGGATTGGGAAGCGAGGCAAGAGCGAAGTTGGGGATGGGGATGAGGATGGAGCCGAAACGATGCCACTGCCAGAGCGGACCAAGAACGCGGAGCGACGGATGGCGCAAAAGCTTGGGGGGATGATGAAGTTGGGCGAGATGTTTGATAGACGGGTGGGGGGTTTTATTCGAATGTGGCGCAGGCAAAGATAGCGGCTACAGCAGCATTTGGATTTGAGTGCAGCGGCGGCAGAGTAGCGAGCGAGAGGGGAGGTGAGATGGACAGAGTTGGATGGAGGGTGTTGAGGAGGAAACGTGTGCGGCTGGTGAAGCGGAGATGGAGAATGAGAAAAGAGGCGCAAAAAAAGGTTAAGAGAGAGATAGAGTGGAAGGGTGGAGATGAGACAGCAATGTCTGGGATTGGTTTGGGATTGGTTTAGGCTGGGCTGGGCTGGGGTGGGCGGTGGAGCATGCGGTGGAGGGAAGAAAGGGACTCGTGTGGAATCGAATCGAGAGGGTTAGGGTTGAAGGTGTGGACCGAAGCAGGATGACGGACACAAGACGGGGACTTGCAGTTGCGAAGGGGTGCGATGCGAGACGAGAAGACGAGGAGGAGGACGAGGTGAATGATGAGCACGACGAGGAGGAGGACGAGGAGGAGGAGGAGGAGGAGGAGAAGCAAAAAGCAAAAAAAAGCAAAAAGAGAAAAAAGAAAAAAAGAAAAAAGAAAAAAGAAAAACAAAATACAAAGGGAAAATCCAAGACATATTCGTGGGTTCGGGTTGGGTGGCAAAATGTCTCGGCTGGTTGAATTGTGTGCGCAAGCGCAGTTCGAATGCGGAAATCCAGCGCATCAACATCTCTTTCTCGAAATAATCCGGCACTACTCGAGTCATGTGGCTTACCCCGAAAACCGCCTCCCTTTGTTTCTTTTTTTCTTTTCTTTTCTTTTCTTTTTTTTTTTTTGTTCATTTCTTTTTCTTTTCGCCTCTTTCGCAGAGCAACCGGCAGCTACCAGCAACCAGAGACAGGGGCCGCCGCGAAACAAACCACACACCTGCAAACACCGGCGCATCCCATCCATGGCAGCGATGAGCGATCGGCGCTCGAGCTGAGCTGAGCTGAGCTGAGCTGAGCTGAGCTGTTGTTGCAGCGTTGCCAAACAGAGCGCGCATGGTGGTGTTGCTGCGGCGCGCACGAGGCGAGATTGCGACCCCGCTCCACAATCACAATGGCATGGACACAACGCCGAGTGTGAGACCCAACCCGAACGCAGTGTGTGGAAAGAAAGAGCCGAATGCGATCAGCATTGCCGAGTGTAGAAAGCGGGCTGGTTGGGATTGAGTATATGCAATATGCTCCCAAAAGTGACACACGCGCTAAAAAAGAGATATTGTTCTGCACAGCACAGCACAGCACAGCACAGCACAGTACGATTTATTCGTGAATTTTTACGCCCAAAGCGGAGTGCACGGCGGATTTAATTGATTTTGATTTAAAAAACGGCCGAATTTGTGTGCGCAATCGTGAATCTCGACCAAACTGATTGCGATCATGTCCAATACCGCTGTGCTGCGCTTGTACAGTCACACCAACCAGCACAGCGCGAGGTGGCAAGTGCGAGAAGGAAAGTGGGAGGTGGGAGGTGGGAGGTGGGCGGTGGTGGGCATGCTTTGGCGCCAGGAACAGCAGCGCTAACCACGCTAGCGGCTTGGTTCGAATCTTTGAATCTGCACTGCTCTATGCATATGGTATGCATGAGCTACTGCGCACAGATCTCGGTTTCACACCACTTTGGGATCTGGTGTACCGTACTGTTGCCGTACTGTTGGCGTACTGTTGCCGTACATTCGAGTGAGATTGCGGCGAGATTGCGGCTGTGCGCTTCGGTTGGGTAGCGTCGGTGGCGGCCAGAGTGACACCACGCTAGCAGCTCGCACACACACAAAACGTGCCCGCTTCCCTTTCTCGCTTTCCCCCTCCCCCTCCCCCTCCCCCCTCGCCTTCGCTTATCGCTTATCGCTTGACATCCACAACTTCCCACGCTCTGACAGTGTCAAGTCGACCAGAGTGTCGAGTCAAAACACTCTAACACACACATGCTCTCCCCTTTCCACCCTGCGCTTTCCACCAAACCCAACTCGTGTTGACGACGGCTTGCCCCCCCCCCCCTGCGTTTGATTGTACATGCAGTGTCGTGTTTGACTCGATTCACAGCGCAGCGTGAATCACGACTCCTTGCTGCTTTGGCCATCCGCAGCTGCACCGCTGCCTTTTGGCATCGCCCGAGGCGGAGATTGCGGCAGATCCCCCCGAGGCGCTGTCAAGTGGTTGCGCGAATCGTCGTTTGATTCCGACTGATCTTGTGCTTCCTCGTCGTTGTCGTTGTCGTCGTTGTCGTCGTCGTCGTCGTCACTGTCCACCTCCACAAATCCAATCGACTCGCCGCGTCTCGGCGTGTAGTCTCGGCCGGAGTCACCCTTGGTCACTGCTCTTTCGTCCAAATGTTTGCCATACTCGTCGCCCCTTGCATCCGGAACCAGTTTGTTCCTCACACTCTCGATGAGCGACCTTCTCCTCTCTGAACCCTCTCCTTGCGCTGCCGCTCCCGTCGATTCTCCACCGTGTCGAATCGCATCTTGTTCGTACTGCTTGTGAGAAGCCCAAGTGGCCGATCCCTTTTTACGCATGCTCGCCATTTTGACGCTCGCAAACATTCCTGTCTTGTGTACGCCGTCCGTCTCGGACGCTGCTTCCGCTTCTGCTTCTGCTTCGTCCATCAGCTTTTGACGGTACGGTAGTGGAAGATCGCGCATGATCTTGAACGAGTCCGTGTTGCCCAGTTGTTCGTTCTCCACACGAAGGTTGTTCCAGCATGCCCGACGCAGCATCTCCACGAGTGCGGCCAAAAACGATCGCAGTGTCACCGTCGCACTTCCAGGCAACAGGTAGATCACCCACACCGAACGACCCACCACATCCACCACCATGAAAACGTAGTAGATCGGCTGCGGGAACCAGATCTCGTTGCGCAGCAAAAAGTACCGAGCCCTCGGTTTGAGCACCGACCAATCCATCAACAAATCCCATCCAATATGCCACACCGAATACATGATCGCAAACACAATCCACAACGCCCTATCCCTCCCCGCAACCGACCCATTCGCACGGTAATGGATGTACACAAAGTTGTTCACCACCGCACTCAAATACTTGCCCGCATTCACCAAATGCAAATGCGTCTTGTAGTCGCTATCCACCCAACGACGAATACACTGTCCCAACCTGAGCCACGCCGGCACCGACAACAGCACCGCAGTCCAATACGTACTGTTCGGCCAACATCGCTCTGGATACGCCCAATCGTGACGCCACTCGCATCCCAAGAACCACACATTGCTAATCGTCCATGCAACCGAGTTCAGCTCGTCTCCCAAGAAGAAATCGCGGAACTCCACCCGCTTGCAGCCCGCCGTAAACGTGCGCAGCATACTCTTCACAAACCACGCTCGACTCGCCGGCAACATGATCGGCAGCGGATTCAGCACCAAGACCACCGCCATGACCAACCAAACCGTCGGCCACGTGGTGGGTGCAATCGTGCCTGCGAACGGATTCACAAACGACACCCAGAAGCAGCACGATAGCAGCAGCATCAGTAGCGCCGGCAGCTCGAAGAACTGGCGATGGTCCATGGCGGTGCGCACGTCCCATTCAAAGATGAACACCGTGTTGATTCGCACAGCGTGCCACCATGCCAGGTTGAGCCCGAACAGCAGGGCGAACAGCGTTGGGATCAGCTCGGCGGCGTACGCGCGCAGCAGCGCCTCCCATTGAGGGATCACCAGCTTGGTGGTCGGCTTCATTGCCTCGATGAGACCAGCGACCATCGCACAAAGCGAGATGCCGAGGTAGAAGCCACTGCGGAAAACACTGTAGTGGTGGGTGCTGTGGTCCTCCCTGGTACGAAGCCGGTTGAGTGCCTGCTTTCGGTTCCCATGTTCAAAGTAAGCCGTGTAGATGTCCTCGGTCGCCTTTCGCAGCTCTTCCATTCGATCCGAAGTGACGAGAATGGTGGGTGCCACCCTTTCTTGGTAGTACAGATCGGAACATGGCACATTCACCGTCTTGGAAAACTTCTTCATCACCTTGGCAAACCCGGTGCGGTTGAGAATCTTGTAGTTGGTGAGCGTGTCGAGCAACTTGTAGTACTCGAGCACCGCCGCCTTGAGCTTCTTGCGCGCTGCGGCATACGCCTCGGGATTGTGACTCATAGCCGCCGCCTTGTTTGCCTCGCGAATCGCCTTGTCGGTTTCATCGTCCCAACCGCGCAAGCTCGCCTGCATACGTGCCAGCGCCTGTGCACGACGTCGATCCCCCTCATCCTCATCACCATCCTCCTCCCTCTGCGCATTGGCACTCTGATCGAACTCGAAACGCGCCGACGAATCACTCGACTGCTCCCCCTGCCCATCCCGCGACTTGAGCGGCGAAATCGTCAGCAACGCCTTGACCGGATGCACCACTTCCTCCGCCATAATCAGCTTGGACCCCGGCAGATTGCACAGAAGCTGCGACATACGATGACGACCCACCCGCGTCGATGTCTTGCTACGATCGCCAATGTTGTACTTGGCTCGATACTCGCGTCGATGTTCCGCAAGTTCCTTCAGTTGACGTGCCAGTTGTGTATACTTTTTCGCCGCTTCGTGCTCCTGCGCCTCGTAGAAACACAGGATGCGTTCGAGCTCGCCATCGCATGCCGAGAAGAACTTGGCCTCTTCGTCGTCGAACTGCGTCGAGATGAGCTCTCGAAGCGATTCGGGTGGATCATCTTTGAAAGAGCGGTTGGACGCACGACCGGTCGAGACAGAACGAGCTAGGAGACGTTGTTTGTTCGTGCCTCCCGAGCTGTTGGCTCTGCGAGAGGGATGGAATACAGTGAGTGCGGGCGGTTTGGACGGATCTACTTCGTCCTGATAGCGCACAGATCCAGTTGCGGGAAAGCGAGCAACTCTCGGTGACGTCGACGACTCGTGCGAGGCTGATTCGTCCGGCTTCTGAGACAAGCACACAGCTGTGTTTGTATCGACCGGAGCGCCAGCATGTGTCTTAGCATGACGATCAAGGGTAGCGGGAGAATATTCGGTGGGTTTGGATGCTACCTGTGCTTCCACATCATGCGTTGAACTTGGCTGGTGGGAAGCAAACAGGGGAGCAGCGCTATCGTAGCTGTAACTCTCCGAAGAGAGTCGAAGCCCAGTGCCTGCGAGAGAGACGACGGGAAGCGGTGGTAACGCTGAACCATACGCATTAGTCCCACCATAATCAGTGCTTGTGAGATAACCCGAGCTAGCCGCGAGACTGGATTGCACCTCGCTATGTTTGTTCGACAACAACGTCGCAGGCGCACGTCTTCGGATCCGAGGGTCTGTCGACAGTGTAGAGCAAGCAACACCGGTGGAGCTAGCGATACCGAGCTCTGCCTCGTAGCGCAACCGAGCTTCGCGATGCTCTGCCACGCGCTTGATGAGTTTCTTGAGACCACGGTACTGGATGTACACCTTTCTCCACTCGGGCACCGTGTTTTCGTCGAGATAGCGAGCAAACTTCATGGTGTGCTACGATGATGCGCAAACAACGCCACGTCGAAAGCACAAGCAAGAAGCAGGAAGGAGTGCAGTTACAAAGAGTAGATGGCAGCGTCCAACGCAAGCATGTTGGAGTTCTTATGATAGCGACAACGGCGGGATCTAGCTAGGTGGGGCAAGAGGAGGACAGGCTTGGATGCAGCGATGTCGCCAAAACCTGGGCAGCACTGTGTCCGGGCCGAAGGAGGGAGAGAGAGAGAGAGAGAGAGAGAGAGAGAGAGAGAGAGAGCCGAGGCGGGTGATGATGATGAGGAGGAGGAGGAGGAGGAGGAGGAGGAGGAGGAGGAGGAGGAGGAGGACACAAAAGCTCGGCCCGATGATCTCGAAATAGAACGCACGTGCGGTTTGAAATGTTGGTGCTGCGGCCCTAACATTGTAATTCGCGATTTATTTTTGGGGTGTGGTCCGTGCACTACCAACACCCCTCGCTGCTCGCTGTCATCGTCCTGCTCAGCTACCACCACCGTCTGCATCCCATCGCACACTGTCGTTTGGCTTCAGGGGCAAGCACAGCTTTGTTACCGAATCGAGTCATGTCGAGGTCGCTTCGCACGCGTCCCATGACGCTCTACGCCCAGGATGGCCACCAGCCTGTCATTCCTGCTGTGCCTGCAGCCTCTTGTTCGTCATCAGCCTATCCGCACGACCCGTCGTATTCGCGACAGCAGAGCGCCTCACACCATCCCCGGCAGGATACCAGTAGTGCCGGCCCCTCGTCGTCTTCAGGCGGTGGCAGCACGCCCAGTGTGCTCAGGAAGTCGAAAAAGAAGGCGTCCGAGGTGGGCAGCAACCTCAAGAAGCGTCTCTCGATGCGCTATGCCGAACCTACCCAGCTCGGCCCTGGCGGCTTTAGCGCTGTGCCTGCGGTGCCATCGCTACCACCCATGCCTCAGATTCACATCGATGATCGTCCTCATCACCACACCGACGGTCGCTACCTCGCCACTATCGCCGAATCTTCCAGCGATGCCGCGTACGATCCGGACGACAACGAGCTGCAGGCGATGCGCAAGTCGTCCGAAACAGCGCACACCCAGACCGACGTGTTTGAGCACGATCCTGCCGTGGATCTCCAGCTGCTGAGCCAGTCCGAGTTTGACCCGCAAGCGTATCTGCGCGCCAAGCTCTCGCATCATACCGAGTCGAGCTTGCGAAGCTTCAAGTCGTCACTCGCGGCGGCCAAGCAAGCTGCCAACGATGACATCAAGCGGCAGGTGTTTAAAAACTACTCGGAATTCATCACCATCAGCAAAGAGATTGCTACGCTCGAGAACGACATGCTCGAACTCAAGGAGCTTCTGTCAGAGTGGAAGCAGCTGCCACATGCGCTCGAGCTCGACGACTCCACCACCGCCGCTTCGTTTTCAGACTTCTCTTCGCGAACCAAACCAACGGGCAAGTCCAACCGCAACAGCACCGTCGACGTTCAACACATCTACCGAGCCCAAATCACCTCGCTCTGGGAAGGCATCGAGGGCTCGCAAAAGTTCCTGCCGTACATTCCGGGACGACACCTGATCGCAGAGGCAAGCAGCTTTACCGAGCTCAATGCAGCTACGTACAAGCCGCAGCAAAGCGTGGCGCTGTTCTTGCTCGACGATTTGTTGCTCATCGCGACGCGACGAAAGCGTCAGATGAGCAGCAAGGTGCGTCTGGTTGCAGAACGCTGTTTGAGTCTCGCCGAGATCGTGGTGATCGATCTCAAGGATGGAGGCGAGCTTACGAATGCGATCAAGATCAAACGCGCGAGGGAGAGCTATGTCTACCGCACCGATCGCGCCCAAGACAAACGTGCTCTGCTCAACGCTTTCCGTCGTGTGGCCGAAGAGCTCGCCAAGAAGCGTCGGAACGAGTCGGAGTATGGCGCAACAGTCGGAGCGCGAAAGCGGGAGTCGACGCTCTTGTCTTCGCCTCGTGTTGCACAGCATCAGTTCGATGCGCTGCATGGTGGTGGAGGAGGCAGTCCGAGCGGACGTGTGCATGATGGGGGACTGCTGACGTCGATTGGGGAAGACGGTAGCGAGGAAGGTACGGGAGGTGTAATGGCAGCTGCTGCAGCCTCTGCCGCCTCGGAACGCAAAGACCCAGGACGATGGAACAACGACTTTGCAGACCAACTTTCAGTCTGCATCGCCGTACGCGAATGGGACCAAGCTGTAACCCTCATCGAAAAAGGCCGCGCGGTGCTCTCAACCTACACCTCATCCACCGACACTGCCTGCCTCGACCTCTCCTCCAAACTCTCAACCCAAACCGTCGACCTAATCGGCGCAATCTCGTCCGACTTTGTGCGACACCATCTCAAAAAGTCGTCAGTAATCCGCAACGCCTCATACCTACTGCGCTTGGACCAAGGCGAAAAGGCGCGCCAGTTATTCCTCGATTCCCGCACCCAACTACTCAAAAAACGCACACGTCAGATCAAGTTCGAAGGCGACACGGCTCTGTACATCAGCGAGCTAGGCATGGTGCATTTTCCACTCATCCGCAACACATCCGAATGGTACGTAGCTGCGTTCAAAGACGGCAGCATGGCATCCGGATTTGTACAATGGGCGTGGGAAAGGGTGGAGGAGTATGCACAACTGTTTCGAACACAGGTTTACGGCGTGGAGCACCAAACCGAACACGAGCAGATGGTAAACGAGCTTAAGCACATTAGTTTGCGTTTGGCCGCACAACTCAACCATGTCGGCTTGGATTTCAGCTTTCTGCTCCAACTGTTGCTCCAACCCGAGCCCGCGTTGGTGAGTGCTCAGCATGTGCAAAACCTCATCTCGTCCGGAATGGATGCCAGCGCCCAAGGTGGTGCGCCGATTCCCAAGTTGGTGCTCACCCGATCGAGCAGGATTGGCATGGAGGGGGAACAGACGAGTCGAGAGAGGCACACGCCGAGAGGCGAGGTGACGTCGGCACAGGAGTTGCGTCGACAAAGTATGCTGCATCTGTCGTAAATCGTGACTGAGCACAAACCAATCGTATGATTACCACGATACGTGAGATTCAAGTGACGAGTCTGCCGGATAGATGGAATGGGATGGAATGGGATGGAATGGGATGGAATGGTACATGGGGGTTTGGCAGCGAGAGGCGGATCAGGCGCGGGCGATCTTTGGTTTTCCGGGCACGACGATCTCGCCCTCCACGGCCCTGGCTTGGATGCCGATGCGGGGGAGGATATTGTGGTACCTTTGTGGCGACTTGGACTTGAGATACTTGAGGATCTTGGCCCTCTGATGTGTGAGAAGAGTCATGGCTCTTCGATTGGAGTTGTCGTGACGGTTGGACTCGAGATGGTGGTGAAGGTTCCTGATGCGGTAGGTGAGCACGGCGGCTTGGACCTCTGGGCTACCGGTATCGCGATTGGGACCGCCAAAGTGGGCGATGATACGACGGATGTTTTCGACCTGAATGCCCTTACCGCTTGCGTTTCTCAGATCAAGGATGCTGGCGAGGGTTTGCTTGTTGGACGCCTCTTCGGACTGCACCTTTGCATACTCTGCTTCGAAGGCCGAGACGTCGGCGTGGTTTGCGGTACCCCTGATGAGCGTGCCGAGGTTCCACGAATCGAGGATGCGATCCTTGACCATGACTTGCGGAAGCTGGTTGAAAAGCAGCTCACGATCGTTTGCATCCAACCCGAAGTTGAGCCTGAGTGGGCCGCCGTTGAGTGCTACCTGTTTAGCAGCTGCTGCATCGAAGCCATTCTTGGCGGCTGCGGCATGTTGGTGACTGGAAACGGAGACGAGATTTCCCCTTCGGTCCTCGGTGACACCCCAGACAGTCTCCTTGTTGAGCACGATGTTGGCGAGCTCGCTTGAGTCCCAAACCTTGGACGCGTCCGCGCCGAGCTGGTGGCCAAGCACGACGTCGGGCTTGGACGACTCAAGCATGCGCAGCTTGAGCATGCGCTGGTCGAGGTTGCTCTTTCGCTTCAGACGGGCGGTGCGCTTCTTGCGCGATTCAGAGAGCATGGACGAGGTGGAGAAGCTGGAGCGCTGGTTCTGGATGTGCGACAACGTGGTGAGGTGGCACAAGCCGTACGAGGTTGATGGGAGCGCTGCGGCTAGCGACGCGAGGCTGAGCGCGGGGGAGACGCATCGGGAGCAGGACGCTGTGATGCCAGCCATGTTGAGTGAGGCTGAGCGAGGCTGAGCGAGGCCGAGACCGGTTGCGGTGGATGTGGTTGTGATGGTGGTGGTGAGGAGCATGACGAGGAGCACAACACATGTGTTTGTGCGATTTTCTTCCGAATCGCTCCCCAGCTGCCGCAGCTGCTGTCGGCCGGTAGAAACACGAAAATCGAAAAAAAAAAAGAAAAAGAAAAAGAAAAAAAAAAAAAAAAAGAAAAAAAAGAAAAAAACAAAGAAAAAGAAAAAGAAAAAGAAAAAGAAAAAGAAAAAGAAAAAGAAAAGGCGCCAAATGTTTGGTATAAGTAGTCGACATGGGTGCTCCCACATCCTCCTTCTTCTCCTCGATCAAAAACAAGTGTAAGTGGCCCACCCCCACCTTTGGCCTCGCTCGCTTCAGTCTCGTTGAACATCGTCGCTCACTCTGTCTTGCATTCATTCGCTTTCGCCATTGTGCTCTTGCCCAAACACAGCTGCCAGCCACACCCACTCGCGACGGCCCTGCTAAAACAGGGCGCCTGGCGAGGTTGCCTTCGGGTGCCAGGGCTGCCTCTTTCTACGGGAAGACCAGCCGTGGTGGACGAGATCATTGTGATATCCCAGGACGCTATAGGAATCCGCCGCTTCGTGTTACAGATGGAACGGTGGAGCCAAACTGTGCTGGGACATTTTTTTCTTCTTTCCCCTACCGCTTCCGCCTCGCTTGTTCCTTTCCTTGGTTTCTCTCCGTGCTTTTTATCCAGCTTGTCGTGCTCTTTTTCAATCATAGCGTGTCTCTCTCATCGTCAGTCTAGCGTCGCATGCCCAGTGTGAGAGCAGAGAGCAAACGCCGTCGAGCTTTGGGTATCACATTGAGTTTTGTTCATGGCGTACACCGTGTGCAAGGCTATGGTCGACGCTGCGGCTTGGACGCCGTCGTTTGGTTCGTCGTGGGCTTGGCGGGCAGCGAGGCGTGACCCGCTTGCAGTCGCGAGCCCGTCGGTGTCGGTGTCGACGCAGCCGCCGCTGGTGGTGTCTTGGCCTCGCGCATCTGGGCAAGCTTTGCCTCCATCGCGGCGATCTTTGCATTCGTCCTGTCGCATCACAACACAAGCGTGAATCAGTCAGTCTAGTCGCCACGTCTGAATCCGCACTACGAGCCCACGAGCCCTCGAGCCAACCCACCCTTGCGGCTGCTTTGCGTTCTTGATGAGGCTAAGTGGCGTTGTCCTGGTTGTCTCCTCGTTGGCAGCGCGACGATCGCGACGATCGCGACGATGTGGGCCGATTCCGCCTGCTGCTTCATCTCGATCGGTCTGGGTGGTTTTGGTCGCAAACGTCACCGAGATCCTTCGGCCTCTCAACGTCTTGTCGTGTGCACCCACCACCGCCTGCAATGCTTCGTGTGTCGACGCATACTCCACAAACGCATACCCGCGCGGCTGTCCCCGCTGCGCCCCACTCCGGTGGAACAGGAAATCCAGCTTCGAGATCTTGCCAAACTTGCCAAACGTCTCGAGCAGCGTATACTCGTCCACGCTCGTGTGCAGGTTGCCAACGTACAGCCGCGTCGAGTGGTTTGTCCCATCCATCGACGCCGCAGCGTTCGGTTGGTGCATGTTCTCCGCCATATGGTTTGTTGCCGATGCGTGTTTTCGAGTGTCGACCATGGTTGTCGAGGCGCAACCATGCATGTCCAACTGCAGAGTGGATGATGGCGTCGAGCAGAGCAAAGAAGAGCAAAGAAGAGCACAACAGAGCACAACAGAGCCAACCAGCATGTTAGATCGCAAGTTGCGCGCTCGGGCCACCTACCAACTTTAAATTCGCCACCCATATTTGACAGCTCGCACACCTTCACCACCACCACCACCACCACCACCACCACCACCACAATCAACGCAATGATCAATGCGATGATCCTCAGCTGAGCCACTCTCGACAAGCACACACACACACACACACACACAATGTCGAGCCCCATAGAGCGCGTCCCCAGCTCCGATTCTGCGTCCCTCCGTGCTCCCAGAAAGGCCGGCAGCAGCAGCTCCTCTCTCAGCTCCTTGCCCTCTCGCCTCGCTCAGCCGCCCGCCTCCAGGCCCTCCACCGCCGAGGTCCAGCTCGACTTGAGCTCCGCCTCGTCCGAGAACCACGCTTCTGCTTCCCGACGGCCTCCAAACGACCTCAAGTCCAAGCCCGCACTCCCCACCGTCGCGCCGTCGGGCTCCATCGTCACAGTCTCGCCCAAGGCATGTCCAAGAACCAGCATCATCGAATCCAGCCACTTGTGGAAGACGAGCGCCGCAAAACGTGCAGAGAAGAGCTGGGCGCTCCAGACCGAGCGCGCCCTCTACTCGGATGCCAAGTTCAAAAAGTACCTTGCACTCATCGAGAGGACGCTCGCCTCGTTCGACAATGTCAGCGAGTGGGCCGACTTTATCTCGTTTCTCGCCCGCCTCCACAAAGCCATCCAGGCCTACCCCGCCTACAACGTCATCCCCCGCAAACTCATCGTTGCCAAGCGCCTTGCACAGTGTCTCAACCCTGCGCTGCCCTCGGGCGTCCACCAGCGTGCGCTCGACGTGTTCCACCACATTCTCAGCGTCATCGGTCCTGACGGTCTGCTCAGGGACTTGCACGTGTGGACCAGCGCCCTGCTTCCCTTTTTTCAGTATGCATCCACCTCGGTCAAGCCTACGCTGCTTGCCATCTACGAATCCTTCTATCTTCCGCTCCAGCATCACCTCCGTCCGCTCACCAAGGCACTCCAGATGGCGCTCTTGCCCGGCCTTGAGGAGGACACCAGCGAGTATTACGAGCGCACCCTCGGCTTGCTCGATAAGATCTCCCATGCGGTTACCCCTCCGTTTTTCCTGCAAAACCTCTGGCTCACGCTCATCACCACACCCTCGGTGCGACTCGCGACGCTCAACTATCTCGCCCGCAGGATGCCACCCGTCCACGATCACCACGATCCCACCACGCTCGTCGGCAAGGATCTCGGTCTCATGGTGCGCGGCCTCGCCCACGCCCTCGATGACCATGTGCTGCTCGTACGTCGCAACACCCTCGACATGCTTGTCACCCATCTCCAGATCGACAAGCCGCTCTTTCGCTCGTTTATCAAGCCGCCGGATCAGATCCTGCTCGTGCGTTCCGCGCTCAACGTCGTCCTTCGCAGGGATCTCAGTCTCAATCGTCGTCTCTATACCTGGCTTCTCGGCCCAGAAGAAACCTCCGAGAGACAGTCCCAATTCTTGCGTCACAATGGTCTGCATCTCGTACGCAGTGCACTCAAGCAAGGCTTTGATGATGCAGAGCTCGAGCCGGCGGATAGGCAGAAGCCGTATCGCATCTTTGTGTCGCTCCTCGACAAGTGGGAGATCGGTCAGTCGCTTACACGCGTGCTCGCGCTCGATGCGTTTTTGGCCATCAGTCTCCAGGTGGCCAAGGCACATCAGGAGGAGCTCATGACTACGGCAAAGATGCTGTTCGAGGTTATCGATCCGTTTTTGCTCTACGCCAATTTCTTTGATGCTATCGTCGATCAGTTTCAGAAGACCGAAGCGTCGTCTAAACACTCGCCGCTCGCTCTGCTGTGCTTTGTGCTCAAGGCGTTTCACATTCATGACGAGGAGACCAAGCAAATTCATGTGCCGCTTCTCTTTGGCGCTGTCTCCCATCTTCTCCATCGTCAGCTCTCCGAGGACGCGTCGGACGACGTCGAGGCGGTGAGCGCGCTCGATGCGCTTGAACTGCTCAAGCTGCTCGTTACTGTCATGCCGTCCCGCGTCTTTGTCCGCATCGCGTCCGCTGCTGCGGTCGACGAGCCGGCTCCTCGCAACCACTTTTTGCAACGCGCACGCAGCTTCTACGCTTCGAGCGAGACCGACAGCCAGCAGGCGGCTCGCCACTTTGTCAGCTTCCAGCACACCACTTCCGCCACTGCGCTCGTCCAGCTGTTTGGCGAACTCTGTCTCGTCAGCGCTCGACGCGCCGCAGAGGCGACGATGCGCATCGAAACGTTTGTTCGCGCGCTCGACGTCTTTGCCGATGTGATGCGCGTCGTTGATGGATCCGAGGCGCAGGAAGAGATTGCGCTCGTCGGTTCGCCAGCTCGCGTCGAAGCGAGGCACACACAGAAGCTGCGTTGGGATGCAGCAGGTTGGGTTGCAGCACTGCTACCGCATCTGGACATTGTCACCACGTTTGCCCAGGCGGAGCGTATTGTCGAGGTGCTCATCTCGTGCTGTATCTGTCGCGCCCTCGAAACGCGGGTGCGACTCGATGCGCCGTCGATCTTGGATCGCATCGTGTCGTGTCTGCTTGGCTACCTCGCACCCACAATGTCTCCGTACCATGTGCGCGCCGTAGAGCTGTTGTGGGCCACACACAAGGTCATCCAAACGTCGCGCTTGGAAACCGCCATGATGCAGCAGCTTAGTCGCGGCTCCGACGCGGCACGTTCTGCGGCGCTCGTGGCGTTTGGCACGTTTTGGCGGTTGTCCGAAGACGTGTCGACCGACGAGTTGCGGACGCCGCTCTTGTTCGTTCTCGACAAGTTGCAGTGCTTGGATGTAGAGGAGCGACAGCAGGCTGAAGTGTGGCTTCGAACAAACTTGAGATCGTATACCAAGGTGGTCGACCCGCTTGTGCACATGCTCTTGCGCAACCGACCTGCTCGGATCGAGTCGGCCGCCGTCGAGATGGATGGCATCCGCGTTGCGGTTAGCCAGATCGACGAGCCCTTCAATGCACAGCTGGTGCTGTACGCGTTCAGGACGCTTGCGGCGCTCGCGCGGTTCGGCGGTGCCAATTTGGCCAAGGCGCTCGCCACAACTCCACTCTCGACGTCGTTCAGCACTGCGACCAAAAAGCTCATCCGAGCCGAGATGCTCGACGCGTCGTGTACGTATCTCGACGTGGTGCTGGACGAATGCAGCGTCTGGATCGGCGCCTATCCCTCTGCCCAGCTCAAGCCGTCGTACGAGTCGGCGTTTCCAGCCATGCGTGCCGCTGCGGTCGATGTGATGCACTGCTTTGTTCAGCGCACCTCGTCGCCTTCCAACCGCATGCACCAGCTCGAGACGCTCGTCATCGAGAATCTGCTCGTGGCCGTCCACCAAAACACCACCTCGGTGCAGAACAAGATGCTCCACACGCTGCACACCATCCTCGCCGCCAAGACGGGCGTCTCAGGTCGACCCGAGCTGCTGCAACGCCGGTTTTCCAGCACATCGCTGTCGCCGGCGATGCACCAGCGCGCCGAATCCACCGGCCGCAGCGAAACCGACGGAGACGCTGGCTCGCCACATGCCGCGTCCAAGTCGACGCCCTCCGCACCGTCGCCGAGACAACCGCACCGTCTTTTGCTGACGCTCCTCCAACGTGGACTCGCCACACCGTCGAACCGACCCATCATGCAACACTGGTCGGATTTCATCCTCATGACCGCACCTCTGTACCGCACCAGCATCCAAGGCTTACTGCTGCCGTTGAACCACACCGCATGCGACCTCATCGCAAACGCCCTCGACCAAGTGTCGTCGAGCTACGTTGGCGACGCGAGCCGACCCACGTTCGGTGCCGAACTGGTGGTGCCGTCGCACGACACACCCTGCTCGTTGGTCGAATCGGATCTATTGCTGCTCATCAATCTCGCCGAACGCAGTCTGATGCTCGCCACGGACAGCAGCGTCGAAACACAATTAGCCACTCGCAACGGTGCGGTAGACAATGTGCCAACCACGCCAGCGTCGTTGCTCGTTGCGGAGAAGACGCACGAGGGTGCGCCGGGGTTGCTCGGATACGTCTCGAACGTGTTCGCCTCGGATGTGGTTGCGGATGCGGAGAGGTCGAGTGGGGGGGGGAAGGAGAGGCATTCGAATTTGGTGTTGACGGTGGAGACGCTCCATCGCGTGTGGACGGTGTGTGGGATCGAGGTGGGGGCTAGCGATGCAAAGTGGCTTTCGCTCGATGCGATGAAGGTAAAGGTGAAGTTGAGATGTCGTCGCGCTTTCGAACGCATCTACCGTGCACATGCGGCTGAGACGGTCGAGTCGTTGCTGCACTGCTGGCAAGCGAGCACCAAGTGTGGCCGAACACGCGGAGAGAACGCCAGTCAGGCGGTGGTCGAGATCCTGGACATTGTGACGCCCTCGGTGCAGATTCTGGTCTCGTTTGTGTGCGATGTGCTCGGCGCTCGCATTGCGCGTTCCGACGCGGAGAGGGCGAGGAAGATGGCTGCATCGACGGCTACCGCCACGAGTGTGTCGGATGCTACGCTCTTTCTCTTCTTTGACGCCGTTTTGGCGAGGATGGAGCCGCAGGAGGCGATACAGGTGTGGCCGGTGGTGATCGTGTTTGTGAAGGAGTTTGTCGCCAACGCCATGACGCGAAAGGTGCACGTATACCGCATGCTGCGCATGTTTACCGCATTGGCCGAAAAGATATGCGTCACTTCGGCCATGGACGACCGTCGCACAAAACGCGAGCTGCACGAAAACTTTGCCAAACTCATCGACTCATGCATCCTCATCGCCGGCCGCTCGTTCGACCACTCCACCTGGATGCGTCGCTCCGGACGCGACCAACTCGACGAACTGGACAAAGAAGCGGGAGAATTCGCGTCGGAACTGCTCTCGCTCGAGGACGAGCCGGGCACAGACGCGAATGCGACGAATGGCGTGGTTGACGCCATCAAGTTTTTCATCGCCACGCGTGGGTTGCGCGTGTTGCGTCGGATGCAGATGGATGCGGATCGGGTGCAGACGATTGTGGCGAATGCGGTGTATTATATTGTGGCACCGGTGTCGAGGTCGCGATCGGGTAGGTTGGAGGTGGATGCGGGGGTGGTGGCGGTGGTTTCGGAACTGGTGCGGATGCCTGGCACGGTCAAGGTGTGGCGGAGTACGGTGGCGGAGCTGTTTGGGGATGGACGCTTCTTCAGCATGTCGTTGGTCAAGGCGGAGCGGTGGAAGCCGATCGTGTTGGCGCTCATGACGCAGGACAAGGAGCGTATGGTGGATCTGTTGGCACGGGTGAGTGCGTCTGCCACAGCGGCCAACATCTTTGCAAATCGCGAACTGGAAATGGTATCGCGTGCGCTCAACCTTCGACGTCTATCGTTCACCATCTTTTCGGGCGAACAGGACACATTCCTCACGCAGCTTCCACTCATCCAGGAAAAGTTGGTGGAAGTATTGCGCTCGACGGCGAGCGAGGTTCTGCATTCGGAGGTGTATCTATGTGTGCGCGTATTGCTGGTGCGGTTTTCGGCGCGAAACTTGGCAGGTTTCTGGCCGGTTCTCATGACCGAATTGATGCGGTTGTACGATCAAGTGGCGATGCAACCAGAGATGGTGGATGCGAATGCGGATGGTAGAAATCTGGTGTTATCCACGCTCAAATTGGTGGATCTACTGGTGGTGTTGCAACCGGAAGACTTTCAAATCCACGAATGGATGTTCATCACCGACACCATCGACGCCGTATACCCAACCGACGACTTTGAACCAGAAACGCTGCTCGACCATCTCTCAACCACTCTACAAACCCAAACCCAAACCCAAACCCGCCACGCGCCACCGCCATCGCCACCGCCCCCGCCACCACACACTTGGGCATGCGAAACAACCAAAAAACAACTACAACTCGCCAGAAGCGAATCCATCCATTCCACAGCCGAACTGGTGCCGTTTCTCAACCGCGTTTCGCAAAGCGCATTCGAGGCGAATTACAGCGACAAGCGGGTGGATTGGGATCACGTCGAGCAGTGTCTTCTCGCCGATATGTTTGATGGTGGGGGGGACGGGACGGATGGCGTGGTTGAGATTGCGGGGGGTGGTTAGTGGAATGTCCAAACCAAGTTGGCGAGCAGTATTCGTTTGTGGTTAGCTTGTGCTGGTTTGCACGCTCAACTAGCGAGTTGGACGCAAAGGGAGTGTGCAACATACGCACCATGCAATCGTGAATCGAGAAACTGAAACCCGAGACATAAAGAAACCCAAAAAAGCGGCTCGAAAACAAAAGAACTCCATCCGAGACACACACACACTAGCGAACGCCACCTAGCCAACCAAACCATGCATCCCACATTGTCTGGTCGATAACACCAACACCAACACCAAACCGCAACCGAGCACGTGTGAGCGGGACACAAAGGGAAAGCGTGCACAGAGGGCACGATATGGAGACGAGTCAAGTTATGTGTGCCCAAAATAGAGCGTTCGAAACAGGCGAAACTCATGCAGCTGAGATGGGGCCAGATTGGGAGGGGGGGGGGCAAGGCGGGAGATCACGCCCATCACCACAAAGGGCGGAGACCGTTTCTGCTGCGGATCGACACACACACACACACACACACGGTGTCAGACACATGCGAGATGCGGCAAGATGGGGACGATTGTGGATCGCAAGTGTGTGTATGTATGTATGTGTGGCTCCATTGTTGGCGATGGTGCAGAGCTGAGCTGAGTTGAGCTGAACTGAGCTGAGCTGGAAAACGCGAGAGTGGAATTTTGCACATGCACGTTGGCGAGTCTCGAAAACTCACTTGGCTCCCCGGCTGGGCTGGGCTGGGCTGGCTTGGCTTGGCTTGGCTTAGCGAACCGAACGCAACAGATGGATGGATGTGCGTACGCTAATGCACACAGTTGTTCCAAGCCTCTTGGTTCACACAACCGCACACACACGCTCGCATTGAGAGCGGCATGGGTGTTGGTTTCGGATGGTGAGTACCGACGTGGAAACAATCCACGCGCGTTGCTCTCGATATGTCTCACCCAGCCCCATCGGTGTCACCACTGGCGACCACCACGGCAGAATACCCACGGTGCGGTGCGGTGCGGTGCGGTGCGGTGCTGTACAGTACAGTACAGTACAGTGGGCGATTGGCATGGATGCATTCAGCAGCAGCTGCCAGCCAACATGGTGTTGTCCCGCGGATCCACTCGGTGAACAGCAATCAATTAGGATTTACTCTCGAATTACTCCAGGAATTACTCCAGGAATTACTCTGGATTTACTCTGGAATTACGCTCTGGAATTACGCTCTGGATTTACGCTCTGGATTTACTCGAGGCGGAGCACGAAAAATGGGGAAAAAAGGGACCGGTGCACGTCCACGCCGAGCCAGCCAGCTCGCGGTTGTGGCTGTCAGCTGCATCCAAATGAATTTGGTGCATTCAACATTAACATTCAACATTAACAGTTAGCATTAACAATCAGCATTCAGCTTTCAACACCAGCGCAAACCACAACAAAACAAAACAAAACAAAACAAAACTCGCTTAAAACACAATCGTGGACATCATGTTTCTCTTTCCCGCCCAAGTCGGCCCTAGCATCGCCGTAGCATGCCAACAGCATGCCAACAGCATGTCAGCTTACTATGCTCGCTGGATTGCATTCCACTGTGCATTCCACTGTGCATTCCACTATGCTACTTGCTCTTGTCGTTTGGCTGTGTGCGCCAATTCGAATCACGAATGCAATCCAATCTCATCCAATCCAATCTAACCCATCCCAGCTCATCCCAGCTCATCCCAGCCCATCCCAGCCCTGATTGACCCCAACCAGCACGCACACACATGCGCACGGACAGAGCGCTCACCCCGTCCCACACTGCTATGCCGTGCTATGCCGTGCCATGCCGTGCCATGCCATGCCATGCCATGGACCCTGGCCGCACAACCTTGCTTGTTCGGCTCGTAAAGAGTCTAGTCTAGGCTCGCTTGGTAACGTGATGCCCTTCCACACATCCCCACCACCTCCCCACCTCGCTCCCTCCTTGCACACTCACCTCCAACTGCTCCTCTCTTGGCCTCGAGCACACCATCCCCTCTCTTGCCGTTTTGGCGCCAACCCCTACTCCACTCTCGTTCCACATTCGATATAACCATCCTCCTTCTCCACCTTCCGCCACCGCCACCTTCCGCCATCGTCATCCCAATCCTGTTCCCCCATCGCCCTTCCCTCCTCTACCATCCTCTTCTCGCCTCACCACCTCCACCATGACGCACTTTTCCACCCCGTTCGGCAAGCTACACTCTATACGCAGACGCGATTCCAAAAGGAAGCCTGCACACCCCATCGATGTCGACGCAGCAAAGCAGTACCACGACGCAGCCCCCTCTTCCTACAGCTTGTTCTCCCCCAGGCCTCACTATAGTTCCGCCACCGCCTCACCCGCCACCCCCGCCACTCCCGCAACCCCTGCTACCTTCTCCTTTGCCTCCTCTTCTGGCTCCTCGAGCACACGCGTCGTGTCCAGCCCTACGTTGGTCTCTTCTTCCGCCCTCGCCACTGGAAGCGCATTCGCACGCGATCTCGATGCGCTCACTCCTCCCATCAGCCCCGTCCACCCCAACAGCCCAGCCGCCGCTCAAGCTACAAAGTCGCCCATCCGTCGAGCCCTCTCGCGCTCCTTTTTCTTTGGCAGCACAAATACGTCCTCGACCAACGCGCCACGCCAAACCCCTCACATCTCGTCGCCCCCCCGTCCCGCCCGTCCCGCTCGTCCAGCCTCGTCGCCCGTAATCCAGCTCTCCCCTGACCCCGACGCGTTTGGCTTCACCGCTCCCGTAATGACTCGCGCCCAGAACAGCTGCCCCGTCATCATCACCACCACCGACAACGTCTCGTCCCCAACTCAATGTCCCGCACTCACTTCTCCTCTGCTCGAATCCAAACCGCACACCACCATGCTCTCCCCATCTCCACCACCTCAATCAACCACCTCGTCCAATACACTCTCACACCCGCCTTCATCCTCCTCAGCTTCTCGTGCATCTCGTGCACCTCCTGCCTCCCCAAGCTCACCAAGAACCTCACTCCGCTCCATCCGTCAAATGCACGCTCGCAGGTCGATCAATTCGGTATTCAATGCTTCAACATCTCCGCTCGTGCCCATCGCAGTCGAAACGGTGGGTGCGCAACGTATTCGTGATCCGGATTGGGTGGGTGGAAGTGTGTCTAGGACACGGTTGGTTCGTCGAGTTTCGGAGGAGTCGTTCCATTGTCGTGGTCCTGGATTCGATGCTCCTCCTGCAGC
Source organism: Ustilago esculenta (assembly GCA_020827535.1). NCBI lineage: Eukaryota > Fungi > Basidiomycota > Ustilaginomycetes > Ustilaginales > Ustilaginaceae > Ustilago > Ustilago esculenta. The sequence continues at coordinate 439,058 of JAAKGJ010000015.1, read as the reverse complement.
CGATGTCAGGGAATCGAGTTTGGTCGGGTTCTATACTAGACAGGCGGCGACGAATCGGTCGGTTTCGTTGTACGTTCCTAACTATAACAACGCTTGTGGTACTCGTCGCATGTGCGATTTCACCCGGTCGTCATACCAACAACAACAACAACAACAACAACAACAACAACAACGATCGGATTCTTCTTCTCCTTCGCAACAAGACCAGGATGAAGATGAAGATAAAGATGATGATGATGATGATGATGATGATGATGATGATGAAGAGGCGGAGAGGGTTGAAGAAGGTGGAGTTGACCACATTCAGGAGGAAGAAGGAGAGATGGGAATCAATCTGGATGGTTTGGGGTTGGACGATGACGATGTGGTTCTTGGTGGAGTCGGTCCGGGTGCACCTAGAATCGCTCCCAAACGTTTATCCATCATGTCTCAATTCTCCGATTCGCACACCTCCATCTCCTCCTCCTCAAACTCGCTCTCGTCAAACGAAAATCAACCTCAACATGAATCTTCTTCGGACTGCGAGCATTTCCCCCCCTCCCACAATTGGTTCTCCACCTGTCCCCCCTCTCCACCCTCCTCGATCCATCTACAACTCAAATTCCACTCACTCCCCAAACCTCTACCCCCGCTTAATCCACACGACAAATCGTTCCAACAACCCCAACCTCTTTCGCGAATCTTCATCTCGTCCAACTCGTCCATCCTCGACCTGAAAGAAACCATCGCGTTCAAAATGCTCGAACTAGGCTACCGTCTTTCTCCCAAACTGCTCAGACTAACACTCTTCCTAAACGACCAAATCCCATCCGCACCCCACCCACCTCCGCTCCCCAACCACCACCATCATCATCACCACCTTCTTCATCAAAATCAAAATCAAAATCAAAACGAATTAGTACGTGTAGGAGGAGAAGTAGGAGGAGAAGTAGGAGGAGAAGTAGTTGGAATGGAATCAGTTCTAGGACTAGTGATCGACCGAGTGGAAGGATGGGTATCCAAAGTTTTGGATGATAGTAAACGTTTGTTGTTCGAGGAAGGTGTACAGGAAGATGATTGGGTTATTGTTGATTGCGATGCATCGCGTTTTCTTTGGAATATCTAAAAAAAACGCTGCTACAATATCTAAACCCGCAATATTCTATTAACTAACATTGGTTGGAAATTTTTTTGTTGGGAAATTATTTTGTTGGATTTTTTTTTTTTATTCACTTACTCGATTCGGTTCACAAGTTTTGTATATAACAATTCCTCTTCCCCCCCCCACCTCCTCTGTCTCAAATTCCCAAGCGCTCACACCAATCTCCGACGTCTGAGTTTTGAATGTATCAAACTCAGCTCTAAATCTAGGTTGCATTGTTAACACGCATCATCACTCTTTTCCCCACCTCAACATATATAAAATAAAAATTAATAATAATAATAATAATTTAATTTAATTTAATTTAATTTAATTTAATTAATTTTTTTTTTTTGGTTTGGTTTGGTTTGGTGTAAACCGTAGATAGTCTGCCGGGGAAAAAAAAAAAAAAAAAAAAAAAAAAAACACCCCCCCACACACCCCCCCCAATCGCGTCCAACACACACACACAGTAACACTCGTGCACGCTCCCAACCCCCCCCCCCCCCCCCGCACTGATCAGCTAAGTCAAACACACAAACAGCTATTTCCCCCCCCCCCCCCAGTTTAGATACACTGTGTACGTTAGACGTTTTCAGAGTGTGTTTGCAGTAGTGATTGAGAAGATGCAATTACCCAATGTAGATAACTTTGCTGCATGCACGAGGAGGAGGAGAAGAAGTATAAAAAAAAAAAAAATAAAATAAAATAAAAAAAAAAAGAAGGAGAAGGAGAAGAAGAAGAAGAAGAAGCTTGCTATGCGAGTATGTGGCAACTAATTCTGAATGACCCCCCCCCTTTTTTTTTTTTTTTTTTTTTTTTCCCTAATGCGCCCTTACCTTGATGTGCTCCCCCTGGAGGTCCACACGCCTGCACATGGTAGAGCGTGCGCTCTATAACACGGTACTTTTCCAAAGCTGAGCTGCGTCGAGCCAAAAGAAGTCATGCGCCTGGCATACAAGCCCAACAATTGAACACCACCAGTGATGTGGTTTTTTGGCGCCAGGGGTGTATCTTCCCCTCCTGGCAGGACCCCTTGAGTCCCCTGCCCCCCCGCGCCTACTGCTCCTGCAGTGGAAGAGCCTCCTCGACAAAGGCTGGTGGTCAAGCTGCAACACCCTCAGTCAACAGCTGCCTCCTCCTCTCCTCTTTCCAGCTCTAGCCCAACTGGCACGTGCTCTCAACCTACACGCATGGGTCACTCGCTTTTGCAAACATCGCCATCTGGATGCTGAAGATTGATTGGCACATGTCTTTGCAGCAGGGCCTACAATTCCACTGGCACCCTCTGCTGGTCCTGAAGCACATGCCTTCAGGGAGACCTCTGCAGAGGCACTGGCTCATTGGGAGGAAGAGCTTCATCACCCTCTTTGTCCCCCTCCAACTGCCCAACACTGTGGTGGATGCGCATGCTGTGCCCTTCCACCCCCATCTTCAATACCACTGTGCAGCATCTCATGCCTGAGTCACTGCCCCGGTTCTCCTCCTCAGTCCCCCAGGGCCTCCTCCCTCAATCCACCCCCCCCCCCCCCCCAACCTTCTCTGAGCTCACTTCCTGGAACACAGAGCTGCCACCACCCATCCTGCTGCTGCTGGTGGCTCGAGCGCTGTAACCTCGCTGGTTGGTGGTTGAGCGCGGTTCCTCTGCAGCTTACTGGCTCCATGCCTTGGCCCAGCTGGTACCTTCCGCTGCCTCCTTGTAGCCTACCGCGCTTACTAACCTACTAATTTCCTTATCAGCTGCTTCCCAACAGCATTTGCAACCCGCTTTGGCACCCGCCTGCATGTACCTAGCAAGATGCTCGCATTGCCACTTGTGAGGGCATGTTGGATGCACACGCACTGTCCGAGCTTTCCCTGGGAAGCATTACACCGGGGACACTGAGCCCTGGCTTTTCCAACCCAGTGACCACAGCGTGGAAAGGCCCCCCCCCACCTTGTGCTTCCTCAAGGTCATGCAGAACGCTTGGAACTAGCGCTAGCTTCATTGGCGCGAGCTGGCACAAGGTGGGGGGACACGTTCATTTCCGGGCTCATGTTCATAGCTTATCTAGGAACCCTGCGTAGTCCCATGTCCTCCCAGTTACCATCACCTCAAACTTAGCTGATCTCAAACTTAGCTGATCGCGACCAAGCGGATAGCTACACTTTCTTTCGCCCTCCCTCCCCTGTCCCCATTTCTTGCACATTCCGTCACGATTCACTGTATTTAGTTCTCCTGCGTTCTCGCGCGCACTCCGCACCGCTCTCACGCGACGCTCGACCGCCCGCGGCCCTTACGGCCACGGCTGGGAGCTCGCCAGCCGACTCCTACAAGTTAGGCATAACAATTTAACATTTCAACATTAAAACATTAAAAATCTAACAAAAAATCTCTCTCAACAACTCCGATTAAATGACACCAGCGCGGGCTGGCAGCGACGATGATGGTCTGGGCAAGGTCCACCACAACAACCATGTTTTTGATGCTTGCGCGCGCACAACCACTCGGGAACTTTTGCCCTTTGTCAAGTGTGCAAACTCGACGCCAACTGGTTGGCACCTGGTCATGGCTGCCCCTCATGCAGTACATGGACTTGTCGTCATCGTTTGTACTCCGAATGGCAGCCTCACAAGTCTGTGACCCACTTTGGGGGGGTGGGGGTCCTCCTAATCCCCTCAATCACATCCTGACTCCCCCCTCCTGTTCCTTCCCTCTTCTACTACCACTCCTCCCACTTCCTGTGCTCAACCTCGAGTTCTTTGTCCCTCAGTCCACACAATACACTGTGCACTACTAACTTTTTTTTTTTCCCCTTCCATGTGTTTGACGTGCCACAATTGGATTTCCTAACCCCTCGATTCTGTGCTCGTGTGAGCATGAGTGTCACATTGAGCTGCTCATGGTATGTTTTTGCCTCATTTCTTGGTGTGTGACGCATGCGTTTGAAATCGAGTTTAAGAGTGGCTTATCCGGTGTTTTGATGAAATCGTGTTTGGCATGTGCTTATCCTCAATTTTTCGCCATTTCTTTGCTATTCCAGCTCTACCTCACCCAGGTCTCCTCCCTAGTTAGTTGTGCTACCACCTCCCCCCACCGACTCCTCATACTCCTGAATGAGGCTAGGGCACTCGAGATGATTGTGGGGGTTCCCAGGAGGCAGCCTCCTCTGGGTACCCCCCCTTTCCACAGCACCTTGTACTCGAGGTTGGCTGCTCAACCACATTTGCCCCACAATCGCATCTACCTCAAAGTCAACGTCCTCCTCATAGATTTGCGGCTGTAGTTGGTGTTCCATACAACCTGGTAGTGCACTGCTCTTGGCTCTCTGCAGCAATGATATGTGAAACACACTGTGCACGCTGAGCTTGGGGTGGCAGTTGCACACCAAAATGTCCATCTACCTACCGTCTCAATCACACACAATACGCGCGTGTCAACCTCGGTTGTCAAGCTTGGGGGGGGGGGGGGGGGCTTGCATCTTGTTGTGTGTTTCGAGTTGCGACGCTTAACGTACACCAACCATCAACCTACGTTGAGCTGCATGGTATGTGTGTGTGGTTGTGGTTGGTATTTTGCTCCACCACGCAATGAGCTTGAGGCTTTGGCGCTGATGTGCTCGTGTAGGTACCGGGTGTAAGCTCTGGGCTGTGGCATGTGGCAAACACTTGTCTCGATGGGTCGAGCACGCCTACTGCATGGGGGGGGGGGGGGTTTACATCTGGGTGCATCCTAGGCTTCCAACCATACCAGCCAAACAAACACACATACTCCTATGCTGGTGTGCACTGCATTGGTTGTACACATAACCTCTGCCATTCGGTACCACCACCCTCCCACTCATCGTGTTCATACTTGGAATACATTTGCACGTACTGCTCTACCACTTGGCGTTCACCCCTCTCTGTCTCACCCATCAGTCTGTGGCGATGGTAAGCTGTACTGAGCAAGTGCTTGATGAGCACCCCCAGGGCGCCCTTCTATGAACTTCTTCCACATCGCTCAGATCAACTGCCAGCTTCTGTCACACACAATGTCGTGCACGCCTCCAAACCACTTCATTACATGCCATCCTGAACAGCTCTGCAGTGTCCTGCAACGTAGCTGTCTTGTATGTAGCCACTAACACTGCTAGCTTTTGTGACACGGTCAAACTACAACAAGGATGGGAGTCATACCCATTGGATGTGGGCACACGCCTCAATCAAGTGCATGGATATTGAGCTGCACTAAGCCGTAGGGTTTGTGGTGTGGAGTCTTGTATTGAGTTGCACACAGTGCCAGCTTGCTACATAGTCTGCTACCCAGCCACTCATCCCTGGCCACCAGTAATGGTGTCATACCAGCTCTAGCGTGGCATCCCTTCCTCTGTGGGCCCCACAGTAGCTCCATCATGGCATTGGGACATTACCATGTATCACAAGTGCTCCACTGATAGAGAGCCTTCACTTACTTGAGCGGCTCCCCAAATGTCTCCACAGCCTTGCTTGGCTGGTAGAGTGACCCAAGCAATCACTAGCCTTCCATCATGGTACCACAGCACGTCGTTGTCCTTGATTGGTTGAACCTCATGCCATTGGCAGGAGCTGCTGGTCCAGCAGGCTCGAAAGTGTGAGCCAACTGCTCAAGTCAACCATTTGCAATTTGTGCCATGGTTGCATTGGCGGGGGGGTACACATCTGAAATTGACGATAACGGGCACACCTTAAACTCGATTCCAGCTTCTGGTGCCGAAAAACCCCTAGCCGGCAATAGTTGTCAAACATTATGTTCCACCTCCTCACCCACAGGCTGCATGTCCTGTTGATGAGTAAGCGCATCAGGCTCACCCGCCTTGTCTCCACGCCCCAATATTGGAGCACAAAATTCCAAAATTTCAGCTAGCCAGCACTGCCCCCATCTTGCTTGTCTGCACATGATCCATGGATTGTGACTTGAACCACTTGAGAGCCACGTTGGTCAGTGACGATTACCCAGCTGAGATGGGAGGCGTTGCAACCATGTGGTTGTTGGGAATATACATCATCGTCGCTGCCAGCCCGCGCTGGTGTCATTTAATCAGAGTTGTTGAGATTTTTGTTAGATTTTAATGTTTTAATGTTGAAATGTTAAATTGTTATGCCTAACTCGTAGGAGTCGCTGGCGAGCTCCCAGCCGTGGCCATAAGGGCCGCGGGCGGTCGAGCGTTGCGTGAGAGCGGTGCGGAGTGCGCGCGAGAACGCAGGAGAACTAAATACAGTGAATCGTGATGGAATGTGGAAGAAATGGGGACGTGACGGGATGTGCAAGAAATGGGAACAGGGAAGGGAGGGCGAAAGAAAGTGTAGCTATCGCTTGGTCGCGATCAGCTAAGTTTGAGATCAGCTAAGTTTGAGGTGATGGTAACTGGGAGGACGTGGGACTACCTAGAGTTCCTAGATAAGCTGTGAACATGAGCCCGGAAATGAACGCGTCCCCCCACCTCGTGCCAGCTCGCGCCAATGAAGCTAGCGCTCGTTCCAAGCGCTCTGCATCATCGTTGCTGCCAGCCCGCGCTGGTGTCATTTAATCGGAGTTGTTGAGATTTTTGTTAGATTTTAATGTTTTAATGTTGAAATGTTAAATTGTTATGCCTAACTCGTAGGAGTCGCTGGCGAGCTCCCAGCCGTGGCCATTGCCCGTTGGTGAGCAGTGAACCGTTAGGTGTGTCGGTTGCGAGCGATGGCTGGTGAGCGGGGCGAGCCGACTCCCCACAAGATAGGCGGAAGGTGATGGTTGTCAAATATCGCGCCAAGCGGGGGTTGACAGGTCGAGCGCGCGGTGCGGGTGAGAGTACAGGGCTCGAGCTGTGGTAGCGGCACAGTCGGAGGCGGACTTGTCAATGTACCTTCGGAAACAATCGCTCTTCCACCGCCCGAGCCCTCGGATGGTGTCGTCGTCCACGCCGTTCGCGGCAGCCCAGGTTGCGGCTCCTCGGCGAAAAGAGTGGCCGGAGTAATCGGCTGGGGAGATGTCGCATGCCCGGAGGCACTGCCGGAGTGTGCGCGTGAAGACTTCCCGACTGAACGGGAGGCCGCCCTCCAACGTGAAGAGCGGCGCGCCTGTCGGTCTGCCTGCGCAGATGACCTCGAGGGCCGAAACTGCGCAGGTGCTCGTCCTGACTGCAGGTGCCGTGAGTTTGGCCCCTCGTCGGAAGGGGTCCGTCTTGCTAGCTGGGAGGGTGATGGTCGCGTGAGAGCGGTCCGTCGCAAAGGAGACCGAGCCAACCGTGAGCTGTCCGCTGAGTTCCTCTGCTCCCCACGTAAGCTCCCCTGCGCGCAGGAAGCACGCAAAGGCGAGGCAGAACGCCGCTCTAAACATGCGCCGGTCGTGCGGTGAGGTGCAAATGCTGGGCAGGGCGCGGACGAGTTTCCGCAGGAGGGGAAGGGTGATGGGCAGCTTTGCGGTAGGGAGTGGGTCCCCAGCCACCCTCTTGAAGCCTCGCACCACTCTGGCGAGTCGCTCGGAGTCGAAGGCGGAAGTTGGGACCCCGATGTCGACGTGCCACGACTTGAGGACCGCGAGGTCGCGTCTGACGGTGCTGTAGGATTTCCCTTTAGTGTGCTGGTTCGCCACCCATTCGATGAGCTGGGGCTCGGTGGCTGGGAAGGGTCGGGGGGAGGCCGTGAACTCGGCGAAGTCTGCGCATATTGCCCTGGAGCGAGAGCGTGTGTTGATGGCGAGGCCGTTCCAGAGTAGGAAGTTGGCCGGGGCAGAAAGGCGTGTTGCGGCTTTGAAAGAGGCTGGCAGCTGAATTCTCCGGTTTCCTTCGCCCTGGCTCCTTTGAACTTTAGCAGGGAGAAGGCTGTTGGGTAGTGCTGCTCGATGAAATGAAAACGACGACGGGAGAGGGTGTCAGCGAGGATGTTCTCTTCGGAGCTCACTCGGAGTGGCACCAGGTCGATGTGCCTCTGTAGGCACAGGGTGAAGATCGCGCGAAGAATGGTCTGTGTGGCTGGGTCGCGGATTGACCCTTTGCATAGACCGTGCTCGACGTTTTCATTGTCTACATGGACGACCACCCGACGCGGGCCTGACCACAGGGGAGAGAATAGCCTTAGAGCCTCCAACACTGCTAGCGCTTCCAGGAAACGAATATCCTTGTTGCGGTGCCATCGTGATACCTCGTGGGAGAGGACCGCGATTGGTTGACGCATGGTCCCGAGGTGCGCTCCTATGCTACGCTTGGAGGCATCCGTCCAGATGTGTTCGATGAGCAAGGGGGAGGGCTGTAGTAGGGACACGCCATCCCACGAGGATAAGGTGTTGACCCACCACGACAGTTCTGTCCGGGTAGCACTACTGATACGGCGTTCGAAGGGGGTCTTGTAGCGAGCTTTGACTGCGTCGTAGAGGCGACGGAGGAAAGCGCGGCCTTGGGGAACTACTCTTGTGACGAACTGGAGGAGTCCGGCTATTTTCTGCATATCCCCCAAGGATGCTCGCCCTCGATCTAGTATGCGCTCGCAGCTTTTTAGGATGCGCCTTCGGCGTGACTCGGTGACTGAGGCCGTCTGAGCCACCGAGTCTAGTTCGATCCCTAGGACTTCGAGGCGGGTGGTGTTCCAGACGGTCTTTTTTCTGCTCAGCCTGAAGCCTAGGGCTGACGCTGCGAGGCTCAATGCTGCAATGGGAACGTTAGCGTTTGCGCCTGCGTCCGCGGCTCCGAAAAAGTCGTTGAGGTAGTGTGTGATGACCGAGTAGGGCTGCGGATTGGAGGATGGCTGGAGCGCCGAAATGGACTGTTGTGTGAAGGCCGCGAGCCAGTGTAGGAACTCCGCGAAGAGGTTGAAGAGGAAGGGAGAGGAGCTACCGCCGAAGGCTAGCGCGCACTCTTGGTAGAAGGCCCCTTCGAACTGGATCCCCATCAAGCGTGTGTCGCTCTCGGCGACGACCACGTGCCTGAATGCGTCTTCGAGGTCGGCCTTCCAGAGGAGTGTGCCTGGGTGCTCGCAAATGTAGTCCATGATGGCATCCAAAGTGTCGTATTTGATGGCTACAAACGCTGTGTCAATGTGGCTGTTGACTGACGGCAAGCGCGTGCCTGGAATGTGTGGGTGTGACAGGTGGTAGATGGTGCGCAGCTTGTCGCTGTGCGGCTTCGGTACCATGCCCATCGGGGAGCATACCAACCGGGCTGCGTCTGGGCTTACTACGGGGCGGAGGCGGCCTTCGGATACCCTGGAGCTGATTTCTCGACGTAGGTGCTCGAGGCCTGTGCTGTCCATGGGCAAATTCTTTACTCCTAGCCTGGCTTCATGTCGCAGCGGTCCCTCGTAGCCAAGCTTGACTCCGTGGAGGAGCGCCCCTCGTAGTTGCGCTGCAAAGGCCTGGTCTGGGTAGAGGTTCAGGAAGGGCGACCAGTGCCGTGCGTTGAGTGTGCCGACTGCAGCTGGCGTGTCTGACTGGTCGAAAATGGGTCGTGCGCAGGATGTGTTGGGACGAGGTGCCGGTGGTCTACCTGTGAGGATGGAGGCGAGGATAGGGGTGGCTAGGTCAGGGGGCAAATCAATGATGCCGGCAAGGATGTCCCGGGGGCTGAGTGCTCTTGAAGGCGGCATAGCCTGGGGGGACGCATTTGACGGCAGCGTGGCCTGGGAAGACACTCTTGGAGGCGGCGTGGCCTTAAGGGGCGCGTTTGACGGCAGCGTGGCCTTGGGAGACACTCTTGGAGGTGGTGTGACCTGTGGAGGCACCGTTGATGGCAGCGTGGCCTCGGAAGACGCTCTTGGAGGCGGCGTGGCCTGAAGGGGCGCGTTTGGCAGCAGCGTGGCCTTGGGAGACGCTCTTGGAGGTGGCGTGACGTGTGGAGGCACCATTGATGGCAGCGTGGCCTCGGAAGACGCTCTTGGAGGCGGCGTGGCCTGGGGGAACGCTTTTGAAGGCAGCGCGGCCTTGGGAGACGCTCTTGGAGGCGGCGTGGCCTGGGGGGGCGCTTTGAGCGGCAGCGCGGCCTTGATCTTGTCTTCCGCGATCGACAGCTGCGGAGGCTGGGTAGGAGAGGGCGCGCTTGGAGGCGGCGGAGCCTGTGAAGACGCTCTTGAAGGCGGCGTGGCCTGATCCCTTGAGCTGGGAAAGGGTGGGACTGGCACGCCCAGGGGTGGCTCGGCTTGACTGTGTCGCCTGAGTGAGTAGTTACTCACCATTATCCGGACTTGACGGTATTTGTGCTTTTCCCGCTCCTGGCGAAGTTAGGGCAGGAAGGGAGCGGGTGTGGGCCATTGCAGTGAAGGCACGTGTGCTGGCGAGTGCACCCTGCGCAGTCGTGCCCCGCGTTGAACCTGCGGCACGTGTCAGAGCTCGTAGAGGTGGTGGCTCGACTCTGGCGGCCTCCTGTCCCTTTCCTGAATCTAGGGGGCACCTGGTCTCGTCGCGCAGTGGAGGAGTTGTTGAGGCTTGCCGTCCTGGGGTTCGTGAGGAGGACTCTCCCGGCGATGTTGTTGTCGACGTCCGCCCACTCGTGCACTGCTCCTGTGCCGAACCTGAGGCGACACACTGCTAGGTGATAGTCAACGACCGCCCGCCAGGTGTACGTGCTTTCGTAGTCGATGAGGTACTCCAGGTGCGCTAGGAGGGCCTCGGCGAGCTCGTGGTTGCATGTGTAACGGAGCCGTATGGCTACGTACGCCAGCCAGACCTGTGTAAGGGCGGCCACGTTCGGGATCACTTTAGCGAAGGTGGAGGTGCGAGTGTCGCTGGAGTCCTCCGTTAACGTGAGCTGGCCGCTTTCGAGGACGAGCCCGGTCGAGCGTGTGGGTTCGCGTGAGACCTTGGACTCCGGGTTGCGTAGCTTGACTAGCTCCTCTGGGCGCAGTTTGTCTTGTGCAACTTTGTCTAGGATATCGGCAGTTATCCAGGGGAAACAGCGAGACGTGGACAGAGGGGGGGACTCACCGGTTGGGTGGTTGTGCGCGGTTGGTGTTTGTGAAAAGACGGAAGGGGTGGGATTGTATGGCACCGTCGTTGGGTGTGCAGGCTGGCCGGTTTGAAGGGTGGCCAGTAGCTCTTCGAACCGTTGGTCGAGCCGGGATTCGAGGCGTGAAGATATTCGAGCCTTGATGGCGGCCGCTGAGAGTGGGGAGGGGGTCGATTCAGGTGAGACTGCTGGCGGCGGGGAAAGGTGTGCGGGGGAGATGGACCTCGTGTGGCTCGCAGCGCTGGAGCTGGGGTTGCGGTGTTGGACCCGGGCCCCGCGCGCTGCTGTTATCCTGGTGCGGCAGCTAGAGCAAGTCTTAGTGATCCTACCGTTAGTGCCTGCAAAGTGATTTGGCCCTAGGGATCGCTTGCAGCGTATGCAGGGCTTGTCGGGTTCCATAGGAGCATGAACAAGCGGGGAGGAGAGTAGCCAGATTCGGTGACCGGAATTGACGCCGTTTGAAAATCCGATTTTAAATTGCGGCGTCGAAAAGAGGCCAAAATTCGGAACCTGTCCGGCTTCCTTACGGCGGCTGACTCGGGGTCTTGGCTAGGTTCCACTGGAGCCGAAAGAAAGTGTAGCTATCGCTTGGTCACGATCAGCTAAGTTTGAGATCAGCAAAGTTTGAGGTGATGGTAACTGGGAGGACGTGGGACTACCCAGAGTTCCTAGATAAACTATGAACATGAGCCCGGATATGAATGCATCCCCCCACCTCGTGCCAGCTCGCGCCAATGAAGCTAGCACTCGTTCCAAGCGCTCTGCATATACAGTCCACTCGCGTTTTCAACTTTGGAACAATCTGTTAGATCATCGAGGTTCCAACACAGGCAACCAGCACGTGTCAAATATTCCTCAAAAAATTAATTTCAACACTGTTAGGCCACAACACATCAAGAAAAGTCCAATTTCGGACACCCCCCCCATATCTGGCTATAGGACTGCACTTACCCCGATTTCGGCTATCAGTCCATGACTGTGGCAACCCCTGGGATCCATATCTCTGAAACACAATTTGTGGTCGGATGAGTGTGGACCGTATATGTTAACAAAGATAGGAACACACTCCACTGTGATAGGGAAAAGATAGCATATATATGCAACCTCACACACACACTCAAAGATAAGCTCCGCACAACATTTCACTGTCCTCTACTCAAAGATCCCAAACGATGCTCCATACTCTCCAAGACTCGACACAGGCATCATGGCCCTCAATACACCAAAGACATGGCCAACTTTGTGAAGGCATTGCCATCATAGGAAAACACACATATATATATATATATATATTGACTCACTTGTAGATACAGTTGCAGAAAGTTATTCAAACTAGTTCCCACTTCCTCACATAGCAAGGTCTGCTTCCTCTTCTTCTCCACTCCTCTTCCTCCTGCGTGAGCTAAGTTGCCTATGTTGGTAGTTGCTCCTTGATCACTACTGCAACCCCCTGATATCCTCTATTTACGGAGTGTATCTAAGCTGAAATATCCTCAGACTTAGCTCTACAAGCCCCTCTGATATAGGGAAGGCACTGTTGAGATAGCTACTCGCCCCTGCCTTAGCTGATCAGTGGGTTCCCCAGGATCCCTGAACTGGCAACGGTGACACATTACCGGTTCACTCCTTCCAATAGTGGTGCCACTGATATCGACAGGCAACCACGGCAAGGAGCTGCTTACCATGTATCTCGTAGTTGCATTCCGCCAAAGTCATCTTCCTTGAGTAGTAGGCAATGGGATGCCACGTATGCTTGTGCTCCTGTTTAAGCACTGCTGCGATTGCAAAGGTCACTCGCATCAGTCTCCAATCATGTGGGGGGGGGGGGTTTGTCATATTCGAAATGTCATAAGACTCCTGTGGTGGTGAAGGCTCCTATCAGCTTGTGGAAAGCCCCACTGGGCCTCCTCGTCAAGCTGCAGTTTCTTGAACCTCTCTACTGGCTTGACGAGCAACATCAGCGGCCTAGTCATCCTTGCAAAGTTTGCAATCAACCCTTTGATAGAAGTTTTGCAAAGCCCCAGGAAGCTCTGTATGTCATGAATGCTTGCTGGTAGACGCCCACTCCTTGATCACTTGCACCTTCTCAGGGTCCATCTCAATGCCAGTTGGCTTGATGATGTATCCTAGGAACTCCACAGTATCGGTGTGGAACGTGCACTTGGACAGCTTCACAAACAGCCAGTTCTCCTGTAACCACCTCAGTACCTCCTGCACATGTGCAACATGCTCTTCCTTGCTGTTACTGAAGATGAGGAAGTCATCAAGGTACACCACCACATAGATACCAATGATATCATGATATATGTGGTTTACTAGCAACTGAAATTGAGCGGGAGCAATTTGCTAGCCCAAATGGCATCACAAGGTACTCGTAGACGCCCAGTTGAGTACCAAAGGCTGTCTTCCATTCGTCTCCTGGAGCAATGCACACCAGATTGTACACTGCCTTGAGGTCTAGCTTTGTGTAGATGGTGGCCTGCCTGAGTAGGAACAGCTGCTCCTCAATGAGAGGTAGTGGAGCACAATTCTTGACAGTGACCTCGTTGAGTCCCCAATAGTCTACACACAGTCGCAGGCCCCCATCCTTCTTGGGTACAAAGAGAACTGGTGATTGCACAGGACTCTTGGAGGGCCTGATGAAGCCCTTCTCGAGGTTTTCCTTGAGGTACTTCCTGAGCTCTGTCATCTCCTTGGGTCCCTTGAGGTACAATGGGCCCTGAGGAGGCTTCCCTCCTGGTACCAGCTCAATGTGCAAGTCGTGATCAGCATGAGGAGGCAGCTTGTCAGCTTCTACCTCACAGAAGACCCCTTTGAGGTGCTTGTATGGGGATGGTATCTCCATTTGCAATGGGGCCTCAGGCTCTACCTCCATTTCCACACCATGATTGTTGCCTGTGGGCACAAATCCAAAGGCTGGTAACAATCTGGGAGGGGCTTCCAGTAGCATGAATCCAATGGGCCCATCATGCAATGCAGCCTTGATCGATTGAGTAGCCGAGACAAATTCATGACCATGTGGCATGGGTGGTTGCCAAAAATCAAGTTTAAGCGTACCCTTTTCGTTGGTTTCTTGTTTCCCAGATGTGACTTGAATTCCACTTGCCCAGTATCCCAGTCAATTCTTGGTTTCCACCTTTTGAGCTCGTCAAAGCCCAGAATTAGATCATAGTCCAAGGCCTGGGCCACTGGTACTTTGAGGTTACCTAGTGGCTGACCCCCTACTTCCATGGCTATGTTGGCGCTGCTGCTGATCACAAGCTTGTGGCCAGTTACACCATGTACTTCCCTTGTTTTTATGTTTTTTTTTGTAGTTACTTGATGTCTTTGGACAAATTCTTGAGATAATATGGACAGTCCAGCACCTGTGTCAGCAAGGATGTGAGCCTGGTGGCCATTGATGGAGCCTTCAAGCTCGAGCACTGTCACTTGAGTAGTGCTGGTGGAAAAACAGTATTGACAATCTTGGTATATACATTGGGATGGCGAGGTAGGTTCCAGGGCAAGGTAGGCCATCACTGCATCTCCCCATGCTTGTTTCCCTGGTTGCCTTGGTTCTCTTCAGGCTCCTGCCCATACTCGCCTAGGTCCAGCCCCTCTTCTTGAGTGGGTTGGTCCTCCTGGTCATCAGCCTCCTTGTGCAGCTCCTCCACTACTGGGTGGACTGCTACTCAAGGACCACTGGGCTTGGGTCATGAAGTTCCAGCATTCTTGTTAGGGCAATTGTAAGACCAATGCCTGGTTCCTTGACAGATGCGACAGACACCACTACCAAAAGTAGTGGGGGTACCTGTCACTGGCAGCTTCTGGGCCAGGTGTGGGGGTAGAGGCCTGCTTCCCACATGATTGCCTGGTCGACCTTTGATAGTTGCAGGCCTGGCCAGCGTGACCATGCCTCCCATAGCCCTGGGCCATGGGGCCCCTTTGCTGGTTCCCATGGTCCTTGCAGGGGCTGCCCTGGCTCCCAGCCTGCTTGTGCCTCACTGGCCTGTGTCCAGCCTGCTCCAAGTAGGAGCACCAGGGTAGGTGGCAATATGACTCTTGTCGATGGCCTCGACCTCCCTGTCCCAGCTCCAGGGGTCCTCTGGAGGGTTCCTCTCAAACTTCTCCTGGAGGCTGCGAGTGAGGCTGTTCCTGAAGAGGAACACAATGAGCTTGTTGTCATCAATGTTGGCCTGGCTTTCCAGGTCCCTAAAGGCGCTCTACATAGCATGTAGCTGTTCCTGGAGCATTGCTTTCCATCTTGAGGCCTTGTAGCTTATTGTAGGCATCCAGCCTGTCATTACAATGACTGTACTGCTCTTGTAACCTGAGTGTGAAGAAGTCCCAATCGTGGAAGAGCCGGCCCTGCTGATTCCTATCAGTTCTAAGCTTGGCCTTCCACCACTCTCTTGCTGTTCCTTCCATGTGGCTCATGGTGTAATTGATCATGGTCTTGTGGTCCATTACCCCATTGTGTCGCAGCCAGGTGGTGGCTTCAATGAGGAACATCTCAACATTGCGAGCATTGAACTTCAGAAAAGGATACTTGAGGTCATTCTTCGCTTGAGGGGTCCCTTCTTCTGGCTCGGTAGTGGCTGCCTGCTTACGCTGGATCCTGGACCCCATTGTTGGAATATACAGTCACTCGCGTTTTCGACTTTGGAACGATCTGTTAGATCATGGAGGTCCAACACAGGCAACTAGGATGCATCAATATTCCTCAAAATTATTTCGACACTGTTAGGCCACGACACATCAAGAAAAGTCCAATTTCGGACCCCCCACATCTGGCTATAAGACTGCACTTACCTGATCCCGGCTATTGGTCCACAACTGCGGGGACCCCAGACCCATATCTCTGAGACACAATTTGTGTCAGATGAGCATGGACCGTATATGTTAGCAAAGATAGGAACACACTCCTCCATGGTAGGGAAAGATAGCATATATATGCAACCTCACACACACACTCAAAGATAAGCTCCGCACAACATTTCACTGTCCTCTACTCAAGATCCCAAACAATGCTCCATACTCTCCAAGACTCAACACAGGCATCATGGCCTCAATACAGCAAAGACATGGCCAACTTTGTGAAGGCATTGCCATCATAGGAAAACACATATATATATTGACTCACTTGTAGATACAGTTGCAGAAAGTTATTCAAACTAGTTCCCACATCCTCACATAACAAGGTCTGCTTCCTCTTCTTCTCCACTCCTCTTCCTCCTGTGTGAGCTAAGTTGCCTATGTTGGTAGTTGCTCCTCGATTACTACTGCAACCCCCTGATATCCTCTATTTACGGAGTGTATCTAAGCTGAAATATCCTCAGACTTAGCTCTACAAGCCCCTCTGATATAGGGAAGGCACTGTCAAGATAGCTACTCGCCCCTGCCTTAGCTGATCAGTGGTTTCCCAGGATCCCTGAACCAGTGACAATAACACATTACCAGTTCACTCTTTCCAATATCCATGGGCGTGGAGTACAGGTCCTTGTCGCTGTAGGCCTGATTTCCTCGTGCTTGGGGCTCCTCAACTGTAGGCCTGGGTAGCAGTGATGGTGTGTTGGGATCCCGTAGCAAGGCAGCATTGTACAACTCCTCAAACCTACTATGCTTGAGGTGTAGATCCGTTTGCTTGCTCACCAGTTGGATGAGCTTGTCAAGCTTCTCTGCCAGGTTGCTCTCTGTCATTTCGAATGTGGGGTATGGCTTGGACAATCCACTCTAATGTCAGGGTTGGAGGACCAATATCGAGTGTGACGGCTGGTTTGGCTATGCAGATCTGCCTATGCATGTGCGAAATTGAGGTTAAGAGGCCCTTATCCTCGATATCGGTTAACCCTGTTGGCACCCTGTCCAGAGGTCGCATGGCACGTTTGTTGGAGCAATACAATGGCACCTCCAACTCCCAAGGGTGCACTAGTTGTTAATTGGAGCATGTTGAGCAAGTGTAAGACCCTCACTGCTGTTGTGTAAGGCACTGGTGTAGGTTCCAGGGCCATGGTTGAGGTTCCACCTACAATGTAGGTGTCGCAGGGTCAGTGATGGTGCTGACCTGATGTTCCTGATGCTCCTTCAACTCCTGGAGCTCGCACACTGTACAAAGTAATTGCAACTACCTGTATTGTGATTGTGACAATGCTTGAGAGACTGATACTAATAGATAAAGATGGTAAAGACTAGAGTGGATGAGGATCCACTTGTCTGATGATGAACAAGACCTGGACCTATATAGGCCTACCTCTGGGGTAGGCCATGCTCCTCAAGCTCCTGGCTCGAGGTACCTACCTCCAGGGTAGGCTCTGCTACTTGGTGAGCCCTCCTTGTGCCCCTATCTTCGGCACTCAAGCTCCGGGCCTGCTCAGGCCTCCTGGACCTGCAACTGGCAAGGCCCCAGCTCTCCTTGTGAAAACCCCTTAATCCCTATATGTCCTATCCCCTACATGAGGCCTCCTACACCAGCTCCTACTGAGCTAATGCCCCTTCCTTGCTTGTGCCCTTTTGTCAGGATGTGCTACACTGAGGGTTTGCGCACCTGCACACAGTAGAGCTCGAAATCGAGTTTAAGGGGCCCTTATCCTCGATTTCGTGTGCTCAGGCACTGGGCCAATGTGCACTCTGTAACAATGCAGTGATGGCCTGCCTTGCCCTGGAACCTACCTCACCATCCCAATGTATATATCAAGACTGTCAATATTGTTTCTCCACCACCAGCGCTACTCAAGCGATGGTGCTTGAGCTCGAAGGCTCCATCAATGGCCACCAAGCTTGCATCCTCGCCGACACAGGCACTGGACTGTCCATATTATCTCAAGAATTTGTTCAAAGGCATCGAGTAACTACAAAAATCATAAAAATAAGGGAGGTACATGGTGTAACTGGCCATAAGCTCACGATCAGCAGTAGCGCCAATGTAGCCATGTGTTACAGAGTGCACACAGGTCCAGTGCCTGAGCACACGAAATCGAGGATAAGGGCCCCTTAAACTCGATTTCGAGCTCTACTGTGTGCAGGTGCGCAAACCCTCAGTGTAGCACATCCTGACAAAAGGGCACAAGCAAGGAAGGGGCATTAGCTCAGTAGGAGCTGGTGTAGGAGGCCTCATGTAGGGGATAGGACATATAGGGATTAAGGGGTTTTCACAAGGAGAGCTGGGGCCTTGCCAGTTGCAGGTCCAGGAGGCCTGAGCAGGCCCGGAGCTTGAGTGCCGAAGATAGGGGCACAAGGAGGGCTCACCAAGTAGCAGAGCCTACCCTGGAGGTAGGTACCTCGAGCCAGGAGCTTGAGGAGCATGGCCTACCCCAGAGGTAGGCCTATATAGGTCCAGGTCTTGTTCATCATCAGACAAGTGGATCCTCATCCACTCTAGTCTTTACCATCTTTATCTATTAGTATCAGTCTCTCAAGCATTGTCACAATCACAATACAGGTAGTTGCAATTACTTTGTACAGTGTGCGAGCTCCAGGAGTTGAAGGAGCATCAGGAACATCAGGTCAGCACCATCACTGACCCTGCGACACCTACATTGTAGGTGGAACCTCAACCATGGCCCTGGAACCTACACCAGTGCCTTACACAACAGCAGTGAGGGTCTTACACTTGCTCAACATGCTCCAATTAACAACTAGTGCACCCTTGGGAGTTGGAGGTACCATTGTATTGCTCCAACAAATGTGCCATGCGACCTCTGGACAGGGTGCCAACAGGGTTAACCAATATCGAGTTTAAGGAGGCCTTAAACTCGATTTCGCACACGCGTAGTCAGATCTGCATAGCCGAACTAGTTGTCACACTCGATATTGGTCCCCAAACCTGACACCATGGAAGTAGGGGGTCAGCCACTGGGAAACCTTGAGGTACCAGTGGCTCAGGCCTTGGACTACAATCTAATCCTGGGCTTTGATGAGCTCAAAAGGTGGAAACCAAGGATTGACTGGGACACCGGGCAAGTGGATTTTGAGTCATGTCTGGGAAATGCGAAACTGAGGATAAGGGTACCCTTAAACTCGATTTCAGCAACCACCAGTGCCACACAGCCATGAATTTGTCTCGGCTACTCAATTGGTCAAGGCTGCACTGCATGATGGGCCCATAGGATTCATGCTGTTGGAGGCCCCTCTCAGCTTGCTACCAGCCTTTAGTTTCATGCCCACAGGCAACAATCATGGTGTGGAAATGGAGGTGGAGCCTGAGACCCTGATCCAAATGGAGGTACCAGCTCCATATAAGCACCTCAAAGGGGTCTTTTGTGAGGTAGAAGCTGACAAGCTGCCCCCTCACGCTGAACATGACCTGCACATTGAGCTGGTACCAGGAGGCAAACCCCCTCAGGGCCCGTTGTACCTCAAGGGACCCAAAGAGATGGCAGAGCTTAGGAAGTACCTTGAGGAGAACATCAAGAAGGGCTTCATCAGGCCCCCAAAGAGCCCTGCATGCTCACCAGTGCTCTTCATACCAAAGAAGGATGGAGGGCCTATGACTGTGTGTAGACTATCAAGGGCTCAATGAGGTCACAGTCAAGAATCATGCTCCACTGCCGCTCATCAAGGAGCAGCTGTTCCTACTCTGACAGGCCACCATCTATATGAAGCTGGATCTCAAGGCAGCATACAATCTGGTGTGTATTGCTCCAGGCAACAAATGGAAGACAGCCTTTGGTACTCAACTGGGCCTCTACAAGTACCTGGTGATGCCATTTGGGCTGGCAAATGCCCTGGCCCAATTCCAATCTCTGGTGAACCACATATATTGTGATATCATTGGTATCTATGTGGTGGTGTACCTTGATGACTTCCTCATCTTCAGTAACAGTGAGGAAGAGCATATTGCACATGTGCAGGAGGTACTAAGGCAGTTACAGGAGAACTGGTTATTTGCAAAGCTGTCCAAGTGCACCTTCCACACCAATACTGTGGAGTTCCTGGGGTACATCATCAAGCCAACTGGCATTGAGATGGACCCCAAGAAGGTACAAGTGATCAAGGAATGGCCCCTACCAGCAAGCATTCATGACATACAACATTTCCTGGGGTTTGCAAACTTCTATTGAAGGTTCATCACAAACTTTGCAAGGATTGCTAGGCCCCTGACATTGCTGGTCAAGCCAGTGGAGAGGTTCAAGAAACTACAGCTCAATGAGGAGGCCCAGGGGGCTTTCTACAAGCTGATCAAAGCCTTCACCACCACAGGGGTCTTATGACACTTCCAGTATGACAAGCCCACACAATTGGAGACCAATGCAAGTGACTTTGCAAATGCAGGAGTGCTCAAGCAAGAGCACAACCATAGATGGCACCCCATTGCCTACTACTCAAGGAAGATGACGTCGGTGGAGTGCAACTACAAGATACATGATAAGGAGCTGCTCACTGTAGTCACCTGCCTATGTCAGTGGCGTCACATGCTTGCAGGCCTCCCAACTCAGTTGGTAATCCTCACAGATCACAAAGCCCTCAAGTACTTCAAGTCACAATGTCAGATCACGGACAGGCAAGCAAGATGGGCTGTATTGCTAGCAGACTTCAACTTCATACTCCAATATCAGCCTGGAGACAAGGCTGGCAAGCCTGATGCCCTTACTCAGTGACAGGATATGCAGCCCATAGGTGAAGAGGTGGAACACAATGTTCAGCAATTATTGCTGGCTAGAGTTTTTGTGTCAGAAGCCAAAATCGAAGATAAGGAGCCCTTATACTCGATTTTGCCAAAATTGAGTTTAAGGCCCTGTTATCCTCAATTTCAGATGTGTGCCGGCAATGCAACCATGGCAGAAATTGCAAACAGTTGCCTCAAGCAGTTAGCTTGCACCTTCGAGCCCCTGGACCAGGAGCTCATGACAATGCATAAGGACCAACCTTTCAAAGACAAGGACAGCCTGTGGTACCATGAAGGAAGGCTGGTGATCCCTTGGGTCACACTACCAGGCAGACAGGGCCATGGCAACATGCAAGGAGCAGCTCAGGTGAGGGAAGGCTCCCTCTCTGTGGAGCACCTGCAATACATGGTCATGTCACAATGCCATGATGGAGCTACAGCTGGCCACAGAGGCAGGGATGCCACCCTAGAGCGGGTACAACACCACTATTGGTG
Organism: Ustilago esculenta; assembly: GCA_020827535.1. NCBI lineage: Eukaryota > Fungi > Basidiomycota > Ustilaginomycetes > Ustilaginales > Ustilaginaceae > Ustilago > Ustilago esculenta. Next base: position 417,946 of record JAAKGJ010000015.1, on the reverse strand, counting down.
GCCAGGAATGAGCACCTGGGTAGCAGACTATGTAGCAAGCTGCCCTGTATGTGCCTGATACAAGACTCCACACCACAAGCCCTATGGCTTGTTGTAGCTGCTGTCCACTCCTGAGCAGCCCTGGGGCTCAATATCCATGGACTTCATTGAGGGCCTACTGCCATCCAATGGGTACAACTCCATACTCATTGTGGTTGACCATCTCACAAAGTTAGCTGTCCTAGCTCCCACATACAAGACAGCCACCTCTCAGGACACTGCAGAGCTGTTCAGGACCCATGTGATGAAGCAATTTGGAGCCCTGGACCACATTGTCTCTGACAGAGGCTGGCAGTTCATCTCAGCAACCTGGAAGAAGTTCACAGAGGCTCTGCTCATCAAGCACTTGCTCAGTACAGCTTATCATCCACAAACTGATGGCCAAACAGAGAGGGTGAACCAAGTGGTAGAGCAGTACCTGCAAATGTATTGCAACTACAAGCAGGACAATTGGGAAGGCCTGCTACCAATGGCAGAGTTTGTGTACAACAATGCAGTGCACAGCAGCATAGGAGTATCCCCCTTCTTTGCCTGCTACAGGTGGAACCCTAGGATGCACCTGGACCTACCCCACACAGTAGGGGTGCTAGACCCAGCAAGACAAGAGTTTGCATGAGGACAGCCAGAGCTCACTCAATACCTACAGGAGCAGATCAGGCAAGCTCAAGCTCATGCAGTAGAGCAATACAACCACAAGCACACAGACATGGAGCTCCAGGTAGGAGACTTGGTGTACATTAACCATTGCAACTGGAAGACAAGAAGACCTAGCCCCAAGCTCAATACAAGGTTTGCAGGCCCATATCCTGTCATCGAGAGGGTAGGTCAATGAGCATATTGCCTGCAACTCCCACCCAAGCTCAGGGTGCATGATGTATTCCACATATTGATGTTGGAGAAGGTCAGGAGCAGTGCATTACCAGGTCATATGGAACACCAGATACAGCCTCAAATTCATGAGGAGGACCTTGACTTTGAGGTAGAGGCCATTGTGGGCAGGCAAAGTCGAGGGGCAAACCTCGAGTACAAGGTCCTGTGGAAAGGTTATCCAGAGGAGGCTGCCTCCTGGGAACCTTATGATCACCATGAGTGAAGCCTCATCCAGGAGTATGAGGAATCAGTGGGGGGAGGTGTTGACACAAGCAACTAAAGAGGAGGCTGGTGCATAAGGAGCGGGAGATAGCAAAGCCTGAAAAATACGAAATCGAGGATAAGAGCCTCTTAAACTCAATTTCAGAGCACGCCTCACAGACCAAGGAATGAGACAAACATACTGCAATCAGCTCATGTCATGTTCAGGCTTGCATCAGCAGGGAATCAAGTGTCAAGATTGCAAATGAAGGAACCTAGAGGACATGAGAGAAAAGGTTAGTAGTCTGCAGCATACTCTGTGGACTGGGGGACAAAGAACTCAAGGTTGAGTTCAGAAGGAGGAGGAGCTACAGTGGGAAAAGATGGAGTGGGGGGAGGAGCCAGGATGTCGTTGAGAGGGTCAGGAGGGCCCCCCAAAGTGGTCACGGACTCATGAGGTTGTTGCTCAGAGTACAAGTGATGGTGACAGGTCATATACTGCATGAGGGCAGCCATGACCAGGCACAACCAGTCAGCATCAAGCTCCCACACTCAATGAAGGGAGAAGTCCCAGTCCTTGTGACCACAAGGATCAAAAACGCAGTCCTTGTGGCAGACCTCACCCAGGCTATGCCCATGAGGATGAACAAGGTGGGCCCTCTCCACCCCATGATTGCCCACCTGGAACTGCCAAGGCTCAGCATCCCTGGCATACTGCTTCCCAGGGAAAGTGTGAATAGTGCATATGCACCTGACGTGTCCTGACAAATGGCAGTGTGAGCACTTGCTAGGCATGCAAAGACAGGTGCCAAAGGGGCTCACAAAGGCTGAAGGGAAACAGCTGTGGAAAAGGAGTAGGTCAGTAAAGGCCAGCAAATGCTACAAGGGGGTGGAGGAGAAGTACTTATGGTATGCCCAAGTGAGCACAGCGCTTGCACAACCAACTAGGCCAGGGCATGCAACCCTCAGTAAGACGCAGCATTACCAAGGCATGGAGCCAGTAAGCTGCAGTAGAACCTTGCTTGATCACCCACCAGCGAGGATACAGGCCTTGAGCCACCAGCAGCAGGAGGATGGGTGCTGGCAGCTCCACACTCCAAGAGGTGAGCTCAGAGAAGGTAGGAGGCCAGACTGGGGGGGGGAGGTCCTGGGGATCAAGGAGGGGAGCTGGGCAGTGACTCAGGCATGAGATGCTGCACGGCAGTATCAAAGACAGGGGTGGAGGGGCACAGGACCCCATCCACCATGGTGTCCATGGTCAGAGGAGGAGGAGGAGGAGGGTGTCAAAGCTCCTCCTCCCAATGGGCCATAGCCTCCACCAAGGTCTCCCTGAAGGCACGAGCTTCAGGGATGATGGGGGGCTCCAGCAGAACAGTGGGCCCAGCTGAAAAGGCATTGGCCATTGGGTTGTCTGGATCTAGACAATGGTGGTCACTAAAGATGGTGACCAGCCTAGTAGAATGGACCTCCTGGGCCAGGCTGGGACCAGGAGGAAGGACAGGGGGGTGGGTGGTGCTGTGAAAATGCAGCTTCACCACCAACCTCCATCAGGGTGCCGCCACTGGAGTGCCAGGCGGAGGGGTGTCGCCCCCCAGTACACTCCCCAAGAGGGGCAGATGGGCCTCTGGGGCAGGGGGAGGAGGCAACAGGGGCTCCAGAAGCCCATCCAATGGAGGAGGAGGGGAGGAGCAGTCCTCCACAAGGAAAAGGGCCCATAGGGGCTCTGAAGGGCCCGAAACAGGTGCCAAGGAGGACGAAGGGCCTGGAACAGGCACCAAGGAGGGGGTAGGTGCAGCAGCACAGTGGCCCTTGCAGGCCAAGCGCCATGAAGAAGAATTGGAATGATGAGGCATGATGATGCAATTGTTGGAGGACAGTGAGGAGGAGGTGGGAGGATAATGCCACTGGTGGCATCCAAATGAGAGTCTTGTAGGCATTGTGCAGGACTTCATTTGCCTTGATGGAGCTCAGCCCTGGAAGGTGGGGTAGTGTTACAGGGCACACACAGGCCTAGTGTCTGAGTATGTGAAATCGAGGATAAACAGGGTCTTAACCTCGATTTTGGACTCTACCTTGTGCAGGCACATAGACACCCAGCGATTTACACCAAGACAAAGGGCACAGGCAAAAAAGGGGCATTAGCTCACTAGGGCTGGTGCAGGAGGCTCCATGCAGGGAGTAGGACATATAGGAATAAGGGGTCTTTCATGAGGAGAGCTTGGGCCTCGCCGTATGCAGGTCCAGGAGGCATGAGCGAGCCTGGAGCTTGAGTACCGAGGATAGGGGTACTTAGGAGGCAAGGGTGATGGCGTGCTGTGCAGAGGAGCATGCCCTGGAGGAGGAGTGCCTCCTTGAGCTGGGTGCTTGAGGAGCAAGGATCACCCAGGAGGTGATACCTATATATGTCGAGGCCTTCCTCATCACCAGACAAGTGGATCCTCATCCACTCTAGTCTTTACCATCTTTCTCTATAAGTATCAGTCTTTCAAGCGATGTTGTGATCACAATACAGGTAGTTGTGATTACTTTGTACAGTGTGTGAGCCCCAGGAGTTGAAGGAGCATCAGTAACATCAGGTCAGCACCATCACTGACCCTGCGACATCTACATTGCAGGCAGAACCTCAACCACGGCCCTGGAACCTACACCAGTGCCTTACATAGCAGTAGCAAGGGTCTTACACTTGCCCGACATGCTCCAATTGCCAACTAGTGCACCCTTGGGAGTTGGGTGTGCCATCATATTACCTCATGTGAATGTGCCATGCAACCTCTGGACAGGGTGCCAACAGGGTTAACCTCGATTTCGCACATGCATATTTTGGATCTGTATAGCCAGACCTCGCCGCTCACTCGATATCGGCCCCAACCCTGACAGGAGGCTGCTGTGCTTAACTCGTTCTAGCATTGAGACATGGAATACATTGTGTACCCATAACTTGGGAGGGAGCTGCAGGTGATATGCTCTCCTCCCTACCTGCTCAAGCACAGGGTAGGGACCCGCAAACCTTGTTTCCAGCTTGGGACTGGGTCTCCTCATCTTCCAGTTGCAACAGTTGACATATACTAAGTCCCCAACCTTGAGCTCCATGTCTGTGTGCTTGAAGTTATACTGTTCCACTGCTCAAGCTTGAGCCTGCCTGATCTGCTCCTGCAAATTCTGGGTTAGTTCAGGCTGCCCCTTCACAAACTCATGCCTTGTGGGGTCAAGCACTCCTACTGCTTGTGGTAGGCCTGGGTGCATCCTAGGGTTCCACCCATAGCATGCAAAGAAGGGTAATACCCCAATGCTGCTGTGGATGGCATTGTTGTACACAAACTCCACCATCAGCAGCAGGGCCTCCCAGTCATCCTGCTCATAGTTGCAATACATTCACAGGTACTGTTCAACTACTTGGTTTACCCATTCTGTCTGACAATCTGTTTGTGGATGGTAAGCCGTACTGAGCAAGTGCTTGATGAGCAAGCCTTCCATGAACCTCTTCCAGGTTGCTGAGATGAACTGGTGGCCTCTGTTGGACACAATATGGTCTGGGGCTCCAAATCACCTCATGACATGAGCCCTGAACAGCTCTGCAGTGTCTTGGGAGGTAGCAGTCTTGTACATAGGGGCAAGAACTGCTAGCTTTGTGAGCCTGTCAACTATGACCAGAATAGAGTCATACCCATTGGAAGGTGGCAGCCCTTCAATGAAATCCATAGATATTGAGCCCCAGGGCTACTCAGGTGTGGACAGCAGCTACAACAAGCCATAGGGCTTATGGTGAGGGGTCTTGTATTGGGTGTATACTGGGCAGCTTGCCACATAGTCTGCTACCCAGGCTGCCATTCCTGGCCACCAGTAGTGGTGTTGTACAAGCTCCAAAGTTGCATCCCTTCCTCCATGGCCTGCAGTTGCCCCATCATGACATTGCAGCATGACCATGTATCACAAATGCTCCACAGATAAGGAACCTTCCCTTACTTGAGCTGCCCATTGTGTGTCCTTATGACCCTGTCTGCCTGGCAGCTTGCCTCATGGGATCACTAGCCTGCCTTCCTAGTACCACAGGCTGTATTTGACTTTTAAAGGCTGTGTCTCATGTATTGCAACAAGCTCCTGATCCAGTGGCTGGAAGGTGCGAGCGAGCTGCTTGATGCCACCATTTGCAATATCTGCCATGGTAGGATTTCTGTTGCATGTCTGAAATCGAGGATAATGGCGCCTTAACCTCGATTTTGCCAAAATCGAGTATAAGGGCTCTGTCAGGGTTGTGGCCTGATATCGAGTATACTGGCTGTAAGGATCGAGTGTCCAAATATGCGTGATTGAAATCGAGGATAAACAGGGTCTTAACCTCGATTTTGGCGAAATCGAGTTTAAGGGCTCCTTAACCCCAATATCGGCTAACCCTGTTGGTATCCCATCCAGAGGTTGTCCAAGTCCAAAATACGCGTGTGCGAAATCGAGGAAAAATGGGCCTTATCCATGATTTGGGCGAAATTGAGGTTAAGGCCCTGTTTATCCTCGATTTCGCGTACTCAGGCACTAGGCCTGTGTACGCCCCATAACACACCAGTGAGAGGGCTTGCGAGCACAGGGCCAGGGGGATGAAGAGAGCCCCAGCGGGGGTATGCGGGAGCCCCTCCTTCCTGGCCACACCAGTGGGTAGGGGTGTTGTTTCCTTCAGGATTGGGAACCAATCTGGGGGTAAGCGGATCTCATCGGTTCCCGCCTAGCGAACAAACAGGTCGGGGGGAAGTATTGGAAGAAGTGAACCGGCAATGGGGCTACCACTATTGGTTCAGGGATACAGGGTAAAGGGAAACCACTGATCAGCTAAGGCAAGACAAGTAGCTATCTCGACTGTGCCTTCCCTATATTGGAGGGGCTTGTAGAGCTAAGTCTGAGGATATTTCAGCTTAGATACCATATGTAGAGGATATCAGGGGGTCACAGTAGGGATTGAGGAGCAACTACCAATGTAGGCAACTTGCTCTCACAGGAGGAGAAAGAAGAAGAGAAGAGCAGACCTTGCTATGTGAGGATGTGGGAACTAGTTCAAATGACTTTCTGCAACTGTATCTACATGTGAGCTGATGTATATATGTGTTTTCCTATGATGGCAATGCCTTCTCAAGGTTGGCAATGTTGTCACTATATTGAAGGCATGAAGCCTGTGTAGGACCTTGAAGAGTATAGAGCATTGTTTAGGATCTTGAGTAGAGACAGTGAACATTAGGAACTTATCATGTATGTATGTTGTCTTTCCAACCCTTATCACATAGGAGTGTGATCCTATCTTTCCACTATATATGGTCCACACTCATCTGACACAATTTGTGTCTCAGAGATATTGGTCTGGGGTCCCTGCAATTGTGGAGTGATAGCCAAAACCAAGTAAATGTTCCCTATAGCTGAGAGTGGGGTCCCCTGGATTGGACTTTTCTTGACATGATGTGGTCTAACAGTGAGGAATTAATTTTGAGGAATATTTGATGCATACCTAGTTGCCTGTGTTGGATTCCACAATCTAACAGAGCATGCCAAAGTTGAAAAAGCGAGTGACCGTATATTCCAACAGGAAGTAGGGTACTCTCATTAGCACAATCAGGTTGACCCAGGCGAGTGGGCAACAGATCATGCCACTAAGTGAGTGCATTGGGGCATACTGCCTTGCACCCTGGGCAATAATGGAGCTGGAAGTCATACTCTGCTAGGTCTGCTTGCCAGTGGGCTTGTTGATGGTTGAGCTGCCACTTGGTGCTGAAAAACTGGAGGGCCTGATGGTCAGTGTAGATCCAGAATGGGGAAATGATCCTGTGGAGGTAGTGTCTCCATTGTGTGCAGGCCCCAACAATGGCTAGGGGCTCCTTATTGTGGATCTCGTAGTTCTGCTCTGATGGGATCATCTTGTGACTCCAATATGCAACCAGATGGAGCAGGTGGGTCCTAGAGTTGGGGGGTGAGCCCATGGGGGTTCCAGGCTGTGGGTGCCATTGGGACAGTACTGTGGCCACCACCATATTGCTGGTGTCAGTTTCAATGACCATGTCCAGGTCAGGGGAGAAATGCTTGAGGATAGGCACCTCAGTGAATGCTTTCTTGAGCACATGGAAAGTGGTGAGGGCCAATGGGGTGAGCTCCACCCACCCTGCTGGGGAGCCTTTGAGCATGCCCATGAGGGGAGCCACCACACAAGAGTAGTGGCAGATGAACTGGCAGTAGAAGTTCACAAACCCAAGGAATACCTGGATCTGTCAGATGGACTTGGGTGGTGGCCACCCAACCATGGTCTGGACCTTGGTGGGGTCCATTGCAACTCCTGGTGGGGTCACAATGTAGCCAAGGAACTCTACCTCCATGATGTGGAACTCACACTTGTCCAACACACAGTACAGCTGGTTCTGGTATAGCCAGTCAAGGACCACTGCAACATGGTGGGGGTGGTCTGCTGGGATCTCAGAAAAGACCAGGATGTCATCCAGATACATGATCACAGTGGAGTCAAGGAGATCCACCAGGATGTGATTCATCAACCATTGAAAGGTTTATGGGGTGTTGCATAACCCGAAGGACATGACTAAGTACTCAAAACTACTGTACTGCATGTGGAACACCATCTTCCACTTGTGTCCATGGGCAATGTGCATGAGATTGTAGGCCCCCTTCAAGTCCATCTTTGTGAAGATTTTCACCATGGACAGGTGGTCAAGGTGTTCCAAAATGAGGGGGATGGGGTAGCAATCCTTGATGGTGATCAAGTTGAGTGCACAGTAGTCAATACAGGATTGGAAGCTACCATCTTTCTTGGGGACAAAGAGGAGGGGGGCTGCTGCCTGGCTAGTAGATGGGCAGATGAAGCCATTGGCTTGCATCTTTGCAATGTACATGCAAAGTTCTTCCTGCTTGCAGTGGGAAAGGGAGTAGAGCAGACCATAAGGGATGGTTTTCCCCTCCTTGAGATGAATCTCATGGTTGTGTGCTCAGTGTAGGGGAAGCTGGTCCACTAGTTGGATGTCAAAGATGTTGGAGTAGGAGGTGTACTCAGCTGGGAGTTTTATCACTGAGTGTGCCCCTACCAGGGACTCATCAGTGGGTTGGGGAATGGTGAGGACATTGGAGGAGGAGGAGGTGAGGGCATGGCAGGACACAGTGGCAAATCTGAGGAGGTCTGGGGTGGTGGGGTGCTCCAGAAGACCTTGTGGGATGCAGATATCCCACATACTACTCATGTAGTTGGGGGCTGGTCTTGCACACTCTATCCAGTCCATTCCCAGGAGGATGTCATGGGAGGACATAGGAGTAACAAGGAGATGGTGGGTGCAGGTGATGAGGTGGCCATGGATAAGTATGTCCACCACAGTTTCATTGGTTGGCTGCCGCAGCCACCACCATCTCGGGAGTGATGAAGGAGGCAGTAGTGCCTGTGTTGAGGAGGGCCAGGCCTTCAGCTTGGCCCATGTGAATGATGCATTTGTAGGTGGGGAGGGTGGGGTGCCAATGGATGCTGAGAGTCTCCCCACATTGCTCTATCCACAGTGGTTTGGTCCAGTGAAGGGCCCAGAAGGCGGCTGCTAGGGCTCATAACTGGGTAGTGTTTGTGATGGGCATGGACTGGGGCCCATCAATGGCTAGTTTCCCAGCACTGAGCTTCCCTCCAAGGACAGCCTGTCAGGGTTGGGGACCGATATCGAGTGTGACAACTAGTTCGGCTATGCAGATGTGATTACACATGTGCGAAATCGAGTTTAAGGCCTCCTTAAACTCGATATTGGTTAACCCTGTTGGCACCCCATCCAGAGGTTGCATGGCATGTTCACTTGGAGCAATATGATGGCACCTCCAACTCCCAAGGGTGCACTAGTTGGTAATTGGAGCATGTTGAGCGAGTGTAAGACCCTCGCTGCTGCTGTGTAAGGCACTGGTGTAGGTTCCAGGGCTGCAGTTGAGGTTCCACCTGCAATGTAGGTGTTGCAGGGTCAGTGATGGTGCTGACCTGATGTTCCTGATGCTCCTTCAACTCCTGGAGCTTGCACACTGTACAAAGTAATTACAACCACCTGTATTGCAATTGTGACAACACTTGAAAGACTGGTACTAATAGAGAAAGATGGTAAAGACTAGAGTGGATGAGGATCCACTTGTCTGATGATGAAAAAGACCTTGACATATATAGGCCTACCTCTGGGGTAGGTCATGCTCCTCAAGCCCCTGGCTCGAGGCACCTACCTCCAGGGTAGGCTCTGCTACTTGGTGAGCCCTCCTCATGCCCCTAGCTTCGGCACTCGAGCTCCAGGCTGTTACAGAGCGCACACAGGTCTAGTGCCTGGGCATGCAAAATTGAGGATAAGGGCCCCTTAAACTCGATTTCAAGCTCTACCACCTGCAGGCATGTGGACCTCCAGGGGAGCACATCAAGGCAAGGGGGCACAAGCGATGGAAGGGCATTAGCTCAATGAGGATGGTGTAGGAGGCCCCAAGCAGGGGGTAGGACATATAGGAATTAAGGGTCTTTCACAAGGAAAGCTGGGGCCTCGCCAGTTGCAGGCCTGGAGCTCAAGTGCCGAGGATAGGGGCACGAGGAGGGCTCACCAAGTAGCAGAGCCTACCCTGGAGGTAGGTGCCTCGAGCCAGGGGCTTGAGGAGCATGGCCTACCCCAGAGGTAGGCCTATATATGTCAAGGTCTTTTTCATCATCAGACAAGTGGATCCTCATCCACTCTACCTCCCAGGACACTGCAGAGCTGTTCAGGGCCCATGTAATGAAGTGGTTTGGAGCCCTGGACCACATCATCTCTGATAGAGGCTGGCAGTTCATCTCAGCAACCTGGAAGGAGTTCACAGAGGCCCTGCTCATCAAGCACTCACTCAGTACAGCTTACCACCCACAAACTGATGGCCAGACAGAGAGGGTGAACCAAGTGGTAGAGCAGTACCTGCAAATGTATTGCAACTATGAACAGGATGATTGGGAGGGTCTGCTACCCATGGCAGAGTTTGTGTACAACAATGCAGTGCACAGCAGCATAGGAGTATCTGCGTTTGTTTGCCTGGTATGGTTGGAAGCCTAGGATGCACCCAGACCTACCCCATGCAGTAGGGGTGCTCAACCCATCAAGACAAGAGTTTGCATGAGGACAGCCAGAGCTCACACAGTACCTATAGGAGCAGATCAGGCAAGCTCAAGCTTGCACAGTAGAGCAATACAACCACAAGCACACAGACATGGAGCTCAAGGTAGGTGACTTGGTGTACATTAACTGTTGCAACTGGAAAACAAGAAGACCCAGCCCCAAGCTTGACATGAGGTTTGCAGGCCTGTACCCCATCATTGAGAGGGTAGGCAGATGGGCATATTGCCTGCAACTGCCACCCAAGCTCAGGGTACACAATGTGTTTCACATATGAATGTTGGAGAAAGCCAAGAGCAGTGCACTACCAGGCCATACAAAACACCACGTACAGCCCCAAATCCACAAGGAGGACCTCAACTTTGAGGTGGAGGCCATCATGGGCAAACATGGTTGAGGAGCCAACCCCGAGTACAAGGTCCTGTGGAAGGGGTACCCAGAGGAGGCTGCCTCCTGGGAGCCTCATGATCACCTCGAGTGCCCTAGCCTCATCCAGGAGTATGAGGAGTTGGTGGGGGGAGGTGCTAGCACAAGCAACTAAGGAGGAGGCCTGGGTGATACAGAGCTGGAATAATGAAGCCTGGGAAATGTGAAATTGAGGATAAAGACATGTTAAACTCGATTTCACTGAAACAGAGGATAAGGCCCCCTTAAACTCGATTTCAGGGTGCGCTTCACAGACCAAGGAACTATTGGAAGGAGTGAACTGGTAATGTGTTACCATTGCCGGTTCAGGGATCCTGGGGAAACCACTGATCAGCTAAGGCAGGGGCAAGTAGCTATCTCGACAGTGCCTTCCCTATATCAGAGGGGCTTGTAGAGCTAAGTCTGGGGATGTTTCAGCTTAGATACACTCCATAAATAGAGGATATCATGGGGTTGCAGTAGTAATCAAGGAGCAACTGCCAACATAGGCAACTTAGCTCATGCAGGAGGAAGAGGAGTGGAGAAGAAGAGGAAGCAGACCTTGCTATGTGAGGATGTGGGAACTAGTTTGAATAACTTTCTGCAACTGTATCTACAAGTGAGTCAATATATATATGTGTTTTCCTATGATGGCAATGCCTTCACAAAGTTGGCTATGTCTTTGCTGTATCGAGGCCATGATGCCTGTGTCGAGTCTTGGAGAGTATGGAGCATCATTTGGGATCTTGAGTAGAGACAGTGAAACATTGTGGGAGCTTATCTTTGAGTGTGTGTGTGAGGTTGCATATATATGCTATCTTTCCCTATCACGGAGGAGTGTGTTCCTATCTTTGCTAACATATACGGTCCACACTCATCTGACACAAATTGTGTCTCAGAGATATGGGTCCAGGGTCCCCACAGTTGTGGACCAATAGCCAGGATCAGGTAAGTGCAGTCTTATAGCCAGATGTGGGGGGTCCGAAATTGGACTTTTCTTGATGTGTTGTGGCCTAACAGTGTCAAAAAAATTTTGAGGAATATTGACACATCCTAGTTGCCTGTGTTGGACCTCCATGATCTAACAGATTGTTCCAAAGTCGAAAACGCGAGTGACTGTATATTCCAACAGGAACGAGGCGAAAGTTACCGCAACCAGCTCACGCCACACTCAGGCTCGTAGGGAGGGGAATCAAGTGTTGGGATTGCAATTTTGGAGACACGAGAAGAAGCTAGTAGTCCGCGGCATACTCCATGGACTGAGGGACAAAGAACTCGAGGTTGAGCTCAGGAGGAGGTAGAGGGCGGAAGAAGGAGAGGGAGCAGGAGGAGGAGGAGGCAGGACATCACTAATGGGGTCAGGAGGACCCCCAGCTGTGGTGATGGACTCGTGAGGCTGGCGCTCAGAGTACAAGCACCAGCATTGGACCATGTACTGCACTAAGGCAGCCATGACAGGGTGAAGGAAGGTTGCCTCCACCTCCCACACCCAGCGAAGGGTGAAGTCCCAGTCCTCATGGCCGCAAGGATTGAAGATGCGATCCTCACGGTGGACTTCACCCAGACCACAACCATGGGCATGCACTAGATGAGCCCGTTCGATGCCATGCTCACCCACCTGGAACCTCTAGGGCTTGGCATCACTGGTGTAATGACGGCCAGGAAAGGCCCACACAGTCCTGACGCACCCTACATGCCCAGACAAGTGACAGTGCGCACACTTGCTGGGCACACAATTGCATTTGCCAAATGGGTTGGCAAAGGCAGAGGGAAAACACCTGGACAAAGGAAGGAGGAAGTGGGGGTCAGCAAGGAAATGACAGATGGAAGGAGGACTTGGAACACTTACAGAATGTCCAAACAAGTGCAATGCTCACAAGACCAACTAGTCCAGGGCATGGAACCCTCTGTCAGTTGAAGCATCACCACGGCATTGAGGCAGTGAGCAGCAGGGGACCTGTGGTCCACAACCCACCACCGTGGGTACAGTCCCTGAGCCACCAGCAGCAGGAGGACAGGAGCCAGCAACTCAGAGCTCCATGAGGCCAACTCCATGAAGGTGGGTGGCCTCACAGGAGGAGGGGGGCCAGGGGAGTGAGGAGGGGACCTGGGCAGCGACTCCAGGGTGAGGTGCTGCACCTCAGCCTCATAAAGAGGGGTGGGGGCTTGTAAGACCCCATCCAGCACAGCGTCCATGGTAGGAGGAGGAGGAAGAGGGTGCTGAAGCTCCTCCTCCCATCGAGCCATCACTTCCGCCGAGGACTCCCTGAATGCACCAGCCCCAGGAGCAGCAGGAGGTGCTCAAGGCACAGTAGGGCCTGCGACAAAGACATCCGCCAATGGATCCTCAGGATCCAGATGGCAATGATCACTCAAAGGAGCAACCAAGCCCATAGGTCGAGAGCTCCTGCCAGCTGGGCCAGAGCTGGCAAGAGGAGAGGAGGAGGCTGCCACCAACTGAGGGTGGTGCAGCTTAACCACCAGCCTCCGTCGAGGAGGCTCTTCTGCTGCCAGAGCAGTGGGCAGGGAGGTAGGGGCCTCAAGGGGCCCTGCCAGGAGAGGAAGGTGGGCCCCTAGCACCAGGGGCAGAGTACGAGGAGGCACCAGGGCCTCCTTGAGAGGTAAAGGAGGAGGAGAGGCCTCCTCCAGAAGGAAAAGGGCCCATAAGGGCCCTGAAGAGCTGGAAGCAGGTGTTGGTGGGGACAAGGGGCCTGGAACAGGCACAGGAGGGGAGGGTGGTGCAGCAGCACGGTGGCCCTTGCGGGCCGAGCACCATGAGGAAGAAATAGAATGACAAGGCATGATCATGCAATTGTCAAGGAGCAATGAGGATGAGGTGGGAGGAAAATGCCACTGGTGGCATCCAAATGTTGGTCTTGTAGGCCAGGCACAGGACTTCATTTGCCTCGACGGAGCTCAGCCTTGGAAGGGGGAGTAGTGTTACAGAGTGCACACTGGCCCAGTGCCTGAGCATGCGAAATCGAGGATAAGGGCCCCTTAAACTCGATTTCGAGCTCTACCATGCGCAGGTGCACAAACCCTCAGTGTAGCACATCCTGACAAAAGGGCACAAGTGAGGAAGGGGCATTAGCTTGGTAGGAGCTGGTGTAGGAGGCCTTGTGTAGAGGATAGGACATATAGGGATTAAGGGGCTTTTCATGAGGAGAGCTGGGGCCTCGCCAGTTGCAGGTCCAGGAGGCCTGAGCAGGCCTGGAGCTCGAGTGCTGAAGATAGGGGCACGAGGAGGGCTCACCAAGTAGCAGAGCCTACCCTGGAGGTAGGTACCTCGAGCCAGGAGCTCGAGGAGCATGGCCTACCCCAGAGGTAGGCCTATATATGTTCAGGTCTTGTTCATCATCAGATGTGTGGATCATCATCCACTCTAGTCTTCACCATCTTTATCTATCAGTATAAGTCTCTCAAGCATTGTCGTGATCACAATACAGGTAGTTGTGATTACTTTGTACAGTGTGCGAGCTCCAGGAGTTGAAGGAGCATCAGAAACATCAGGTCAGCACCATCACTGACCCTGCGACACCTACATTGTAGGTGGAACCTCAACTGCAGCCCTGGAACCTACACCAGTGCCTTACACAACAGCAGCGAGGGTCTTACACTTGCTCAACATGCTCCAACTAACAACTAGTGCACCCTTGGGAGTTGGAGGTGCCATCGCATTACCCCAAGTGAACATGCCATGTGACCTCTGGATGTGGTGCCAACAGGGTTAACCGATATCGAGTTTAAGGAGGCCTTAAACTCGATTTCGCACACATGTAGGCAGATCTGCATAGCCAAACCAGTCGTCACACTCGAAATTGGTCCTCCAACCCTGACATGCATCTCCCCATGCTTGTTTCCCTGGTCACCCTGGCTCTCTTCAGGCTCTTGCCTGTACTCACCTAGGTCCAACTCCTCTTCCTGTAGGGGTTGGTCCTCCAGGTCATCTGGTTCCTTGTGCAGCTCCTCCACTACTGGGTGAGCTGCTACTCGAGGACCACTGGGCCTGGGCTGGGCTGCTCCAGCATTCTTGTTGGGGCAGTTGTAGGACCAATGCCCAGTTCCTTGACAGATTTGGCAGACACAGCTACCAAAGGTAGTGGGGGTCCCTGTCACTGGGAGCTTCTGGGCCAGGTGTGGGGGTAGGGGCCTGCTACCAATGCAGTCGCCTAGGCAACCCTCCATTGTTGCAGGCCGGGCCAGTGTGGTCATGCCTCCAGTAGCCCTGGGCCATGGGGCTCCTCCACTAGCTCCTGTTGTCCTTGTAGGGACTGTACTGGCTCCTGGCCTGTTCGAGCCTTGCTGGCCAGTGTCCAACCTGCTCCAAGTGGGAGTGCCAGGGTAGGTGGCAATATGACTCTTGTCAATGGCCTCAACCTCCCTGTACCAGCTCTAGGGATCCTCTGGAGGGTTCCTCTCAAACTTCTCTTGGAGGCAGTGAGTGAGGCTGTTCCTGAAGAGGAACACAATGAGTTCATTGTCATCAATGTTGGCCTGGCTTTCCAGGTCCCTGAAGCACTTTACATGGCATGTGGTGGCTCCCAGAGCATCACTCTCCATCTTGAGGCCTTGTAGCTTATTGTAGGCATCCAGCCTATCATTACAATGACTGTACTGCTCTCGCAGCCTGAGTGTGAAGAAGTCCCAGTCATGGAAGAGCCAGCCCTGTTGATTCCTGTCAGTCCTGAGCTTGGCCTTCCACCATTCTTGCGCTGTGCCTTCCATATGACTCATGGTGTAGTTGATCATGGTCTTGTGATCTACTACCCCATTATGTTGCAGCCAGGTTGTGGCTTCAATGAGGAACATCTTGACATTGTGAGCATTGAACTTGGGGAAGGGATACTTGAGGTCATTCTTTGCAGGAGGGGCCCCTTCGTCTGGCTCAGTAGTAGCTGCTGGCCTGTGCTGGGCTCTGGACCCTGTGGGTGTGGAGTACAGATCCTCATTGCTGTAGCCACAGTTACCTAGTGCTTGAGTCTCCTTGGGTGTAGGCCTAGGTAGTGGTGATGGTGTGTTAGGGTCCTGCAGCCTGCTAGCATCATACATCTCCTCAAACTTGCTACGCTTGAGGAGTTTCTCTGACTGCTTGCTCACCAACTGGATGAGCTTGTAAAGCTTCTCTGCCAGGTTGTTCTCCATCATTACAAATGTGGGGCACTACTTGGACAATCCACTCTATTGTCAGGGTTGGGGCCGATATCGAGTGAGCGGCGAGGTCTGGCTATACAGATCCAAAATATGCATGTGCGAAATCGAGGTTAACCCTGTTGGCACCCTGTTCAGAGGTCGCACAGCACATTCACATGAGGTAATATGATGGCACACCCAACTCCCAAGGGTGCACTAGTTGGCAATTGGAGTGTGTCAGGCAAGTGTAAGACCCTTACTACTGCTATGTAAGGCACTGGTGTAGGTTCCAGGGCCGTGGTTGAGGTTCTGCCTGCAATGTAGATGTCGCAGGGTCAGTGATGGTGCTGACCTGATGTTACTGATGCTCCTTCAACTCCTGGAGCTCACACACTGTACAAAGTAATCACAACTACCTGTATTGTGATCACAACATCGCTTGAAAGACTAGTACTTATAGAGAAAGATGGTAAAGACTAGAGTGGATGAGGATCCACTTGTCTGGTGATGAGGAAGGCCTCGACATATATAGGCATCACCTCCTGGGTGATCCTTGCTCCTCGAGCACCTGGCTCAAGGAGGCACTCCTCCTCCAGGGTGTTACGGGGCACACACAGGCCTAGTGCCTGAGTATGCGAAATCGAGGATAAGGGCCCCTTAAACTCGATTTCGAGCCCTACTGCACACAGGTGTGTGAACCTCCAGTGGAGCACATCAGGACAAGGGGCACAGGCAAAGGAGGGGCATTAGCTCAATAGGGCTGGTGTAGGAGGCTCCATGCAGAGGGCAGGACATATAGGAAATAAGGGGTTTTCATGAGGAGAGCTGGGGCCTTGCCAGTTGCAGGTCCAGGAGGCCTGAGCAGGCCTGGAGCTCAAGTGCTGAGGATAGGGGCACAAGGAGGGCTCACTAAGTAGCAGAGCCTGCCCTGGAGGTAGGTGCCTTGAACCAGGAGCTCGAGGAGCATGGCCTACCCCAGAGGTAGGCCTATATATGTCAAGGTCTTTTCATCATCAGACAAGTGGATCATCATCCACTCTAGTCCTTACCATCTTTATCTTTTAGTATCAGTCTTTCAAGGGTTGTTGCAATTGCAATACAGGTAGTTGTGATTACTTTGTACAGTGTGTGAGCTCCAGGAGTTGAAGGAGCATCAGAAACATCAGGTCAGCACCATCACTGACCCTGCAACACCTACATTGCAGGCAGAACCTCAACCGCAGCCCTGGAACCTACACCAGTGCCTTACACAACAGCAGCGAGGGTCTTACACTTGCTCAGCATGCTCCAACTAACAACTAGTGCACCCTTGGGAGTTGGGTGTGCCATTGTATTACCTCACATGAACATGCCATGCAACCTCTGGATGGGGTGCCAACAGGGTTAACCGATATTGAGTTTAAGGAGGCCTTAAACTCGATTTCGCACATGCATAGTTGGATCTGCATAGCCAAAACTTGTCACACACTCGATATTGGTCCCAACCCTGACACAGGGCATGCTCCTCTGCACAGCACACCATCACCCTCACCTCCTAACTACCCCTATCCTTGGTACTCGAGCTCCGGGCTTGCTCATGCCTC
Source organism: Ustilago esculenta (assembly GCA_020827535.1). Lineage (NCBI taxonomy): Eukaryota > Fungi > Basidiomycota > Ustilaginomycetes > Ustilaginales > Ustilaginaceae > Ustilago > Ustilago esculenta. Next base: position 400,605 of record JAAKGJ010000015.1, on the reverse strand, counting down.
CTGGACCTGCATACAGCGAGGCCCAAGCTCTCCTCATGAAAGACTCCTTATTTCCTATATGTCCTGCCCTCTGCGTGGAGCCCCGTGCACCAGCCCTAGTGAGTGTCAGGGTCGAGGCCGATATTGAGTGTGTGGCGAGTTTCGGCTATACAGATCCAACTACATGTGTGCGAAATTGAGTTTAAGGCCTCCTTAAACTCAATATTGGTTAACCCTGTTGGCACCCCATCCAGAGGTTGCACGGCATGTTCACTTGGGGTAATGTGATGGCACTTCCAACTCCCAAGGGTGCACTAGTTGGCAATTGGAGTGTGTCAGGCAAGTGTAAGACCCTTACTACTGCTATGTAAGGCACTGGTGTAGGTTCCAGGGCTGCGGTTGAGGTTCTGCCTGCAATGTAGGTGTTGCAGGGTCAGTGATGGTGCTGACCTGATGTTTCTGATGCTCCTTCAACTCCTGGAGCTCACACACTGTACAAAGTAATCACAACTACCTGTATTGCAATTGCAACAACCCTTGAAAGACTGATACTAAAAGATAAAGATGGTAAGGACTAGAGTGGATGAGGATCCACTTGTCTGATGATGAAAAAACCTTGACATATATAGGCCTACCTCTGGGGTAGGCCATGCTCCTCAAGCTCCTGGTTCAAGGCACCTGCCTCCAGGGCAGGCTCTGCTACCTGGTGAGCCCTCCTCCTTGCCTCCTGTGTACCCCTATCCTCAGTACTCGAGCTCTGGGCCTGCTCAGGCCTCCTGGACCTGCAGACAGCGAGGCCCCAGCTCTCCTCATGAAAACCCCTTATTTCCTATATGTCCTGCCCTCTGTGTGGAGCCTCCTACACCAGCCCTATTGAGCTAATGCTCTGTCCTCGCCTGTGCCCCTCATCCTGATGTGATCCGCTGGAGGTCCATGCACCTGCACATGGTAGAGTTCGAAATTGAGTTTAAGGGGCCCTTATCCTCGATTTCGCGTACTCAGGCACTAGGCCTGTGTGCGCCCTGTAACACCTCCCAGGATGGGTGGAGCAGGATGCACAGCCTCAAATTCACAAGGAAGACCTTGACTTCAAGGTTGAGGCTGTCATTGGAAAGTGCAGACAGGGTGCCAACCTCCAGTACAAGGTCTTATGGAAGGGCTACCCAGAAGAAGCAGCACCAGGGCAGCCATGACCAGGCAAAGGTAGTCTGTGCCCAGCTCCCAGACATGGCAAAGGGCAAAGTCCCAGTCCTCATGGCTATGAGGATCAAAGACGTGTCTTCATGGCAGACCTTGACCAGGCCATGACCATGAGAGTGCATGAGGTGGGCCCTCTCCACCCCATGCTCACCCACCTGGAACCACCACAGTTCTGCATCCCCAGTGTAGTGCTTGCCCAGGTAAGTGCGCACCATGCATGAGCAACCCACATGTCCCAATAAGTGGCAGTGGGCGCACTTGACTGGAACACAGTGGTGCTTGCCCAAGGGGTTGGCAAATGCAGATGGGAAGCATCTGAAATGCAAGTAGGGAAGGTCAGTAGGAGCTTATGGGACTCACGAAAGGGGAGGGTACTCATGGAATGTCGAGGCGAGCATAATGGAAGAAGTGAACCAGCAATGGGGCTACCACTACTGGTTCAGGGTCCAGGGGTGAAGGAAACCACTGATCAGCTAAGGCAAGGCAAGTAGCAATCTTGACTGTACCTTCCCTATATTGGAGGGGCTTGTAGAGCTAAGTCTAAGGATTTTTCAGCTTAGATACACTCTGTATGTAGTGGATATCAGGGGTTTGCAGTAGGGATTGAGAAGCAACTACCAGTGTAGGTAATCTTGCTCTCACAGTAGGAGGAAGATAAAGAAGAAGGGGAACAAACCTTTCTATGCGAGGATGTGGGAACTAGTTCAAATGACTTTCTGCAGCTGTATCTACATGTGAACCAAAGTATATATATGTTTTCCTATGACAACAATGCCTTCTCAAGGTTGGCAATGTCATCACTATATTGAAAGTATGAAACCTGTGTAGGATCCTGAGAAGTATGGAGCATTGTTTGGGATTGCAAGCAAAGACAGTGAACATTGGAAACTTATCATGTATGTTGTGTTATCTCTCCTATCCTTATCATGGAGCAATGTGATCCTATCTCTCCATTCTGTACAGCCTAAGCTCATCTGACACTAATTGTGTCTTAGAGATATTGGGCTGGGGTCCCCATGAATGTGGAGTGATAGCCAAAACTGGGTAAATGTTCCCTATAACCAAGGGTGGTGGTCTTAACAGTGGGGATTTAATTTTGAGGAATTTTGATGCATGCCTAGTTGCCAGTGTTGGATTTCCACAATCTAACAGATCATGCTGAAGTCGAAAACGCAAGTGACTACATATTCCAACAGTCGGGTTGGAGGTGCTTGGTGCGGAGCAACACCAGATCCCCCGGGTGGAAGCAGACATTGGTCCTCTGACAGTTGAAGGCAGCTACCATTGCCTTGTTGGCCCAGCAGATACCCTCTTGACATTAGGCTAGGAGGCAGGCAGTGGGGGAGGCAATGGTTGGTGGGGTGAGGTGTGGGTGAACCTGAGGTGCAAACAACAAGGTTGCATGGTTCAGGGTGGTATGGGTAGTAGTGGAGGGCCAGTTGTTGAGGGCTAGTTGAGCCAGTGGGGGGAGGGTGGCCTAATTGGAGTGGTTGTATGCCATGTATAAGCATAGGAAGAGTTTGAGGGACTGGTTAGTCCTTTCTGTTTGCCTGTTGGTCTGTGGGTGGTAGGTGGAGGAGAAGGAGCCATGTACCCAGAGGAGGCAGAGGAGTTCCCCCCACACAGAAGAGACAAAGGTGGTTCCCCAATCTGACTTGATGGTGTTGGAGAGGCCAAAATATGTGAAGACAAACCAGTGGAGTTGCTGAGCCAGCATAGCTGCATCATCCTTCTTTGTCGCAGGGATGAAAACTGTGTACTTGGTGAGGTGGTCCACCATGACCAGTATGGTGTCATATGTGCTCCCTCTGAACTGGGACAGTGGGAGGTCCATGATGTGGTCCATTGTAATATTGGCCCAGGGATGACTTGGGGGGGCGGACAACAAGAGGTAACCATATGGCTTGTGCCATGGGAACTTGGCTCAATGGCAGGCAGCGCAGGTGCAGACAAAGTCAGCACAATCCTTTCTGAGGGTAGACCACCAGAAGTGGTGATGCACCTGTTTGAGGGTGGGTCATGGGCCCAGATATCCAGCCAAGGGGTGGTCATGTACCAGCAAGAGGGCCTGTGAGCACAGGGCTGGGGGAACAAAGTGTTGGAATACATGGTCACTCGCTTTTACGACTTTGGCATGATCTGTTAGATCATGGAATTCCAACATAGGCAACTTGGCACATGTTAATTCTCAAAACTAATTCCTCCTGTTAGGACCACCAATTTCAACAATTGGTGAACCTCAACACATTGAGCAAGTAACCCAATATCTGGACACCACTCTCAGTTACAGGGAACATTTACCCAGTTTTGGCTATCACTCCACATTCATGGGGACCCCAGCCCAATATCTCTAAGACACAATTAGTGTCAGATGAGCTTAGGCTGTACAGAATGGAGAGATAGGATCACATTGCTCCATGATAAGGATAGAAGAGATAACACAACATACATGATAAGTTTCCAATGTTCACTGTCTTTGCTTGCAATCCCAAACAATGCTCCATACTTCTCAGGATCCTACACAGGTTTCATACTTTCAATATAGTGATGACATTGCCAACCTTGAGAAGGCATTGTTGTCATAGGAAAACATATATATACTTTGGTTCACATGTAGATACAGCTGCAGAAAGTCATTTGAACTAGTTCCCACATCCTCGTATAGCAAGGTCTGTGTTACAGGGTGTACACAGGCCTAGTGCCTGGGCACGCGAAATCGAGGATAGAGGGCCCTTAACCTTGATGTCAGACTCTACTGTGTGCAAGCGCATATACAGAGGGTGAGTTAGGCCACAAAGGGCACAGGCAAGGAGATGGTGTAAGAGGCCCCACAAAGGGAGTAGGAGATATAGGAGTTAGGAGCTTTCACAAGGAGAGCTTGGGCCTCGCCATCAGCAGGTGTGGGAGGCCTGAGCAGGCCCGGAGCTCGAATACCAAGGATAGGGGTACTTAGGAGGCAAGGAGGAGGACTCGCTATGTAGACAAGCTTGCCCTGGTGGCAAGGTGCCTCCTCAAGCCAGGTGCTCAAGGAGTAGGGCATACCCAGGAGGTAATGCCTATATATGTCGAGGTCTTCTTCATCATCAGATGAGTGGATCCTCATCCACTCTAGTCTTTATCATCTTTACCAAATAGTTTCAGTCTTTTCAGTCTTCAGTCATCAATTAGCAGTTGCAATAAAGGTAGTTGTGACTTATTGGTATAGTGTGTGAGCTCCAGTAGACGTAGGAGCCTCAACAACATCAGGTCAGCACCACCACTGACCCTGTGACACCTACATCGCAGGCAGAACCTCAACTGTGGCCCTGGAACCTACACCAGTGCCTTCACACATCATTACAAGTGTCTTACACACTCACAAACACACACAGGTACCAATTAGTGCACCCTTGGTACTAGGTGTGTAGATTGTATTAGGATATTGAACATGCCATGCAACCTCTGGATGGGGTGCCAACAGGGTTAGCCAATATTGAGGTTAAGAGGCCCTTAAACTCTATTTTGCCCAAATCGAGGTTAAGACCCTGTTTATCCTCGATTTTGCACATGCGTAATTGGACACTCAATCCTCAAGGCTAGTATACTCGATATCAGGCCTCAACCCTGACAGTCTGCTCTTCTTCTTCTTTATCTTTCTCCTATTGCGAGAGCAAAGTTACCTATGTTAGTAGTTGCTTCTCAATCTCTACTGCAACCCTCTGATATCCTCTACATACAGAGTGTATCTAAGCTGAAATATCCTCAGACTTAGCTCTACAAGCCCCTCTGATACAGGGAAGGCACAGTCAAGATAGCCACTTGCCTTGCCTTAGCTGATCAGTGGTTTCCCCAGGATCCCTGAACCGGCAATGGTAACACATTACCAGTTCACTCCTTCCAATACACCCCCCCAACTCCTCAACCCGTGCCTGCAATCCCTCCAGGAGCCGCTGCACCTTGACATGCTGGAGGCACATGTCAGGATTGGGGCAACGCTCCCGCCCCACACCCTCCTCCCTCCACCAGGCCAGCAGGGTGTCATACACCTCCCTGTGGAGAGCCTTGACTGCAGGGTCCCACCCACCTACCAGTGACTCTGTGGGAGACTGGGGGAAAAAAGAGGCAATCCACAGCAACAGTATCCACTCCACATTGCCCACAGCCCTCCCACCAAGACTTACTAATCATGCCCATGTTGCATGGGTGGGACTTGTTCTGGCAGTGGTGGCAATGGGGCTTATTGGGCACCTGCTCACAGGGCACCCCATGCCTGCCATCCACCACCATGCAACTGTAGCACCATGTCCAAGTGGGCTGCCAAAGCTCATCCACCTCTGGTAAACCCAACAGAAAGAAGGAGTCAGCTGAGCCCCACGCAGTTACCAACCCAACAGACTGCAGTACTCACTGTCCTCCACCTCCGCTGCGGTCAGCATGGGCACACTACCCCCTGCAAGCCACGGATGGAAAACCATGGCCAAGGCAACATGCCCACCCCCTGTGCCTGCAAGCACCTTGGGGGAAGACCCGGGGAAGTCCCCCCTGTCCACCTCTGCCTTTGCGGAAAGCCCACCAACCATGGGTCCTTCCCCCATCCTGGCCCTACCTCCTGCCCCTCCCCATGGAACCTCCATGCCCCCCTCGTCCTCATCCGACGTGATCTCTATTGGGGTGTCTGCCCCCCAGACCCATTTTGGCAGCCGCCTGGTGGTAGAACCCATGGCCCTCTTGGCAGGCTGCCAATGTGGGTCCTCATTGGGGACCACCACTCCCCCCAACCCAGCCAGGGGAACTGTATAGATGGCAGGTGTCCCCATGGGCCAAACTATGGGGGGGCTCCATTGACCACCCACCCTGTAACCATGGCAAGAAGAAATAACAGAAGGAGGGAAGAGCAAGAGTCAGTGTACCTGTGCTTCCCACACATCCACAGTTGGTACTTACCCACCACATGGAAGCTTGCACCTGCCACAAGTGCTTCCACCCCCTCACTAGCCCATGGGGGTCCATATGGTGGGTGGGGAGCCCATGCTCATGCCACCACAAGTCTGCCTCCCTCCCCTGCATTGTCGCCCACCACATGGTAGTCATTGACTCCATGGTGGGAAAGAAAAAAACCAGTGGTGGATGTCAGTTCCACATTCACTGTGCCCAAAGTCTGAGGAGGCACTTACCATTGTCCATAGAAATCTCCTCAATGTGGGTGGACCCCATGGTGGGGAGCCTGCCATCTCTAACAATTGGTCAAGAAGACATGTTGGTGAAGAAAGGAGGAAGGGAAGGAGGACCTGGCAGGGCAAAGGCCCTTATATCCCCCTGGCTCATGTGCCCTTTGGACCGAGTTCTCTGCCTGATCAGTGGACTGACACATGCAGGGTGTGGATGTGACCCTTTGTGCAGGCTGTGCTCTTTGGTTGCAGGTGGACAATGCATTGCCTGTAACCCCTGGCTCCTGGCATGGGATGGTGCATGTTGGTGTTGCAGGCTCCCAAATGAAATGGGGTCTGACTGCAGCCCACACAACCAATGGTACCTGCGCCACACACCATGAAGTCACTCGCCCCACCCATGGGCCCTCTCCCCCCATGCAACCCACAGAGCTCAGTTGCTTGATGGGTGACCATGACAAGTGTGCCCCCTAGTTCCACACCACCTGCAACAGGGTGGCCATGCCCCCCTGTCTGGGACGATGCCACTGTGGCGGCAATCAGGGCCCAGCAGTGGACCACCAGGCTCCACCAGGGGGGTAGTGTTACACCCCACTCACCCATCAGACTTGTGAGCCCCAGGCATGTGACTCAGCCAGGGAGACAGCCTCAATCACCATTGACAGCTCACTGCAATGGCAGGGACTCCCATATATGTTGCCTGCTCCCTCCCACAAGGTTCCCTCAAACCCTTGTCATGTGTAATACTCAGTTTGCTCATTAGCAACCTAGTTGATACTATTGACCCCTCCCATGGTACCCTACCATTGACCAGTGTGCCCATGGCCTCTCCTTTCCCACCAACACCAACTGACCATAGCTGTTCACGGTTCTCAGATCCTATGGTCCTAACAGTGGCCTCATGGGTAGGCCTGTGCCAGTCTCCTGGATGAGCTTCATCCGCTGCTCCACCTGGATGGCCTCATTGATGAATTCCTTGATGTTGCTTGTGCATTGGCCCACCAACCATTTGCAGAGTCAGTTGCTCAGACTACACTCAAAGAGCACAACCATCTGGTCCTCATCTGTGGCATGGGCCTTGGAAGCCAGAGATAGGAACTTGGCAGCATGGTCAGCCACTGGGCCCTGCTGCTTCAGGCAAAGCAGTTGGATGCACATGGTGTAACCCAGGTCTGGGTCCCCATAGACCTGTCTAAGGTCTTTGCAAAAAGTGACCCAGTTCTCATCCACAGGATGGGTTCTTGCAACTGCTGGAGGTTATGGATTTGTGTGTGTGGGATCCCCATCATGTTACCTATGGCAAAGAGAACCTTGCAGGCCTTGGTAGGGAACTTGGACAGGTTTGCAGTGAAGTTGAGCTTGCACTGGTTGAGGAAGTTCTCTAGTTCATTGCGGGAACCATCCCATTCTGGGGTGATGATGTGCAGTTCCCCATCCTTGGGGGGATTGGCAAGGGTGCTCTCCCATGTGAAGGGAGTAGGCTCTGGCATTGGAGGTGGGGGAACCACAGGTTGGACCCTCTCCTGGAGGAGGAGTCACAGGAGGTCCATCACCTCTTGGCAGGCTTGGGCCTCCTGATGGAGCAGTTGGACCACTTCCCCCAGGGTTGCTTTGCCTGGAGCAGAATCTTGTGGAGGGGCTGTGGTTGAGTCTTCATTGGTCCCAGCCTCATTGGTCAGGAAGCAAGGAGTTTGAGGGGGCATGCTGATGGCATTGACCTGCAGGGGTAGGTTGCATGTAATGTTACAAACATAGTATCTAAGAACCACAAGTGGCTACAGTCAAGAGGTGTAGGCAGGAATGGAGAGGCTGTGTGCATGCTGGTCAACAGGGGGATACTGTGGAGAGGTCTAAAGTATTGACTTGGCTGCTATTGAGCAAACTAAGTAATACATGCAACAAGGTTCTGGGGAATCTTGTGGGGGGGAGGGTGCAAGTAGAGTTGTTCCGTCTACCATGGAGTGCTGCAGGTGATTGGGGGCCCTTGGTAGGTCATGTGTGGGGCCGGAATGGTGCATCGCGTGCAGGCCTAACAGGTCAAGTTGTAACGGTCTACCCCATCACTCTCACACCATGCACCATCTCCATACACCATCCAAAACTGGAAGACCTTTGGTGCACCATCACAGCACCTAACACACCTCCACAGACTTAGTCACACCACTACAGGCTCAAGCCCTGCCTGCACCATCACATTGTTGTGGGCCCAAGACACTGATATGGGCCCTGGCACACTGGCACCTATAGGGAAGAGCCCAGTCACCCTGGCATCCCATACATGATGGAACTCACAGGCTCCCCAGCATAGGCTCCTGGGGCCCTCATATATACAGCTCACTTTGCTTAGCTCTCATCACTCCTTAGCACACAACCACCACCATCCTTTCTTTGTACATCCTTTTCCTCCAAATCCCACTTCTTTCCTCACATTCCTTTCTGTCCCACTTCCCCCACAGTCAAGTCTGATCAACTTGACCTGTATCCTGATCTTATTGAACACAATTAGAAGGCTGTCAAGGAGACACCTGCTACACACCTGTTAGTTCCCACAAGGGTCAAACATGAGGGGTCTAACACTTGGAGTTAGACTTAGACAAGGCTTAGGACAACAATGCTGGTATTAGGTTTCAAGGCAATGCTGGCAGCTGCTGGTATCTTGCCTGGCCCAAAGCCAGTTTGGAGTGTGTTCAGGTCTGTGATGCTTCTCTACAGGCAATGAGGAGCTTGTCAGTGGTGATCTCAATGGTGTACAAGTGGACCAGTTTGGCAACTGCAACAAGAAACACAACCACAGTCAGGCTAAGCTGTTGGGGCTAGTGTAGCTGATGTTCAACAATCACAACTTCAGCCACCTCTCACACTTGATCACATGCTTCAGATCACTGCCATTGGGGCAATTCAATGGTAACATTCCAACAAGTTAACACAAAGGGTGGTATGCTGGAGGCCACAATCCTGTGGAGTACTGCTCAGAGGGGTAACATAGAACAGATGCCGGCCAGAAGTGGTGAACCTGAGAGTTAACACTGTTGGTGTATCATGCCCCCATGACTCTTCTGTGCGAGAGGGACAGACTCCTGCACGAGTCACTCCATCCATCCAATTCTGTGCCAATTCCCTCCATAATTGCATACATGCTCCATTCGCGTGTATGCAGTCTCTTGAGCTTCTAATGCGCGTTTCCACTTTTGTTTCCCCTCATAGCCATACAGACTGTATGCATGTCACATGAAGATCCCTCTCTGACCACACTGGTCCCAAGAAGAAGCTGCTTGACAGTGATACCTTCTCCACCACCATTGCTGCCACTGCCCAACCTGCACCACCACCTCAGCCCTTCAACAGTCGCATGGTAGGTGCAGGGCTTTGCTCCTCTCCGCTCCCTCCCAGGCGGACATGGGCAAAAAGTATAGGCCAATCGCACCAAAAACTCGCCAAACTGAGCAACATTGTGTTCCTGAAAGCAAAAACTTCTTTTTTGAGCTCGATCGAGCTGGGCGAGTCTGGCATTTTGCACTTTGAATCAGGGCGCGTCCGCAATGAAAACTCTGAAAAAAGGGGCCTTTTTTGTGCTTTGGAGAGGTGATTTTGGTCAAAACTGGTCAATTTCGACGGTTTGGTGCGTTCATTTTTGCAACTTTGGCATTTCATTCCGCGTGCAGTTAGCTCTCAGTTGGTCGGGCGCGGTCCAAAAAAAATGCAATTCCCTTACAAAAAACGCCGTTTGTCACATGCATACACCCTATATGCGCTTGAAATGTTAGGAAGCACGAAGCTGGTGCGGATGTATGCGTGCGAAACGTGCATGTATGCGGGGCAGTCAGAGCAAGGAGAAGGAAGTGCGAGCGAGCGCGAGACATCTTGCTGTCTCGTACGAGAAGTATGTGTGACGATGAGTCTCTCTCCCACCTTGAAAAGTTGACGGGTTGGCTGGGCAACTTGCGCGCATAGCTTCTACAAAAGTTCATTGTCGAGACACACACCGTTTGAGGATCGGCTACATGGATGGGGAAGCAGACCATTCAGTCGAACTTGTTTGTGCATCTCTCCAATCGTGTGCTTGGATATGCACCTCGACGCGGTAATTTTTTAACAGAGATGTTAAGACGTTCCATTAGAACAGCCGGAAAACAATATCGAGCTGTATGCAGCCTGCGTGAAAACCTACATGCCTCTATGCAATCTATGCATGCGAGGCTGTTCACCTTGTTGATCCAAGGCGCAAAGATGGCGAGGCTGGCAACTGATCGGATCAAACCAATGCCTACTGTAGTTTGCGTTCGTGTTGTATATAAGAGGCTCCCCTGTTCAAGCACGGGCCGATGCATCCACACTCCTCCCCGCTTTCTCTTCGCTCTTCGCTCTTCCCCCTTCCCTCTGCGCTCCACGCTTCGCTCTTCGCTCTTCGCTCTTCACTCTTCCCCCTTCCCTCTTCGCTCTTCGCTCTTCCCCCTTCCCTCGTCGCTCCACGCTTCGCACTTCGCACCATGGTCGTAGTGAACTCAAGCTTCCTCGGCCGCTCGAGCTCGGGCTCTTTACACCTCACCAATACCGGGTTCTTTACTCTGCCGACCATCGCCATTTCCTCATATTCCAGCCAGGCGATGGTTCGATACGGCGTGAAGGGAGGTTGTGGGCGCTTACCGTGCGGGTGTGTTTGCGTTCTGGGTAGGTAGTTGGTTCGGCGTGTACGATTCAGGTTTGCCTTTGATAGAAGCTTAGTCGCACGAGACGTAGCGGTACGCCCAACACTGTCCAGGAATGTTATTGGCCGGCGATGTAACATCTCCGAATCGCGCGTGTGGTTCATTGCTGATGGTGCAGCTCATCTTTGTCTTTCTCTCTCCTGTGGCAAGTCGAACGATAGCGCCCGAGAGGATCGATCGAAGCAAAGTGCCAACAAACGCTCGCGGCGAGGATTCAGCTCTCGATAAGCCGAGCGAGGCTGAGCGCAGATTTGTGAGATCGGCGATCTAAACAGCAGATACTTGCGCTTTTGCCACCCGATCCATCTCTAACCACCGGGGTGTGATGGTGTGGATGCATCCTCGTCGATAACCACGGGTTGGAGGGGCGAGGCTCGAGCGAGATCGAAAGGCATATCTGAGTGAGTCATTTTTGAATGGGAAGGGGGAGACGGATGACTTCCCTCTGGATGCTTTCCATACCACCATGTATCATACACATCCCCCATCGAACGATACTCATATCGTTGGAGTCATTGGGACGATCATGATGCATGTTCTCCTACTCTCCCTTTCGCTTCTCTACATCGGCATTACTGCTAACGCCTTCGCCTCACCACTCGGAACGCTTCCACGACCAATCTCGTCACTCAACCTTGTTCGCTTCTTCGACTGCGTCAACTCCACCCTCCACCCAACCCACTTCCCTCGAATATATGCTCGAACACGATCGAATCACCATGCTAGCCGAAGCCTACCTTGTCGAAACATCAGGGAGCCAAACCTTTGTGGAATGCAATCAAGTGTTTGAAAGCGGTGCGGTTACCACGGACTACCTCGGTTTTCTCCAAACCGATCAGCATATTAGTGGGAGTAGAGTGGTGGATTCAGAGTGGGATCACACGGTGGTGGTCAGCTATATGGAAGAAGATGATGGGGAGGAGGCGGGTGGTGGGAGTGTGGATGTGGCGATGCCTTTGACGGGGGAGAGTGTTCGGTGTTTGTTGGGAGAGTCCCCCCCAACTTCGTCTCGTTGATGTCTCGTGCGATAAGGCACGTGACTGCGTCCGCTAAGCGAGCTTGGGTGCCATCACCCTCTTCACGTGACGACAGTTTGTGGCTGGATGCGCGCTGGAGACCCCTGTAAACTATTTTTACTCATTGCGTCCCTCTTGAATCCTAACATCAACCATCTGAGCCACAATTGGTAGCTTCTGAACACAACACCTAGCATACATCAGACACATATGGTACTATACAGAAAATATTCCATACAAACCCCAACATGAATGCTAACTTTGGACATGATTTGGCAACACTTGGAGGGGTGGTGGGCTCAATGCATGCACCCCAGCAGTCAATGCAATGTATGCAGGATGACTCAGTCAATCTGGGAACTGGACCAGTTCCTATGGCCAACTTGTTGCAGCCTTTGGGCCCTAACACAGATGTGTTGGCACTCTTGACTATGGTTGTGGACCTTCAGCAACAGTTACTAGGCTAAGTGCACAGTTGGGTACTCTAGCTGCACTCACAGAGCCTACTCAGGACATTAGGGCACATTGAAGTGTGCCAATCAACAAACCCTCAGTGTTCTTGGGCTCTCAGGCTAATGATGCAGTGAAAACCTGGCTGATGAAGATCCGAGACAACATCAGATACTATTTGCTTAGATGTTAGACCCACAGCAATCATACACATGCCCCAACCGGGGTAAGCACCCAGATCACCATTGGACACCCCACCCGCACATGACCCCTCAGGGAAGCACCCACAATCACCCCGGCACACAACCTTATACTCATTCCTGTCACCCCCGCGAGGTTCCCTTGGAACTGTTACAGGGCGTACACAGGCCTAGTGCCTGAGTACGCGAAATCGAGGATAAACAGGGTCTTAACCTTGATGTCAGACTTTACCACACACAGGCATGTAGACACAAGGCAAGCTGGACCACAAGGGAGGGCACAGGCATGGAGATGGCACAAGCTCAGTGAAGCTGGTGTAAGAGGCCCTATGAAGGGGTAGGAGATATAGGAAATAAGGGGTCTTTCATGAGGAGAGCTTGGGCCTCACCATCTGCAGGCCCAGGAGGCATGAGTGGGCCTGGAGCTCGAGTACCAAGGATAGGGGTACTTAGGAGGCAAGGGGGATGGCTTGCTATGTTGATGAGCTCACCCTGGAGGCAAGGTGCCTCCTCAAGCCAGGAGCTCGAGGAGTAGGGCTTACCCAGGAGGTGATGCCTATATATGTTGTGGTCTTCTTCATCATCAGATGAGTGGAACCTCATCCACTCTAGTCTTCATCATCTTTGTTACTTAGTTACAGTCTTTCATTCAACATATCAGTTGCAATACAGGTAGTTGTGATTACTTTGTATTGTGAGCAAGCTCCAGGAGTTGAAGGAGCATCAGCAACATCAGGTCAGCACTATCACTGACCCTGCAACACCTACATCACAGGCAGAACCTCAACTGTGGCCCTGGAACCTACACCAGTGCCTTCACATATCAGTATGAGTGTCTTACACTCACACAAACATGCTCTATTGCCAACAAGTGCACCCTTGGTGATTGGGTGTGTGCTTGTATTATTCCCAGTGAATGTGCCATGTGACCTCTGAGTGGGGTGCCAATGGGGTTAGCCAATATTGAGGTTAAAGACCCCTTAAACTCGATTTCGCACACGCGTATTTGGATAGCCGATCCTCAACGTCGCTTACTCGATATCAGCCTCAACCCTGACAGGAAACTCCTCACATGTATTACTTAGTTTGCTCATTAGCTGCCAATTTGATACTATTGACCCCTTCCCACAGTGCCCCACCATTGACCAGTGTGCCCACAGCCTCTCCATTCCTGCCAACACCAATTGACCATAGCTGCTTGCAGTTGCCAGATCCTACAGGCCTAACATAACATTACATGTGACCTACCCCTGCAGGTTGACACCATCAGCATGCCCCCTCAAGCCCCAACCAATGAGGTTGGGACCAACAAAGACTCTACCACAGCTCCTCCACAGGAACCTACCCCAGGTGAGGCAACCCTCAGGGAAGTGGTCCAACTGCTCCATCAGGAGGCCCAAGCCTGCCAGGAGGTGATGGACCTCCTGTGACTCTTCCTCCAGGAGAGAGTCCAACCCATGGCCCCACTGTCTCCAATGCTGGAGCCCACTCCCTTCACATGGGAGGACACCCCCACTGAGCCTCCCAAGGATGGGGAATTGCATATCATCACCCCAGAATGGGATGGCTCCCACAATGAATTAGAGAACTTCCTTGACCAGTGTGAGCTCAACTTCACCGCAAACCTGTCCAAGTTCCCTACCAAGGCCTGCAAGGTGCTCTTTGCTGTAGGCAACATGATGGGGATCCCATGCACATGAATTCAGAATCACTGTCAGTTGCAGGAGCCCATCCCATGGCTGAGCAACTGGAATGCCTTTTGCAAGGACGTTTGATGGGTCTATGGGGACCCAGACCTGGGTTACACCACACACATCCAGCTACTCTGTTTGAAGCAGTGGGGCCCAGTGGCTGACCATGCCACTGAGTTCCTGTCACTGGCCTCCAATGCCCACACCACAGACAAAACCCAGATGGTCACACTCTTCAAGTGTAGTCTGAGTGACCAGCTCCATGAACAGTTGGTGGGCCAATGCACCAGCAGCATCAAGGAGTTCATCAATGAGGCCATTTGGGTCAAACAGTGGATGAAACTCATCTGGGAGACCAGTACGGGTCTACCTGCAAGGCTGCCTCTGACAGCCCATCACCCCATCCTCTCCTCCCAATTGCCCACCAAGACAGAGGAGTGCAAAGTGGAGCACTGCCCAGATCACCCCCTGTCCCTTTGCATGACCCCACTTGGGACACCATGGAGCACCTCTGGCAGGCACTGACAAGCCAACAACCAGTGCTATGGGTGCAGGGGAGATCACCTTGTGTGGGTTTGCCCAAAAGCCCTACAGACCTCCACTCTGCAAGCCAACATGCTCCTGGTGGAAGAAGCAACTGGCACTCTCTTGGTCAACCCTCTGGAGGAGCTCCTCATTAGCAAGGACTCAGTTGGGTCATCCTTGGAGGGTAGCTTGGCATTGGGAAACTAGCCATTTATGGGCCGTGGTATGTGCCCATCACAAATGCTACCCAGTTGTGCACCCTAGCAGCAGCCTTCTGGGCCCATTGCCAGACCAAACCACTGCAGGTAGTGCAATGCAGGGAGACTCTCTGCATCCATTGGCACCCCACCCTCCCCACCTACAAATGCATCATCCAGGTGGGCCAGGCTGAAGGCTTGGCGCTCCTTGACACTGGTGCTACTGCCTCCTTCATTACTCCCAAGATGGTGGTGGCTGCTGTGGCCACCACCACACCCCTCTGTCTCCCTCTTACTGTTTCTTTCATCCATGGAAGTTCCTCCACCATAACTCTTGAAACTGTGGCAGACATACTTATCCATGGACACCTCATCACTTGCACCCACTGCCTCCTTGTCACTCCTATGTCCTCCCATGACATCCTCCTAGGGATGGACTGGATAGAGCATACAAGACCAGCCCCTGACTACATGAGTAGTCCATGGGACATTCACATCCCACAAGATCTTCCGGAGAGCCCTGTCAGGGTCGAGGCCGATATCGAGCATGTAGCGAGTTCTGGCTATACAGATCCAGATACATGTGTGCGAAATTGAGATTAAGAGGCCCCTTATCCTCGATTTCACCAAAATCGAATTTAAGGCCTCCTTAAACTCAATATCAGTTAACCCTGTTGGCACCCTGTCCAGAGGTCGCACAGCATGTTCATGTGAGGTAATACAATGGCACTCCCAACTCCCAAGCGTGCACTAATTGGCAATCGGAGCATGTTGAGTGGGTGTAAGACCCTCACTACTGCTATGTGAGGCACTGGTGTAGGTTCCAGGGCTGTGGTTGAGCTTCTGCCTGCAATGTAGGTGTTGCAGGGTCAGTGATGGTGCTGACCTGATGTTGCTGATGCTCCTTCAACTCCTGGAGCTTACACACTGTACTAAGTAATCACAACTAACTGTATTGCGATTGTGACGACACTTGAAAGACTGATACTAAAAGATAAAGATGGTAAAGACTAGAGTGGATAGGGATCCACTTGTCTGATGATGAAAAGACTTTGACATATATAGGCGTACCTCTGGGGTAGGCCATGCTCCTTGAGCTCCTGGCTCGAGGCACTTGCCTCCAGGGCAAGCTCCGCTGCTTGGTGAGCCCTCCTCCTTGCCTCCTTCATACCCCTATCCTTGGTACTCAAGCTCCAGGCCTGCTCAGGCCACCTGGTCCTGCAGACAGTGAGGCCCCAGCTCTCCTTGTGGAAACCCTTACTTCCTATATGTCCTACCCTCCACGTAGAGCCTCCTACACCAGCCCTATTGAGCTAATGCCCCTTCTTCACCTGTGCCCTTCATCCTGGTGTGAATTGCCGGATGTCTACATGCCTGCATGCGGTAGAGCCCAAAATCGAGTTTAAGCGGCCCTTATCCTCAATTTGGGGTGAAATTGAGGTTAAGACCCCTGTTTATCCTTGATTTTGCATGCTCAGGCACTAGGCCTGTGTGCGCCCTGTAACAAGCCCCACCACCCCCAACCTCCTCAGACTCACTGTCATGTCTTGCAGCACTCTTGCCTCCTCCTCCTTTGATGTCCTCATCCTTCCCCAACCCACCAATGAACCCCCTGTAGGGGCACATCTGGTGACAAAACTCCCAGCTGAATATGCGTCCTACTCCAAAGTTTTTGATGTCCAACAAGCAGATCAGCTTCCCCCACACCAAGCACATGACCACAAGATTCATGTTGAGGAGCGGAAGACCATCCCCTATGGTTTGCTCTACTCGCTTTCCCCACTGTGAGCAGGAAGAACTTTGTGTGTACATCACAAAGATGCAAGCCAATGGCTTCATCTGCCCATCCACTAGCTGGGTGGCTGCCTGCCTCCTCTTTGTCCACAAGAAAGATGGTAGCCTCCGACCCTGCATCAACTACTGCACACTCAATGCAATCACCATCAAGGATTGCTACCCCATCCCCCTCATTTCGGAGCACCTTGACAACCTTTCCACCACAAAAATCTTCACCAAGCTGGACTTGAAGGGGGCCGTACAACCTTGTGTGCATTGCCTGTGGACATGAGTGGAAAACAGCATTTCCACACACAGTATGGTAGTTTTGAGTATGTAGTCATGCGCTTCTGGTTATGCAACACCCGCATCAAACTTTGAGTGGTTGATGAATCACATCCTGGTGGACGTCCTCAACTCGACTGTAATCATGTATCTGGACAACATCCTGGTCTTCTCCAAGACCGTGGTGGACCACCCGCTGCCACATTGCGGGCAGTACTTGACCGACTATGCCTTAACCAGCTGTACTGTGCACCAGATAAGTGCGAGTTCCATGTCATGGAGGTGGAATTCCTCAGCTACATTTGTGACACCACACAGAGTCACAATTGGACCCCCCCCCCCCCCCCCCCCACTAAAAGTGTGGACTGTGGTTGAGAGGCTGCTGCCCAAGTCCATCTGACAGATCCAGGGTGTTTGTTGGGTTTGTGAACTTCTACCACACGTTCATCCATCACTACTCTCACATGCCAACCGCTTCTCATGGACATGCTCAAACGTGCGCCATTGGGATGGGTGGAGCTCACCCCCCAGCAGCTATTGCTGGTTTCCATGTGCTCAAGAAACCATTTAGTGTGGCACCCATCCTCAACCATTTCTCCCCGCCAAGCTGGACACTGTCCTCAAAACCTAATGCCAGTGACACAGTGGTGGCTGCAGTACTGTCACAATGGCACCTGCAGCCTGGAACCCGCACGGGCTCACCCCCCCCCCCAAACTCTAGGACCCACCTGCTCCATCCAGTTGCATATTGGAGCCACAAGATGATGCCTGGCAGAATTGAACTACAAGATCCATGATAAGGATGCTCCTAGCCATCATGGGGGTGTGGTGCACAGTGGAGGCACTACCTCCATGGGATCATTTCCCCATTCTGGATCTACACTGACCATTCAGGCGCTCCAGTATTTCAGCAACCAAGTGGCAGCTCAACCATTGACAAGCCTGCTGCCAAGTGGACCTAAGTGGAGTATGACTTCCAGCTTCACTATCACCCAGGATACAAGGCAGTTCACCCCCCCCCCCCCCCCCAATGCACTCACTCAGCAGCATGATCTGTTGCCTGCCTGACCAGGTCAACCCAATTGAGCTAATGAAAGTATGCTACTCCCCCCCCCCCCCCCCCAACCTGTTTGTGCACAGGGTGGGAATCAATGAGCTGCGCCTGCCCCTGGACTGGCTGCTGATGCTGAAGGAAACAGCTCCCCTACCTACTGGTGTAGCCAGGAAGGAGGGGCTCCCACACACCACTTCTGGGGCATTCTTCATTCCCCTGGCCCTGCACTTGCAGGCGCTCTCACTGATGCATGACCACCCCCATTGGCTGGGCACCCAGCCATGTGAGCCACCCTGGAAAAGGCATGTCGCCACTTGTGGTGGTCTAGCCTCAGAAAGGATGCGACCAACTATGTCTGCAACGTGTGCCACGTGCGATCATGCCAAGTTTGTGTGATGCAAGCCATATGGGTACCTCCTCCCATCCCACCCCCCCCCCCCCCCCCCAATGACAAAAGGAAGGACAATGCGGTTAGTTTGGGGCACACCAAACTCCACCAGATTTTTGTATTTGGTGTATTTTCCGGGCCGACCACAACACCATTGGTGTTGGATTGAGGAACCACCTTCAACTACCTCCATATTGGGGGGGGGGGGAACTCGTCCACTTCCTCCAGGTATGCAGCTCCTTCTCCACCCTACCACCCCCCACACACACCGACAGGCAGATGGAAAGGATGAACCAGTGAATGGAAGAAAGTTAACTGGCAATGGGGGGATACCACTACCCAGGTTCAGGGGATCCAGGGTGTAAAGCAAACCCACTCATCAGTTAAGCCTTGTCAAGTAGCTAAGCCAACTGTACCTTCTGTATATCAGAGGTGTTTGTAGTGCTAACGTCTGAGGATATTTGAGCGTTAGATACACTCTGTATGTAGAGGATAGCATGGGATTGCAGTAGGGATTGAGAAGCAAATTTACCAACATAGCCCCCCCCCAACTTTGCTCATGCAGATGGAGGAGAGTAGAAGAAAGAAAGAAAGAAGAGAAAGAAAGAAGAGAAGAGAAAAAAGAAGCACCACATCTTGCTATGTGAGCATGTGGTGAAACTAGTTTGAATGACTTTTCTGCAACTGTATCTACAAGTGAGTCGATGTATATATATATATATATATATATATGTGTGTGTGTGTGTGTGTGTGTGTGTGTGTGTGTGTGTGTGTGTGTTTTTCCTATGATGGCAATGGCTTCACAAAGTTTGGTATGTGTTTTGGTATCTCGAGCGCATGATACGCTGTGTCGAGTTTCTTGGAGAGTATGGAGCATCGGTTTAGCATGTTGAGTAGGGAGACAGTGAAATGGTTTGTAGGAGGCTTTATCTTTTTTTTGAGTGTGTGTGTATTGGGGGGGTTTGCATATAATACACACACTTATGTTTTGTCTATCACACACAAGTGTGTTTGCTATCCCTTTTTTGGCAGTATATACAAGTCTACACTCACCCCAACACAAACTGTGTCTCAGAGATGTATATATATGTGGGGTCCAGAGGTTCTGCCCCCCCCCCCACAATTCATGCACCAATAGCCGAATATCGGCCGTAAGTGCAAATGGTATAGCCGGATGTGGAGGTCCGAAATTGGAACCTTTTTTTTTCTTGATGCGTTGTGGCCCTAACAATGTCGAAATAATTTATTTTTTTATTTTTTTATTTTTTATTTTTTATTTTTGGGACGAATAATTGACGTGTCCTAGTTGCCTGTGTTGGAGTTCCATGATCTAACAGATCAATTCCGAAGTCGAAAATGCGAGTGACTGTATATTCCAACAGTAGATACATTTGCACAGAGAGAGAGAGAGAGAGAGAGAGAAGAAAAAGTGAGATTCAGAACTAGTTCACCACATGCTTGCATAGCAAAGGTGTGGTTTGTCTTCTTCTCCATCTCTGTTTGTCGTGCGTGAGCAAAGTTTGGGGGGGGCTATGTTGGTAAAAATTGCTCCTCGATCACTACTGCAACCGTGTGAAATCGTCTATCTACAGAGTGTATCTAACGCTGAAAGATCCTCAGACGTTAGCTCTACAAGTGCCTCTGATATAGTGAAGGCACTGTTGAGATAGCTACTTGCCCCCCCCTGCCTTAGCTGATCAGTGGGTTGTTTCCCCCCCCAGGATCACCTGAACCGGAAGCGGTAATGAAGTTACCGGGTTCACTCCTTCCAAAAATTTAGGCCACATCACATCAAACAAAAGTCCAATCTCGGCACACCCCCCCCCCAACAATCCGACTACAAACAACATTCTTACCCAATTTCGGCTATCACACCACAATTTGCCAGGGGGGGGGGGGGGGGCGCGACCCATATCTCATCCCAACACAAAATTTGGTATCATCTGAGAGTGTGGATGCATAAACATTTGGGGCCCAAGATAGGAACACACACACACTTGTGTGAGATAAAAGAGTGAGAAGAAGAAAAAAAAAAAAAAAAAAAAAAAAAAAAAGAAAAGAAAAGAAAAGAAAGAAAAGAAAGAAAGATAATGGGTATATATATTCATGCAGAGCGCTTGGAACGAGTGCTAGCTTCATTGGCGCGAGCTGGCACGAGGTGGGGGGATGCGTTCATATCCGGGCTCATGTTCATAGCTTATCTAGGAACTCTGGGTAGTCCCACGTCCTCCCAGTTACCATCACCTCAAACTTTGCTGATCTCAAACTTAGCTGATCGCGACCAAGCGATAGCTACACTTTCTTTCACCCTCCCTTCCCTGTCCCCATTTCTTGCACATTCCGTCACGATTCACTGTATTTAGTTCTCCTGCGTTCTCACGCGCACTCCACACCGCTCTCACGCGATGCTCGACCGCCCGCGGCCCTTACGGCCACGGCTGGGAGCTCGCCAGCGACTCCTACAAGTTAGGCATAACAATTTAACATTTCAACATTAAAAATCTAACAAAAATCTCAACAACTCCGATTAAATGACACCAGCGCGAGCCGGCAGCGACGATGATTGTCGCTGCCGGGGGCCCCCCGGGCGCTGGGTGTCATTTTAATCAGAGAGTTGTTGAAATTGTTAGATTTTAATTTAATGTTGAAAATGGTTAAATTGTTTTGTGTCTAACTCGTAGGAGTTGCTGGTGAGCTCCCCAGCCGTGGGGGCGGTCGAGCGGTTGTGTGAGTGCGCGTGCCGGCGAGAACGCAGGAAAAAAAAACTAAATACAGTGAAAACGTAACGTGCAAGTAAAAACTGGGGGGACAGCAGAGGGAAGGCCCGAAACAAAGCGTAGCTACTTTGCTTTGCTTTTGGTCGCGATCAGCTAGGCTTGACGTGATGGTAAACTTGACGTGATGGTAAACTGGGGAAGGGCACGTGCAACTGCGCAGAGGTTCATAGATAAGCTATGAACATGAGCCCCCGAATATGAACGCGTCCCCCCCCCACGTGCACAGCTCGCGCTAATGAAGCTAGCACTCATTCCAAGCGCTCTGCAACATTGATTCAGTTGTACATTACAAAGTTGTACAAAATGGTGAGATGGAAGAACCGACTACAAACAACATTCTTACCCAATTTCGGCTATCACACCACAATTTGCCAGGGGGGGGGGGGGCGCGACCCATATCTCATCCCAACACAAAATTTGGTATCATCTGAGAGTGTGTGGATATGCATAAACATTTGGGGGGGGGCCCAAGATAGGAAACACACACACACTTGTGTGAGATAAAAGAGTGAAAAGAAGAAAAAAAAAAAAAAAAAAGAAAAGAAAAGAAAAGAAAAGAAAAGAAAAGAAAAGAAAAGAAAAGAAAAGAAAAGAAAAGAAAGATAATGGTACAAACAACATATCTCATCCCCCAACACACAAAAATTTTTGGTATCATCTGAGAGTGTGTGGATATGCATAAACATTTGGGGGGGGCCCAAGATAGGAAACACACACACACACACACTTGTGTGAGATAAAAGAGTGAGAAGAAGAAAAAAAAAAAAAAAAAAAAAAAAAAAAAAAAGAAAAGAAAAGAAAAGAAAGAAAAGAAAGAAAGATAATGGGTATATATATTCATGCAGAGCGCTTGGAACGAGTGCTAGCTTCATTGGCGCGAGCTGGCACGAGGTGGGGGGATGCGTTCATATCCGGGCTCATGTTCATAGCTTATCTAGGAACTCTGGGTAGTCCCACGTCCTCCCAGTTACCACCACCTCAAACTTTGCTGATCTCAAACTTAGCTGATCGCGACCAAGCGGATAGCTACACTTTCTTTCGCCCTCCCCTTCCCTGTCCCCATTTCTTGCACATTCCGTCACAATTCACTGTATTTAGTTCTCCTGCGTTCTCGCGCGCACTCCACACCGCTCTCACGCAACGCTCGACCGCCCGCGGCCCTTACGGCCACGGCTGGGGAGCTCGCCAGCCGACTCCTACGAGTTAGGCATAACAATTTAACATTTCAACATTAAAAATCTAACAAAAAAATCTCAACAACTCCGATTAAAATGACACCAGCGCGAGCCGGCAGCGACGATGATTGTCGCTGCCGGGGGCCCCCCTGGGCGCTGGGTGTCATTTTAATTCAGAGAGTTGTTGAAATTGTTAGATTTTAATTTAATGTTGAAAAATGGTTATAATTGTTTGTTTGTGTCTAACTCGTAGGAGTTGCTGGTGAGCTCCCCAGCCGTGGGGGTGGTCGAGCGGTTGCGTGAGTGTGTGCGCGTGCGCGAGAATGCAGGGGAAAAACTAAATACAGTGAAAAACGTAACGTGCAAGTAAAAAACTGGGGGATAGCAGAGGGAAGGGCCGAAACAAAGCGTAGCTACTTTGCTTTGGCTTTTGGTCGCGATCAACTAGGCTTGACGTGATGGTAAACTGGGGGAAGCGCACACGTGCAACTGCGCAGAGGTTCAATAGATAAGCTATGAACATGAGCCCCCCGAATATGAACACATCCCTCCCCCCCCCCACCACCACCATGTGCACAGCTCGCGCTAATGAAGCTAGCCACTCGTTCCAAGCGCTCTGCAAGCAACATTGATTCAGTTGGTACATTACCAAAAGTTGTACCCAAAAATTGGTGAGGATGGAAGGACCCTTCTACATATGGCAAGTAGTATGGTATGGCCAAAAAAAAATAATAATAAATAAATAAATAAAATAAATATATATATATTTATGTTGAGACGTTTTGAGCATGCTACAAGTTTAAGTTTTTGGTTTTTAGTTTTTGGTTTTTGGTTTTTGGTTTTTTGTCTGATATGGGGGGTAGTGTGCGCAAGGTTATAGTGCGAGAGAGATAGTTACCTTTTTTTGTCGCCATTTTTTTTTTTTTTTTTTTTTTTTTTTTTTTTTTTTTTTTTTTTTGGGGGGTTGGGTTTCCACTCCCCCCCCCCCCCCCCCCTGCTTTTCCAATAAGTTTTTTTTTTTTGCACTTGGTAACTGTGAAACATGTGTGGAATCGGGGGGGGTAGTGGTGTTGAGTATGGGAAGAAGAAGAAAGGAAAAGGAAAAGGAAAAGGAAAAGGAAAAGGGGGGGTTGGGGTTGAGTGGTGGTTGTTTGTGTGTAACACTTTCAGGAAATTGGGGTTAATTGTGTTTCTTGGTGTGTATCACTGATATATATATATATACAAAAAGAGAGAAAAAGTGTGTGTGTGTATTGAGAATATATATATAAGTTTGAGTGTGTGAGGGGGGGGGGATGTGGTTTTAAAAAAGAAAAGAAAAATTAAATTTTGAAATTTAAAATTTAAAATTTAAAATTTAAAATAAATTTTTTTAAATTTTAAAAAAATAGGGGGGCGGGGGGGGGGGGAAAGGTGGAGAAGGAGGAGGAGGAGGAGGAGGATTGGATTTAACGTCGGTGCGAGCGCGCGTGTGTGGGTTGTTGTTTAACTTCCATCACCACATCCACATCACCCCCCCCCCCCCAACCAAACAAACAAACGAATTCACCTCCGTACCTTCCCTTGGTTCCCTTGGTTCCCTTGGTTCCCTTGGTTCCCTTGGTTCCCTTGGTTCCCTTGGTTCCCTTGGTTCCCTTGGTTCCCTTGGTTCCCTTGGTTCCCTTGGTTCCCTTGGTTCCCTTGGTTCCCTTGGTTCCCTTGGTTCCCTTGGTTCCCTTGGTTCCCTTGGTTCCCTTGGTTCCCTTGGTTCCCTTGGTTCCCTTGGTTCCCTTGGTTCCCTTGGTTCCCTTGGTTCCCTTGGTTCCCTTTGTTCGTTCTTCTCTCGTCTAACTCTTTTTTTGGGTTTGGTTTTTGGTTTTGTTTCTTCTTACAACTTACTCTAACGCCAACCATCATCATCATCATCAACAACAACAACCACGGGGGGAAGCATTGTGGAAAGGAGAAAAAAGGGTAATATTGGATTGGTTATTGGAAAATTTTGGGATTGGGATTGGGATTGGGGGGATTTGTTTCGAAAACATAATGTCGGAGATGGAAAAGGAAACACTCGAGATTGGGATAATTGGAATGGGTGATATGGGACGTTTGTATGCGAACAAGATTAGTGAAGCAGGTTGGAAGAATGTTAACGTGTGCGATAGGAGCGAAAATTTCGATTCGCTTTGGCAGGAGTTTAGTGGTTCGCGTATTACCGTGTGGAGAGATGGTCATTGGGTTTCGAGAAGGTGCGATTTCATCATTTATTCGGTAGAGGCAGCGTGTATTGCAAACGTGGTACAGTTGTATGGTAAGTCGACAAAGGTGGGTGCGATTGTGGCGGGACAGACGTCGGTGAAGGAACCGGAGAGGAGGGCGTTTGAGGATTTTTTACCGAGTGATACTTATATTGTTTCGTGTCATTCCATGCATGGTCCCAAGGTGGATTCTACTGGTCAACCGTTGATATTGATCCAACATAGGGCACCCGATGAAAAGTTGAGGTTGGTGGAGAGGGTGTTGGAGGCGTTTAGGTCGAATTTCGTTTATCTCAGTTACGAGCAGCATGATTTGGTCACCGCCAATACTCAGGCGGTAACACATGCAGCGTTTTTATCGATGGGTACCGCATGGTGTTGTTCGAATCAGTATCCGTGGGAATCGGAGAGGTATCCGGCGGGGATTGAGACGGTGAAGATCAATATTTGTTTGCGTATCTATTCCGCAAAGTGGCATGTTTATGCTGGGCTTGCTTTGCTTAATCCGGCGGCAAAAACGCAGGTGACTCAGTTTGCTCGCAGTTGCACTGATCTGTTTAAACTCATGGTGGCAGAGAGGCAGCACGAGTTGGTGGAACGTATGTTTTCGGCGAGAAAAAACGTATTTGGTTGGGACAGATACCAAGAATCCAACACCATCATTTCGCGCACTGGCACCAAAGAAGAACGCAAACCAATCCTGCTAAGCGACAAACTGCTCAATCGATTCCACATGGCCGCACGCCAAGCCACCACCACCACCACCACCACTGATTCCCCTCACCCCGACATGGACGCACACCATCAACCGCCGCCCAACTCACACCTATCTCTACTCGCAATCGTAGACTGTTGGAGCACTCTGGGCATCAACCCGTACGACCATCTCGATCTGGCCGCAACACCGATATTCCGCATCTGGATCGGAGTATGTGAATATCTTTTCCGTTCACCCAAACGGTTGCTCCAAGCATGTCAAGCCGCGGCATGCGATCATAGTTTCCGTGCGGATGATACCGAGTTCGTAATCGCCTCGCGTGGCTGGGCACAGGCGGTACAGTTTGGAAACTTTGACAGTTATCAACGACGATTTGAAGAGACGAGTAAGTTTTTCGAACATCGTTTCCACGAAGCCGGTGCCATCGGTGCAGAGATGCTCAAGGTGGTGCTTACCAACTAGAGACGAAATCGAAATCGAAATCGAAATCGAAATCGAAATCGAATCCGGGCGAATTTGGGCAATTTGGGATTTGTGCGTTGACTTAATTGATCTTGTCGAGCGGTCTATTGAAGCCACCTTTTCTGGAGACGGGTGAGAAGAGGGATGGTAGGAGGGGGGGGTGAGTGAATTTGGTATGGGATTGGTGTGTATCACTAGATCGAATGTTGGATCTCGCACATACCTGTTCATATACTGTCTCCAAGAGTGTTGTTTCTTAACGAGTGCAATACCAGCAGTATTTCCCTGCACCTTCTTCCCCTTTGTAGTACCAAACCCACCAAACCCCATCATTTCCGCCATTGCGTCTTCCGCCACATCTCCACACCGCTCCAACTCCTCCTTTGCGGTGTGTTTGGATGCGGAAGGAGCACGAGGCGAACCACTTGTCCTTGGAGTGCGCGGGTGGCGTGGATGTTGGTGATATCGATCGTTGCGTTGTGAGTGGTTTTCCGTGGAGTCATTGTGTGTTGGTGGGTGGGGGTATGTTTGTGATCGACGTGGAGGATTGGAGTGGTTGTGTTTGCGGTGGCGTGGGTTGGAGTTGTGTATTGATGAATGGGAATAGCCAGCATTCGGGGGGGGTCGGGGGGGGTGTTCATTACGATGCTCGTCGATGTGGGTGCGGGGGGTGGGGGGGGGTGAGCGTCGTCGTTCACTCATGTCGGTGTGTTTGTGCGGGAGGTGGTTGATGGTGTGCAGGTTGATGGATGGATGGGTTGATGGATGGAGGGATGGATGGAGGGATGGATGGATGGATGGAGGCGGGGTAAGTTTTCTCGCACGAGAACGACACGGTTGACCAGCTCGGATCCGAACCTCGAATCGCAATCCTCGACATTTCGCCACCATCTCGACCAACACCACCCCTCCCCTCCCTTCCCCCACACCACCACCCCACCACCATACAAACACCCGCGCCTCCCGCTCTCCTCGCCTCCTCCGCACCACCACTGCATCCCAAAACAGTATCCCCAACACGTGCAATCCCACCCTCCACTCCATCAACATGGCTGGCGGAAGTTACCGTAAGCACCAACCGTGTCGAATGCACAACGATTGATTCTTACAAGTCGACATTCAACTGACTGTATATTGTTGACTGTACGATTGCATGCGTTGTACTGGTGTGATTTACAATTTACAGACCCGTACAAGGTGGATCCGGCTCTCGATCGATGGCAGAATATGGTGAGAAGATTCCGTTTTATCCGTATCCGAATGTTGGGGGGATATGCTGTTGTTGTTGTTGTTGTTGTTTTTTTGGG
The DNA here is from genome assembly GCA_020827535.1 of Ustilago esculenta. Taxonomy (NCBI): domain Eukaryota; kingdom Fungi; phylum Basidiomycota; class Ustilaginomycetes; order Ustilaginales; family Ustilaginaceae; genus Ustilago; species Ustilago esculenta. The sequence continues at coordinate 373,315 of JAAKGJ010000015.1, read as the reverse complement.
TTTTCTTCTAACATTGTTACTGTGTTGGATGCTTTTTTTTTTTTCTTTTTCTTTTTTCTTGGTGCGATTGGGGGTGGGTTGGTGGGATAGCATTCGACTATGTATCAACGGTTCCGTCTTACAGCTTCGAATACTCGTACGGTGATTGTGTGGGGTGTTGCGGTTCCGCTTCTCACCTACTACGCTGCGAAATACACCGATGTAAGTGCATACAATCGCTCGTTCCACTCAAAAAACATACGCCCGCGATGGAGACTGACAAAGCACATCACACCACGTTACTGCATGTGTCCGGGGGGGAAACAAAACAAAACAAAACAAAACAAAACAAAACAAACAGAACCGATGGGAGTGGCGCGGAAAGACTCGCCAAGATTCGTTGCTTCGTAACCCCCGCACTTCGTCAGCAGTCGATGTTGACGAGTAAACCATGTTGTGCATTTGATGCATGTCGTAATGCAAATGCGTGCGCGATGTTGCAAATCTCACACACGCTTGGGGTTCATCCCGTCTGGTTCCCGTGCATCCGTTTGATCCGCGCGGCGGGGGTTTGAATGCGTTTCGATCGTTTCGAGCTTCGTCTGCACGAGGTGGTTTGTAGGATACTGAGACTGTATACATATATATATATATATATATATATATCTTTCTCTTTCTATCTACTAATCGCTCGTCAAAACCCATTCCCTCAACGCCTCACTCGCGCCCCACACCGAATCCAACGCCACCACGCCCAACCAAACCTGCAACGCCCTGCGTCTCGCTTCCAAATACCTCGCATCATACTTACTAAGCCAACCCATGGATCTGGAGGGTAATTTGGGCAGACGTTTTGAGACGTGGAAGCATTCGTTACCAAGAGCATGACGCAGCTTCACAAACGAAGAAAACCGCTTATACTTGACAATCGCGCATGTGGAATGCTTGGTAGTAATAAGCAGTTCAAACACCACCCATCCTCTTACCCTCAACCCCACCTCGCACCATCGTCGAACCGACACTTCCCTCACAAACACACCCGCATCCGATGCGCAACAAGCATCCCCACACGCAGATGCATGCTGACGACGGTTCGATCCGTACATCAAATTCGTGCTATGTCGACGTTCGTCACTCGTATGGCTTGGTGGATGCGATGAGGAGCACACGCTTGATACGCCAAGCGACATCAATGATGACGCAGCTGACTCGACAGAAGTGGTATCCGTGTGTTTGTTGTGTGTGGTGGATGGAGAAAATGTTGCGGAATGCGCTTGTTTGCGGTTTGCGTGTAGTACAACTGGTTCCACGTTTGCCCGGCTGAGCTCGATCGTTGGTACAGAACGCTTCGACAAAGCCAGCTGGATCTTGGACAAGGGCGTACAGCCATTGGGGGATTTGAGCTGTAGAGCAGTCAAGGTGGTTGCAATGTGGTCATGCGTGTCGGTATTGGATGAGGGGCAGCAAGTGGTGGTTTTGAGCGTGGTTGTGTTTGTGGATGATAGAGGAGGCGGGGTAGTTGTGGGTGAGCAAGTGAAGGCGGTTGGGAAGCATTCGAGGAAGAAAGCGGGGGGGGTGGTTGTGGTTGTTGGCGTAGTGTTTGCAGAAATGTCTGCAAACGAGCGTAGAGTTTGTGGTGAGGATTGCGACAAGCTATGGGTATGAATCCGCACCACCGCATCACCATCGTGCCAAGTTGGTCGAGGTCTACCACCGATGATTCGACCGACTACTTTGCCCTGAACCACTCTCTCACCATACTCGTTGATGTAAATATCATTTATGGGAGCATGCACCATCGTCTTTCTGGGTCGAATCTGCGCTGTTACGGTGTGCACCACATCCGAATCCAACCAGCCGATACCGGTTGGATGGTCAAGGCGTATAGTTCCATCCGAAGTGTTTGCGGTGAATGGTTTGACCGAGCCGATGCGACTGTTCAATCCACGTTCCGGTAGATTATCCTCCGCATCTTGGTCAACCAAGCTGGCAGTGGAGGAGGGATCGAGCTGCAGCGTTGTCGCGCAAACGCCGGTCTGTGACACTGGCCAATGCGATGGTCTTACATCGGTGGGAGACCGAAGCACCTCGAGCTTTGAACTGGACGAAAAAGCCGGGAGCGTGGAGGAAGCGATTCTCGCGAGTCTGGGGCGTACTGGTCGTTGGGGTTGCTGGAGATGGGGGGAGGAGACAAACACGCAAGACTTGGCAGGTGCAAGGTCTAGGAGTTGGTTGGTGGCCTCGCGTAGTTCGTTTGCAAGTTGGGCATCCATGGTGTGTACCGAGCTGTGTGCGACATGGCCAGGAGTGTAGATGAGTTGCAACCGGATTGCTTGTGAACATGCAATCCAAAGGTAAGATGGAGAGGCACTATGCAATCGTGAGTATGCTTTCCGGTTTGCCACATCCACTCTGTCTATGTTAGCACGCACCGAGTTAACACGTTTGGCACCAGCTCACACACATCGTGCCTGCGCGTAGTTGGGCGTCTGTCGAATAGCGGAGCCTTGAATCGTGAATCCGATCATGGGAGGTAATGGCCAGCCAAGCATCCACTCAAGTTGTACAAGCGCACACTGGTCGAAGCCAGATGGTGGAGGAGGAAACGAGTTCTCAGTGTTTCGACACACGATGTTGTTTGATAGAGAGCGGTAGTTTGGGAGAATGATTACGAGGTTCGGAATGAGAACAACAACAACAACAACAACAACAACAACGATGAAGGACTGTTTGGTTTGGTTTGCAGGGCATTGAGGGGTGTTTTGTTGACAACGACACACACACAAAAACCCCCCCCCAAAAAAGAAAAGAAACGAGATGGTTTATGGGAGTGGGTAGGAAGGCTAGAATAGCGTCCAGACACCGACTGAGGCGAGGAGTGCAGCGGTGGTGACGAACGCGACTGCGCCTGCGGCGGAGTGACTCGCGGCAGAGGAGCTGGCGGGTTTTCCGGCGCTGCCGGGGGCGTTGGAGGTCGAGCTGCCCGAAGTGGGGGTCTGCGGTCCGGGGGGGACGGTGACGACGGTTGTAGCGGTGGAGGCTTGGTTGGGTGACGAGGCAGGGGTGGTGGGTGTGGTTGTGGGGGAGGTTGGGTTGTTGGGGGGTTGATGGTCGTCTTTGTCGGTGTCCTTTTTGTCGTCCTTGTCGTCGTTGACGGTGGGCATGTGTTCGAGGTTGTTTGATCCTTGGTAGCCGGGGATGGTGAGGTCGGGGGCTCCAGCGACGGCGCAGATGCTCTGTTGTTCGAGACACAAACACAAACGGGATCGTGATGGGGAAGAAACGCGTTAGGGGGGGGTTGGGGGTTTGCAGTACTCATAGCGGGGAACAAATGGATGACGGGTGGGAGACATACCAGGACGACACCGGCGGCACCGTGGAACTGTTGAGGACAAGTAGCGTTGACGCAAGCAAACGTCTGTTGAACAAAGTCCTGACTCTTACAGAAGCAGTCGGGCTTGCTGAGATCCTTTCCACAACCAGCACCTTCGGTCGACTTGGTGGCACAAGCGGTGACACACTGACCATGGTGACCTCCACCTGGCGGCTTCTTCTGACCATCCTTCTGACCGTTCGTCGCATTGTCCTTGTTATCGTCACCATCGGTCGAGTCATCCGAGCCGCCCATCACATGAGACTGATCCGCCAGAATGGAGTGCACATCCAGACCACCCGCAGGCGACGAGATCGAACCAGCATTGTCGCCGTCCTGTGCGGCGGAAGCGGAACCGGGAGGTGCATCCTGAAGCTGCGGCGTGCCTGGGTGGGCTCCCGGGTCTGCAGCAGACACAGCGACGACAGAAAATACGAAGAAAACGCCGAGGAACAACAGCTTGGTGCGTCTAGTAGTGCGGCACATGGTGCTCAAACTTGGTCTCGCGGTAGTGTGCGAACGGAAAAGAAAGAAAAAAAGACGGATTGTGGTGGTGGTGGTGGTGGTTAAGAGACAAGAGTGTGTCGATTCGGTGTGGTTTATGAAAGGAACTGAAGCTAGAACGGTTGCACAGCATTTTACAAGCGCAGCATTGAGCGTATGGTGGGGTGAAACACCCGAGTGGTGGCAATAGACGAAGGAGACGAGGGTGGAAAGCTGCAGTCGCCATGGCGATTTAATCTGGCCACCGCGTTCCAGCCACCGTGGCTTGTGGGTTCAGCATTCAGGGGGGGGGGGGGGGGTTCGCGCTGGACCGTAACTTTGAGGTGGGACGCAGTGGGTGTTATAACAACATGCCCCTGAACTCCGACACGGCTTAATGTAATGAGAAAATCGTGGTTCGCTACATTACAACAATGTGAAAAGTTACGAACTCAACGCCTGGGCATCGCTACCGTACCAAAATGAAGTGTTCTCCCCGAGACTCGAGTTTTGGGCCCACAGTAGCAACACATATAAACACTGTGCTGAGCTGAAGCCATGAGCTAGTGAGACGAGCGCAAGACACTGTGGAACATATGGATGGCATATCTATTTCAGCGACTCGACGATGAAATGTGGAAGCGCGATTACAAGACGGAATGGGCAGCGAACGATGGGAAGCAACAAGCGAACCTGACCGAGTTTACTCGAAATATTTGGCGATCTTACCCAACATGGTTGTGGGCTTATTCCTCTCGTCCTCCTCATCGCATCTCCTCGCCTCGTCCTCGATCTGCTTCAACCCGGTAACGAAATCCATATTGTCAACGCTGACGATCTTTGTGTTCCACAAGTACTTGAAGCCGAAATAACTCGCCGGGAACCACATCAAAGGGAGGTAATTGCTGAAGAACGAGGCGGTGTTCCACTTTCCTGGTCTGAACACCTCCCAGCCCGAGAAGATGAGGACGATGCCGATGACGAGTAGGGTCCAATATGCAGCGAAGAGGGAGAGGGGAGATTTCCATGGGAGGGAGGTACGCGGGATTGATTGGGCGTTCATGCCCGCGCGGAAACGGAGGTAGGTGATGGCGATGGAGAACCAAGTCAGGATGCCGGAAAGAGCGGTGAGATTGACGAGGAAGCTGAACACCTGTCCTGAGCCCGTCGAGCTTCCGAGGTAGGCGAGACAGCCGACGAGCCAGCAAACCGCGACGGCATAGTGGGGGACGCCGTTTCTGGTGGTGCTTGAGAAGATCTTGGGCGCCTGTTTCTTCTGTGCGAGCGAGTAGAGTGCTCGGGAGGTGGTGTACAGGTCGCTGCAGCCGGCGGAGAGAGCTGATGTGACGATGGCGGCGTTGATGATGTGGGGAAGCGCGCGGATGCGCGCGGCGTTGATGGCGAGCACGTATGGCGATGCAGCGGCTGTGCTTTCTGTTCCCAAACGCGGGTTGTTTGAGGGAACGATGAGACCGACCATAAAGACGGAGACGACGTAGAAGGAGACGATGCGGATCCAGACGGTGCGCAAGCAGACGGGGAGGACGCGACGAGGGTTGCGACACTCTGCGGCGGCAAGCGCAAGCATCTCGGCACCGATCATGGAGAAAGACGCCTGGGTGAGGACGGAGAACAAGCCGAGGAAGCGACCGTTGCTACCTTGGATACCGTGGAACTGAACAAAGGGACCAGGATCTTTCCAGTACTTGAAACCGATCGCCTCGCCACCCGGGCCACCTTTGGAGGTGATGAAGATGGAGACGAGGATGAGGCCGAGGATGGTGATCACTTTGATGCTGGCGAACCAGAACTCTGCTTCGCCGTACACGCCCGAGTTGAAAGCGTTGAGGCCGAGCGCGATGACGGAACCGATGGCGATCCAGACGGCGGGGTTGACCTGGCTTGTGGGGATCCAGAAAGAGACGAGCACGGCGGCAGCACTCAACTCGGCGGCGAGGATGAGTGTCCAGCAGATGAGGTAGTTCCAACCCATGGCAGCCGAGAGGGCGGGATCGACGAAACGGCCGGCGAGACGAATGTATCCGCCCGAAACGGGGAGGAAGGTGGTGAGCTCACACACCATCAGCATGACTGCAACCACGACAGATGCCATGATGCTGAAGCCGATGAGCAGACCAAGCGGACCACCATTCTTGAGCGAGTTGCCTACACCGAGAAAGATCCCGGTGCCGATGCAGGCGCCGATGGAGATGAAGATAAGATGGCGGGACTTGAGGTTCTTTTGCAAGCCGTACTCCTCATGGTCCTCGATCGGCTGGTCGGGCTGAGCCTGAGACTCGAGGACGGCGGTATTGGTGTAGGCGTCTACGGATTTCTCGCTAGGCGAGGGAGGTGTGCCCGTCTTGGCAATGTCGTGGGAAGCGTTCATTTTGGAAAACGCAAATCGCACCGGTTGAGTGTAACTGTGTGTGGGACGAAGGGGGGGGGGGGGGGGGGGGAGTGGATATGCGCTCATGTACTCTTCATGTGAGGTTGTATATGTAGTCGTCTCATGAGCAGGTAGCTGCAGATGGAGCGATAACCAGAGTCACGCGATGGTTGCATGTAGCAGCGCAGTGTGTGTGTGGGGGCGAGTGGGAAGAGAATGGTGGGATGGCCGAGTGTGGTGCACGAACACGACACATGAGGAGCAAGACAGAGGGAGCATTGCGATTGTGGGAGAAGGAGCCACATGGGCCGAGTGAAAGAAGCATTATCTTTTGTTTTTGTTTTTGGTGTGGAACCGAGGACCGAATCTGCACAGAGGGGGCCACAGTGGCATTGTTCTGGGTATGGGGAGAAGACATGAGTGCAGGAAGGCTGGGGCGGAGGTGGATGGTGATTAGCGAAGCAGAGCGCAACGGACATAGTGGCGGAATGAAGGCAACGGAAAGCGGGGCGGGGCGGGTTCGGTTGTGGAACTCGACAACCGTTTGGACCGACGAGCGATGGAGCGCCGAGATAAGAGTCACAAGTCTTGCGATGCTGGGTTCCGCCTTGCCAAGACATTGTCGATACCGGTGGTAGCGTTGGTGGAACCAGGGCAGTGTCACGAGCGAAACTCGCGAATGCATGGAGACAGCTGATCGAGTGCCAGCCTGGGTGAAAGCTCGGGCGGTATCTTGTGAGTTTGGCCAATACGAATGCCAATGCCAATGGCGTCGCTCTATATACTTTCGCATCGCTCGCCTCGCTCGCCGCGCAAACCGCACACGCCACCAACATTACCATCCGTATTCGCTGTACGATCGAATCGCGACGAGCCCACGCACGCTTTCGTCGGGGTTTGAGCTGCCGATCCGGAGTGGGAAGGCGTGGGTGGTGGGTGCTGGTCAAGTGTGTCGAATTGTAGTTGTGGCTGGTGCGCAGGTGGGGGAGAGGAGGGTGCATGTGTCGGTGTATGATCGGTCTTTGGAGTTGTCTGCCGTATCTTTGACCGTTGTGTACTTTCACGGCGGATGGGAAAGGGGGGCTCGACGAGGGCGATGTTCACGACGTTCTCAACGTGTTCCAATGCACGGGACTCCTCTGGCGAGACCGACGTGCTGTATGCGCTCAGCACGTATCCCTGGGGACGATGTGATCCATTCCATATGGTGCGAAAGCTCTGCCTCAGCGTTTGAACCCGGAGCAGGGGGGGGGGGGGGGTTGGGGTTAGAGAATTTGACACTTGAAAGCTACCGCCGCCGCTGGGGGGTGGAAGTGTACGATCTGGCACCGAAGCAAGAGGTGTTGCAGGGGTGGAGCTTAGACACAGCCGTATGTGCGACTGTGCAAGGGTCAGCAGGGCGGCAAGGCCAAGCCATGGCGGATGTTTTAGGTGTATGCAGTAGTATGATGTTCAGAATGCGAGACTGAGGTATCGGGAGATGGGAAAGTCGCGATCGGGATTGATCGGGGATGGCGTGATGACACGCATGCACTTGAGCTGCGATTCGACGCTGGACTCACGGTTGGCCACCCACCACCACCATCCGCGTGCGGTTCTATCATCCTCGGTTTCGCATCCGCCTTCATCTCCACAATGAGCGAGGTACGTACCCACCCCCCCCAACTGACCACGTCTTCGCTTCTACCTCGCATGGCTGATATAGTTGCTGCTGCTTTCATTGGTTTGGCCGCCGCAATCCGCGCAGCACGAGTACAGGTTCGACGTGGTCATGACGTGTTCTGGCTGCTCCGGCGCGGTAACCAGGGTGCTTTCGAAGCTGGATGGTGAGTGGGTGAGCCTTTTTTCCGTATTGTATCGTATTGCGTGGATGGTGATTGTGGTGCTGAACTATTGGATTGTTGGGGGTGTTTTGGGGGTGTTTTGGGGGTGTAGGGGTGGATTCTTTCGAGGTGTCGTTGGAAAATCAGTCCGTGGTGGTGAAGGGTTCGGCTTCGTACGAATCCGTGCTCGAGAAGATCAGAAAGACGGGCAAGGAGGTCAAGAATGGACAGGTGGTGCATTGATTTGCATTTGGCTTGGACTCGCCGAGTTTGGCTCAAGTTTGGGTTTGGGTTTGGGTTTGGTTGTAGCACCATTGTGGTTGCGTGCTGGTAGACTAACTGTGTGCAATTGCACTGCGTTTAACGTCAAAGTGTGTTTAGACGAATCGGCGGGTGCGCGGTCTGAACGGTGTTGTGCCGGGGGTGGCGATGGCGCGAGGTTCGGTTTGTCTCGGTTTGGGATGCGCTTCGGGGTTGTGGTTGTGGTTTGATTCGGTTTGTTGTGGATGGGGTTGCAAGCGTTGTTGGAGGGCGGTGAGTTTGTGCAACTCGTGGGTTGGTTGTGTGTTGGCGACATGCGTTGTACTTGCTCTATGCCTGATCGAGTAGAATGCGCCGCCCAACTCGGCCAACCAATGTGCATCCACCTGCGTCACGGTACTCATGATCTCCTTGGTGGTCAACACCACCTGATGAAACACGACATATTCGGGACTATATGCCAACCCAAACAAGGCGGAAGTGGGATGCAAGAACATCTTCACGCCGGTGCGACAATTCACATACTCGCCGATGCCGACCGAACGTGCGGCGTGGTGGAAGTAGCCTGCGGTGATGCATTTGCGGATGGTGTCCCAGTTGGTGGAGCACGAGGTTAGGCAGAGGTGTTGCGACTTGAAGATGTCTTGGAGTTGGGAGCGTACTTGGCGTGCTTTGCGGAGGGTTTTGGGGTGGAGAAAGTGACGGGAGCACCACGAGTCGCGGTAGCCGTTGGTGGACCATTGGTTGTAGATGTGTAGCAGGGTGAGGTGGTCGCTTTCGGCGACGAAGAAACGTTCTCTGGCCGAATCGCTTTCTTGGATGCGTTCTTTGGGTCGGTAGAATACGGGTGGGACGGAGAGCATGCTGACGATGGTTAGCATTTCGACGCTGCAGCCGTACTCGACACTGGTGATGAGCATCTTGGATAGACTGGGTTCCATCGGAAACTCGCTCATCTTGTTGCCCAACGGTGTGAGTTGGCCCAGGTTGTTGAGCGCGCCGAGCACCCAAAGCTGGTACATGGAATTGAGCATGGTATGCTGCGGTGGCGGGTCGAGAAAGTCAAACTCGAGCAGATTGTGCACGCCGAGCGACTTGAGCATGAGCACCGTATTGGCGAGGTTGGTGCGTTGAATCTCGGGGATGGTGTTGGCAAACAGCTCGTTGCGGAACGCATTCTCGGTATATAGACGATATGCGCTTCCACTGCCCGTGCGACCCGCACGACCGGAGCGCTGGTTTGCATTCGCCTGCGAAATCGGCGTGATCTGCAGCGAGTCCATGCCCAGGTTGGGATTGTACACCTTGAGTTTGCAGTAGCCCGCGTCGACGACGTACATGATGCCGTCGACGGTGAGCGAGGTTTCGGCGATGTTGGTGGCGACGATGCATTTGCGTTGGCCGTTCTCGGTGGCGTCAAAGATCTTTGCTTGCAGATCCGCGGGCATCTGCGAGTAGATGGGTAGCACGAGCAGAGCGGGTGCGTCGTCGATGTGGCCAAGCCGTTCGGTGATGACTTGGCATGTGACTTGGATGTCCTCCTGGCCGGTCATAAAGACGAGGATGTCGCCTTTGGGGTGGGAGAGGTGGATGGACAGCACTTGGTTCACGGCGCTGTCCACGTAGTCTTGGCAGGGCGTCTTGGTGAACAGCACGTCGACCGGAAACGTTCGACCAGGGATGGTAAACGTCTGCGCTCCGCCGTAGAACGCCGCAAACTTGGCTGCGTTCATGGTGGCGGAAGTGACGATGAGCTTGAGATCGCGCCTCCTCTGGAGGATCTTTCTCAAAAGCCCCATGAGCACGTCGGTGCTGAGCGACCTCTCGTGCGCCTCATCCAGAATGATGGCGGTGTATCGATCCAAGTCGCGCTCGTTGAGACTTTCGCGCAGCAGCACACCATCGGTCATGTACTTGATCCTGGTTTCGACGCTGGTGCAGTCCTCGAACCTGATCGAGTAGCCGACGAGACTGCCGAGTGTGCAATCCATCTCGTCGCTCACACGTTTGGCCACGCTCATGGCGGCTACACGTCGCGGTTGGGTGCAGCCCACCATGCCATGGTGTGTATAGCCCTCTTCGTGGAGGAACTGGGCGAGCTGGGTGGTTTTGCCCGAACCGGTCTCGCCGATGACGACCACCACCTGGTTCTCGCGGATGATGTTGATGAGGTGATCGCGACACGCAAATGCGGGGAGATACTGTCGTTGTTCTTTGAGCGTTTTGGTGCGACTGAACTCGGAGCCACCTGTGGTTGGTTTGAGGTGGCGAGCGAATTGAGAATCGGCTTTTGGTTGGACGAGAGAAGGCGGTTGGACGCCATTGGTGCTACCCGGAGTGGGTGCGGCAGGGTCGTCTTGGTCGTCGTCGGGCTTGACACCCAAGATATTCCCCAGCGTCGTTCCGGCCATGCAAGCCACATTTGCAGCCGCCTTGGCCCGCTCCGCCCTCTCCCTCGTCTCGCGCACCAGACGACTCCCCTTGCGGGCAAACACAGCCATATCAGACAGCGCATCCTTGACCGGATTGACGGGTTCGAGCTGCTTGGTATACACCGTCCTTCCGTCCAAAAACGGCGGCTTGAGATCGTGCACGAGCAAATGCACACGATCCTCACCATCTTGATCCATATGGTCGAGGTCGACGGCGGTTCTCGCACCCACGCCACTCGTCTGCAGACGGTTGCGTTCCCACTCGTCTGCGTCGGCGTTGTACTGAGCTTGACGCGCGGACATTCTGTCGTTTTTGGGTGCAATGGGTGCAATGGGTGCAGATAGATCAAAGGGAATGTGGTCGTACTGTGCGAACGGATTGTGTTCGTCGTCGGCGGCTACATCGGCTTCTTCGGTGTCGTACCAGTCACGGTCGAGTTGGTCATCGTATTCGTCCCAGACATGCTCGTCCTGCGTATCGTCGCGATGCATGTGCGAGTGCGAGCGCGGGGGAGAGCGAGCATACGAACGACGAGCAGGGGTGGTATCCCAGCGACGAGACCCGGGGGGACGAGTTGATGCTCGATGAGGCGTGGACGGTGTTGCAGCAGATGTAAGCTGGTTTGGTTTGCTGTATGGCTGAGTTCGGGTGTCTGCGGTCATCGCACGCTTTCGACGATGTTCTTCCAGCCGACGGGCAGCAGTGTGGCTCAAGCCGCTGGGATGGGTTGGAGTGTGGTTGGCGCGATTCGTGGGCTGCGATGGAGCGGCAGAAGTTGGTCGGGATGGTGGTTTAAACACATGCTTCTCGCCGTCTGGGGTAGAGAGACCGGGTGTCTCGCGCTGGGGGGTGGTGGTGTGGTCGGGGCACGATGCAATGTAGCTGTGTAGATCGACGAGGAAAGCTTGGTCGAAGCGGCCCAACGCACGCGCAGCCTGGACAAACGCCGCATGCTCAGCCACCGAACGCGAGAGAGATATGAGGCGTTGGGCGAGGAGATGGGTGGCGTTGGGCAATCTGAGTGCGAGTCGCTTTGCCACCTCGTGTTCCAACTCAGATGGCATGGCAGGCTGTGCGACACCGATGGAGATGAGTGTGGATGGTTTGCAGAAGAGTCGCAAGTGTGTCCAGCGTCCAAGCATAGGCGGGCGCCATCACGAGCACACTCTAACACTCGAGAAACCTCTTTATCGCCATGTCGAGCACCGAATGAATGCCGAGTTCGTCGCCGAGTTCGTCGCCGAGTTCGTCGCCGAGTTCGTCGCCGAGTTCGTCGCCGAGTTCGTCGCCGAGTTCGTCGCCGAGTTCGTCGCCGAGTTCGTCGCCGAGTTCGTCGCCGAGCAAACTGCCGAGACGTGCGCGGATGGTGATGACGACACAGCTTCAACCCTAAGTCCAAGCCTGGCTCGCACCCCCCTCCCCCTCCCTGCCTTGCCGCTGTCAACAACACACTCACCATGATGCAGCCACCACTCTGGCTGGTTCGGCAGAACGCCATAACATGGTTGTTCGCCACTGCATTGCTCCTGCCACTGGTGCTGCTGCTCTCAATCGCATGTGTGCTCTTTGGCATGGCCGCCTGGCGCCCAATCAAGTTGCACATACTCGGCACCCACATATACGCCCATCTTCCACGTCCACGTCGCACGCATCGGTGGCCACTACTCACGCGGAACCTCGGCTACATTCGAACCAATCCACCCGTGGAAGCACATCTCAAGTTTGTGCGTCAACTCGCGAGTGGCGTGTATGTGTATCGTGGCATGTTCTACTCGCCACGTTTGTTCATTGCGCATGCGAAGCCGATGTTGCATTTGTTGAGTGCAGCCAACTCGTATGTGTATGAAAAACCGGTGGCGACTAGCATGGTGCTCACCAACTTTCTGGGCAACCGGGTTTTGGTTGCCGAGCACGAGGTGCATACGAGACAGAGCAACATCCTGCAGCCGGCGTTTGGTGTGCGCGCCATCCGCGAACTCACTCCGGTGTTTATGAGGTATTCTCGCGAGCTTGCTCAAAAGATCGGTAGAATGGTCGACCTCTCCTCCTCCTGCTGACCTCTCCTCCTGCATGGAGAAGGAGGGCGGGGGTGCAAATGGGGTTACTTCGCCCTTTGTAGCACAGTCGAGGTATTCGCTCGACGCGAGCAAGCCAGGCGCACCCGTCCTCGACATGTCATGGTGGACCACCCGTGCCGCACTCGACATCATCGGCGATGCTGGCTTCGGCTACCACTTCGAAAGCCTCACCATCCACATCAACCCCGACATGGTCGTCGAACGCGCAGGCGACGTGCTCGGGAATGCATTCAACACGCTGTTCAAGCTGACGCTCAACATTGATCTCGTGCGGTTTTTGCACATGTATCTGTCCAGCATTCCGATGCTCGGCTGGGTGGACCGCATTCCGAGTAGACGCAAGCGCGCAACTGAGCATGCGTATGCCAAGTTGGAAACGGTTTCGATGCAGATTGTCGAGACGGAGAAACGCGAGATTCGGGAGGAGATGCGCGCGGAGGTGGAAGCAAGACGGGCTGCCAACGTGGGGGGGGGGAGGGGGATTCACCAAGCCCGAGTTTGATGAGAAGCAGAGTGTGCGCAATGGCACGCGGGTTGCGTCGGGGAAGGACTTGCTGCATCTGATGATGCGCGCGAATATGGCGGACGACGTGAGTGCCAAGGAGAAGCTGGACGATGCCGAGTTGATCTGCCAGATCACCACGCTGCTCATTGCACGCCACGAGACGACGTCGAACCAGACCGCATGGACGCAGTGGTTGCTCGCCCAGAACGCACACGTTCAACAGAAGCTGCGCGACGAGATGCACGACCACTTTGGAAGAGATATGCACCGCGACAATATGCACCGCGACATTGGGTACGACGAGCTGATGGGCATGGAATACGTCGATGCGGTTTGCAACGAGTCGCTGCGTGTCAAGTGGGCGGGTGCGCTCGACGTTGGGTGTGGCCAAACCATGTGCGGACGTGGCTCTGTCGAGACCGTACCCGACGCGCGATGGACGGGGCACCATCACATGCGTGCACATGCGCATCCAAGCGATCAACCTGGATGTGCAAATCTGGGGTGCCGATGCGGCCGAGTTTGTGGCCCGAACGATGGATGCACCTCATGACGTTCATCTCGGGCGCGAGAGGATGCATCGGAAGCCGCTTCGCGCTGGCAGAGTTCAAGCCAATGGTGTGCCACCTCGTGGGCCGGTTCCACTTTGGCGAGGTGGAAACCAAGCAGACGATTGTGATCCACTCGCGTGTCATCGGCCAGGAGGACGTGGGTCGGCAGATGGCTCTGCGCGTGTCTCGCATCGCCGCCGCCGCCGCCGCCGCCGCCGAGTGAAAACGCGGGCTGCAACCAGTTGTAGGCCATCACATGTGTGTGAATAAAGCGCACACGACTGAATAGGAGCATGTGTAAAAGACATGTCGGGGTGTTCTTTAAATTGACAGCTGAACCGAAAGCGGGAAACCAAAACATGGATGAGAAAAAAAGAGGCTACAAGCACAGAAACGAGCATCGAGAGCGGACAAAACAACGCCCAACACTTGGAAGTTTTGGTTCGTCTTGATTTTGGTTCGTGTTCAAAAGCGGCATATGCACCTCAGTTGGGAGCGTCGACGGCGGCTTGGGCGTGTTTTGTGGTGGCGGGAGGCGCATGGATGATGGCGTTCTGGAGCGCAGGGATGGACTGCTCACGGACAAACTTGATGACGTTGAGGAAGCGGGTGGTGGGAGGCACGTCGGGGTTGCGGGCCTCGTTGCTGAGACGCTCGTACGAGTCTGTAAACGTGTCGATCACGGGGCGGACGCGCTTGCGGCTCTCGGCAGGAAGGTTGTGCGCAAAGTGGCGCACACGCTCGAGCTCGGCAAAGATGGCGTTGGAGATGTGCTGCGCCTTTTGGGTGGCGTGGTCGGCGTCGTGCTTGGTACGCGACGAGATGGTGTCGAGCGTGCTGGCGAGGTTGGCCTGGAGATGCTTGACAATGTGGGTGGCGCGCTGGAGGTAGGCGTTCTGGGTGGTGATCTCGTCCAACTTGGAGTGGGCAGAGTCGTAGGCGGGGACAATGTGCGAGTCGTACGCCGACTTGGCGGGCGTGTAGAGACGCTCGCCGTACGCCTTTTGGATGGCGGCGGCGTAGGCGTGGAGCAAGCCCATGGCGTGGTCGGCGGGGAGCTTGGCCACGTGGATGAGCTGGTGGGTGTTTGCGTGGAAGGGATAGCTCCACTTGCTCTCGGCAAAGTCGAGCGACTTGGCGGCGAGCGAGTCGACGTACGCGAGCTGGGGGTGGATGCGGTTGGTGAGGGGCTCGGCAGCCTTGAGCGAGGTGTTGAAGAGGTTCTCGCCGTAGCCGTACGTGGTGGCGAGAAGCGGGTGCGACTTGATGGTGGAGTGGGCAAAGCTGAGCGAGTCCGAGACGAGTGGGACGGCGACGATCTTCTTGAGCGCCTCGCTGTGGTCAAACGCGAGCTCGAGCTTGGAGGGGGACGGCGACGACGACGACAACGACGACGGCACGCCGTTGGGGGCAGGGGCAGACTGGATAGCGGCAGACATTTGGACGGTGTATGGATGCGTGGTGGTGTGGAGGGAGGGAGGGAGGGAGGCAGACAGGCAGGCAGGCAGCGCTGTTTATATTGTGGCAGCGCTTGGCTGGGAGGCGCACGAGCGTGAAACCACGAGCGTGAAACCACGAGAGCGAACTGCAGCGAACTGCAGCGAACTGCACTGAACTGCACTGAATTGCACTGAATTGCACTTTCAGCCGCATGTTTGGGCGCATCCACGGTTGGGATTCAGTTTGGCGCGCTTGTTGAAAGCGACCCAATCCCCAAAATCGAAATCGAAATCGAAATCGAGCGCCTAAGCAGCCGTGCACGTGCATTGGCGCATTCACATTGGCGCCACGCACAGACGAGCGCGCGCTCAACGTGAAACCGAATCAAACCGAATCAATTCATCTACATCAGACTGCTGCGCGCGCCGATCTGCGTGCTCGCCTCGCCATCGGGGAAGTCGCCCTCCCGATCGCCCGCAAACGTGCGGTAGATCGTCCTCAGCCGTGTCTGTTCCTCGAGCGGCACACTGGGACGTGTGCACTTGAGCGAGGTTTCGAGATGGGCGTCTGTGATGAGCGTCTTGCTGTTCTTGCTGTTCTTGCTGTTCTTGCTGTTCTCGCTGTTCTCGCTGTTGCTGTTGCTGTTTGGATGTGGTTGCGGTTGCGATCGCGATTGGGTGGTTTTGAGCACGACTTCGAGTCTTCTCACCAGCGTTTGGGTTTCGGCGGTGGTGCGTGTTTTGGCGTTTCGGGTGGCAAACGTGGTGAACCTGAGTGTTGCGTTGTGCGTGTCTGGTTCGGTGTGCGTTTGTTCGGTGGCTGCATTGATGCATTCGTGGACAGCCTCCAGGTGTGCATTGTACACCAGCGCTTGCAAGTCGGCGCCTGAAAAGCCGTGCGTTCGTGCCGCCCATTTGTGCACGTCGATCTGCGGATCCAGATGCACCTTTCTGCCGATGGCGCGCAGGATATCCACCCTGTCGTGCGTGGTGGGCATGTCGCACAGCAGCGCTTTGTCCAGTCGTCCCGGTCGAAGCAGCGCCGAGTCGATGAGGTCCGGCCGACTCGTTGCAGCAAGCACGTACACGCCATCCAGTCCTTCCGCACCGTCCATCTGCGTGAGCATCTGGTTCACCACGCGGTCCGTCACTCCCGTGCTGTCGTGGCCTCGCTTGGGCGCGATCGAGTCAAACTCGTCGAAGAACAGCACACACGGTTTCGCCGCCTGCGCACGCTCGAACAGCTCGCGCACCGACTTCTCCGACGCACCAATGTACTTGTTGAGTATCTCGGGGCCCTTGACGCTGATAAAGTTGAGTCCGCACTCCTTGGCCACCGCCGACGCAAGCAGCGTCTTGCCACATCCCGGGTAGCCGTACAGCAGCAGTCCCGAACGCAGCCGCAGCGGACACGACCCAAAGATGGCCGCATACTTGGTGGGCCATTCCAGCGTCTCGCGCAGCACGCGGCGTGTTTCCACCAGTCCGCCAATGTCGCCCCATGCCACCGACGACGTTTCGAGCTTCACATCGCGCAGAGAAACAGGCGTGAATCCGTCTTGCGCCTGCACAAAGTCGCGCATCGTGATCGAGACGTCTTCTTCCGCATCCACATGCGCACCAACCACGTCGTTGGCAGCACGCATCGCCGCTTGATGCGTCGCCCTCTCCACCACATCGCGCAGATCCGCCGGCAGATACCCCTCGGTCTGCGTCGCGAGCGTCACAAAGTTGAGATCCTGCGCATTGGCAAACTTCTTCGCCACCAAGTGTGCGAGCATGTCTCTGCGTGCCTGCTTTCCCGGCGGTTTGAGCTGCACGTTGTCCAGCCAAACATGGCTCGAGTTCAGCCAGCTGTGGATGCTGGTGTGCGCCTGCGCTGTTGCGATCACAAACACGCCAAAGCTCTCGACGCAATCGCGCACCTTTGCCACGAATGCTTCCGCCAGCTGCCTCGGACGCTGCGAATCCACGTGCTCCATCTCGGCCGGGATGATGCGGTCGATGTTGTCGAGGATGAGCACGCTGGGCGCCTTCCACGCTGCGTGGTTGAGCCACTCGCTGAATCGCGCGCGCAGCACACTCACGCGCTCCTCGCTGTACGCCGTGCAATCGTAGTACAACGTGGCGAGGCACAGACGGTAGTCGCGCGAGACGTGCTCGGCGACGTGTTTGGCCACCACCGTCTTGCCCGACCCCGGTCCGCCGGTGAGCAGAATGCTGGACGAGCCTTGGAAGCGTCTCGCCTCGGTCGACCACCAACACGCCGCTTGCAGAGCGCGTGCGCGGAAGCAGTCACAGATGGTTTGTTCGGCGTCGCGCACAATGTGGTCTACACCAGCCACAACCGAAGCGTCCTCGGTTTGGGACGCCGCGTCGGCGGCAGCAGAAGCATCGCGCTTGCGTGCGTCGTTGCTCGCAGCGCATTTGGTAGAGCCGGGAGGCGGGGCACCCAAGCGGACGAGATCGTAGTCGTGGATTCCAAGTTGCTCGCGCAGACTGGCGCCCACCAGAATGTGACGCTCAGGCCACGCTGCATCCGCATGCACCCTCGTGCCTCGTACATCGTGCGCACTGAAGAAGCTTGCGCTGGCGGTGGGCCTCGCGGGCGTGGCACCCGATGCTCTGGACGCGTGGTTGGCCGAGTCGTCATGGTGGGTCGAAGCCTCGGAGGCGGTGTTGTTCGAGGGACACGCCACCTTGGTGACCGACAGACGGCCGTCCGGGTAGATTTGGAGCAGTTGGGCATGGCCGATTGGCGAGGCCGAGGGCACCACAACGCCTGTGGAGAGCATGTCGAGATCAAGCCCCTCGCCAAAGCGTTGCGGCAGCACACGCCAGAGCAGCTTGGGCACAGTGTGTGCGAGAGGCTGCGTCGCGGCCGCAGCGCCGACACCATTGACACCACGCTTGCTGGTGGGCTGCAAAGAGTGTTCGTCGAGCATCGACGCGTCGAGCGCGTTGGTGCGCAGCCGGGGGGCGATGATCACTTCGGTGTCGGTGGACAGACGCACGGCGATGGCGGCTGCACCATCCGCATCGTCCGTGTCGGGCTCGGCGGCGTCTGCAGCAGCAGTGGGTGGAGTGGTAGAGTCGACACGGAAACGCACGACGGTGTTGGCGCCTCTGCCGACGTAGACAGTGACGAGCTGATTCGTGGTGGCTGCACGCACCTGGCCGAGCATGTTGAGCTCGACGTCTTGGGCATTCAGGCTGAGGATCTCCCAGTCGTCCGCAGACAAGGGCGTGACATGGATGTTGGTGGCGGTGGGCAGGGGCGGAGAGCGCAGCAGACGTACAGAGCACGTGGTGCCGTCTTGCAATGGAGGCTGGAACGAGGCTGCGAGCGAAGGCGAAATGTTGAGTACGTCGGAGGCGGAGGCGGAGGCGGACGGCGCCGCGTTGTGCGATAGAGAGTGGCCGACAGAGAGGGGCGCAGCGCTCATGCCGGACCATCCCGCATAGTATGGAACGGCTCGGGTGGAGGCAGGGCAAGCATGGATCTCGACAACGAGCGACTGTGGCGGCACGGCAAGGTCGACGAGAGGCGCATAGAGGCACATGGGAAGATGGACGAGCGACGACTTGAGCGTGGGGTCATGCTGCACCCTCACGATGGTAGACTTGGCGGGGCGGGGCTTGGACTTGGAGGAGCGGGACATGGCGGCAGACGATGCGGCTGAAACCAAACGGGGGTGGAGAGATGGTGGAGAGATGGTGGAGAGAGACGCGAAGGACGAGGCGAGGACTGAGCGAGCGTGTGGCAACAACACCGGCAAGCAAGTCTGTTTGACACCCGGAAAGCCACAAGAACAACCCGGCAGTCGGCAGTCGGCAGTCGGCAGTCGGCATTCGGCAGTCGGCAGTCGGCAATTGTGTGAATGCGTGTTATGTCGGCCGTGTTTGTCGTCGCCCGATTCGAGTGCGCGATGTGATTGCGATTGCGATTGCGATTGCGATTGCGATTGCGATGCGGATGTGTAAATTTTTGGAGGTTTGGGATCTGCACCCAAGTTTGTAGTGCAGTTTGTAGTGCAGTTTGTAGTGCACTGCACTGCACAGTTGAACATTCATTTTTCTTCTGAATCGACGCTTTTACACTCAACACGGTTTGGATGCGTCAGCGTTGTGCGTTTGGCGTCAGAATACACAACGCCATCGCTGCTGCTGCTGCTTCGCTCGTCGTCTCGTCGTCTCGTCGTCTCGTCTTGCCACCGTCTGTTTCGCATCGCCTCGCATCACCTCGCATCGCCTCGTAACAAACACCACGCTTCCCATCGCCGTTTGTTTGGCTGGGCACCCCACCCACACGTCGCTTTTGATCGCGCGACTCTGGCAGACACCCGTCTTCTGTATACCTCTGCAGTCGCTCAGCACACACACACACACATACACACACACACGCGCATACCCAATATGGCCAACGCAACAGACACCGCAGAGGCCAACATCCAGATGTGGAAGGTCAAGAAGCTCGTGAAGCAGCTGGATGCCGCTCGCGGTGCAGGCACGTCGATGATCTCGCTCATCCTTCCACCCCGATCGCAGATCTCGCAGGCTTCCAACATGCTGACGCAAGAGTATGGCACTGCGTCCAACATCAAATCGCGTGTCAACCGGCTGTCTGTTCTTGCGGCGATTACGTCCACGCAGCAGCGTCTCAAGCTGTACAACAGGGTGCCCGATAACGGTCTGGTGGTGTACTGCGGTACCATCCTCACAGACGAGGGAAAGGAGAAGAAGGTCAACTTTTCGTTCGAACCGTTCAAGCCGATCAACACTTCGCTGTATCTGTGCGACAACAAGTTCCACACCGAGGCGTTGAGCGAGCTGCTCGAGGCGGATGCCAAGTTTGGGTTTATCGTCATGGATGGGAATGGGTCGCTGTTTGGCACGCTGTCTGGAAATACGCGCACTGTGCTGCAGAAGCTGTCGGTGGATTTGCCAAAGAAGCATGGTCGTGGTGGACAGTCTGCGCTTCGTTTTGCACGTCTGCGCGAGGAGGCACGTCACAACTATGTGCGCAAGATTGCCGAACTCTCCACCCAGCACTTTATCACCGACAACAAGTGCAACGTTGCCGGACTGGTGCTGGCAGGTTCGGCGGATTTCAAGACGGAGCTGAGTCAGTCCGACATGTTTGACTACCGTCTGCAGCCCAAGATCGTCAAGATCGTGGATGTGTCGTACGGTGGGGAGAACGGTTTCAACCAGGCGATCGAGCTTGCGGCAGAGACGCTGTCCAACGTCAAGTTTGTGCAGGAGAAGAAGCTCATCCAAAAGTACTTTGACGAGATCTCGATGGAGACGGGCAAGTACTGCTTCGGGCTGCAAGACACGTTCAAGGCGTTGGATCTGGGGGCGGTGGAGACGCTCATCGTGTGGGAGAACCTGGAGGTGAGCCGATACGTGCTCAAGGACAGCGAGGCGAGCCAGCACATTCTGATGCTCACAAAGGAGCAGGAGAAGGATCGCACTCGCTTCATGGACCGCGCCACCGGAGAGGCGATGGAGCAGATGGAGGAGCCCATGCCGCTGCTCGAGTGGCTTGCGGAAAACTACCGCCAGTTTGGTACCAACCTCGAGTTTGTCACGGACCGATCGCAAGAGGGCATGCAGTTCTGCAAGGGGTTCGGTGGGATTGGTGGAATTCTGCGATACAAGGTGGCGTTCGAGGATATGGGCGTGTTTGAGGACGAGGACGAGTTCATGAGCGACGATTCGGACGACTAAGTTGTCTGGTTTGCGCTTTGCACACCTCGACTCGTGTGTGTTTGGTAGCACATGCCAATGAATCTTGTGTGTTGCTATGGCCTCTATGGCCTCTATGGGCTCTATGGGCTCTATGGGCTCTCGCACGCTGTCATTGACAATTTTATTCTATTCTATCTTTCAAGAGCACTGCTTGAAGCACTGCTTCCAGCACAAGCTACGGACGAGGCAGTGTGGACGAGCTGGAATTTGGCCTGGAGCCAGACGCGGTACATCTGCTTTCGCTCCTTTCGGTTGACGATGAGTCTTCGATCGATCGCCATTTGGATGGTGGTAAAGTGGTGTGTGGGTTGGCATTCGGTGGTCGCATCGGTTGGCTGGTGTTGCGGCTGGTGTTGGGGTTGGGGTTGGGCGTTGAAGATGGAAAAGAGTTGTTGAGCATCGAAAAAGTAGACTCGGGTGCCGTCGCCGCGGAGGTAAAAGTTGTCCTGGAGCATTCGACGATTCTTGAAGCGTAGTTGCGGGAGGTCGTATCGGCCATAATCGCGAAAGAGGACGATGGCGTTTGGTTTGAGCAACGTCCTGATGTTGTTGACGGCTTGGCGCCATTCACGCGGATGGAGCGCGGAGAAGACAAAGATGAGCACGATGATGTCGACGGTTTGGGGAGCCAAATGTTGGGGCAGATGCGTGGACGAGCTGAGATCCCACACCGAGGAGAAACACGAAGCGCCGTTGGGAGGTGAGGTGTAGAGCGGATTGGAACGCACAACGTTGATCGCTTGGACGCTGTAGTCGCACGCATGGATGCACAGCTTGGGATTCTTGTTGATCTGGAGCAACGGAAACACGGTGTTGCCCGCTCCACAACCAACCTCCAAGATGGTCTTCTGGCCCGCATCTTGGAGCGTAGCCTGGACAAGTTCGGGAAACTCCAAGTGCAACCACTTTCGATCTTTGAAGAAGCGATTGTGGTGAGCGCTGTAGAACGTGTCCCAGTAGCCGGCGGGGTTTGCATGGAACTGCTCGGCCTCCTGGAGCGAGAGTTTGGTCTGGGCCTGGCGAGCGAGGGTGGCGGCGACGTGCTCGTAGTGCGACGCGGGGGGGGTGACGTGGTCCCATGCGTTGTGCGACCAGATGTCGTGGTCCGAGGTGAGGAGTCGGGTGCCAAACATGTGGGGTTGGTCGGCGTCGGATGGGCGAGCGGCGCGTTGGGCCAAAAGCGCATGTGCTTCGGCGGCGGTCTTGGGTCGAAGCGTGCTAGGCGTGGTAGAGGAGCAAGTGATGGGCGCGGAGGAAGAGGTGTGTTTGTTTGGGGACAAAGTGTCGGGCTCGGATGGGTGTGTGGTCAACGACGAGCTGCGTTGGAAGGAGTACGAGAAGGAGTACGAGAAGGAGTACGAGAAGGATGGAGGGGTCAGATACGGCGGATTGGGCAAGAGGACGAGGGGCGGGATGATCGAGCGTGGGCGGTAAGCTCTGGTTGGATTCTTACCGTTGCTGTTGATCGAGCGTGGCAGGTGCGGCGGTGGGTTGGACTGCGGCGGTGGGTTGGACTGCGGCGATGGCTTTCAGCACGATTGGCTCGAGCGGTTCTGGCATGCTCAACTTGAGCGCCTCTTGCTTGCCGAGAGCGCTCAACTTGCACCACATCTTGGTGATAATATCGACCAACTTGTGTTGGGTGTATTCGTGGTGTTGGGCGGCAAAGAGCTCGAGTTGGTGTTGGAGGAATACGAGCACGGCGGCATCTTCCAAGAGCTGCGTGCCCATGTCGCCCGTGTGGCGGCGTGGATTGAGCTCGGTCTTGGACACCCACTTGTGCACCCAATGCGCATGCGCGTGCTCGACGCCAGCCTGGAGCAGCAGCTGCTTTGCGCGGTCAGCTTGGATGGTGTACAGATGCGTGCGCCATTTGAGGTAGCCAGCTTTGCCGTCGGGGTAGGAGGAGCGCGGGGTGAGAAAGCGCTCGAGGTGCTGGCATCTGGCGGCGATGCGAAGCAGCTCTGCTGTGCGAGTGATGGACTGCACATCCGAGGTAGGGGAGGGCGAAACGTGGGCTGCAAATGCTTGGTAGTCGGCGGTTTGGATGCGAAGATCGATGAGGTGGGACACCCAGTGCTCGATGCGATCCGCGTACGCGAGTTCGTCGAGTGTGGTGGTGGTGGCATCGCTCGCGGGGTTGGAGACGGAGGCGGATGCGGATGCGGATGCGGATGCGTTGCGCGCGCGGTAGGCGGGGTCGTTCGTGTGGCACTGGTCGATGGCGTTGCGCGCGGCGTGGAATGGGTGCGACATGGTGTGCACGGGAGTGTGAGTTGGAAGCAACGATGGTGGTGAAAGCAACGATGGTGGTGACGCGGCGATACGGAAAGCTCTAAAGCGCAGAACACAACCAAACGCCAACACTCACCCTCTCGATCACCCTCTCGCTCACACTCTCGCTCACACTCTCGCTCACACTCTCGCTTGCAACACTGGTGAGCATCCATGTGCTACAACCACTCACACTGGCACACACGACGTCATACACAGACAGACAGCACACGAGGCTAGACGACTGAAGCACGCACGCAGCATTCGATTGGGCACAGCCACACACACAGCAGCTAGCCCGGCCCCACTTTGGGAATGTCGTGATGCTCTGATAGCGAGCCGAGATACTTGTTCAACGCATCCACCTTGTCCTTGTGCGAGGTGCGCGCCTCTTTGGCGATGCGCTGCTGCATGCGTTTGCGTCGCACTTGCTCGAACTTGCGTTCGGCGTCGGTCATGCTTCGTGCAGTAGCACCCACGCTGCTTGCGCTGCTTGCACCGCTTGCGCTACTGTGTGCATGTTTGTCTGCGGTTCGGTCCAGCGCATTGTCAGCCGCCTCGGGGTTCGATGCAGAGTGCGACGCGGGGGCATGCTTCGAGTGGTGCGAGACCGACGACTTGGGCTTGTGTTTCCTGGAGTCGGTGCGTGCAAAATGCGTTGGAGATAGCAGCGAGCGAAAGCGACTTTACGGTCAGTAGACTGGCAGGGCTGGATGCAGGAGGGATGCAGATGGGATGCAGATGGGATGCAGATGGGATGCAGATGGGATGCGCGCGAGCCACTTACTTGTTGTTGTGCTTCTTGCCACCATCGCCCTTGAGTTTGAGCGATCCGCCTGGCTTGAACGCATACGCCAAAGAGGAGGAGGACGACGAGGAGGAGGAGGACGACGACGGCATAATGTGTGCTCCGCGCCTAGGCGGGTGTTGCAGCCGCGTGGCAAAGCAAACGAGCAAACGAGCAAACGAGTGGATGGTGGCGATGATGGTGGCGATGATGGTGGCGATGAGCCAAGTGTAGCGTCGACAGCGGTCAGCCATTTGGGTTGGATGCATGCATGCATGCATACATGCCTCTCGTACGGGAGGGCGGGGTGAGTGTGGTGTGTTTGCACATGTGTCGAATCGAATCGAATGAATCAACGGATGGATGCATGGAATGGATGGGATAGATGGAGAGATAGATGGAAGAGATAGATGGAAGAGATAGATGGAAGAGGTGGAAAGATGAGATGGATGGATGAGCATGGCCGCCTGAGCATGCAACCCCTATGCTACAAGCACCAATCCATTCCTTCCATTCCTTCCATTCCTTCCATTCCTTCCTTCCTTCCTTCCTTCCTTCCCATCCCATCCCATCTGCAACAAGCTCCTATATCTGCTTCTCTCTCTTGTGCTCGCCACTCATCTTCCACGCGCGAATGCTGCAAAGCGCTCCGGCAAACTCGATCCGCCCCGCTCGTGCCTCCTCGTCTGCTGCTCCCACTCGCACTCCCAAGAAGAACCACCCGAGCCCCGTTGGTTTCGCTCTCATCGCGCTCGCTGCATTTGGTGCGTTTGCCTACGTCTCACGCACCCGCCACAACGACCCTCAAAAGCACCTGCGTGACAAACGCATTCCACACCCCAACCCGCTCATCCCTCCGCGTTCGCAGCAACCGCAGTGAATCCAGCCACGCTGTCTCTGCGCATCCATAACACACTTTGCCCAACATTCAGTGGTCAAATACGTTGCTCGGCAGAATGGGTCTGTTTGACAAGCTCAGGCACAAGAAGCACAACAACAACAACAACAACAACAACAACAACAACAACAACAACAACAACAACAACAACAACAACAACAACAACAACAACAGCCCGGCTGTGTCCTCTGCGCCTGCCGAGAAGGACACCCCTCGCTTCGACGCTTCCAAAGTAACCGTGGTGTTTGTGCTCGGTGGTCCTGGGGCAGGCAAGGGCACGCAATGTGCGCGTCTGGTGCACGACTATGGGTTTGTGCATCTGAGTGCCGGCGACCTTCTGCGCGCCGAACAGCAGCGCACCGGCTCGCAGTACGGCGCCATGATTGGCGAGTACATCAAGGAAGGCAAGATCGTGCCCATGGAGGTGACCGTGGCTCTGCTCTCCAACGCCATTGCCGACGCTCTCGAAAAGCAGGCTGGTGACCACGCCAGGGGTCGATTCCTGGTGGACGGCTTCCCGCGCAAGATGGATCAGGCGATCAAGTTTGACGAGTCGGTGTGTGCTAGTCAGTTTGTGCTCTTCTTGCAGTGCAGCGAGCAGGTGATGCTCGAGAGGCTGCTCGAACGAGGCAAGACGAGCGGTCGTACGGACGACAACATCGAGTCGATCAACAAGCGTTTCCGTAAGTATTGCCACGCACACCTGCTTCCATGCGCATTCGCATCAACTCACCGCTTCCACACCCCGTGTCGGTGCGTGCAATACAGACACATTCATGGAGACCTCCATGCCCGTGGTGGACTACTACCGACAGCGCAACCGCGTGGTGCAAGTCGACTCGGTCAAGTCTGTCGACGAGGTGTATGCGGAGATCAAGCACGCCATGGACCGCACGTTTGGCGACATGCAGGTGTAGAGTGGATTGCGAATGGTGCATCAAGTCGACGAGAGTATGTAGTCAAGAGCGAGTGTGTGTAATGTGTGTGTGTATATGTTATATATGTGTGTACGAGTGTGTTGTGTTTGTTCCAAATGAGCGTTTTGCCAAATTCGAAAGCGCACAAGTCTGTGTATCGTCTGTGTATCGTCTCTTTCTTTCTCGCCACCACATGCGTCCACTCGATCCACCCGCACTTGCCACTCCATCGCCATGCCCCACAACCCCAGCTCACCCACCTATACCAAGTATGCCAACCTTCCGGACATCGACACGTGCGCCCCAGACGTGTACGAGTACGAAGCACCCATCCGTGCCAGTGACCGCGGTCGAAGCGGTCGAAGCGGTCGAAGCGGTGGCCAGCGCTCCCGCAACCACACACCCCATGCCGATCATGACGTCCCCTCGGACTCTTCGAGCGACCACTCCTCCCGCAGTGCCCATCGCAAGCACCCTGGAGGTGGCACTGCCGCATCCGCGTCCAATCACGACATTGACAGCTCGTCGCTTCGACGCAGCGACGCCGCCGCCAAGTTCAGCGCTGCCACCCAGCTGCATGCTGCCCAGGCCGACTTTTCCGGTCGATTGACAGCAACCACATCGCCAAACGGCAGGAACACTAGGCCCAGAGATGCTGGGTTCGAGACAACCACGTATGCGATCGATCAAGCCGCATCCAACGCGGACGAGACGGTGGTGGATCGTCTGCGGAGGCTCAAGTTCGAGGCGAGTCGGTTGGAGGAAGAGCTTGCTGCCTCGGGTGTGGATTCCAATGCGGCGGCGGTGGCATCGCAGTCGTCGCAGGGTGCACAAAACGTGGACAGTGCAGACGTGCTTGCTCAGCTCAAGATCCTGCAGCATCAACTCGCCAGTTTGCCGCCACCGTCCACAGCAGCCACTTTGGCGGCGGGCGCGCGTAGTAGAACATGCTCTTTGGGCCCCGCTGATGCCCCCGCTGCTGCGCCCACTGCTGCGTCTGCTGCGATTGCATCCGGAACACACCCTCCAGAGATGGCACAGCTCGAAGCACGTCTGTCGCAACTCGAATCGACACTCGGAGTGCAAGAAGCGCTCTTGGACGAATCAAAGCCCGTCTCGCGGCCGGTGCTGGCCACGCTTTCGCGCCTCGAACACCAGCTCTCGCTGCTCTCGCAACCGCGCCACCTCGACGCCATCAGCCGCCGCGTCAAGGTGCTGGTGACCGAAATGGACCGCGTTCACGATGTGCGTCGCAAGCTCACCACCCCGCAACCTTCTGCCACCGCTGCCACCCACGTCGCCGATGCTGCGTCTGCGACGTCCAACGCTGCACCCATGCTGACACATGCTCAACTCACCCAACTGCAGCAGCTTTTCGACGTGTCTTCACGCCTCGAACCGCTTCTTCCCGTTCTGCCCGCGGTAGTCAATAGGCTGCATACGCTTGCGGATGTGCACTCGTCCGCCGCCCACTTTGGCAGCGTACTCGACGAGCTGGAGCATGGCAGAGAAGCCACCCAGCACCAGCACCATCACTTGGATGAGCTGCTCCAAACCATGCAGGCCAACATGGACGAGAACAGGAGCAAGGTCGAGACGAATCTCGAGTTGCTCCAGGCGCGCATCGACCATGTGGCAGCGCGATTCGAAAAGCTCTCGCATTGAACAACACTACACTGCACAGCAATGCCAGATACCAGAGTTTGTTGACGTGAGCATGTGGCTGTGGTGCACGAGAAGCTGTGTGTGATGCCAAGTGCGAGTGAATCATGTCTGTGCATGACTCGAACCAATCTGTGCGACGCCAAATCTTCCAACCTGTCGCCGTGCGCGGGGGGTTGTTTTTTGTACCACCACCAGCCCACGTTGATCATACCTTGTCCGCTCTTGCCACCACCACACAGCCCAAGCACATCCACGACGCGGCCATTCGTTTGCCATGCCAATCACCACCACCACCACCACCACCACCACCACCACCACGCTCGACCTAGAGCAGCAGCCCGCGCCTCTTCCTCACCCTGACGTGCACCTGGATAGCAAGGCCGACGACGACACCGACGACTCGATCATCAGCGAGTACAAGCGCACCATCCACCGATCGCGTCTCCTGCGCAGGCTGGATGTGGTTGCGCAACAACTCGCCAGGGTGTACGTCGAGTCCGTGGGCATCCGTCCGCTCGCCATGGGCGAACGAACGGGCACCGATTGGTGGAGTGTGTGTCTCATCTGGTTCTCGTGCAACGTCAACGTGCTTTCCTTCTCCACCGGCACGCTCGTGTCGCTGCTCCACATGGACATGCTCTCTGCCATGATCATCATCCTCTTTGTCGGGGCTTTCTGCTGCTTCTTCCCCGCCTACTTTACGCTGTTTGGGCCCAAGTTGGGCGTCAGGCAGATGATCCAGTGCAGATACTCGTTCGGTTACTTTGGCGCCAGTCTCATCTGCGTGCTCAATGCAGCTACCATGCTTGGCTATTGCATTCTCAACTCCATCGTCGGCGGGCAGACGCTCTCCGCCGTCTCGTCCAGCGCTCACGCCGCTTCCACACTCACGCCCGACGTCGGAATCGTTGTGGCGGCGTGCATCGCGTTGGTGGTCTCATTCAGCGGCATCCGCGTGCTCCACTGCTTTGAGCGCTTCTTCTGGATACCCACCCTCATCTGCTTCCTCATCCTCATCGCCAAGGCAGGCACCGGTCCCCACGGTCTCCATGTGGCTTCCAACCAGCCCAAAGCCAGTGCGAATTCCATGCTTGCACTCGCTGCCATCATCGCCGGCTTCATCATGTCGTACTCTGCTTTGGTGTCGGATGTGTCGCACTATCTGCGACCGCATGTGTCGCCGCACAAACTGTTCTGGTCGGTCTACTTTGGCTTCTTCCTTTCGTGCGTCCCCTTCATCATGATCGGTGCTGCGTTTGCCTGCTCGTCGTACGACAATCCCGCATGGTCGAGTGCACTTGCGGTTTCCTCGGGCGAGTTGTTCCAGCTCATTCTGGCGGGAAGTCTCGGCGGTTTTGGTCGCTTCCTCGTGGTGCTCTTGGCACTGTCGGTTTGTGGGAACATCTCGGCGACGATTTACAGCATTGGTCTCAACTTCCAGACCATGCTTCCGTTTCTGGGTGCCGTGCCACGCTTTGTCTGGCCTTTGTTTGCTACAGCTATCTTTCTGCCACTCGCGATTGTGGGGCATACCAAGTTCTACGAAACGCTTACCGACTTTACCAGCGTGCTCGGCTACTGGGCGAGTCTGTACATCGGGGTTGTGTTTTCAGACCACGTCATCGTGCGCAAATGCGACTATACGAGTTACAATGTCAAACACTGGAATCAGTGGCGGTTGCTTCCACCCGGTCTGGCAGCACTCGGCGCATGTTGCCTTTCGCTCGCCGTTGTGGTGCCGAGCATCAGTCAGGTGTGGTTTACCGGGCCCATCGCAAGGCGTGCTGGCGATCTCGGCTTCGAAACCGGTCTGGTGGCCAGCATCGTGCTGTATGCACCGCTGCGGTTGCTCGAAAAGAAGGTGTTTGGCAGATAACTCGAGACACAACCTTCAACACATAGAACGGGTTCACGCTTGGTTGCAATGTCATCGGTTAGTAGTTTGCTTGTGGCGTCTGTGTGCGCATCACTCTGGCGTTGAAAAGTCGGGGCAGGCAGGAGATATGGCATTGCAATCCGAATACAACGGTTATGTAGACTGTTGGCGGTGGTGCTCGGTGGTATCGCCTAGAAAAACAGGCGGAAGGGGTAGCTTGGGCTGTTTCAAAACGCAAAGCATGGTGTTAGCCATTGTTTGGGTTGGTTTGGGGGAGACGGGTGGGGTACGTACTTTTTGATCCTGAAAATGTAGAACAGCAAGCTGAACGTGGCGAGAAAGATGGCGGACCACACATAGACTCCGGCTCTCTGTCTGGTGGGATCCGTCTGTGCGGGCACGAGCACGGTGAGAGCGATAAAGCTGAATGCGAGCAACGAGTAGATTGCGGCGACGATCTGCGTCTCGACGCCGTACTGGTTCTGGAATCCGGCGGCAAAGTACTCTGGATTACCACCTGCGCCCATAGCCACGTACGGCGCACCCCTGATCGAGTTCCACATGTGACCGGACGTGAACATGATCATGGATCCAATGCACAGCAGCATCCAAATGGGCTTGGACGATGTGAAAAACGGACGAACGTGCGGGCCGATGAAGAAGACGGCGCCGGCGACGGTGAGGACACCGGTGAGGGCGATGGTGATGAGCTTTCGGTTGAGTGGTTGGTTGTACTTGAACTTGGTTTTCAGCAGCTGGTTGAGGTGGTCCGCCACGTCCGAGGCGGCAAACCCACGCTGGTTAAAGTCGAACGAGACGTGGTCCGGGATCGGATTCGCAGGTGTGGGTGCGGGGAAGGTGAACAGCACCGGCGCATGCTTCAGCTGGAATTGCGCAAACACCTGCTGTGCGCGGCTGAACTCGACCTTGATAAAGACGTGCTTGGACTTGACCGACTTGTCGGTGTTCCACTGGTGTGCGAGCTTTTCAAACTCGGGCTGGAAGGCTATACACGGTGGACACTTGATTCCACCCGAGGTGGTGGTGAGCAGAGCCGACACAGCATAGTCGCGTGGGAGCTGCACGATCGAAGCAAACTCGTTGGCGTCGACCTCGATGAAGCCCTGACTCGACGACTGGATCCGCCTGAACAGCATACCCTGGACTTTCGACTGGAAGCGCTGTGCAAAAGCGGTGGGAAGCTGGGTAAAGGCAAGCAGCGAGAGCAGCGGAAGCAGCGAAAGCAACGCCAGTAGGCCGATGTTGGCCATCGTAGCCACGGATGCCCTCATCTTGACGCTGAGAACACGATGGGGAGGCAAGGAGCAGAAGCAACATGATGCAGCCAGAACAAGTGTTCCACGTCGGTGTTTGCAAGACGTCCGTGCGCGCCGTTGTTCTTCTCGCACGGATGAGCAAGCGTGCACGTGCGTGTGCGTTCTGGATGTTAGATCCTGCATTGTGGCCTGCCCAAGCGTCGTGCTCCTCGCCACCACCACCATCCACCACCACCATCCACGATGGCCATCCATTCACGAGGGCCATCCTTCCGCAACCACCCCAGCAGCCGGCGTCATCCTCGACTCGCCTACCCAACTTTGGCCGCCCATGCACGCCCTCCACCAATCTGGCAGCTACGGTCACAGGCCGGGGGCGAGCTCATCACCATCCGCTCCAATCACAATCACATCAGCTAGCCGCCCCAGCTCACTGCACAATCCGCACGCCCCATCCCAGTCCACGTCGTCCGCCCAGCCCTCTCCGGTGCCTCTCACACCCCGCGCCTCTGCGTTCAAGCTGCCCGAGGTCACCGATGCCTCGACGCCAATACATCACACGATCTCCGAAGCCGCCTCTGCTTCTAGATTGCACAGCCACCGCTTCCAGAGCGGCTCGTTTGTGGCCACCACTTCTCCGGCATCTGCGAATTCCATGTTGCGCACCAACACCGTGGGTGCCACCGCTCATGCGCCAAGTCTGCCTCCGGCTCCTTCAGGCTTGGATCGGTCGGCAAGTGCACATCCCGAATTGAGCAATCCCAGCGGGCTAGGTATATCGCCTGCGGAGAATGGCGCGCGCGGCAGCGGCACCAATGCTGGCAACGGCGTCGCCAACAGCAATGGCGGCTCTGCCTCTGGAGGAACCAAGCAGACCTGGAAACGACGCAAACAAGTCCTTCTCGCCGATGCCAAGCACCACACCGTCGCCGACCTCCAACTCCACGGCCTACGTCCGCCACCCTACAGCTACCACCCGTACTACCAAAACTCGTCCATCCTCGGCCAGACCGTGAGCCAGCTCACCGCCAACACCGCCAGCACCTCGCGCGATACCAACCCCAATCAAGCCACATACGCCTCGTCTCGCACTGCCATTCTCCGCCCCGATGACCCGCAAGTGCGCAACGATATCATCCGCATGATCGACCAGTGGCTCGCCGACGAAGGCTTTGGCGCCACACGTCAGCTGCTCATGGAAGAAGCCGGTATCAAACGGCGCGAACGCGAGGAAGCCGGCTTGGACGCACGCAAGCTCCGCGGCCACATCCTCGAAGGCGACTGGCCTGAGGTGGATAAGCTTCTTCAGAAACCGCTCGTCAAGAACCACAAAGCGTTCCTCTACGCCGTGTACAAGCAGCAGTTCCTCGAACACATCGAGCACAGAGAGTTCCAAAAGGGGTTTACATTCCTCAACAAGAGATTGAAGCCCTTGGAGCATTACCAACCCCACCCGTCAGAGTACCGGGATTTGTGCTATCTGTTGTCGGCCAAGGCAGTCACCGATGCACCTTCGTTCGCCGCGTGGGAGGGAATCCAGCCTGGCAGGGAGAAGCTCGTGATGGAGTTCGCCGCCATGCTCGAGCAGGATTGGATGGAGAACGAGGCTGGGCTGCCTGGATCCGCGTCCCCAAATGGAGGAGTGTCTGGCTCGAATGGCAGGGGCGAAAGCAGGGAGGCGTCCGAATTGGACGATGGTATGATGACCGACGGCGGTGCCTCTGGAAGCGCGTCCAAGAGCTCGGCGCCGAGTGGATATACCTACGTGCCACCGCATCGTCTGCTCACAATGCTGCACCAGGCGGTCGCCTACCAAGTCGAATTTGCGCGCTATCATCCCAAGAAGGCGCCTGTCATCTCGGGGCTGCTCCACGACTACACCGGCTTTATCGTTCCCAACTCGGTCGCACACACTATGCGTGGGCACCGTAAAAACGTCAAGAGCGTCCGCTTCGTCGGCGAAGAGGGCCGCAAACTCGTGAGCGGTAGCAGCGACAATACGGTTCGGCTGTGGAACTCCAACACGGGTCGCTGCGAAGGCGTGCTCGAAGGCCATCGCAGTCGTGTGTGGGACGTTGATTCGACCCGAACAGGCGGACATGTGGCTTCCGCGTCCGGTGACTCGACGGTCAAGGTGTGGGATGTGGAGAGTGCGCAGTGCCGCACCACGCTGAGGGCTGGAATGGGCGACGTGTACAGCTGCAGATTCCACCCGGATGAGAACCACCTTGTTTCGGCGGGATACGACAAGCTCGTAAGGATGTACGACGTCGAGACCGGCTCGATCGTCAAGACGTTTACCGGCCACCAACTCGGTGTATCTTCCGCCATCTTCAACCCGCTCGGCAACCTCATCGTCACTGCATCCAAGGACACAACGATTCGGTTTTGGGACGTCGTCTCGGGTCTCTGCATCCGCACCATCACCGGACACCTCGGCGAAGTCACTTCGGTCGAGATCAACGAGACCGGCTTACTCCTCCTCAGTTCGTCCAAGGACAACTCGAACCGGCTCTGGGACCTCCGCATGCTGCGACCGCTCAAACGATTCAAAGGCCACCAGAACACGAGCAAGAACTTCATCCGTTCCAGCTTCGCTCACACCTCTCTGCTCGTCGGTGGTTCAGAAGACGGTCTGATCTACATGTGGGATCAGGAGTCGTCCGAAGTGCTGCAGACACTCGAGGGACATGGACGCGACACTCTGCATCCAACCGCAAACTCGACGATTCAGGGCCATGCAAGTGCATCCGCATCGGTGGTGTCAGACCTCACCTCCTCGTTGTCGACCAACAACAACGTCGCGTACGGCGCCGTCTGGAATAAGGCGCAGAGCTTGTTGGCGTCGTGCGGAGACGATGGCACGGTCAAGACGTGGATCTGGGACGAGGGAGGCGACTTGGACGCCAACGCCGATCTCGCAAGCAGGGCCGACGATGAATGACGACACGCAAAAGCACACTGCGGTTGACGCCAATGCAAGACACTCTGGACCAGAACGATCCGTATCACCCCAAAACAGATGCTGACATGATGTTGTGCGTGACAATGAGCGGTACAAATACAGACGTGAATATGCGTTCACTAGGATGGCAAGGCGGCGACCGGCGACGCTTGCGCATCAGAAAGAGAGATCGGCGTTGCGCTGGGGAGGAACAAACGGCAAAGAGCTGATTGGAGGAGCGTCCTTGGCGACACCTGTCCACTGCGGAATTCTTCTCTCGGCGGTTGCCTCTGGTATTGATCGCCCACTTGCCACCTCTTCGGAGGCTGCCTGCTTGGTCGCATTTTCCTGTCTGATATCCTTGATCTTCCTCGACTTTTCGCTTCCAATCCCCAACTGCGGCGTACCCTTCTCGAGGCCTTGGAGCAAGATACACGCCTTGCATACCGTGTTTGATGAGATGTAACCGCATCTCAAACAGTTCTGCAGCTCTGTCTTCTTGCTCTGCTTGACGACGGATGAGATCTTGAGATTCTGTCCGGACTGAATGATGTCAACGATGCAAGAGGCGCGGATGGCTTCAAGGTCCTTGAGGAAAGTACGCACGTAGCCTCGGTAGGCGTTGGGCGAGTAGATGCATTCGGTTGAAAAGTAGTCGAGCTTCTTGAAGTAGGCGTACATGACGATCTCCTTTTCATACGCGTACATGAAGGGTTTGCTGCGTCGAATACCGCTTCCGCCCACACCGACTGCGTTAGATGCGCTCGACCCGCAGCCTTGGTGCTCGGGGTCTTCGGAGGCGTCGGGACCCTTGGTGACGATCTCGGTGCATCTTTCGAGTCTGGCAATGTCTCCACGCAGGACGTTCATGAGCACCGTCTCTGCAACATCGTCGGCATTGTGACCGGTGACAATGTGGTCCACACCCAATGCTGCGGCGCCTCGGTCGAGTGCTTGGCGACGAAATACCCCACAGAAGGTGCAGTTGTTCTTTCGACCGACACTCTTGACAATGTCGTCCATGGTCCAGCCATACAGTTCAGCGTAGCCGAGTACTTTGAGAGGCAGCTGGTACTGTTGCTGATTGCGCTTGACGGTCTCGAGCGAATCATCTCGGTATCCTGTGATGCCTTCGTCAATGCTGAGCAAGAAAAGGTCGAGTGCGTAGTCGTATCGCTCGTTCAAAACTTTCATGCAGTGAGCGAGTACAGTGGAGTCTTTGCCTCCAGATGCACCGATCGCAACTCGATCGCCTCGCTTGAAGAGGTTGTTGGAGACAATGGTGTGGTGCACCTCGGTTTCAAAGACGTAGAAGAAGCATTCCTTGCAGATTTGGTGGGCAGTTTTGGGGCGGCGAAGAACTGCACGCTGTGCGTTGCAAATAACGCACAGCTTTGGTGCCATTGGGGCAGATGGACGATACGCTTTGACGCTCGTGAGATGGAAATGGCAGCTATGCAGCGGTGCAAGACGACGGATGGAGTTGGTCAAGATGTAGTTGGTCAAGAGCTACTGATGGCGCTCCAAGTGTGGCGAAGCTCTCCGCATTATTTCCCGACTTCCGCCAAGGTTTCGCTGAGGACTTGCAAATTTTTGTTTTTTGTTTTTTGTTTTTTCTTTTTTTTTACTCGTGCTTTGTTCGCAGCGGTTGGTATCACCTCGCACCGCAACGACGATACAGCCACGAGAGAGGGCAGAGTGCTCAAGTGGGACACGATGTTCAACTATCGGACGATGAAGAAGCAGGAAGCTGCCGTTTCGTCGTCGAATGACGAGGGTCAGTTGCGTTCGTCGGCGATTCAGGACGAGGGCACTGGAGGCGCGACTGCTGCCTTCTCACAAGCTCAACAAGCCGGGTGCTCGAGCAGTAGTTCGAACCCAGCAATAGCTACAAGTAACGCAGCCGAGGCAGAATCGGGCACTTTTGTGTCCAGCATGATCGCCGACAATCCGATCTTCTCGGGAGGTTTAGGGCTGATGGTGTTTGGAGGTGCGGTTGCGATGGTGAGAAGGGGCGCCAAGGTTGCAGCTTCCACAGCACAGAGAAGGTTGCTCATATCGCTCGAGATCGCGTCAAAAGATCGGGCTCATCCATGGTTCCTCCACTGGATGGCTGCCCAGGCACGAGCGCAGTCGATGCGGGAACGAGGACTGCTCGGCAAGCAGAAGAAAGAGGGCGTCGTCGACTTGTTGGGATTGAGGGAGCGCCCCGGCGACAGGAGAGCGCCTGGATCAGAACGAGACAACGTGAACGACCCGTTGGCGATCGCGTCGAGTGGCTCGTCGGTGTCGCCAGTTCGCATCGTTAGTCACGAGCTCTCGGTAGAGACCAACTACACGCCGCATGCATGTGCGTCAACACCAAATGCACAAGCAGCAGAGCGAGGCTCGGCTCGGTTCTCGCTGGTGCCTGGCCCAGGAACGCACTGGTTTCGGTATCGGGGAGTGTGGATGCGACTGACGCGGGAGCGAGACGGCAAAATGGTGGATTTATCGACGGGCGCGCCGTGGGAGACAGTGACACTCACGACGTTGTTCGCGTACGCCCACCTTTTCCCGCAGCTTTTGGATGAGGCGCGGCAGCTGGCACTCGCATCGACGGAAGGCAAGACGGTGATATACACGAGCTGGGGACCCGAATGGAGGCCTTTCGGACAGCCGAGACGAACGAGAGAGCTGGGCAGCGTGGTGCTCGGAAAGGGAAAGAAGGAAGCGATCGTGAAGGATGTGGAGCGATTCCTTGAACGCGGTGGATGGTATGCAGAACGCGGTATTCCTTACCGACGTGGGTACCTGCTGCACGGTGCGCCTGGAAGTGGCAAGTCATCGTTTATTACGGCGCTGGCTGGGCACTTGGACTTTAACATCTGCCTGCTCAACCTGTCTGAACGGGGGCTGACGGATGACAAGCTGAACCATCTGCTTTCGAATGCGCCGGAACGATCGATTGTGCTGCTCGAGGACGTGGACGCTGCGTTCGTGGGTCGGCAGCAGGCTGGCGAGGATGGATACCAGGCGTCGGTGACGTTCTCGGGGCTGCTCAACGCACTCGACGGTGTAGCCAGCGGTGATCGCCGCATGATTTTCATGACGACCAACCACATTGAGAAGCTGGATGCAGCTCTGATTCGACCGGGACGCGTGGACATGATTGCAGAGCTGGGTGATGCGGAGCGCGAGCAGGTGGAGGAGCTCATGGTGCGCTTCTATCGCGCCACGATGCGGGAGCTCAAAATCAAGCAGGCGGCGATGCCAGCAGCTGCGATGGAAGCATTGAAGCCGCTGGTTGGAGCAGCAGCGGGAGTAGGAGTGGACGCTGGATCGAGTGCAGACGCATACAAGAGGTTTGAATCGATGCATGGGCTTCGCGAGGCGGTGCAAGAGGCAGACCAAGAGGTGGAGCAGCTTGCGGTGGAGTTGGGAGACGCGGTGGAAGACGAAGCGGTGCTGCGCCGCATAGCGCTGGGTGTTGGACACGACGGAAGCCAGCTCGAGACGGCAGCATCCACCGCTCGAGCGCATGCAGCGCCGGGAGCAGACACCACTCGGCGAGCGCTTCGTCCGGCGCGTGCTGCTGGTGGCGGGGTGAGCATGGCTGAGCTGCAGGGTCTCTTTATCCGCTTCCCCGACGACCCGCGAGCAGCCATCGATGCGTTTGTGAGTGAAAACAGCAGCCGACGCCGTGTTTCCACTGCTTGGAGAGAATCGCCGTCGGCGGCATAGCTAGCCTCGCCATCATCACCATCATCACCCCCATACGCCCACAATCACACGATCACACGATCACACGATCACACGCTCACACGCTCACACGCTCACACGCTGCCGGATGCTCCGCTTGAGCATCGCTCTAGACCATCCATCGTGGTGTGCTACTGCACCTCGCATTGTACTCTTAGTCAAACAATCTCACCATGCCGATCCCACGTCTTGTGTTGCTGTGGATGCGCGCTTGCATTGGGTTGCTGCCTGAGGTTGCAATCGGGGCATGGATCGATCGGGCTGTGTGCATACCACAGCAGCAGCCACGGAACGAGTTTCCTTTTTTTTTTTTTCTTTTTTTTTTTTTTTTTTCCCGATAGCAAAAGTGTACGCACACTGTACTGTATGCTTCAGGAGCTGGTCGGCCGCTTTCTACGAGCTTCATGTACGCCCACATCGACCGCATACCATCGACCGCATACTGTGAATTCCGTCAAGCGGGTTGGTTTGCCTTTGGTTTGCCTTTGGTTTGCTTTCGCTTTGCTTTCGCTTTGCTTTCGCTTTGCTTTCGCTTTGCTTTGGCCCTCAAGCACTGCATTCTCGTCGAGCAGCCAAGAGTTGCGCCGGCTCTCACGCCTCGGCTCTCCCGCTTCGGCGCTTCCGCTTCTTCGCCCGCAAGCGTCACGGATCTCGGAGGCAAACCCGAATCTCGAGCGTGCTGAGCAAGTACAGTACAGCACAGTACAGCACAGCACAGAACAGCACAGAACAGCACAGCACTCGCCACTCGCCACTCGCCTCTCGTCTCTCGCTCCACGCTTCATAGCTGCTCACGCCGATGCGTTCCGCCCTCAGCCAGAGCGACGCATCCCCTCGACACTCGCCACCACACTCCATCCCACCCGCAGCCGCTGCCGCAGCAGATCACTCGCCTTGCAGCAGTGGCTCCTCTGCCTCTCCCACCGCGCGCCGACCACCACCATCGCCCGTCCCAAGTCCAGATCCTAGACCCACCTCTCGCTTCCCAGCCGCTCTCTCTGCCGCACACAAGCGCTCGAGCTCCTACAAGAGAGCTCGCACCGTCAGCCCCATCATCGACGAGAACAGCAGTGACGTGGAAAACGAAATCCGATCCAGCTATTCTCGATCTGCCAGCGACCCTGGCGAGCCCGACGTTGCTGATCCTTCCGTGACGTCCCACCCCACTCCACTCCGCCAGAGCATATCATCCGCAGATATTCACCATCCACTACACGCCATGTCTGTCCCCGACCACAACATCGAACGTCTCATCACCGAACAATCCCTCAGCCTCGACGATGGCGCATCTGCTCCTTCAACCGCACTCGGCGTCCACGCTATGCCCGATGAGCAACCACCCCCTTACCACGAGCCCACTCACACACCGTCTTCGATCACACTTTCGGAAAACAGTCCATCCAGACCAACCGGTCAGCAGCAGCTCGACCGCATCCGACCCATGAACAATCGTCCTCTGCATGTTGCCGACACTTGGTATCTCGTCAGTCGCAAATGGTATCGACGTTGGCACGCCGCTTGCTCCGAGCGTCGAGATTCAGACCCTGCCCAGAAGACCGACATACCCGTCGGCCCCATCGACAACTCGGACCTCCTCGACCACCATTCCGCCCCTTCCTTCGCACAGCTCAGGCCCCGTATCAACGAACACATACACTACCACATGCTTCCCCAAGAGGGCTGGGACCTTCTCGTCGCATGGTATGGCACCACCGGTCCGCTTTTCGCAAGACATGTCATCGACGGCCTCGCTGAAGGTCAACAGAGCGTCGAATTCTACCCTCCAACCATTCGACTGCTCAGGCTCACAGACGACGACACCGCGCAAGCCTCAGGCGTCCCTTGGTTCAGTATGTCCGTCAGCACAACCCTCGCCGCACTCAAGGCCAGAGCCAGGTCAGCCTTGAACCTCGCCTCCATTGCTGATGTCGACATGCGTCTCTTCCACTTTCCACAACCCACACAGGACGAGCTTCGTTCTGGGCTTGTAAGTCTAGCTCGTGTGGATCAAGAAGGCGTCGATAGGATCGATGCTGGAGAGGACAACCCTGCCAACTACCAGCCTCACGTCACGCTCAAGTCGATCGGCGTAGATGAGATCCAGATGAATCTGGTTGTCGAGACTCGTCGGTCTGGGCGTTGGCAGTCAGATCCCGCACCCGTGCAAGCTTCGTCCACGTCGCTCAAGGGCATCTTTGCCCAACACGCTGACTTCTTCACCAACTTGCAGCAGTCCAGTACCCGCGCCTCTTCCAGCGTCACTCGAGTGGCAGCCACCGTCGCAGAGGCTCAAGCCCGCGTCACACGCTCCCAGACCGCTGCGGATCGTACCATGCGAACATCGCGTGGACTGCGTGGTCTCAACAACCTCGGCAACACTTGTTTCATGAACAGTGCGCTCCAGTGTCTCAGCAACACGTATGAATTGCAACAGTACTTTGTTTCAGGCGCATACAAGCACGAGCTCAATACCCACAATCCTTTGGGAATGGGTGGCGCCATTGCTGATGCTTTCGGCAACCTTGTCACAAATATCTGGAACGGTCAGCCCGGCTCGTTCTGGCCGCGTGAGTTCAAGTTTGCCCTGTCGCGATTCGCGCCCCAGTTCAGCGGGTATGCGCAGCATGACACTCAGGAGCTGCTGGCTTTCTTGCTAGATGGTCTGCACGAGGACCTCAACCGTATTCTCAACAAGCCCTACATCGAAGCACCCGATTGGCAAGGCGGGGATGAAAAGCACCTCGTGGCGTTTGCCAAGCGACAGTGGGATATCTACAAGGCCAGAAATGACTCGGTCATCGTCGATCTGTTCCAAGGCCAGTACCGCAGCACTCTCGTGTGTCCCGAGTGCAACAAGGTCTCGTTCAAGTTTGACCCGTTCATGTATCTCACATTGCCCATCCCCAACAAGAAAATGTGGCGCGGGCAGATCTACTTTGTGTCGCTCGATCCGAGCAAGCCCATGCACAAATTCCAGGTGCAGCTACCTGCTGGTTCCACCGTCAGCAAACTGCGACAGAGGGTGGCAGCTCAGTTCGGCGTCGAGGCGAAGCGCTTGGTGTGCGGAGAGGTATGGCATCACCGCATTTACAAATGGATCGACGACTACGAGCCACTCGTCGACATTAAGGACGGCGACTTTGTTTACTTTTGGGAGGTACCAGCAGCTCCCCGCTTCTCCAAGCAGCGCCACTACCGCTATCACCGATCTGTCGAAGACGTCGAGGATGCACTGGACATTCCCGACGAAGACCACGCCATCTTGCCGGTGTTTGCCAAC
The DNA here is from genome assembly GCA_020827535.1 of Ustilago esculenta. Lineage (NCBI taxonomy): Eukaryota > Fungi > Basidiomycota > Ustilaginomycetes > Ustilaginales > Ustilaginaceae > Ustilago > Ustilago esculenta. The sequence continues at coordinate 332,588 of JAAKGJ010000015.1, read as the reverse complement.
TTTGCCAATGACGGGTTAGGCCCATCGTCGAGCCAAGCGTTTGTGAGTCGCCGGGCGACGTCGGAGGCGATAGGCATTCCATTCTTCATCTCGATTCCCAAGGCGCAAGTCAACGACGTGGAGGCTATCCGCCGGCATGTGCTCGATGGATTTTCGCGCTTCACGACGAGCGTCGACGATCTTCGCCACACGCTCGCGCAAGCTGAGGCAGCAGCCGCAGCGCCCTCCGAACAAGCGTCTGCAACGCAGATGTCGGACTGGGAGATGGTGGATGAGACGGCCAATGGCAACGGCGCCGTCGAGGTGGTTGCCCCTACGCAGGCTGGTGACAGTGACCTGGTCACCGAGATCCGGGAAGATGGTGAAGCAGTTGTGGTTGACGATGTGGCTGCAGCATCGTCAGAGAAGCATGTGAGTGCGATAACCGAGGCGAGCGTACGGACTGAGCCGGTTGTGCACATTCGTTTCAGTGTTGCTGAGGCGGGCCAAGGGCTTCCTAAGGGAAGCGAGAGCAGCGCAGACCACCTATCCGAAGAGCTCGAAGAGCGTCGTACGCGTCTCACAAAGCGAAGCGCCGGGGCGGCGATGTGCAAGTCTGAGGAAGTACGCATGGAGGACGAGGTTGACGAGGGTGACGAGGTTGACGAGGTTGAAGAGGCAGATGCGGATGCGGATGCGGAAAGCACTTGGAACGACGCGACGGCATCGAAAGCGATTCCTCTGGTCTACACGGGCGGCGCGGTGATTTGCACGTGGTCACATTGGACCAAGGAGCGCGGCCTTCTGGTGGAATCGGACTGTGCTCAGCTGTGGGGTGAATACGAGCAAGTTGTGGATGTGGCGATACGGGATGGCGAGAACGCGGGAGCAGCTGGGCCCAAGACGCTCTCGATTGAAGACTGCATGGATGAATTTACCAAGTCGGAGCAGCTGGGAGAGGACGATCCGTGGTACTGCCCATCGTGCAAGGAGTTCCGCCAAGCCACCAAGAAGTTCGACCTGTGGAAAGCGCCTGACATTCTGGTGGTGCATCTGAAGCGTTTCAGCGCTGGACGACACTCGCGCGACAAGCTGAACATGCTGGTGGACTTCCCGTTGGAAGGACTGGATCTGACAGATCGGGTGGAGGGCACGCAGGCTCTGCGCAGAGTTCAGGAGGAAGCAAAGGAAAGCGGCGAGGAGCTTTCGGAGAGCATGCTCGGATCGGGGATTTTGCGGCCACTGGAGGACAACGACGATGCTGTGGCGGTGGATCGCCCCATCTACGACCTGTACGCGGTGGACAACCACTTTGGTGGACTGGGTGGAGGACACTACACTGCATTTGCAAAGAGCCCGGCGGATGGCAAGTGGTACGAGTTTGACGACTCGAGCGTGCGGCGGGTGGCCAAGCCCGAAACGGTGAAGAGCTCTTCAGCGTACCTGCTGTTCTACCGGCGCCGGACGACGCGTGCGATTGGAGGCAAGTCGAGGCAAAAATTCCAAGAGGCTGCAAAGACCAAGGCTGCCGAGCAAAGCCATGCGGTGGCTGGAGTGGCTGGAGTGGCTGGAGTGGCTGCGGTGGCTGCGGTGGCTGCGGTTGCTGCGGTTGCTGCGGATGGCACAGGCGACTATTCGAGCGACTCGTCGAGCGACGACACGCGCGATTGGTCACTCAACCTACGCAGTGGAGCGAACACGAGCGTAGCTGAGCCATCGATGGGGTGGTCGAGCACGGGCAATTCGGCAGCATCGTCTAGTGGTGCGCCGAGCCCGATCAGCGATGGCGGTGATGATTCAGCGTAGGCGCGGTGTATTATTTTTAGCAACGCAATAGACGAATGGAAACGAGGGCGAGCTGAACAGGTGGGGCGAACGAGCGAACAGACATTGTGTGAATCTCATCTGGCTGAGCATTTCCGGGTTTGATCGGGGTTCGGGTGACGAAGAACAAAAAAAGAAGAGAAACAAGAAACAAGAAAAAAAGCGCCTCGAACTGGGCGTGGTGAAAAAGACCACGCGAGCGTTTCATGTCGACAGCGACGTTAGCATGGCTGAAGTGGGCGAGGATGTAGGGGGCGGGCGGGCGCGGTGCGTCTAGACCGTGTTGGGAGCGTAGGTTGTAGTAGCATCAGCGGCGACGAAAATCGAAAGCGGGTTGGGCGGAGATGGAGGGATTTAGCAGGCTAGCGTGGTTGAGGCGGTGTGGGACGAGGTTTGAGCTGAAGCGGTATGAAGCGGCATGAAGCTAGTGGCGAGCGCTGGAGGCGTAGACATTGGTGTGAATTAGCTCATGTGCATTGCAACTGAAAGCCAAGCTGCGGTTTCGGAGACGTGAGACAGGTTGTGGCACTCGAGTGCAGATGGTTGGGTGTATTGTTCGGCTGCGCTTCCAAGCTGCGAGAGCGCCGAACGTGTGTTGATGCAAGAAGGGTACGCACGAGCTGCTTGGCGGGCCAAGCGTGGTGGTAGCCAAGCTGGCTGGCTGGCTGGAGCTGGGATGGCGTAAATACACACTCGCTCCGCAAGCAAGCACGATGAGCTGAGGTGCGGCTGGCGAGCTGAAGCGTGCGGGCATCTCGGGCATGGCGCATGGCGCACGTACAATTTGAGAATTCGACGTAACTGTACTTATTGTGCAGTACAGGTACGCACACGTCGCATGGGCCACGACGCAAAAACTAAACTTTAAACCCCAATATGAACGCAAAATGCAGTACAGCACACTAAGCACACTACTGCAGAGCACACTACTGCAGCGCACACTACTGCAGCGCACACTACTGCACCACTACGTGATAGATGCATGGTAGTGTCGGAACAAAACACAAGGCGAGAATCCACGACAAAACGGCCGAACCAAGCTGAGATGGCGATTTGTTTGCGTACGAGTCGAGTCGACACCCAACTCTGTTTAGAGCGACCTCGCGTGCCGCCGACGAGCACTGCCGACGTGCCCTGCCGACGGGTGCGGGCGAAGCGAGGCTGGCGGGCGACGCACTAAGCGAAGCGAGAAGCCAAGTCAAGCCAAGCCAAGCCAAGCCAGAACAGCTGCGCAGGATGGTGGCTTGCACGCTTGTTGGGTTCGGCTGGCTACGAATTTTAGGTTTCAAGCGGGCGAGGTGGGTGGACACGGGTGTGGATTCTGCACGTTGCATACAAAGCGTTGCATCCAAACTTCATCACCAGGAGCATGCAGCTTCATTCGCGAACCTTGTTGTGCGGTTGCGAGGTGCAGCTGCCGTCCCACGGAGTTGTGCAGCTTTGCGAAGCGCAAGCTGTGAAGCACGAGCGCCAAACAGCACGCGTGAGCATGGTGACCAAGGCGAGAGAGCACAGCCGGAAGCGTGCGAAAGTGATGGGCGCATGAAAGTGTGACCGACACGGACGCGACACGCACGCGACACGGACGCGACCCGGACGCGACCATCGGATCTAGACGGCCAAACCTTGTGTGCTGCGCGTCGCCAGGTGCACGCCAAGTGTGGGTGGGTAAACGTGATGCACCGCAATTTTTGGCTATTGTTGGTGTTCTTGCAGCACTCAATGCATTCGGGGCGGCTCACCAAGCGGACGGCTGGCTTACACGGTGCTGCTGGCGGCGGCGGCAAGATTGCATGCGTTGGTAATCTGGCACGTCGAGAAATTTGTGACGGCGCATCCAGCTCGTCGGCAAGTGAAATCCACTTTTGGGTTCTCTCGACAACTGCGTCGACTTAGTCGCAGCGCTGCACCAGCTGCACCGGCTGCACCGGCTGCACTGGCTGCACCGCTGTTGGTCGCCAATCCGAAATGCGAATCGCCAATCCAACCACACACGTACATACACACCACACACAGCGGCGGTGCAGCGCGTGTTTGTCGCAGCACATGCGTGGCTAGCATCCCAACACGCGAGCGCAGCCAGCAGGTGTTTCACTACGCGACACCCCGCTGCTCTCGCGCAGTCGAGCAGAGCCGCCGTGTTGCCAAGCGTAGCCGAGTCAGAGCCCAGTTGCACCGCAGCTGCACTTACGCAGCGGAGTTGTCCAACGACACGCTGCTCTTTGCGCTGCTCTTTGCGCTGCTCTTGCTCTTGTATGTGTGTGTGTATATGTGTGTGTATGTGTGTGTGCATATGTGTATGTATATGTGTGTGTGTGTCTTGCTTGAGCCAGCGACGACGCTGCAAACCGTGTGAGACCGGTCGGCCAATATGCAGCGCGGTCGTCAACACTGGTTTGGGTGCGCAGTGGGCGCATGTCATTCACCGGCTTTGCACTCGCTTGCTCCCCCCACGTCGGATCACTGCTAATCTCTTTCGCTGCTATTCTCTTTCGCTGCTGTTGCGTCCCAAGCCTCTGCTCGTCCTTATCGTCCTCGTCGTCGTCGTCATCGTCCTCGTCGTCGTCGTCGTCCCCATCCCTCTTCCCCCTTCTCGCCGCGCTTGCCTCCACTCCTCTTCACTCGTGTCTCCTCTTCTTGCGCTTTCGCTTTGGCGTCCTCGGCTTGGCGCACCGTCTCGCTGTTCAACCCAACCGAGCCCGTCCGCGCTCGCTCGGTCTTGGCCGCCTCTGTCGCTTGGTTGCGCCTCCGAGCGGCGTTGAACAACCCCAAAACTTGCTTCTCCGCACTCTTTGTTCGTGCCCGCAACCCTCACGCTTGTGGGTTTTCACCGTCCGCTTCGTGTTGCAGACGCTCGTTGGCTGCTCACTCGTTCTCAAGCCGCGTGCTCGCATCCAACCCTTCTTCCTCCTCCTCGCTGATTTCGCGTCGCCTTTGCGCTGCGCCCAACTTCGAAACTCGTCACCGCTCGCACTCCTGGCGTGTACTGTTGCAGTACTCATCCCGTGAGGCCATGGCAGTGCGTGCCTCGTCGCCGCTACTGCCTTCGCCCACTTTGTCCCGTGTCGCAATCACAGTGTAGCCCAGCGTAGCGTAGCGTAGCGCCACTTGAGATTGCATGGCTCCGCACTCAATTTGGCATTGCGCTGTGTCGATCTTTGCATCCTCGACGCTGCAGCTTCGTTTGGGCGTTGCTCTTCCCGATTCCTCCTCGGCTCCCGCACGCACGTCCCCAGCCATCCACTTGTCGCGTGCAGCCTATCCCATTTATGGAACGCTTTGTCTCAGCGTCGACGCTCGTTGCAAGCCACTTCCAACTCGGACGTCCATTGTTCTCTTCCGCTCGCGCTCCAATACCCTCGCCCCCTTCCATCCATCTCTGCCCCCTTCGCTCACCAACCTCCCCCCGCCTTGGTCTGCTTGACGCTCGCTCCCTTGACACTCGCATATGCTCACGCTTCTCAACTGCAAACGTGCATTCCCCGTTTCTCGAACCATCCAACCCCCCCCCCCCCCCCCTCTTCCCCCCCTCCCCCCTCCCAAGTCCACTGCGCCTACTCGCCTACTCGCCTACTTGCCTATTCGCCTCGAGCCCATACCTCTGGCACGATTCACAACCAACCGTAAGTATCACGTGTCGCCTTCCGTGCTTTCGCTGCCGTCCCTCTCCAAGCCGCCTGACAAAGCGTGGATACTGCCCGGTGCTTTGTCGCATTCAAATGCTAGAAACAACCAGCTTGTGTCCAAATGAGGTTCAGAAGTATTGCCGTGGCAGATTCGCTGCCAATCCCACCACTGCGTCGTGCACTTGAGTGCAATGGTACATCATACCACCTTTATCTCGCGCTCGCCAAGCTGCAGCTCTTGCTGCCGTAAATCTTTGAACAGCCACGTCTGCATCGTGCGCCTGCTATGCTTCCGCACATGCCAATTCGTTCTGGCTTGGCGCCCGTCGAATCTCGTGATGCATGCTGCTTCGTCTCGCTTTGGCTATACCAACCTTCATCGATTTGACTCCCACATGAGATTCACCACATGAGTCCAACGCGTGGCTCGCTGTCGCGCATCAACTCCCAATCCCAACCCCCTCTCCGCCCCGTCATTCCACCTCGCACTCACAAGCTGTCGCTTCTTTGAGGCTGCGTCGTGCTCTCTTCGCGCTTCGGCTCTCTCTGCGCTTCGGCTCTCTCTCTTGGCTCAACGCAGCCGCCTTTTGGATGCTCAAAGTGGCATGGTCTCAGCTTAAATGCCACAACAAGCCGTCGTGCTCATCGCACGTCTAGCTCATACTTCTGTCTTGCCCACCCTCCGACGCTCTTGCTAGCCCAGTCCGCTTGGTTCATATCCGCCCTCACCCCGGCGCACCCAAAATGGCTGCACAGTGCAAGCTTGGATGCGCGCGTGTCTTGGTTTACCTCCAGGAATACATATCGCTGCGTCTACCGTCGTCTGCGCAGCTGTTCAGCTGTTCCGTTGCGTTGGTTCGAGACTCAGCTGATTGAATACATGTTCATGTTCGCGTCGTGCATGTTCTGTTCGTCGGCTTTTGTTGTCCAACTTCGAGTGCATGTTTGCCTTGCTTCCATTTGCCTCGCCCACAGCCACCTCGGTCTCTGTCTCCGCCCTTGTCCCTGCTCCCAGCGTCTTCATCTGCCGATTCTCACTCTCGAGATACGTGGAAGCGCACTTTCTCTTGGCCTCTACTTGCTCACTTCCTCTCCTTGCGCTCGTGCTACACACCCGTGCTACACACCCTCCACCTAGCTTCCCGTCACCTTGGCTTGTTTGGTTTACCCTACGTACAAAGCATCAGCATACTCACCAGCTTCGTCCACGCCCCTTCCGTTGTTTCATTTGATTTACATCATCAGTGTTTGCACATTGCTCGCACATTGCTCGCACATTGCTCGCTCCAGTCTACTTCTTCGTCCCTCGGCTAGCAGTACACAGCCCAAGCGTCTCTGTCACCTGCATTATCAGATTCCTTGCAAAGTGTTCTCAAACTCAGTCATGCACTCCGTAGTCCTGCGTGCTACCTTCTCCTCTTGACAGCACACTCTCCTACTCATCAAAAGCGCACCACCATCACTGTCAGCCCAGCGTCGGTCTTTCCTCATCCGACACGCTGGGCAACATGTCGATATCCAACAAACACGCTCCAGCAGACCGCCAATCCCACCCCGACAACCCCGACCAACACCTTCAGCCCAGAGCCAATACTGCCACGCATGATGCCCGCAGTCCTCATCAACCACAACCCGAGCCAAATGCATCCCATCCCATCCAAGGTACGTGGTCCAGCTCACTTTTCCGATCCTTCGGAGGCAAGAGCAAACCGTTCTGATTCATCGCAGCTTGTGCTTCCAACCCACCCATCTCTGCAGACGACGCCGAGGCGCTGAGCATGCGTCCACCGCCCCTTCCGTCTTCCAGAGTATTCGCCATGCCGCCGTACGCTTCTCGTGCAGATGCCTCCCTCCCCGTTGTGTACACTCACACTCCAGCTGCCCAAACCTTTCCCTTCGCCCTCCACGCCGCAGAGATGATGCATGACGCCGAGCGTGCAGACCGTCCCTTGGACCGCTTGAATGTGCCATCTGCGGCCACTCACACACAGCGCACGCAGTGCGCGCACCAATATCATAGTGACTCAGCTGCGTATGCTCATGATGCACACGCACCACCACCCTCTAGTCGTCAGTCGGAAGCATCGCGCATTGCTTCTTCCGTCGCAAACACTGAAGGCGCCCAACTGCATGAGCTGCGCACTGGACCAACCGCCCCTCCACCAATGCTGACAGGACTTCCACATCATTCGAACCAGAACAGGTATGTTGTGCTCTCGACTTGCTTTTTTTTTCCGTCTACTGACCCTCATCCACTGAAGCATTCAGAGAGACTCACCGCCCCAAATCTGACTCTTGACCGTCGTCTCAACCTGCTTGTTGGCTCTGGGCGTGACCTCGTCGGTTTACGCAGGACATACAAGCTCATAATTCGCCAGCAGCCACAGCAAGGTCGTCTTTGCGGACTTGGCAGTAAAGACAAGCGACCGTTGGATCCCTTGCCGATCCTTCAACTGCGCATCTTGAACGAAGATGGCACCGAGGACGAAGAGTAAGTCCCTTTCCATGCCCATACCACGTCTGCATCCTAGTCGGCTTAGAGGCTTACTTTAGCACATTGATTCACACCAACTCGTCTCGCCATCGCTTCCACTCACCTTGTCGTCCGCCTGGTCGACAGCGCCGAGAACAGCCCAAACCTTATCCTTCAAGTGTCGCTTCGCAAAGAAGACCCCGCCAGCAACACACACTCGGATTCAGTCTTGGTGGAGTCGAACGATGCTTCGTATCCCTGGACTAGGATGCTTGAGGGTCGCTTGGTGGCTAGCGCCAACGTGGCTCGTGATCTCGACGGCTGCAGAGCTTGTTTCTTTGTCTTTACTGATTTGAGCATTCGGCAGGAGGGTCGGTTCCGACTCGCATTCAAGCTCATCTGCCTCGGTCCGCCGAGTCTGCCGTCCATGGGCGCATCCACCAGCGCGGGCGGCCAAGTCCTAGCTGAAGCCCTCACCGAGCCGTTTGCAATCTACAGCCCCCGACGCTTCCCAGGAATGACCGAGTCTACCGAGCTGGCAAAATGCCTTGCACGTCAAGGCATACAAGTGCCTGTTCGCAACGATATACGACGCAAGCACGAACACACCGACTCTCACACCGTCTCTGCCGACGACAAGGACACTCTAGACTGAGCCCTTGATCTAACTTCGCACGCGCATCTCGCTCGATCAAGCGGGTGCGCACCATCACGAGACATCCCGCACATCCCACATTTACCCCCCCCCCCCCCTTTCGCATTTCACCAGCATGTTTTCCGTGTAATCAATCAAGACTCTTAATCGTGTAGTCGTCCCTGTCGAGGACATGAACCAGAGCCAGTGAAGATGTATGATTGCAAGAGTGAGAGACACTTGCGATTCGACGCAGTTCGTTTTGGGTCGAACGAGGAGGATGGACTGGACTGTATATACACATCGATGGCGAAAACGCGAGTGGGCATAAAGTGAGTTGGATCGGGCAGAGTTAGCGAGAAACCGCACCGATATATGGGCCCGATTTGGTCGATTGGATTTGGAATTTTTGGGCGCGCGGCGGGGAGGCTTTGTTGGATTTTCACATTCCCCGTCACGAGTCACCAAGCATCGCTATACTTTACAATCCCATCAAGAGTGCTTTTTGTTCGCACGTCTGAGAGAGAGAGTGTGTGTGTGTGTGTGAAAAATTTGGAAGCCGAAATCTAGCTTCCTGCAACGTCGTTTGACTGCCCCACTTCATCTTCACACCAACACCCCCCTCTCTGTGTCTTATTTACACTCACACACACATACACTCACACACACACACACACACACACACACACACACACACACACAGACAGATAGCACACACACACACTCACACACAAACGAGCGCTTCTGTTTTCACTCATTCCCCTTGACAACTTTTTTCTTGACACATGACAACCAACACCGTTTTCGAGACGCTGCGTTTTCAACGCTGTACTGTACAACGACGTGACTAGCGGGTCCACTAGATTATCGCGATCAGCTAAGTGTGTGTGATGACCAATACTGTAAAAGGGAAAGGGGGGCGGGGGAAATTGTACAAGTCTAAATCGACCCTTGGGAGTGGGTAGTAGCGGGTTACGGGTGGTTTCTAGTCGGCAGACACGCCGGGTGGGAGAAGGAGTGGCACGCCCTGACGAGCAAAGTGACGTGAAATATCGGTGATATAAGGCGCTGTGTAGTCGCTACGCTTGACGACCTCAAAGACGTGGGTCTCGGTCGAAGCAAGCACACCCGCATCAGATTCGGACAATCCAGGTCTAAGTAGCCGTGCGACAAAACAGACAGTAGTTAACCACCCCATCAGTGCAACAACACCACACACCAAAGAGCAACAATGTCAGCCCAGAACGTCTCCACTCAAGAATACCGCAGCGTCCACATCCGCCACTTACAGCGAGAGCCGCATGAGTTTGCATTGGATCTTGAACTTGCCCGGCGTACGGACACTGATCTCCGGGAAGAAAAAGTAGGGTTTCTGTTCGTCTTGAACCGATTTGTACTGCTGCGGTCCAGCCACAATGGTACCATACAGCATACGAGCCAGTTGGGGCGAATCTTGACCCGAGGACTGCACAGTGACGCTTCGACGAAGCTGTGTTGCGGTCGTGCCAGTGGACAAATTTTCGTCAGTCCCCGTGCTTGCTGCTGCATCCGCCGATTCAGTCGATCTGCTTGAAACAGCAGAAGCCGAAGTACCACGCCTCGTTGAGCTAGCTCGATCTCCTCGACCTCGTGTTGGCGGTGTGGGAGGCACCAAGCCTGTGCTCGGCGAGCGCCTTCCAACCGTTTGATCCACCATGTCGGCGACGTTGCCATCCTTGTCCAGCAGCGAGCATTGGCAGATCATAAACGGCAGCTCTGCCGAGACATCCTCTTGCCTTCCATCTTTGACCACCTGCAGCTCGAGGATCAAAGGAGGTGCTAGTCCGATACGCCCGAGTAGATTGTCTTCGAAAGCGGATCCTGTAGTGGGCTCTTGCACCATGATCAACTTGTATTCCGCGGCGGAGCTGGTCGATGCCATTTTCAGCGAAGGAAGAGCAAAGATGGTGAGCGTCAGGGGAGTGGAAAACGATTTGATGGACGGGGATCAAAGGACAGGGAAACACGATGCTGTGGAATGGACCTGGGCGAACGACGATCCTGACGAAGCCTCAAATAGTCTTTGAAGCACTCCAGGTCGGCCGCCTTGTTCAGAAGTGGCATGGGGCATCACAGCACTAGAGGCAGCGACCGAGAGGCCATACTCGTTTCAAACGGGTTGGTCTTGTCGTACATCAGGCTGCTGGCGCCCTCGATTCTCCTGGACTAAGCCAATCCATCGGAAGGACGGCACCGGGGGACCGGATCGAGTCTTCTAACAAGATGAAGCCAGCTCTGTTGGGGCAAAAAAGGGACAAGGGGAAAAGAACCAGAATCTCGGGAACGGTATCGTTTGTACTGTAAAAAACATACCTCTGATCCGCCGTTTCGGGCCTCTTATGGAGGCGAACAGATTCTCTGGCTGCTTCGCTTTTAGGGCGCCGCTTTCCTGCTCGCGTCGTTTCACGAACAGAGTGGGTTGTATTGCATGGTCCTGCTGCCGGAGATGAAGTTGGTGTGGGCGCCTCCTTCAGGGGGCTATTAGACCTCTCACTGTCGCTAAGCTGTAGGCTTCTCTTTCGACGAGATCTGTGCGACACTACCGATAATGGTTCTGATGAAGCCAGACGGAATGCCAGAACTTGGTGCAGTGGTGGGAGCAGCAAACAAAGCTGTTGGGGTTGAGCCTCGCCGGTCTGTTCTGGGAAGAAGCTATCCCTGTGGTGGTGAAGATATGCGTGCGTGGTCGGCGTTGCCACCTTCGCAATACAATGCCCGCTATTGTTCGTCATATCCACTGGCTGAACTTCGATCCACCTCCCCGCCAAAAATTCGTCTCAAAAGACGCTAATGTACGTTGATAATCCCACCGTGAGCGCAAATTTGGCTGGAACAGGGCAACGTGGATAGCAAAATTGATTTATGAGTGAGAAGAGCGACGGCGTTGAAGACTCGCAGACACTTTTTCACGCCTTGAGCGATCCCAAGGACGATTCACAGCTCCGGGGTTTTGCCGAGCTGGCGTAGCACCTGCGGACTGATGCTGGTCTTCAGGCCATCAAGTGGTTGGAGACGTACTTTCACTTGCGCTTCTGATTGCAACCACCGGCAAAATCTGCGGCAAGACGGACGAGTTCGGTAGAACGGCCACTTTGGCGTTGTAAGGCGCTGCTGGGAAAGGCTGAATAATGGCTGTATGAATTTCGATACAATGGTGACAGTCGGAACGAGATGCTGAGGATGGCAGATGGGCAGCGACAGGTCAAGATTTGTAGCTAATCGGTCAGAGAAGCTTGCCGACCAGCGAAACGGAGCAAATCAGCAGGTAGCGGTTGCTGTAAAGAGATGTGGGTGCTGAAACGCTAGAAATGAAGTTGCATGTCGATAAGTGAATGGTGAAGACTAGGAACGGAAAGGTGCAGATGGATGGGAGGTTGCTTGGAGTGAAGATGATGATCCCAGAACTAGGACAGGCTAGTTGGGTGTGTGTTCTTCGCTTCAGCCTATCAATTGAGTGCACGACTGGAGGGCGCCACTGGCTACATGATCACTTTCATGGACGGACGAACGCACAAGTTCGAAAACGCATGTAGACGAAAGGGCGAAGCATGTATGCTTGACTGGCAAAGAACTTGGGTGAGTCGAGACGCAAGGAGGACAAGGAGGACAAGGAGGACAAGGGAACGGCCATAGGACCACGTCTGGGTCACAGGGTTGTTCCGAGATAGATCGACGCGGAACATTACCGCTGGAAGCGGAATGTGCAAAAGCCTCTGCAAGCAAGCCGCCCTGCAACCGAAATCTTGGCAGGCGGTGCTGCTGCACTGATGATGAGATAGCCGGTGCTCTGAGCGGGGTCGAGCGCGGAGCATACACTGTGCGTTGTAGGGAAAGCCCGCACGCAGCGGTGAAGCGAGCTGGGATTTCGGTTTCGGGAACAGTTCGGCGGCGGCGGCAACGCAGAATCTCGAAACGCAGAGGCAGTCAGAATAGAACAATGCACAGGCAGGTACAGTACAATGGAGGGGCCATGGCAAGTGGGCAAGTTTGTGCTGCTCTCTGCCTTGATACCAGCGCCGTATGCAGAGCAACTTGTTTGAAACCGGTGAAGAAAAGAGGGCTGGACGCAAACGAGGAGCGTCGGCTACAGAATGACTTGAGGGTGGGAAGGAAAACAGAGGAGGCCAGTGGGGCAGGTTTTGGACCAAGCCACACACGGCACTGGAGCCCGAGGAGGTCGTGGTTGTTTGCATGAATCGTAATGAGCATAGCATAGCCAATTTCGAACCGGACCTTGAAACCGACTTAACGCCATATGTTTGGTTGCTTGATGCGGCTTTGGCTGGTCCTCGAGGAAGATTGACGTGGCCGACAAGCAGGTCAACAGCAAAAAGACACGAGCGCCTTTGTGAGATGCAACCCAGTTTATGATGCACAAGTCATCCAGTTAGCCAATCCACAATGAAAAAAAATCACGGTCGGTAAACGAGCATGGGAGGAACCTGCTGCCAGATGCGCCCACAAGCGAGCTCGGCTGGATGCGTGGTTGGGACGTCGAGGCGATCGAGTTGATACGCCTATCTCATTCAAGTGCACAAACATATGGTTGTCAAAAAGTCTGAAACACTGTGATCCAGACACTGGTTCTACGCTCGAGTGACGGGGGTCAACGATGGTGCTCAGCAAAGAGATAAAGGAAACCGGGACGCACGGCTCCTAGAGAAGGAAAAAAAAGAAAAAGAAAAAGAAAAAAAAGAGTCAGAGACTGGGCGTGGTGCAGGTGAATCGCAACAAGTCGGAGGAAGTGCATACACACAGATAGCCTACTCTACATGTAGCCTGGCTTGGTGGGGCAGCAACACCTCTTGAGACGAGGGCTCATGCGAATGACGACGCGCCTAGCATATACCGCCAATTTCGTCTGCGTACTGTACAGTCCAGCGCTTGGCGAAACAAACGTCTCCATCCTGGTTCGCTGGCTACGCGCTGGCTACGTCAACGACATCAGTTGGCTCAAGGGCGAACGCAAGGCTCTACCGACCAAATCGTTCAGCCCTCATCAACGAGCCGAGAACGAGGGAAGCATCGAGGCGCAAAAAAATGCGGTAGCAGTTCTAGACGTCGATGCATGCGCGTCTCTTGCCAACGTGACCACCTTACCGCGGCAAGGCTGCCCGGCTGTTGGAGCATGTACCCCGATTGTGGCGCTTGGATAGCTTACCCAAGAGCCAAGGAGAGGGATGGGGGGGGCGGCAAAAGCTGGGGAATAGGAGAGTGTGAGCAGCAGCGCGGGACGAACAGATTTGGGACGTGACCAGAGGGATGGATGTTGGAACAAACAGACATGGACATGCTCGTCACGAGAGTGGTTCGATTCAGAAACGTGGTGAAATGGATTGCATCATATTTGCAGCAGAGGCAGTTTGTGGATGCTGCTAGCACTGACGCAAACGGCGGTTGGTCGCGAACGCATCAGGAATGGGTTCAAGACGGGCCAAAAGGATTGAGGCGCACTGTTGGTACGAACTAGTCGCAAATGCACAGCAGATCGCGCGCATCGAAGCAGGCGGTTAAGGTGTTCCGAGTGGGCGACGTGCGTGGTCAGCGAGAGCGAGACATCGAATTTGTGAAGAAATCTGGACTCGACAGCGACCATGTCTCAGGTCTCAGATTGGGTGGAGGTGCACATCGACGACGACGGTTGCAGCGTCACCACCCAGCGCCCAGAAAGTCGGATAAACCCAAAGCCAGACCCTCGACGGAGTCTCAAAAGTGGTTCAGCTTTGAGCCACTCAGCAGACGGTTTGAATTGCGTGCAGCACACCACCTGCCCGACTGGGTTGTGTCGGCCATTTTAGTCGCGTTGAAGCGTCGCAAGAAGACGATTCGTGTGAACAGGGTGGACGAGTGATGATGACCGCATCCACTTGGTTGGCAGTGCTGTATAGCCCAGCTTGGCCGCGCGAGTCATAAGTGTATTGCGTGGGAGCTACATACAGAATGACTGGTGGTCAGGCGGGCGGGAATCCCAAGCAGCAGCAGCAGCAGCAGCAGCAAAAGCAGCAAAAGCAGCAGCAGCAAAAGCAAACCAACAGGCCGAACTGGCACACCGCCCCAACGGCTGCGCTGCACTGCGCTGCACTGCCTCCGCACCGCCGTTGTCTTGAATTTCGCGGCAAATAGCAGCGCTGAACACACCACACAGCACATACAGTACAGTACAGTACAGTACAGGCAGCCGACGACGACGTCTTTGACACAGGCTTTGTTCTGCACACGCGCTACCATGCTGTACACTACAACGCTCCCCTACAATTCATGATTGCAGCGGCTCGTCGACTCCACACCGCCGCCCGTGTACTGTACTGTGCAGTACTCGCATCGCGATGTGAGTGGTGTGCGCTTTCTCTCAACCTGATCTTCCAGCATCACAAGCCGTCGTTCTGGTGCCCCCCTGCGTTTCGTGGCTGAATTCATAGCGGTCAATGCTGCTGTGTTGCTATATGTGTCTCTCGGCGATGCAACCATGCACTTTGCAGCCGAGTGCAATCCAAACGCCAAGCGATGGTCACGATTGCCGACGTGTCGCATTGTGTGCGGGCGACGAGCGTTTCATTTCGCTCCCCGCCTCGGCGCACCACATCGGGTGGGCTCGCGCACCATCGGGAATCACAAAGCTCGATCCAAGTGTATTGTTAGCACCGCGGCTGGTATTTGTGCAAATTGGATTTCAAATTCGTCGATTCGTTTCGATTCGTTTCAATTCGTTTCAATTCGTCAAATTGCCCGATTCGATTCGAGGTGCGACACTCAGCAGGCTCAGTTTTTGGTTCTCGCCCAGCTGCTTTGGCTGGCGTGTCTCGCATTTGTAGACGCTCTCGCGCTCACTCGCCTCTCTCCAACCGTCGACCAGCATCCAACGCGCTTGGGTCTCACGTTGCATCATACCCATCGGGCACCACTCGCACTCTCTCTCATTGTATCGTCTCGCCAATCCTTCAGCAGCATTGCAGCCCGGATTGCCGCTTTTCCGAGTATCAGAATCCCTGCTGCTTGGGCTGTCGCCGACCATTTCCAGCGCAGAATGCGTATCGCCGATAGTATCGCCGATGTCATCGCCAGACGTCTTCACCTCGTACGCCTGATCGGTAGCTCGCTCTCCCTTGCCTCGGTTTCCGTCCATTCCCAGGACATGCCGCCACCCATCCTTGCCCACACTCCCATTCCTGAATGCGCCTGCTCTTCTCGCTCGAGCTTGCCCGTAGCCATGTTGATGGCGATTGCTTTGACCTGCGCCCTAGCTGAATTTGCCCAACTTGTCCTCCTGCTGCTTGCCGATCACCAAGCCGCACGATCCTGCTACCAGAACCGATGCTCAGCTCGTCAGTGTAACGCCGACGCACTCCGTGAATCGATGAAGCGACGCGTACCTAGTCGAGAGAACCCCGTTGATCATAAGCAGCCAGAGCAGAACGACGACATCTCTACCAACATTCCCATCGCGCCTGCAAACCTCTCCGACGATTCGGACACAAACAGAACAAAGTGTCGTGATCAATGCAACTCGCCATCCATCTGCAAATGTGAGCAAGAAGACTATCTTGTTGCTATGGAAGACGACGTTCGCAGGCCCTGCGGCCCCTCTGCCAACACTGAGCTGAGCCAACACGCGTTCATGCAGTCGCCACAGTCGACCAAAGTACGCGACTCTATCCGAGCCCAGCGCTTTCTCAACCATATTTCCACCGTCGACGCCCCAGACGAGATGAGAGCGGGCGCTTCGGATACCACAGACGACACGGCTCACGAAAAGGAGGAAGCGGAGCATCATTTCAAGGACGAACTCTTGCTTGCAGCTGAAACTACCCCCATGGATGCATTGTGACTGAGAGAGAAGAGGGTTCCGACAGACGTGCAGACAGCACACGTCACCATGCGTACATCATCCGGCTCACATGAGCCAACCAAGTCCAAGTCTCGGTCACGTCAGCACACGTGTTTATTGCTACCAACGGCATCACACCCGTCAAGTCTGTGGTCGGCTCCATCTGTGATTCCAAGACAAGCTAAAACATGCACGCTCAAAACGCTGTGAACGAAGAGACGATGCAGTGTACTGTCTCGGCGTGAACATTCGATCGCGCGTGAAGCATGAAGCAAGGCGTCTCCACTGCTGTGTGCAACGCCTTGGCGGCAGCTGTTGGGAATGCTGCTTGGATGGCCCATATGGTCGCTTCGGGATTTCTCTTTCCCAGCTCCATGTATAGCTCCTCTGCCGCTTGCACAATGGCTGCGGGCTGGCGGGCGTCTAAAAGATCCAGAACGAAGCGGTGACATGTGATGCTCCAAGCTGCATCGTCGGGCATTCTTGCGTTGAGATGTCGAACGACCGTCGTGAGTGTGGTCAGAATGCAGAGTGTGAGCTGCGCTGGCACACTGCTAGCTGAAGCAAGGATGAAAGGTGATTCGACGTGTACGTGCGATGTCGAAGTGGGACGCTGTGATGGCCTTGCGTTGCCTCGGACTGCTTCTGAAGGGTTTGCTTCGATCAAACCTATTGTACCATCCGAAGAATGACTTATCTCGGAATCGAGCAACGCATTGCTATCGCCTCCCCTCTGCCTCCCTACATCCCCCGCAGCCACGCGAGAGCGTGTTGCATTGACACCGTGTCGACTCATGCTCGGATCAAACTTCCAGCGCATCAACTTGAGCAACTGCTCAAACCTCGGCCACGCCTCTTCCACCACCCGCTTTCCCACATATTCGGGTACGTTTTTAGCTGCCGACTCGACGAATCTGGCTGCTGCGATCCAAACGTGTGGATCGGTCTCGACGAAAGTTGCTTCCAGCTTCCGATACCATGTCTCGTCCTGTGTGCGGTTGGTTGTGCCGATTGCGGTCGGTGTCAGGTCGATGATGGGCGACAGCTGCGAGCTCGAAGACTTTGTGCTCGAATATGAACATCCAAGTCGCGTCATGACGAACGGCCAGGCGCTGTTGACGATCGGTAGCAGTTCGGGCGTGCGCGATTGTGGAGCAAGCGTTTCAATGCCGTGGCGAAGGAGGCCAAGCACACGACTGCGTAGCATGGGTGAAGGGTGGGTGAGGAACGCGACGGCTTTGGTAAGGATCTGCGACGCCACTTGCTGACTCTTGCTGGGTTTATCTTCTTTCTCCTCTTTGTTGTCGTTGGCGCCTCCGTCGCCGTCAGCCAGACCATCGTAAGCGGTCTGCTCATGCTGGCGTGATGCGAGCCATGCTGCAAAGTCGTCCATTTCGGTTCGTTTGAATTCGCTAGCAGCTGAGGATATCGCACCAGCCGTGTGTGCTGCAGCATCGGCACCTCTCGAAGCCTGTTCTGCGGCCATGGTCTCGAGGATCGAGTCTAAAACAGCAAGCAGCCCATCGCAGATAGTGGCATGTTGATGGAATCGATCCAAAGCGTCGAGAACCTCGTCGATCGCATCCTCCACCATCGGGACGATCTCGGATCCGAGCACGCGTATCATCTCGACCAGCACAAAAGGTGCACGTTGCGCAGACACTAGCGGCAGCACAACCAGATCCTCCCTCGCACCTTTACCATCGCCTCGATTCCTGACAAGTGTCGCTCTCGGCCCTCCACGAACGTTGGTACTGGCTGAGGCGATGGCACGAAGTTCCTCGTCCAACCCGCTGATGAGTCTCTGGCAAGCCGATCCGAGAATGTAATCGGCATTGTCGAGCAAACAATTCTTCACGTCAGCATAGGCGGTGTTGAAAGCGATATCCCTCATCGTCGAGGATGAGGACAGACGCACAAGCTCTGACGAGGCAGTCGAGGAAGCAGACATGCCGCTGATCAAGGCGTACGAGCCTCGCAAGAGCAGTTTGCGGAACGACTGACCCAGCAGCTTGGACGTCGAACTGAGAAGCGAAAACAAGAGTGCATTGGACAGGTCCAGCGTGTGTTGCGCTTGGCGATATCGATGCTGCACTGCGAGTTCGGTTTGGATTTGGCTTGCTGGGCCTCGAGTGGATTTTGACAGGTTGGCTGCGCGGACGAAACCGAGATCGAGTACAGGGCCGAGTCGATCTGGTGTAGTTGTCTCAACGTTGTCCGATGCGAGAGAGATGCCTTTCACTCGCTCTACGAGCATGGTTTCGGACGAAGCGGCTGCGAGGCTGACATCACCAGAGATATCATCGCCAAGCTGGCCAGAATGAGGCATGCCTCGTGGCGTTTGGCCCACATCCCCGCTCTGAGTCCTAGGCACAATTGCTTCTTCCGCATCACCGTCGAGCATGTCCATGACCAGGCTGAAGACCTTCTTGCCTAGTTTGTGTGCCACCTTGCGAGCCTGCTTGCTAGCCTGCGCTGCTCCTGCTCCCATGTCTGCAAATTGAAAGCCTAGCTCGAGATTTTCGAGACAGTTACCGACCCCCCGCAGCATGTCGGCCGCCACTACCAACGATGTGAGGCTTTCGTCCCGACGACTTGTTTCCTCATGCTGTACACTTTCGAGCGTTGATCCCACCTCGAGCCGCACCGACCTCAGCCGTGCTGCTCTCTCGATCAGCGAGGTGATCATGAAAAACAGGTGATTGACGTCTACCTTTGTGCTGGCGTTTTGTCGCTTGGCTTTGAGCTCGTGCACGAGAGACACGGCCAGCGACCTTCCGAAGCTGAAAAACATGACACTGAGCTGACTCGACGTGCTGGCTTCTAGCCCGGAAAAGACCGGTTGCAGTCGCCAGGTTGTGGACCCGGGTAGCTCTGCCGCCTCCTCGACATGGTTCAGCTGTTCGACCTTTAGCGGACGGATCAGCCAGACAGAAGTATGCTGTACATCTTGCGCCAGCTTTGCGAGACCGACGAGACCGAATGAGCTCTGCGTTCTTGCCTGTTCGGAGAGAAGGGAGAGAGCGGTGCTCACTCTGAGAGCGAGTCTGGACACGCTGCTGTCGTTGCGTGCCATGATCGCCGACGGAAGGCTGCCAAGTGCTTGCGTCAGTACTGACCACAGAGCCGACCCATCATTCAAACGCCCCCTCAGAGCGCTACTTCTTCCGTCCCCCCGTCCTGAAGTACTCCTCTGCAGGGCGTCGAATGCGGCTTTCGCACGCTTTCGTACCGAGACAGAGTTGTGGTCTGAAGCCAGATCGATGATCCACGTGAGCAACGTATTGACGCTGGACGAGTTTGAGCTGTCCAATCCGCGCTCGTCTGTGGTGCTTGCGCTTGTAGCATTAAGCCGCGCCATACCCTCAAGCTGTTCATCCAGCCAGATAAACGAGCCTGCGCATTCGGAGAGTAGCACCATCGCCAGATGCAAAATCGCCTTTTGAACCGAGCTGTGCACAGCAGAAGGCAGTAAAGTTCCTGATAGCGATGGCTGCGTTAGCGGCGAGAAAGTTTTGAGCGCTAGATGCACTTGTGCCAGTGTCGATAATGCCCACTGAGCATCTTTGCTTGCCGAATCCGTGCCATTGTCCTCCACTGTCGAGCCTTCTTGTGCCGAATTGGTCTTGTTTCCCGCTGCAGCGCCAACGATCTGTGGCTTTTGGTCGTTCTGGGATTCCAGACGGGCAAAGTCCTCCAAATCGGTTACTCTGGTTGAAGCGGGAGACTGGATATGGCTGACAGGTGCTGATTCGGCGATAACATGGCGAAGACACTCTTCAGACAAGGTTGCTCTGAACAACAGTGCCAAGAGCTCAAGAGCTGCTGCAGAAACAGAGCCCGGGGTGATTTTCTGCTTGAAACCGTCGTGCCTTGGTTTCAGGCGACTTGTGGCGAGCCGTGTGAGCGAAGACGTGATGCCCGGGAGGAGGGGGCGAAGACGTTGAGAGACCGCGCTTTGTGCCGAACCTCGATCTTCATCTTTGCTCCCATCGGACGCCTGATGTAGATGGATGTAATGCAGTGAGGGGATGTCTAGCCATTTTGAAAGCTCGTTGCTCTGTTGAGTCGTCATGGAGGGTAGTGGGCAAGTTCCCCCGATCCACACCAGTATGGCAGCACGGGCTACATGGATGGCAGCTGAACGTACCTCGTTGCATTCTTGAGACGACTCCGCGACGGTGAAGCATGAAGAGAGGACGAAGCTGACCGCGCCTTTTGCTACCTTGTCCGTAGCCACGTAGGAGAGATGATCGGGACTGGGAAAAACAAGCGTTAGGTGGGTGGTTGCAACGGGCTGCTCCTCGACTGTGTGGTGTGCTGGATGATCGTGGGCAACATCCTCCATTTCGTCGAGTAGAGGAAGTTGAGACACTCCGTCCCACTCCCATCCGGTTTGACTTGGTGCTGGTGCTGGCTCCGATTCGCTTTTCAGGGGGTGTGGAGACCTGAATCGTGGAGAGAGCAGTTCGCTCAACACTCCCATTGCTGAAAGCTTGACCTCGTCGCTAGCTTGCCTTTGCTGTCCGGATCCGCTACCATCTTTGCTCGTAGGAGAACCGAGCACGGAGCTGGATAGAATCACGAGGTCGCACCAAATCTGCCAGTGGTTGTTCACCGCCAGCGAAGAGCCTGCGGACGAGTGTGATGCCCACGCTGTCCACCACTGGGTACATAGCAACGCCAACACGTCGAGCGTGAGTTCAGCCACCAGATGCGACAGACTGCGAATTCCTCTGGGTGCTGTACTGATGAGTTCGGAAAGTGGGTAGAACACGTAGTTGATCAACGAGGGCGTGAGAACGGCTTGGCTTGTGGGAGGAACCAGTTTTGACGTCGATGCAAACGTCCACGTCGGATCCGTAGACGGATTTGAATACCTGCAGGGGATGGAAGAATCAGAAGCATGTTCGGAAATGAGCGCCGCCAGAGTTGTTTTGAGCCGGCGGAGACATGCTACGATTTGCGAGGATCGTGAGGCCCCTGTTGTGCGTCCTGTCAGCGAGAGGAGTTGGACGCATACTGGTTTGAGACGCTGGAATGGGGTCTGTGCACTGCTGGATGGGTAGGTTTGGTGGAATGGACCAGCCGCTGACGAGGACATCTGGAGCAGCGGGCTTTGTGAGCAGCTTGTGTATGGCGGTAGGGCTAGGAAGGGAGCAAAGAAGGAAGCAAAGAAGGAAGCAAAGAAGGAAGCAAGCCAAGTGCGTTCTTGCATGGTGGAGCTGCACGTCAAAGCCCGACATGCGAGCCGAGAGCGTAATGATGTTAGGTCGTGCGAGCCAACATCCATGTCCGCGCAACGCTCCTGATCGTGCCAAGACGCGCGTGTTCGAGATCAACAACGGGTCTCGATGTCCGCACACCCTTACTGTACATCCATGCCATTCTTTCACACCGTCTCGCTGGTCAAATATGTCGACCGCAACAAGCTCGGCAGCCTCTGGGGGCATTGTGACGCTCGAAATGATCAACGAGCTGCAGCAGCAAGTTTTGGACAACAACCCGATTTACAAGTACCTCTTGTCTGACGTGAGTACTCCACCCGGTATCCCCTCCCCCCTCCCCCCCTGCATGGCAGGAGAAGAACTCTCGGGATCGTTTTGAGCCGATCTCATGCGAGCTCAACGTGGTTATGCGGTGGATGATCACCCTTCTGCATCTGCGGTACTGACATGTACCTTCGTTCCTTGCTGTTGGTTGTCTGCACCACAGCTTGTGATCAAGACCGTCTCACCGGGATACATCGAAGCCCACGTCCCGGTCTCTCAAACACTCATGAACTCCAAAAACATCCTTCACGGCTCCACATCCGCCACGATCATCGACTGGATCGGCGGCATCGTCATCGCCTCCACCTCCCCGGATCGGTTCACCAAACGTGGCGTCTCGGTCCACATCCACGCCACCTACGTCGGAGCCGCAAAGCAAGGCGATGTACTCATCATCAAGGGAAAGAGCAACAAGGTGGGTAGAAACCTCGCATTCATCGACGTTCAAATCCTTGCGCGCAAACCCGGCGGGAAACAATCCGGAGAGGACGACAAGGTTGTGGTCACCGGCAGTCATACTAAGTTCGTCGGTTGATACAACAACACAATGTGCACAATCATGCTATCAGGCTTCAGCAACAAAGTTTGGTAGATGCGAATGTCACGCAGCCCAGACCGGCGCGTGCGAAGGACTGCATAACGCAGTGCACACTGACGATGAGATGCTTAGCTTGGGTATGGGATTGAGCCACCAACGCCAGACACTGGATCGACGTGGAAGCCATATTGCAAGACCGGATTAACGGCGATCGCACACCTGACGTCAGAGTATATACAGAGGCACGCGTCTCAGCATGTGCAAGGTGGCGGTTGATCAGAAGGCATGCTTCTCTATGCGTTTGCCGGTGCAGCTGGCTTGGAAGCGTCAGCTGCTGTTGTCGATGTGGTGGACATCGGTGCCGTTGCAGTGTAGGCCGGCAGCGCTCCGCCGTCTTTTGACGCTGGTCCGTCTACGCTCTGAGTAATGTCTCCGGGCTGAGAGTTGGCGATGGGATAGTCTTCGACGGGAAGTGCGCCCTGCTTCCAACCGCAGTTGAAGCGGCAGCAATTGTCACAACAGTTTGCATCCGTACCATATTGACCTATCGTTCCCACCGCCCACAATTACGAACCACGGTTCACAAACAACATATCCAACACAAGCTGCTTAGCAGAGTTGTTGCACAACAAAACATGCTCTGGGGTGGGGGACAGAGGGACATACTTACGAACGTTGCAAATGCTGTATTGAATCTGGGTAAAGATCGAAGCGCAGCAGCCGCCTATTTCGCTCATTTCGGGCAATGTTGAGCGATTGATGAATGTGCTTGCTTTCCCGGTCCAAGTCGGCGTATCAGTGAGCCAGTAGCGCCCGAAGCAAAGTCGGTGAAGAGAGGATGGTGAAGAGAGGATGGTGAAGTCAGGCGATGCTCGTGGTGTTGAGACAAGATTTTTATACGATCGACGAGAAACAAACAAGGCAGTCGACTGAACTTGTCTGACACACGAGCCACACCTCAGCCGACGCAAGCCCACTCTGAGTGCATGTGCTCGCAAACACCGGGCGTGGTGGCGGCGCGAATCATGACCGCGGGCATATCTGCGTTGAGCGACTGCACTTGGCTTGGCGAAAAGGTGGTTTCGAACAACTTGATGGCGACACGCCAAGGCTGTGCAGCAACCAGACTGCCTGGCCCCAACAAGCGTCTGCCAAATCTGCAACTTGCGCCAATGACTTGACCAACCATCCGAGCGTTGCATTGTCTCCATCACACAAGCCGTTCCACCTCACAAGGTGAAGGTGCCAGCCAGGCGCACCGATGCGCTCTTCTCGCGCTCAATTTGTGGTGACTGTTGAAACTCTCGAGACCACCTGACTGTTTTCCACCATGGTGCATTCAAACCAAGACCATTCAACAAATATGGTCGTGGTCAGACCATGAAAACGTGGAGATAGACTAGAAATACAAATGCCAACCAAACCTGCTTAGGTTGAGATGGCCGAGATGGTACGCTTGTCGCCACGCAGCGAAGTGATGGGCGACCACGAACTGCGAGGGTCCTTGGAGAAAGTGTGTGCGGTGAGCGGAGGCGTTCGCGAGCCTCGGCTGGCAATGACAGGCACGTACTCTTCGCCGCCAATCTCCATGGGAGCCGAGCGAGGCGAGATGGACGACGAGTCGGGGCTGCTGCCACCGTTGCTGCTCATGCCGTCGTTTTCTCCAGTGCCGTTGTCGCTCTTGGCGCCAATCGAGCTGCGGGGCGATCGGTTCTCCTGGGCATATCGCACCTCGGCACCCGAGGACGCAGATCGCCACAAGGGCAGGTTCTCGGACGAATGTCGCTGCTCGGCACTCTGGATGGAAGCGGAGAGCGGGGGCGACAGACGCAGTGCGGGAAGCGGCAACCTGGCGATCGAAGGCAGTGCAGCAGAAGCGGCAGATCGACCCGAGTTGCTGCCCATCGAGGAGCTCGAGAGCCTGGGAAGCGTTAGCGACTCATTGTCAACGGCTCCAGCGTCGCTCCCTGGAGAGGGGGCGTCGTTACTAGGCCGGACAAAAAACCGAGCGGCCTCAGAGATCTGGTGCTCGGACAGGTTCCAGCACTGGCGAGCGGTGGTCCACCATCGCGAGGCATCAGGGCTGGGGCGGGTATACTGCGTGCAAATGAGCAGAGCGGGGAAGGCAAAGAGGTTGCGGCGGCCAGTGATGCTCAACACCGACAGGATGAGGTGGATGTTGTCAAGCGCAGCTTTTTGCTGGCCTCGGTCTTCCTGGGGGCCTCCGGCGCGACGTGCCTCCATGAGGAAGACGGAGCACTCGGCGACGAGGTGCATCTGTGCCCAGAACCACGCGCGATGCGACGCGGCGCTGGCTTCGGGCTCCTCGAGCAGACGGCTAGCCTGCTTCATGTTGTAATCGTCGAACTTGTGCTCGACGATGAGCGCAGCAGCCCAGGACTGGAGAGCATTCTCTCGGTTGGTGCAAGGCTCGTTGGCGTCGACGACCAGACCAAAGACGGTGGCAATCTCGGCGAGGCGAGCGAACGACTTGGTCACATCGTCGCGGGCGTCGTCGCCCGAGGTACCAAAGCTGCGACCAGCTGCCAGAACATCGGAGCGACGCACTGTCGAGGACTGGGAAGCAAGCGCAGCGATGGTCATGTCGAGGGTCCAACAAAGAAGGACGAGGCGCTCGCATGTAGCGCGACGAGACGACGACGACGAAGAGAACGAGTCTCGCGAGTAGTTGCTCTTGCGTGTGGGGGGCAGGTGGGCGTCGGCAAGCCTGAGTGTGGCAACAATGCGGACAGCGTCGTTCGAATAGGAAAGTGCACGCTGCAAACGGCCCATTCCAAGCTCGTGAGCGGCAAGGAAGCAGAGCGTGAGGGCAAGGTCGACATCAGGACGGTCGAGGAGGGTGAAGCCATCGTGGTCCTCCTCGTGAAGCATGCGACGCGCTGAGCGAGCAAAGGGCTCGCCGTGAGAGAAGCGACGCTCACGCTCGTCCTCGCTGATGGCTTGCTCAAAGCGTGCGGACAGAGCGAACATGGCCATGAGCAACCAAGCAGGAACCTCGGAGGTGGAAAGATCGCGAAGGAACGAGATCTCGTCCATGATGCAGCTAAAGGGGTGGATCTGGGAGAAGAAGATGCTAATCAGATCTCTCCTGCGCTCAGGGGCGACATGGTTGATGGTGAGCACACCTTCAAGACGCGAGCCAGCCAAGCGGGTGGACATGGGGCTGGACTTGGAGCTGAGAGTGTTTGTGCGAACCCGACTGGAGATGTCGCTTCCGCTAGGGCTGGAAGAGGTAGCAGCAACGTAAGCGGGGGTGAGGGCCTCTGATGGATGGAGGGTGGCACCAGGATGGGCTGGGGCGGAGGCGTGAGCAGCATCGTTGGAGACACGGGCGGTGGGGAGCACCATGTTTCCGTTGGCGTCGGAATAGCAGCAAGTGCGGCCGCTGAAGTCACAGTTGGAGCAGGGGAGACCACCATCGCAACGACGCTTGGCCTTGTGGCATGCAACGCAAGCCTTTTGGAGACGCTTGCGCTTGCGGCCGGTGGCAGCATATATGGTGGCTCCGTCAGGAGTGATGTGGGTGGTGCGGATGACGGGCTGCTCAGTTGGGGTGTTGGCGGCCGGGGCAGGGTGTACAAAGGTGGGTGGGAGGGGCGAGGTAGAGGGACGAGCTGGGACAGGCTGGTGAGCCCATGGATGCGAGTGGTGTGAGTGCTGAGCGACGGGAGCTGATGCAACGTGGCCGCTGGAGAGAGCACGGTAGGTGGAGGGGCCAGCGGATGCCGAGTAGGCCGAGTGGGCCAAATGGTGGTGCTGATGATGGGATGGAGGGTTGTGCTGGTGCTGTTCACTACCAGACGCCCACAGCGCTGCGTGATATGTAGAGCTTGGTCTGGACATGCTGGGAGCACCCGATGGAATCATGTGTACAGAGGTTGGGGAGAAAGCAAGACTCGACTCGAAGCGCGATTCGAGTTGGGGGGGGGGGGGGGGGGGGGGGGGGGGGAGGCGACAGGATGGAGATGGAGAGTGGAAGAGGGAGGCTGACTAGCGGTGATGGCGAGGGTGGGTAGTGAGGAGAGGATGGTGATGATCAAAGGGGAAAGGGGGAGAAGGGGCGGAAGGCACAGGTGCGTCAGAGGGCTATATAGGAGGCGAGGGGAGCGACCACGAGGCGGGATGCCAAGACTTGGAGAGGAGCGGAACTCGAAGTGAATGAATCGACTTGGCCGACCTGG
Organism: Ustilago esculenta; assembly: GCA_020827535.1. Classification (NCBI taxonomy): domain Eukaryota; kingdom Fungi; phylum Basidiomycota; class Ustilaginomycetes; order Ustilaginales; family Ustilaginaceae; genus Ustilago; species Ustilago esculenta. The sequence goes on along the minus strand of JAAKGJ010000015.1, from coordinate 305,896 downwards.
GTTGGGTGGACGTGGCTGAGTTTGGCCGAGAGCAACACGAGCAACTCGAGCAACTCGAGCACAACCGGGCAGCACACCCGACCGGTTGCCAAGCACGCGCTGAAATGTGGACCGACGGAGGCTTTCCAATTCGATACTGCCGTGTTGCAAACACAGGCACGGCAGGCGCACCGGGCCACCAGGGCGACGAGGATGCGAACCAGGACAAAGCGCCGCAGGCCCAGCGGGAGAGGCAGAAAGACAACAGGCGGGAAGGAGAATCGAGCGAAACCACAGGCAAGGGCAAGGGCAAGGGCAGGGCCCAGCAGAGGCAAGAGGGAGCGCAAGGCGGATGAATGGGGGGACATGGGGGCATGGGGGCATGGGGGCATGGGGGCATGGGGGCATGGGGGCATGGGGGCGATATGAGCCGAGGGAGGGAGGCGATGCCAAGCAAATGCAGAGGAACGAAACGCCAAGAAGGCGAGTGACAAGCGCCGAAAGCATGGTGCAAGGACCACGTCACATCGACTTGGCAACTGTAGCCAAGACTTGGAAGCCAAGCGCGCGGGTTGGGACAAGTGGCAGCGCGGCACGGAGCTGGTTGTTGTGCGTTGCTTCATACATTGGCCGCGCTGTTGGCGTGGTTTGTGGTTGGTGGTTGGTGGTATGCCACGCAATCCGCACCCCAACCGGCAGCGGTGTGGGTGGAGCATTCACAATTGGCGGTGTGAGGCGGACAGCTGAGTGCACCGCAGCGTGCACCGCAGCGTCAGTGTATGCGGACGGCGCGGGCGGGCGGAGCGGCGGCGTGGATGGAGTGGATGCACCGGCCAAGGCACGGCACCAGAGCAAGCGCAACCAGAGGTTGGTGCGTCACAATGCCAAGACATGCAACATGAACCGTAGGCATCCCGCCAAGCCCAATTCCAAATCCAAAAATTCGCCAACGCTGCAGCCAATACACCAAGTTGTAAATGTCGGCCACCCGAATCGGTAATCAATCAAGTTTGAAACCGCCGAAGCGCGAGAGCCCAAGCGCGAGAGCCCAAGCGCGAGAGCCCAAGCGCGAGAGCCCAAGCTCAACGCACGCACCTCAACGCACGCACCTCTTGAGTCGATTTCAACTACAACCACCACTCACAGCGTGCAGCTCGCAAGCATTCACATTGTGATTCATTCTGATTCTTTGTGATTCTTTGTGCAACTCGCCCATGCAACTCGCCCGTGCAACTCACCGCCGCTTCTGTGCCGCCCAGCCCGCCCTTCCCGCCCATCCCGCCCTCGTGCCTCGCCTGCTCGTCCTCCACCCAAGCTGCGCTCCAACCCAGTGCCAGAACGTGGCTGCGGCCCGCCTGCCAACACCATGCCTCTCCCCGTGCAACGCCAAGACACCGCTTCCTCACCGCGTGCCTTTCGGCTCGAGCTCCTCTTGTGCTAAGCAGCCTGTGGTGCGAGTGTGGTGCGAGTGTGGAGCGAGTGTGGCACGCGTGCGATCACTCACGCCACCCTATCTCGCAGCTGCGCCAAGCCTCCAAATCAAAGCCCAGCATTCGAGAATGCTTGGCAGCGAACACGTCTTGTGCCCACCTTGCGCTCACACCCCCTCACGCTCTTTGTGTGTTTGTCTTCTGACGCAGTTCCGCCAGCCGATTCATGTTCATGCCCAGCTCAACAGATGTGTCGTGTTCCTGGCTTCCGATTCCGAATTGCACGCCCATCCTATATCATCGTCCAACCTTGTCCACCCGCCGTACCACTCGAGCGAAAGGAGCGTATCAGCTATGCGCTACGCACACAACCTGAGACCACACAACCTGACAGTGTAGGCGCATCCCTCCCACTACAAACCTTGAGCGTAGTCACACCGACAAAGGCCGAACGGCTACTGTACACAGCTAGCGGCAGAAGCAAACATCATCCACACAGTCGCATGCTGTCCCTTTTGATCGATTCTATCCGGCTCTACCGTTGGTGGATCTTGTGCTGCCTCGGTCGGTATTGTCCATTGTGTTCGCACGTTCGGACGCTCAGAGTTGGCTTCAACGCTGTCCACAGTGCAAACCGCACTTGAAGTTCCGACCAACCTTGCAGCACGTTGGCGGGCAGCTGTGTGCCGGTGGGGTGGCAACCTTGCCCCATGCACACTCAACGGGAGCACGAGCACTGGCCGACGTTCTTGGCATCCAACTAGAACCGTCCAACTAGAACCGTCCAACGAGATTCCAGAACAGAGTGAGCCAAGCACAAGCACGCAGTTGAACCGTGGACAGGTGCCAAGACTTGGCGTGATAAGCGAGCCTGCGGTTCACCGTTTTGCAAGCACAATTGTGAAAGCCACGCCTCAAAGTGTGCCATCGCACACTTGTCAACCCCACCTCTCCGTGTTCCGAACCATCCGTTCTCGCACGAGTGCATCAACCCTTGCCATCATCCAAACACCATGCTGCACCACATCCCTCCAGCACACGTTCGCAGCTGCACTTCGGTTCACATGCTCAACGCTCACAGTCTGGTACACATGCTCGTATCCAAACAATCACACTTGCATTCGGGCCGGCTCGTACCCACTTCTTGGCGCGCCAATCCAGATCCTCATCATGCCGAGGTGGATGCTTCCACGTCGTCCGGGCGCACATTGCGCTTCTTCTTGCCCTTGTGACCCTTTGCAGCCGTACCCGGTCCCCAGTTGGGCAGCGGATTGCTCTGGTACCTCACAATCTTTTCTGACGCACCCAGAGCTGCGAGAACGCCCGGCGACTTGGTGTTGTCAAAGTCGTATTCGCGCTGTGGCTCCTTTGCCAGCAGCGTGCGTGCGGGCGCGTTCGGCTTGATGTTGTCCATCTTGACCGGATTTTGTGTCTTGACCCAGTATCGCAGCACATCAAACACCTGTGCACGCGATGCGTTGGTCTTGAGCGATCCCGCCGCCGCATGCGATCGGCTCACGCGGTAGCCAGCCGACAAGAGCGCCGACACCATCTTGTCGAGCGCAGGTGAAACGCAGTGGAACAGACCCGACACCTTGGGTGGCGTAAAGTAGAACAAACTGTCATCGCCCGAGAGCTCTTGCGCTGCCAGACTCACCATACCGCGTATCCTCGCGCTCGTGTGAAACGCCTCTGGCTTCTCTTCCAGATTCGAGAGCATCGAGTGGCAGAATTCGGCATCGTGCAGATCACCCAGCCACATGGGCCCACCGAGATGCATTCGGTTGCCGCACTCATTGCATCGCTCGCCAACCGCAGCAGCCTGCGCCGAGCTGTAGCGGTAGTTGACGTTGGTCTGGCCAGCCTTGCCCACATTGGTGGTCTTGGTGGTGTGACCAAACCGCTGCACATGGAAGTGCTGGCAGTGGGTGCACACGTACACAGTGCCTGTCTTGCCCGCTACGTTCTTCACCTCGACAGGTCCGGTCCAGACACGAACAAATGTTCGCAGGTAAAAGTCAATCGACAGACTCAACATCGGCTGGATGTATCGACCGTATCGAGCCGCCGAGGTGGCGATAGTGTGCAGCACAAGTCGGAGTGCAACCTCGTGCGAGAACTCGGCCTTGACAGATACACCGCCGTATTGCGAGAAGCACTTTTCTGGATAATTGTGACCTGCCAGCACCGCGAGATCGGTGCAAGTGACGCACAGCAGTCCTCCGTCACCAACCGATTGGACGCCGCCGTCCAGGAATGGCGCTGCCGAGCCGTACGGATCCAGATCAACCACATCAAAGCGCTTGTGAGTCTCCCTGTGATTGTACATCAAACTGATGGCATCTCCCGCATTGAGCTTCACCTTGCAGTCTGGATGAATCGCTGCAGCCGACGCTTCACACTTGCTTGGCGGCTTTGTTGCACATCCGGCTGTGGACACCGGAGTGGCTTGCTCCTGCACTTCGGATGCAGATGCAGCTGCACGAGCCCGCGCTTCGTCTTCGCTCTCCGCCAAGCCATCCTCGTCGATTGGCTCCTCATTTTTGGCATCGGCTGTACTGCTTTCCGTCTTCTCTTCAGCCACCTCCGAAACCATCCATTCGTCGATGGGACGATCGGGCGGGAAGTTGAGCGCCACGTTGCGCTTCATCATCTCGACTGCAGTCGGCGAAACATCGTTGGCCATCACCCATCGCAAGAGGGGGATCTCTTTGGCGTATCTGATACTGCGAAGTCCTGTGGCACTGAGCGCCTCGAGCAGCGTGAATTTGTAGCGTCGGTATTCGTCCTCGACCGAGGCAGGCACGACTGCACTACATGCTGCCTCTTGCGCTTTGTCCACCTGTGTCGCATTCGAGGTTGCAGACGTCGAGATTCCATCGGCTTTCTCGTCGATACGTGCTTTCTTTGCATCAGGCTCGTCGGCTGCAGCATCATCTGTGCTGCTCGATCCGTGCGCGGCGTGGTTTCCCTTTCGCTTGGACCTATCCTTGCTGGCCGTTGCGGCTCTACGCTCAGCAACTCGGAGGTAACGACCCTTTTTCTCCGAATCAAGCCTCTCGCTCCATGTGCGGATTGCGAGTGTCGAAAGGTCGCGGTTGAACTCCTGGACGGGGTTGAGGAACGCAGCTTCAGCAGACGGCATCACGATCGTTGCCGAGTTCTCGCGGAAAGCCGATTCATGATCGGCCAGCGTGATTCCGGAAGCTCTAGCACGCTCGGGTGCCAGAAGGATCGGAGTAGGAGCCATGCTGCTAAACGTTCTAGCTGGCCGCGTAGAGTGTTGGTACGAAGCGGTGAGGAGCGCCTTGACTGATTCGCCTGCAACGATCGCTCGAGCTCGGCACGCGACCACCATGCACTGTTATGGGGATGGAATTCGCAGCTGTCGTGAAGGTGTGCGGCTAGGGAGCCGAGGTGTAGTTTGGCTCGCAAAGTGGGCTGTATGCACTCCTCGCTATCGCTTTTGGCCCTATTCGAGGATGGCTTCGACGATGGCTTCGACGATGGCTTCGACGATGTCTTGTGCAGCTTGGATGGTGAGGGCTCGACAAAATTGCGGCTGAGAAAGTGGAATCACCAAATCACTCGAGAAAGAAGAATCGTGTTCCGCAATCCGAGATTTTCGAGGAGGTTCCCGATGAGGAGGTTCCCGATGAGGAGGTTCCCGATGAGGAGGTTCCCGATGAGGAGGTTCCCGATGAGGAGGTTCCCGATGAGGAGGTTCCCGATGAGGAGGTTCCCGATGAGGAGGTTCCCGATGAGGAGGTTCCCGATGAGGAGGTTCCCGATGGAATGTGTTGTTGCTGACACTTCGCATGCACGCTGACCAACTTGGCTTCCAGGCTCGTACCAACTGACCACCTCGTTCGTTTCAGGGTCCGCTCGCTCAACAGCGTCTCTTTCTTCTCGAGCGCTAGCTCACCGCGGTTTTGCTGACCCCTACATGGTTTCGTCCAATCGAGCCTCCAACCGTCCTTTCCGCTCCACCGTCATCTCTTCACCTACGCGTCATCCTGCGTGTCTGTCAGTCTAGCTAGTATGGCCGACTCGTCGATCAAGGGCGCCAAGCCTTCGCTCTCCCGCCTGAGTTCCTCGACGCCGACTCCCACCAGGCGCAGCGAAAAAAGGGTCATCATCGTCGGTGCGGGTGCAGGAGGCACGGCTCTTGCTGCGCGACTCGCGAAGAGAGGCTACAACGTCACCGTGGTTGAGAAAAACCACTTTGGCGGAGGCCGATGTTCGCTCATCCACCACAACGGACATCGTTGGGATCAGGGTCCTTCGCTGTACCTCATGCCCGAGATGTTCGAGGCGTGTTTCAAGGATCTCGGCCAAGACATTCGCTCGCATGTCCGGCTGCATCAGTGCAACCCGGCGTATCGCATCCACTTTGCCGATGGCGAAAAGATGCTGCTCTCCTCGAATCTCAGCCAGATGGGTGAGACGCTCAACTTTTTCGAAAAGCGTGCCGGAAACAAGCAAGACCCGCTCACCAACTTTCTCGCCTTTCTCAACGAGGCGGGCGAAAACTACGAAGAGTCCATCACGCACGTGCTCACCAAGGACTGGTCGGCGTGGTGGGCGTTTTTCCGTCCGGAGCTGTTTCCAATGCTGTGGAAGACAAAGGCGCTACGAATCTACTCGACGCTGTACGATCGGACTACAAAGTACTTCAAGTCGCGCCATGTGCGCAGCGCATTGACGTTTTCGGCCATGTACATGGGTATGAGTCCGTTTGACGCGCCCGCCACCTACTCGCTGCTCCAGTATGCCGAGTATGCCAAGGGGATCTGGTATCCCATCGGCGGATTCTACAAGGTCGTAGAGGCAATGGAGACGATTGCAAAGGAGAAGTTCGGCGCTGAATTTCGCTACAACACGGCTGTCAAAACGATTCTTGTCGATGAGCGTCGTGGGACGGCCAAGGGTGTGGAACTCGAGTCGGGCGAGGTGCTCCAAGCCGACGTTGTCGTGAGTAACGCGGATCTCGTGTGGACGTATAACAACCTGTTGCCACCTTCTACGTATGCCAAAAAGCTGCGTTCAAAGGACCAGACTTGCTCGTCCATCTCGTTCTACTGGTCGCTGAGCTCGGTGGTGGAAGAGTTGGGTGGTCACAACATTTTCCTCGCCGATGCATACCAAGAGTCGTTTGACGAGATCTTCCGCGATGGAGACACGCCAACAGAACCGTCGTTCTACGTCAATGTTCCCTCTCGACTCGATCCTTCGGCTGCACCTCAAGGCAGGGATACGCTCGTCATCCTGGTCCCGTGTGGTCCGATTTCCATCCCTGAAAAATCGTGCTCAGACCCGAGTAAGGGTGCGCGCACCAAGCAGCAGTTTCAGAAGACCATCGACCGCGTACGTCGGCAGGTGATTGAGACGTTGAAGAAGCGTCTCAACCGGCCCGATTTCGAGTCTCTGATCGATCACGAGATCGTGAATGATCCTTTCGATTGGCAGGACAAGTTCAACCTCTTCCGCGGGTCCATTCTTGGTCTGAGCCACACCCTTCCTCAAGTGTTGTGGTTTAGACCTTCGATTCAGCATGCACAGTTTAGCAATCTGTTTTTCGTGGGCGCAAGCACGCAACCGGGAACAGGCGTACCCGTGGTGGTGGCCGGAAGCGGAGTCGTAGCCGAACGAGTCAGCGCTTTCCTAGAGGGGAGGGAAAAAGGATGGCTCAGTTGGGAGGCCATCAGAGGCAGCATCCTTCTTGCCATTTTGGCGTTGCTCGGTATGATGCTCGCCGGGTTTGCGGCTGGCTTCATCCTCCTCGGTTTGGTTATTGCGATCAGTGTGCATGTACTTGGAATCGCCGATGTACCCGGTCTGGTCCGCAGCAAGGTGATGCCCGAATAGCAACTGGCTTGCCTCGCGCGACGATACCCTCGAATGATACACCTCCAACCCAATAGTCCCAAAGTGAAGGATTCCGCATGACTCCTGAGCTTCTTGCCAGAATGCGCGCAGGATCACACAGACATTTCGGGCGTTCTACAGGGTTAGATTACATTCCTCCAGCGTAGACATGGAGTGGTTTTACATCTCGAGGCAAAGTACTAGAAAAGAGACGGGGCTACTTAAAAGGAGCAGAAAAAAAAAAAAAAAAAAAAAAAAAAAAAAAAAAAAAAAAAAAAAAACAGGTGGGAGAACAGCGCCGTTAATGAAAGGCCTGAGCTCGAAATGAAAGCATCGTGGAAAGGCGTAAGCGTGCAGAGAGCATCATGATGTCCGTGAGAATCGAGAAGAGAGTTCTTTATTTTTTGGGGGGGTGGTGGGTTTGCTCAGTGCTGTCGGTAGGTAGCAGCGGGAGGAGCCTCCTTGTGATTGTGAGCGGGACGACGACTGGGACCTCCTCTGGAGCTGTCATCGTCCGTGACATCGGGCTCAGCGTTGGTGAGATGCAACCTGCGCGGCTGGTCGTGCACCTGTTCGAGATCGTCGTGCGCATCGACGTAAGCGGGCGGAGCCAAGCCGCCAACGAGGCCGATGTTGTCGTTGACGGGGCTGCCGTGATTGGACGGGAGACGTGGGGTGTGCCTGCGTGGCGAAGTGGGGACGGTTGGGATAGAGTTGTTGTAGCTGTGCGAGGTGGAGAAGCTGCCACGAGCCAAGGCAGCAGCAGCAGCTTCACGGGCTCGAGCGTCGCGCACCTCGGGAGGGTCAAAGTGGCTGTAGTCGGGGCCGGGCGAGCGCGATGGAGCAGGAGCATTGTGAGCATTGTGAGCAGCGGTGGCGGCTGCATTGGCGGCTGCATTGGCTTCGGAGGGCGAGACCATAAACTGAGCCTGAGGCGGCGAGGCGGCGAGATTTTGGCCGACACCAGCGACCGAGTAAGGGCCGTGAGTATCTTGCCAACCCATCATAGGAAGCCAGGGAGCGGGCGAATTGTCGTTAGCAGAAGCAGCGTGAGGAGAGATGGCGGCAGTGTTGTAACCGTCGTGCGAGTTGACATTGGAAGGATGACCGGCGGAAGAGCGACGGTTGTTGGAGGGGCTTGCGTTGTTGTAGAGGTAGGCGCCGGCCCCGCCGGCAGCTGCGCCAGCAGCAAGCGCAGCTGCTGGGTTGTGAGCGGGGAGTTGCTGCATTTCGGGGTATGCGCTGTTGGCGTAAGCGTTGTAGGCGTCGTAATGGTGGTAGTTGGGGTACGCATTGTGAGCAGCTGAGGAACCATCGTAGGCGTAACTCTCTGGGTCTTGTTGGTTGGCAAATTCTTCGGGAATGGTTGCGGCGATTTGGTCTCTGGGACGGCGTCGATTGCGAGAGCCAGTAGCAGCGCCAGCAGCACCAGCAGCATAGCCAGAGGCGGCGTAGTCGTGTTGAGGATCAAAAGTGGGCCAAGCGCCACCGGAGTCATCAAGATCGCCCGCAGCGGCTCGGGAAGGACGCTGGCCAAAGCAAAGGAAGTAGGCGTGGGCTGTGCGTGACTTTCGCCTGGTGGACATGACGCAGATAGTGATGAGCAAGGCTATGAGGGCCAAGCCGCCAACGACACCGCCAACGACACCGCCAATGAGGCCTCCATTGGTGGTGGCACGGTCTGCATCGGATGGATTGGGGGAAGCAGTAGTGGTGACGACGGGTGTGACGACGGTGGTGATGACGAGTTGAGAAGTGCTGGTGCCAGAGACAAACTGGGAAGTGGAGAGGAGTGTAGATGGGGAAGAGGTGGTGATGAGTCTTGTAGAAGAGAAAGTGGTGGAAGTGGATGTGGGGGTGCTCGAGGTAGTTATTGAAGATGTGGAGGAGGGAGTAGTAGATGTAGATGAAGAGGAGGTAGTAGACGTAGTCGATGTGGTGGAGGTGGTAGTCGGGGTGGAAGCTATTGGGTCGGGAAGGCGATTGGAAGTAGCTATCAGGTAAGTAAATGGTATTGGGAACGGCAATGGAAGGAGGGGGAGAAAGGAGGGGATGGGATGAGTTGGGATGTGGTTGACATGGATGTTGATGAAAGCAAGTGGGTTTGGAACAGGGCGCATGCGGGATGAGGCAAAGTGGGGTGCGGTGTGTACTTACAAGTGGATGTGGATCGTGTAGAGCTGGTAGAAGAGGCGGTAGTGCGTGTGGTGGTGGGAGTGGAGGCACTGGAGATGATGGCGTCGGTATTGGTAGAAGCGCCAAAGAAGCTGCTGAGGAAGCTGTTGATGGGATCTTGTTGCCTCTCCAACAAGGCCGATGCGCGGGGCGCAAGCGTGGGTCGCAGAGCCATTGTGGTCGATCGGGTGGCGTGAAGCAGAGCGAAAAATCGAGCGAGTGTGGAGGTATGTGAGGTGATGAAGTGAAGTAGAACGAACGGTGGTGATGGCGGTGGTAGATGGTGGTAGATGATGGTAGATGATGGTGGCGGTAGATGATGAGGCGATGAGGATCACTCGAGCATGTGGAACATGGCCAAGCAGAGGGTGCTTGCGCAATGGATGCGAGATGGACGCCAACGAGGCGGATACAGTAGCAGCAACCAAAGCGGGGGAGGCTTGATCTCGAGCAGCGTCTGCAACGCAGCCCAATCGTGAATGCAGCTGCCGGGTACGCCAACACGGTGCTGAAACAAAGACGCACCCACACCATCCAGTACTGTATAGTACTGTATAGTACTGTACAGTGCAGTACAGTGCAGTACAGTGCAGTACAGTGCAGTACAGTGCAGTACAGTACTATACAGCGCAGTACACTTTTGGTTCGTTTGGCTTTCGGGTTCAACGCATTTTGAGAGAACAGGCAGGAGCGCCTTGTTGGTAGCTTGTTGGTAGCTTGTTGGTAGGCTGCGTGTGCGCATGTGCAATTCACAGCCCCCATGACGCCTCTGCCATTTAGCCGAATGGCGATCGACCGCCGTGTTTTCACAGTCACAGTCATGAGTGGCGCGTTTGGATCGCGCAGCAGCAGCGATCCCAAGCCGACAGCGTCCGCACCGTACTGTACCGTACTGTACCGTACTGTACCGTACTGTCGTTGACGTCCGATTCAAACTTGAGTTGAATGCTTGTAGCTCGATTTGCACTTGGATTTGCATTTCAACGAGTTGCATCACCCATTTGAGTCGGTCACATGCGCTCTCTTTGGCAGCACCCTGCATCGGTTGAGCGTGCTTCTACTCTTCCTGGCGCGTTGGCTGGCCCAGCAACATCAAGCCTTCTGCAATGCTATGTGGTGTGGTGTGTTGCGGCTGCTTCGCAGTCCACCAGCACTCGCAACACACGCTACACCGTTTCTCAGCCATACGCGGCCACGCCCAAGCTTGCGACGTTGGCCGCATCGCCTCGGCAGGTTCGCGCGCAAATGGATTTCCACCACCCCGTCGCCTAGCTGTGAAAATTTTTGAACCCCAATTGTGAATTGTGAATTGTGAATTGTGAATTGTGAATTGTTGATGGTCAGCTCAGCTCAGCACAGCTCAGCCATGTTTCCCGCTGCGAGCTGCGGGGAAAGAAAGAAATTGTGAAAAGAAGCATAACGCTCAAAGTTCGACTTTTGGTTCGGTATTTCATTTGCTTCGACTGCCATTTAGGGATGTGCTCTGCTAACAAGCAGCCAATACAAACGGCTCTTGACTGCACCGCAGTCCACTCAGTCACGCAGCGCTGCAGCAAACCACGAACAAGGCGCACACACTCTCTCTCACTCTCTCTCTCTCTCTCTCTCTGTGCAGTGCATTTCCACAAGTTCACAGCGGAGCGCGAGTCACAAGCACACCCACGATAGCATCATTCGGCGTGCGTCACTTGGCCACTACGCGCTCCCGCACACTCGACGCGCCCAGTAGTAGCATGCGGCTGCCGCCACCTTGCCCTTCTCTTCTCCTCACCATCCTCCCTCCTTCTCCTCACCTCTCCGTGTTTCCTTCCTTGGTTCATCTTCCGTGTTGGGTTCTGTTCTCGTTGGGACTTTCCTCCCTTGACTGAGCAGGCTCATCCGCTCTTTCGCCCCCACCATCCCGCTTCGTCGGCCGTTCAAGTCGCTTCTCTTGGCAACTTGAACGTGGTGCTGCGTGCGTAGAGAAGAAGACGGCTATTCGACCAGTCCTTGCTTCCCTTGTCCTTCGACATTGTTGCTCGGCCTTCCAAGTCGTTCCGCCACCCATTACCAAAGCCGTGTCTTCACCAGTCCGCCGAATCGACCCAGGCTCTCCTTGCGCAGAAGTGCTGCTAGCTCCGTTGGCTATTCCTCTCGTTGCTTTCCACTTCCCTTGCAAGCCCGACGTCCAGCCCCTCCTTGTCCATCCCTGCCTCGATCTCGCCACCGTGTTGACAACTCTATGGCTGCAATTCTTCCATTTTGGTGATCTCTCCTCACATCACCTTGGCCCTGGGACGCCTTCATTGCGCTGCTCTCTTGATTTGGCCTTCTCCGACTTCTCACCTTCCACCCAATACCTTCCACCTCTTGCTTTCGCTTCTCATTTGCTCACACTACCACTCACTCCCTCGGTATTCGTGTCCATTTCTATCCGCTTTTACCACTCCTTTTTCGTCTCATCCTCCACAACCTATCCACCGTGCTCTTGCAGCATCATTTGCTCTTCACACCCACCTTCTCCACAACAGCCCACAACATCCGCCAATCCTTCGTTTCCCCTTCCGCTTTTTCTTCTTTCTTACCGTGTCTCGTAACGCCCACGCTTTCGGCGCTCTTCGGCTCTTACAATCCAAAAGCGTCCGCATCCGTCTCGCGCCCGACGTCCACGCACCCGCTGCCCCTACCCAGTCATGTCTTACTATCACGATGCGCAGCCCATCATGGGTCCCTTTCGTCACCTTGAACGCGCCTTTGCTATCAATCCATATCCGCACCACGAGCAACAGTCTAACCACCCTTCAGCGCCTCCCGCCGCTCAACCTGTCTATCCTTTTGTTGATCCATCAGCTCAGCCCCAAATCTTCCATCGTCAGTCATACGGCGACATTGTTCCTTCGGCTCTCACCAACATGGAACACAGTGTTTGGCAAGCCCCCCAGGCTCCGAGGCTCTCCGCTGCTGCTGCGCGCGCCGGTCGCCAGCAGTCGATGGGTTACCCCTCTGCTGCATATGCTCACGTACATGCTGCCACTCCTTGGTATGCTCAAGCACTTGGCGTTCCCCATCCCCACCAACAGCCGCGCACCCATCAACAGCTTGAGCACCAGCTTCTGGTTCAACACCATCTCGCAAAGGCCCACGAAAGGCACAACGGTGCGTCCATGTATCAGCCTCCCTTCGGCTCAGCTGGATTCTCCAACCATCCACATCACCATCCTCACTCTCGCCCTCTTCATCAACACCCTCATCACCACTATCATCACCAACCCTACCACGCCGCTCATGCCACCGCTCATGCCACCGCTCATGCCGCCGCCCCTTCTGGTCACGACCTTCATCCAGACAGGCAGCCCACGTATCAAAACAACTGGGCCGTGGGAGGCTATCATCGTGCAGAGCGATCCTCGGATCCAGCCCGTGACTGGCCAGCCTGGCACCAAGCTTGTTCCGCTCACAGAGCCTCGGTGTCTTACATGCCTCACCACGACCACATGTATTCGACGCACCCACACATGTTTCCGATTCACCGTCACTCGGACGACGCAGCAGTGCATGATTCCGCTGCCTGGGCCTCTCACAACAACCCGAGCGCTTCTCAGGCGCATGTCTGGGACCAACCACCGCATTATCCTCAGCACTCCCACGCCGAGGCCAGTAACTCGCAGTCGGCCTATTGCGATCTGGGTGCGTCCAACCGCACGCGTCACGAGTACCCAGACCAACGTTCGCATTTCTGCAACCAGCAGGACCGCTCAGACGGTGTTGCCGAGCATCACCGGAAGGAGCAGCTCAACGGCGATGCCCACGTGCGCTCGATTCCCTCTGATGCTTGGCACCACAGGCATGACGACGCCCAGCGTGCGCACGACGATGCTCGGTGCTACGCTCAGTCGGACCATTGGCAGCAGCAGCCCGAGTCGCATCTCGAACCCCAGGATGCCCCTGCTCCTTCGGTGGCTGACGACGACGAGCGCGCTCCTGCCGAAAGGGTCGCAGACTCAACCCAGCCTGCCCCTTCTTCTCCTGCCTCTCTGGAAAAGTCAGCTCTGCCCATCGCCGCCATCGGTGTCCAGCTGATCTGGAACGCCTGCACCGCTCTCTTTGATCCCGAGCTCTTGGTTGAAGCCCATGAGACGTCGGACGAGGCCATGGACGAGGACTGCGACGAAGCCATGTCTCCTGCAGCTGCGTCCATGCCCTCTTCAACATCCACACCCTCACTCATTACGCCTGACATCTCGCCATGGTCTTCAACCGTGCTTGATCGTCCTGCTACAGACTCAGCTTCCTCGGGTGATTGGAACGCCTTCCGCTCGCCCTTCGGACCTGATCGCCTGCCCCAGTTGCGTCCGCACGCGCACTCATTCTCTCTTGGCAGCGACCACGCCTCATCACATCACGATCTGCATCGCATGGCGGTGGGTGCCGAGAGAGCTCGATCCGCCCTTACTCGAGATGCTTCGCCAGCCAAACGTTTACGTCAGGGTTCTAGTCAGTCTGAGGCGGCTACCGCACACAGTTCTGGCGCGAGTACCGCAAGCAGCTCCGAACCAGGCACCCCAGCCTCGATCGCTCACGAAAGTCCTGCTCTCAGCTCGACCGTCTCGGCGCACTCGGTCGAGACCGCGCGCAGTCCGTTGCGTGCTGGGCTGGGCATGTCGCTCGACCGTTCTCGATCCGAGTGTGCCATCCGAGCGCGTCGCAACTCGTCCAAGACTTCACCCAAGCTTGCGTCGTCCAAATGGTCCGGAAGGATCCGCGACAATGTGCTTGCCGTCCTTCGTCTTGTCTCGCCGGACTGGCGATGGAGCAACAATGACCATCTCTTTGTTTCGCTGAGGGAGACGCTCGCGCCTGCAAGCGCAGCAGCGGTCGCCAAGCCGAGCCACGGCCAAAGCCACGGCCACGGACGATCAGGAAGAGACTCTGTCACCAGCATCGCCACGTCGTATGCCAACGAGCCCAGCCCTGCCTTTCGCAGATTTGTGCACCAGGTACTTGCCCAGACATTGCTCTCGCCCCCTGCGTTCCTTCTCGGCATCCTCAATGCATTGAGGCTGCTCATCATGGCCCAGCTGCCTGACGCAACCATCGACCCTGTGGTGCTCGAGTTGTTTGCGCAGCCCACATCGGCGGCGCCGTTTAAACTCTTCACTCTAGGCATGATGATTGCGAACAAGCATTTGGACGACAACACCTTCCTCAACAAGACCTGGAACGAGGTCACCGGCATTCCGCTGGCCGAGCTCAACCAGACCGAGGCTTGGTTCTTGAAAAAGTGCAACTACGAAGTCACTGTGCCGGACGAGACGTGGATCGGCTTCCTCAACCGTTTGCAGTCGTGGGAAGAGAAGCGTTCGAGCCGCGGCATGCATCGAGACCAAGACTCGTCCAAACGATTGCTGCTTGTTCTCGATGAAGCCTTGAGCCATTTTGACGCCATCCCGGCCTTTCAGCTGGACGGCGACGTGACCCATGGTATGGACCATCCCAAGTGTGCTTCGCCGATGGACATGTGGGCCAAGTCGCATCACCGGGCAGGTGCACTGGCGTTGCTCGAGGCGGACGAGCAGCACTGCCGATCAGCGCCTGCTGTCGCCACGCTGCTCTCGCACAAGCCCTTTGCGCACGACGATGAGTCGTACGCGGCTCCCCACAGGCCGTCGCACATTTCGCGAGCAAGCCTGGCGACGGAGAACCCGTCTGCCGCGCTGCTGCGCTCGAGCTCGGACTACGTCGGAGCTGGCGGACCCTTGAAGGAGATCAGCGCTTTGGGTGAATGCGGCAAGAGCCAGAGTGGCACCATGTCGGGCCCGCTTATGCCATCAGCATTGCTGAATGGTTCGCGTGCACTCTTCCACCATGGAGGCATGTTTGGACCGCTGGCAACGTCCGGGTGGGCTCATCACTGATTGTGGTCGCACTCGCACGACACCTTCGACGGTTGTTCGGTTACATGTTTTTCTCTTTTACTTTCCCAGTCGAGCATTCTTTACCACGGCTCAGCATCGGCGTTCCTTCTGTAGATATCCTTGATTCTGGCGACGCTTGGGCGCGGCGTCTACCTTGTACACTTGCCCGTTCGGCTTGTTCTCCCCATACCAAAACAAAAAAAAAAAGGCTCACACAACACTGCCCCTCTTTATCTTGCCTAATTCCGATGCGCCCATTTTTGTTTGCTTTTCAGGCATTCGCGCAATCAATCTGATCATGGTCTCGTTTCGATCTCGAAACATGCACAAAACCTCCATCTCGAGTGTCTCGGCGGTGTGTCTGGTCTGCAAACGAATACTTGTACAGTGAACTCATGATTGCAAGAGAAACAACGGCAAGGTTAGGGCTAACGGGTAAGTTTTTTTTTTTTCTTTTTTTTTTAATAGATGATGAGTGGCGGGGGTTAGTTGTTGGTGGGTGCTTTGACGAGCGAGTCGAGGTTGTCAAACATTTTTTTTGTCGAGTGCTTTGGTGTTGACTCTCGAGCAGCGGGAGTGTGCTTGTTGGCACCGGGTTGTTGCTGCTGACGACCGAGACGACGCTGTTTCTGGTTATCGTTCTTCCTGTTTGCACCAGCGTGAAGAGGGTTGAGACCGGTGAGAGCGCTCTTTCTTGGTTCGGCGCCGAATGCGCCACCGAGAGCGCGGCGGACAGGCTTGTTGGGATCGTGGACCGTCTGACCAACGTAGGCCGCGCTACCGATGGGAGCAATACGGTCGATGGGTTTGCCTTTATAGTCGGTCTTGATAAGTTCGAGGTTGGAGCGGAGGTAGCCGAGGTCGTTGCGAGGTGCAAGCATGTCCTTGTGCAATCCACTGCGGAGGGTGAGGTTCGAGGTGCGGTAGGCGTCGACGATTCGGAAGAAGGCGGTGCCTTGTTTGGGATTCTGTCGGCTCCAGTCGAGGGTGGGTGGTGCTTGGGCACGCAGCGGAGCATGGAGGTAAGAGACATGGCCACCAACCAGCACGGATCGACCATCGGCGATCTTTGCGTATCGGCGGGGATCGCGGTCCGTCTTGCTCGACACCTCGTGGATGACACGGCCTGGGATGGGCTCGGCAAGCAGGGAGGTGTAGATGAGATCGGGCTGGGAGTACTGCAACCCGGCGTGCGGGTGGATGGTGTTGGGCTGGGAGAGACCAGGCAACGCGTCGCTGTGGTGGTTGGCGCTTTGACGAAGCGTCTTTTCCTCGAGAATGCGGAAGGCGTCTCGGGTAGCGTCGACATCGCGCGACTGCTCCAACATGTCGAGATCTGCCAACGACATGTTGTGCAGCTCTGCGTCTGGGTTGATCTCGGGCAGCGGCTCCTTGGTAGCGCCCCTTCTTTCGGCATCTTGCTGCGCACGAAGGGCAGCAGCATACTGCTTCTCCTGCTTCTTGCGAATGAGACCAAGCAGACGGCTTCGCTCCTTGTTGGAGAAATACTTTTTCCACGCCCCGCGCTCGTGTCGGATGTTGGCGACAAACTTTTCAAAGTGCTTGTCAGAAAGCGCATTGTAGTTGGTCATCATGCGTGGACGAGTGGTGAACTTTTCAGCGTCAAAACCAAACGCGCGAGAGGGGGACTGCTCGCCCATAAAGTCAAGACCCTTGTATGCCGGGTCAGCAGCACCGCGTGCGGCGTGGTGCGTCATGAGGCTGCGCCAGCGGTTGTTGTACAGCCTGGCGTCGCGCTCCTTGGGATCCTCGCGTGCCTCGTCTTCGGGTGTAAGCTCGATTGGCCCGGGGATCTCGGAGGGGAAGTAGCGCTCGGTGGATTTGAGAAACGAGGTGGCAGGACGGGGGCCGAGACTACCGGGCTCGGTGTAGGTGTGGCTGCCAAAGTCTGGCTTGGAAGCATGGAGCCTGGTGTCGGCTTCGGCCCAACGCTTGATAAAAAGCGTCTCCTTTTCGCGCTCCTGCCACGACGTCTGGCCTTCAGCCGTGTCGAGCTGGTGGACTTGCACGTAGCGCAGAGCACCCGGGTAAGCGGCAGAACCGGAAGACGAGCCAAAGATGGTTGCAGACGAAGAGGGGAGCGGACGCTTGATGCCCCACTCGCCACGAGCGGCATAGGCGGGCGGAGCGGTGTACACCTGTGGCACAGCGGGGTCAAAGCTGGAAATGCGTGCGTGGCGAAGCAGCTTGGAGAACTGGGAGGGCGCGGTAGCGGCGCTGTTGGCAGCCATTGCGAGGGTGGGTTTGCCAAGGCTGGCGAGCGGTGGCGGGCGGTGGCGGGCGGTGGCGGGCGGTGGCGAGATGGCGTGGAGAAAGAGCGGAGTGATGATGTCGACGGGCTGGCTCGAGGTGATTTGTGATTGATCCAATCCGCGTGTGTGTGTGTGTGTGTGTGTGGGCTGGCTGTGTGGGCTGGCTGTGTGGGCTGACTGGCTGGCTGGCTTGCTTGCTTGCTGGCTGACTGACTGGCTGGCTGGCCTGGTTTTTCTTTTTCTTTTTCTTTTTCTTTTTCTTTTTCTTTTTGCCTGTTAGTGGACAGCTGCTCCATTCTGCTGCGCTTCACGTGAGCAGCCGCTTGTTTCGGTGTGAGCTTGTCTCGTGCGGTAGAATTGGCATTCTGCGAGATGGTTGCTCGCCACCCAGCCATGCATGTTGCTTGCCTTCGTCGATCATCGCTATCGGCCCGCAACAGCTTGTCCCCAGTCGGTCGTACAGTATGTCGAGCATCACCCTCCAGACATACGCTGCGCGTGCCGCCAAGCAGCCCAACCCGGCGGCCAAGGCTCTGCTCGAATGCATCGAGCGCAAGCAGTCCAATCTGTGCGTCTCGGTCGACGTGACCAACAAGCACGACCTGCTCGACGTGTGCGATGCCGTAGGGCCCGACGTGTGTCTCGTCAAGACGCACATCGACATTGTCCAAGACTTTGACATGGATCTCGTGCATCAGTTGACCGCTCTCAGCAACAAGCACGACTTCTTGATCTTTGAGGACAGGAAGTTTGCCGACATTGGTAAGTCGCGCCGTGCCGTGCTGCATCGATTCTCTCGCAGGTCTCGCAGGTCTCTCAAGCAGATGGCTGACAACCCTCTTATCACCACTTCAACCTTGCGTGTTGCGTGTCGCGTGTCGCGTGTCGCGTGTCGCGTGTCGGTACAGGCAACACTGCCAGCCTTCAATACTCTTCAGGTGTGCACAAGATCGCCTCGTGGTCCCACATTACCAACGCACACCTTGTCCCGGGACCCGGCGTCATCACTGGTCTCGCAAAGGTCGGACAGCCTCTTGGCCGCGGACTCTTGCTGCTTGCCGAGATGAGCTCCGCCGGTGCCCTCACCAAGCGTTCCTACACACAGGCGTGTGTCGACGAAGCCAAGAAGGACACCTCGGGCTTTGTGTGCGGCTTCATCGCCATGTCCCGTGTCGACGAGAAGGACGGGCCTAACACGGAGCGAGATCTGCTCATCCTCACCCCGGGTGTCGGCCTCGACGTCAAGGGCGATGCATTGGGCCAGCAGTACCGCACACCACACCAGGTGATCCGTGAGAGCGGCTGCGATGTCATCATCGTCGGCAGGGGCATCTACGGCGCACTCATGACAGAAGAGGGCAAGGCCGATAAGAAGGCTGCGTTCGAAAAGGTGAGGCAGCAGGCCGAGAGGTACAAGAACGCCGGTTGGGAGGCCTACCTCGCTCGTCTCAACCAGTAGATGCACTGCCCATTTTGTACTGTATATTCCAGAGAATGCGACGGGATTCACATTGTCTTCAGTTTGTGGTGCTTCAGTTCGACGCTGTCTTGTCTCGAGTAGAGGCGATGTGTGGTTCTTGATCGCACAATACACACACACACACGATTACATACGATGACCTGTGGTGAGCAGAGGATCTGCGGGCGAGCTTTAGAAATGCAATCCACACAGTCTTGCAAGCCAAAGCTGAGCTGCATGCTTAGAAATGCCCGCCTGCTCACCCAAAGCCGCCGCCGTTGAAATGAACCCTCCAACAAGCATGTTTGCCCACTCTTCAGCTGGTCAACCTCTACTATCCACACCTTCTTTCATCCCATCTTGGCGCTTTCGATCCTTCAAGCCAAGTTAGACCATCGTGGCGACCTGAGACCTCATCATTTTCGCCTCCTACCGTTGTCTGTCCCGCGCCGCTGCTGGCAGCATGTCTGCAACTCCGGCAGTTCGAGCTTCTGCCCGGCGAAAGCTCTTTGCGCCCACCCCTATCGTCTCTGATACAACACATTCGAGTGCTACTACCGTGGCAGCTCTTGCCGACTCGGCTGGACAAGTGGAAGCCGCAGATGGCTCTGTAGACAACGATGCGGCGCTCGCAGCTGCACTTACGCTCGCCGAGTCACGCCGCTCCTACTCGCTGCGTCGTCGCGTTGCAGCTCCCTCCACCACCACGATCGCTGCCGTTGCAGCCTCGAGTGCAAGAACTAGCCCCCGTAACACCTCGGATGGACAGCAGCAAAGGAGAGGTGTCGCATCCGCAACGAAACGGTCTCGAGCAAACTCGTCCTCGACAGCACTGGAAGTCGGTTCTGACTCCGGACTTGGGTCTCACTTCTCCCACGACACTGCGTCCAGCTCGTCGGATCACGACAGCGACGTATTCACCGCCCAACCTACCTCAAAGTCCAAACCCAAACCAAGGGCCAACCCCACATCCTCTTCTGCGTCCAAACGAACCCGCAAAACAGTCAAAACCGAATCCTCCACCCGCTCCACCCCTTCGAGATCACGCACCAAAACTGAGCCCACCTCGCCCAAGAAAGCAGCGTCGTCACCGTTCAATGTATCCCCGCGCAAATCCACCAAAAAGCCCATCAAGGTCAACCTCGAACCGCACCAAGCCCATCCTGCGCCGGAGAACTGGGAGACGGTCTACGCGCTTCTCGCCAAGCAGCGCACCAAGATCGTTGCGCCAGTCGACACGATGGGGTGTGAGGAGAACGGCAGGGAGCATCGTCGTGCTGATTCGTGGCGCAAATCTGAATCGCCCCAAGAGGCAGCGAAGCGAGAACGACTAGCGACGTTGGTTTCGTTGATGCTGTCGTCACAGACCAAAGATCCGGTGACTGCAGAGGCGGTGTATAACCTTCAACGCACACTTCCCAACGGTCTTTGTCTCCAATCCCTGCTCGACGCGCATGACGAGACCATTTCCAACTGCATCGCCAAGGTGGGATTCTGGAGACGAAAGACGGGCTATCTCAAATCGGCAGCCCGAATCCTGTCCACCGACTTTGACGGCGATGTGCCTCGAACCGTGGACGAACTATGCAGTCTTCCCGGCGTGGGTCCCAAGATGGCATTCCTAGCACTCAGCAGCATGGGAATCCAAATCGGCATCGGCGTCGACACCCACGTCCACCGTCTCACCAACCGTCTCGGC
Source organism: Ustilago esculenta (assembly GCA_020827535.1). Taxonomy (NCBI): domain Eukaryota; kingdom Fungi; phylum Basidiomycota; class Ustilaginomycetes; order Ustilaginales; family Ustilaginaceae; genus Ustilago; species Ustilago esculenta. The sequence continues at coordinate 285,119 of JAAKGJ010000015.1, read as the reverse complement.
TGGCACTCCACCAAAACCCCCGAAGAAACCCGTCTCAACCTCCAATCCTGGCTCCCGCACCACCTCCACGGAAAAATCAACCGTCTCCTTGTAGGTTTCGGCCAGGTCGTCTGTGTGCCCGTCGGTCCCCGCTGCGACCTCTGCTCCGTTGGTCAAGCCGGTCTCTGTCCGAGCTACAGAGAAGTCGATGCGAAAACTGCACTCAAACGAGTCAAGGTTGAAATGCTCCAGAGTGACGACGACGAAGTAGAGGCAAAGGAGAATTGGGTAAAGCTTAAAAAGCAACCGCAATCTCCGGATGCAAAGCTCAAGGTGCAAGTGGAAATCCAAGCGCCAGACGGAAAGGGTGCATTGCAAGTTGCAGACTTGACAGCTTCGAGCTATGACGACGGTGTTCGGGTGAAGCAGGAATACGATGAATCCGTCGAGGTGGCATCCGTCGAGAAAGCGCTTGAATGGTGAACTTGGCACACACCCAAGCACGCCCCGTGATATTGTAGACTGGGCACAGCTCGAACCAATCCGATCTCACTTTGCATTCCATCCTCCAACATGATCCGTACATCCATCATCATGCAGAACACAACACATATGATATCTCTTTTGCAATCGCGAACCGATGCCTTTCTCATCATCCCTCCTCAATGAGCTGCATGTGCCTCGACAACAATACCAGCAGCGACGGTCTCGCCGTTCATCCGCATCAGAACTCTCGCCATCTCCTTGTTGGTCTTCGCATCCTCGAGCGGGATTCCACTGCTCTGGCCAGCCATACCCCCCGCCTTGACCGTCACCCTAACAAACGCGGTGCAGCCCTTGGTCAGCACTCTAGGCTTTTTCTTGGTAACGCCACCCGTGCTCTTGTCGAGGATCGAGACGAGTTCGGTGAGCGACGCTGCGATGTTGGCACTGTGGTGGAAGAGTTCGATGTTCATTCCCGCCACGAGCGGATACGTCGGCTCGAAAACGAGAATCTGTGCTAGGAACGAGTCGCACAGTGCGATCGGCTGCGAGGGAGAGCAGAGCACAGCTCCAACCGAGATTTGGATCTGGTCTATACCGCTCAAATAGACGGTAGCATTGGCGCCGGCAACCGCCCAAGGCACCGACTCGGTGTCAACCTCGATTGCCCGAACAATGCCAGACTCATCACCGGGCACCGGTTTAATTCTGTCGCCGATCTGCACGATTCCCGACACCACTCGACCAGAGACAGCTACACCCGACGCGATCGCAGTCTGGCCCTTGAACACGTTGGTCACTGGCAACCGCAGCGGAGCGTCCAACTGGCGGGCTGGCGGTTCGAGAGTGTCCAAGATCTCCACGAGCGTGGGCCCATTGTACCAAGCCGACAGAGCCCCGCCCTCTTCCCTGACCGCCAAGTTCTCGCCCACCGATCCGCCACACGGAACAAACTTGAGCTTGGCCGCATCGAATCCGCATGAGGTCAGGAACGGCCTCACCTTGCTCACAATCTCTTCGTATCTCTCTTGGCTGTAACCCACTGTGTCGAGCTTGTTTACTACCACCACAAGCTGCTGAACGCCAAGACTGCGCACCAGCAGCGCATGCTCTCGTGTCTGGCCGTTTGGTCCGAATCCTGCTTCGAACGCGCCCAGGATCGAGTCGACAACAAGGAGTGCAGAGTCCGCTTGCGCAGCCCCGGAGATCATGTTCGGAATAAAGTCGCGATGCCCGGGCGCATCGAGGAGCGTAAAAGTGCGGTGCTCGGTCGAAAAGTGGTCCTGGGCAACGTCGATCGTGACACCTCGTTCGCGCTCCTCCTCGGAAGAGTCGAGTGCCCAGGCATAGGCAAAGCTGCCCTTGCCGATCTTCTGCGATGCTCGCTCATTGCTCGAGAACTCGCGCTGCGAAAGTGAGCCGAGTTCCAGCAGCATCCGGCCCATCAGTGTAGACTTGCCGGCATCGACGTGACCTAGTCGTCAAAACAGCCAGTGTTGAAACGATTGAGACCGTCAACTATCCATCCATACGAAACCTCAGTAACTACGAATGTTACTCACCAACGACGACCAAGCTGAGTTCGGCTTTTCCCTCCCGCTCGCGCTTGCGGTATTCCTCAATGATGCGTTCGTGCGCGATACCCATTGGCGTCGAGACTGCACTAGGCACAGCCGAGCCCGCCGAAGACGCTGCCCTACTGCCTGCGCCACCATGAATGTCGAGTGATTCGATTTCGTTCCTCAGCTGGCTGACCGTAATTCCGCCTTGCTTCGATCCGGCTACTTTGACGGCTTGACCAACGGCGACTTTGCGATGCAGCGGCGTCGAAGTGCCAGATGCCGGGTTTGATGCGTTGGCTGCTGCAGCCTTTTTCGCGGCTGCGATGGCGATCATAGTCGAGGATTTGCAGACAAAACAAGGTTGCACCATAGAAGGTCAGAAGATCTAGTAAGCATTCTCTCGAACGTGTTTAAACTCCAATCCTCCCCTGCACAGAAAACCAAGCCAAGCCGATTATCACTTCGCGCCAAGCCTCGTGCCTTCCCGCGCTTTCATTATCACATCGTCCGGGCTAGGTCCAGCGAACGCTTTCTTGACTCGTTCAATGTGCGGCGATGGGCCCTCGATCGAGCCTTGAACGTAGAGGGCAAAGGGCGAGCCTCCAGGTACTGTCCGCACTCGCGAAAGTGGGGCAACGAGCTGATCTGTTGCGTCCTTCGACGAGCCTGCTATCGCGCTCACTTGACTTAAAGAGGCTCCTGACGAATTTGAGCTGGCAGGTGCGGGCTTGACGTCCGTAGCAGGCTCTGCGGTCGGAAATAGCGACGAGATGAGGAGGTCGGAGCCATAGCAGGTCTTCGGGCGGGACCGGGCCTCTTCTTCTGCTGCTTCTGCCGCCGCTGCCTCTTTCGCCTCGGGAGTCGCGGCAATACGCTGTTGCCGAATAGCAAGCATGCGCTGTTGAAGCTTCGAGAGGGGCTTTGCTGACGCGACGCCTGTTGTACTGCTTGGTTCCTGCGGAGGAACAGCAAGCGGCTTCGGTGACGATGCGCTAGCACCACTTCGCACAGCAGCTAGGGCAGCAAGCTTACTCGGTCGGCCCTGGATAGCTGTAGGAGCAGAGCTTGGGGCAGCAGAGGTAGCAGTAGCAGCCGAGGAAGAGATGGCAGATGCGGAGGGGCGAGCTGGCGAAGCCGGGCGGGGTCGGCTTTCGGCGCTAAGCGGAAAGTTCTCTGCTGGCCGTTTTGCACTCGATCGTGCTGCCAGTGCGGAAAGCTTCGACATTGGTCTCAAAGCTGTTGGGGAGGCTGAGGACGATCCTGCTTGAGGCTCTCGAATAAAGTTGGGAGCCAGGCCTGCGAGATTGCGCTTCGCTAGGCCCGCGCGACCGCCTGTGCCTAGCCCGCGGAGACCTTGTGCCTTGCCTCGCGGCACACCTCTTCCTGCGCGGATCTCAGCACGTCTTTCTCTCTGTAGTGAGAGCTCTTTGAACGCTTCTATTGTTGGTCCGTCGTCGTCAAGCTGCATGTCGCCGCTTTCTGTGACCGTGCACATTGTCGAGGCATTTATGGAAAGGGTTCGGTACAGAGTTTCAGATCGAGGTCCCACCCTTACCCGCAGCCCGCATCTTTGGTCCCTGCTCGGCCCGTCCAGAAAGCGCGCGACCATACACCTCGTATATAAAGGCTCAAGGGAATGGTTTGAATGTGGAAGGGACCGCACCGAGCCAGGCAGATGTCACTCACCTTGTTTTTGTCGTTCCTTTTCAGCCTTGGCTTCTCTTCTGCTCTTTTCTTCGACGAGCTGTGTGACAGCTGAATCGACGTCGAAATAGGCGTCCCAGAGAATGTCTTTGATCTCGCGTTCAGTGAAGCCGTTTGAGCTTGTCGGTCCGAGCACGTCGAGTGTTTGTGAGTATGCTTCCATCATGGCATCATGGTCCTCGGGCGAAAGATTGTCTGCCAGCGTGAATGAGAGAGAGAGAGAGAGAGCGCATTGGTCAGCCTTTGGGAATCACCAACGCTTGCAGAGGATTATGTTTGCTTGTCCATACCATAAGGGTCCTCATCGTAATAGTCGTCTTCGGCCAGCTCTTCGTCGAGATCCAGGTTGCGGACGGCGCGATGTCGCGACATGATTGTTTGCTGATATGGAAGAGAGGTCTACGGATGTGGGTAGCTCACGGCGATGGTGGTATCGAGGGAAAAGCGTCGACACGAAATGTGAGTGAGCTCAGCAAGAGCAGACAGTCACGGTGGGCGTTGCTGCCATGTGACGACACTTGGATTCATGTTGGCTCGTTCTGTGTGCTCCACATCGTTGCGCCATTTTGGAGTTCAACAGCTCTTTCGACTTAACAATGGTTTTTTTTTTGGGCCGTGGCGTGCACCTGACGTGCACCTGACGTGCACCCCGATCAGCTTGGGCATCCTTGCGCTTGGTCAGACTTTGAACTCAGCCGACCCTAACGAGCTTGTCCACACGCTCCACGGCAGCACAGAAAGGTTGTATTGCATGGTGGTCCCTTGACTACTTGGTCTCGGGGAGGAACTTCTCCAAAACAGCAGCCTCCTTCTCTTCCTGCTCGGCGAGGTCCTCTCTAGGCGGCTTTGCAGCCCGGAACTGCTTGGCTGTCTCGTGTCTTCGTTTGATTGCCTTTGTGATGAGTTTGGATACCTTTGAGACCTGGTTGCCCTTCTGTTTTGACGAGTACTGGTGTTCCGAAACGATGGAGCGCAACACTGTCGAGGTCAAAGAGTCTTTCGCCTTCATCGCCTCCTTGATTCCCGACTTGACTTTGGCCAACAGCAGCACTTCGGGGTCTTCGCTCGTCGAAGCTTCGGTCGAAGAAAAGCGTGGCCACACCGGCTGGTTGGTAGCTGCAAGAAACATCGAAGAAACAAGTGACAACTGATTAGTTGTCTCGCCCAAGATCTTGCGCTTCAGCTTAGCTCACCAACGTACCTGGTGTGGGGCTCGTTCGGAGCGTGTTAGCCTCGAGCGAGCGTGGCAACTGCGAGCGCAGGGCGTAGTTGTTGCGAAGAGCCTGTCGAAGCAGCATCGTGAGTCGTTGTTGATTGCGGTGCGTCGGAGAAGAAGAAGAAAGACGTTAGCTGGCAAAAAGCAGCAGGTGTCTCTTCTTCTTCCTCCACTCCGAAAATATCCGTGGCTGCCTTTTTCTTCCTGCTTTTTCTTCCTGCTTTTTCTGGTCCCTTTCTTAAACTTTTTTTTTTTTTTTTTTTTTTTTTTTTTTTTTTCTTTTTTTTTTTTCTTTTTTTTTTTTTCTTTTTTTTTTTTCGTGTTACCTACGGTGCTGTACGCAAGCAGAAGCGTAATCTGAATTTTGCAACTCCCGCTTTCTACGCAAACTTGTGGCTTACGACGTGCTCTCATCCGCATCGCTATCATGATTTCAATCACAAGCAATCCCACGGAGCGAAGAATTAGGTGGCTCTCTATCTTATGTGATGCGATCGAATGATCAAGGCGAGCGGGTATGTAGAGTGTAGGACTGGATCGGAGGTAACTATGCTGAAATCACACGATCGTGCTTCTCTTCACTTGGACGAGAAGAACCAACTGGATCGTGCCTTTGGCGAGTTGTCGTTGGGGCTTGCGCTAGTTCCGCTGAAAGCAGCCTGTCTCGTCGCTACAGAGCCGGGCTGAGGGCCTGCCGACGGTCCTCCACCGCGCAGAGGCTTGGCAATACGGCCGAAACCTCCCAATGGCCCTGGTGCTGCACCTGCTGCAACGGGCGCACGCATCTGGTTCGCTTGGTGCAGACGTTCTTTGACGGACTGCAGCTGCTCCTCGAACTTGCGGTTCTGCAGCATGAGCTTCTCCTGGCTGTCCATCAGATGCTGCTCCAGCGCCTGAATGCGCTCGTTCCTCGCCAACAGCTTCCTTTCGGCAATCGAGACCTCCTTCTTGAGACTGCTGTTCTGCTCCACCAGCTGCTTCTGCACGTTGGTGAGCTGCTCCAAGTTGCGCTCCAGGAATGCCATCTTCTTCTGCTGCGCCTTCGAGTTGCTGTTGCGCACCACATTGTTGTACTGCTCCCGCGACTCGTCGAGCGAAATCTCGAGCTCGACCACCTTTTCGCATCGGTTCTGCAGATCGCGCATCAACGACTTTTTCATCGTGTCGAACTCGGACAGCTGAGCAGCCATGGTCTTGCGCACACGCTCCAACTCGCGTGCCGACTCGGCCAGGTTTCGTCCGCCCTCGACACCTGCAGTCGTCACGGCGAAGGCGCGCTTGAGCTCCTCGTTGGTGCTCTTGAGATTCTCATTGTTGGTCGTCAGCACCGCAATCTCCTTGGCCTTGAACTCCATCTGGCGCTTCAGGTCGTTGATCTCGCTCGCCTGGGCATCTCTCTTAGACGCATATTGTGACTCCAGCTTGTCCTTCAGATCCTGAATCGTAATATCCACATTGACGTGGTTGGTTTCTTCCGCCTTGATCGACTTGTCGAGGAGCTCTTCGTACTCGGCCTCGAGCGTGGCGAAACGGCTCTCGAGCTCCTGACGTCGCTGGTGGAGCAGCTCGTTCTCCTCGCGCGCCTGGCGCACTCGCTCGGTCTGCTCTCGAACCAAACTCTGCGACTCGAGCAGCTGCTCGCGCAACGTAGAGAGGTCGTCTGCCGAGAGTGCTCCGGAACCGACGCTTCCCGCATTTTCGAGCTTGCTGAGTGTCTCGCGGATCTGCTCCTCCTTCTCGGAAACGATGCCCTGGTTGAAGTCGGCCATCATCTTGGCCATGCGTTCGGCCTTCTTGCGCTCTTTGCCCTCCTGGGAAGGGTCCTTGACGCTCTTGGCGGTATCAGCGAGCGATTTGCGCAGCTCCTCGAGTTCTACCGACAGATCCTTGTTTTGCTCCTTGAGAATGTCGAGGGTGATGGTGGCGTCCTTGTGCTCGTAGGTGACGCGCTCGAGCTGGAGCTTGATCTCGTTGATCTCCGAGGTCATGGCCTTGTTGTCCTTGGAGAGCGTCGCCTCCTGCTCACGGTAGAATGCGAGCTCTTGGGTAGCCTCGCGCAGCGAAGTCTCTGCCGTCTTGAGAGCAACCTCCTTTTCAGCGATCTGATCGCTGAGCTCGTTTTCTCTGCGCAGGAATTCGTCGCGCTCGTCCTTGTCGATGGATACGGCGGACGGCGTCTCTGGACGAGAGGAGAGGTCGCGCAGGTTCTCGATGGCAGGGGTGAGCGGGCGCGACTGGCTTGAGGGAGCAGCTGCCAAAGTGGGAGCTGCGACCGGTGCACCTTGACCGACAACAACCTTACTGGCATCCGCCCATTCCGACTCGGGCACCTTGCCGCCTGAGCGCCACGTCTTGAGCTCTGCCTCGAGGTTGGCAATATATTGCTGGTATCGCTCGTTGTCAGTCTTGGCCTTCTTGAGCAACGCCTTGAGCTCGGCTGGAGAGAGCTCGGCGTTGACTCGTGCCTTGTTCTTGATGCTCTTGGCTCGTACACCGAATCGCAATGTCGAAAGTGTCTCGTCGGCATTGTAGACGCACGGCGAGGCATTCACGATAAGGGTGGTACGAGAGTTACCTCCGAGCGATTCCTGCAGAATACGGGTGAGTTTGGAGTCACGGTAGGGGATGTGAGATGATTTGCCATCTGTGAGTGCATTGATGACCATGCCGAGCGCGGACAAACTCTTGTTGATCTTTTTGGCCTCTTCGAGTGTCTGGCCACTTGCACCGGTCTTTCCAACCTTTTCGGAACCGGCAAGATCGACGAGATAGAGGTTGCCTGTCTTGGCACTGCCAGTCTCGGTATTGCGCTGCTGGATGGTGATGAGGAAGATGGAGTGCGAACGAGAAGATTCAGCATTCATGTTGGTGGAGGAGACGGCACGCGCCTGACCACCTTGACGCATGATCTCGTATACATCGGCCTGGCCACCGACGTAGAAGTCGGAGAGACCCTTGACGTAGACACCGCGGTTCTTCTCTTCGTGAACCTGCAGGTTGTCGTTTTGGGGGACGAGGAGATCGCGAATCTTCTCCATGTAGATTTCCATGTACGAGACTTTGACGAGGTATTCGAGGTGTGGTGGACTGGCCATGATGTTCTCAAAAATCTGCTCTGTGATGCGTGGGATGATACCCTTGAGGCTGTCGTTGTCGATATCGGAGCCCATCATGGTGAAGGTCTTACCAGAGCCAGTCTGACCGTAGGCAAAGATGGTGCCGTTGTATCCGTTGAGGACATCATTGACCGTCTCCTTGATGCCGAATTCGAAGACATCGCGCTGCATTGTGTTCATTGGGAAGACTCGGTCGAAGACGAAGCCGCCAGCTTCAGGGCCCGAGGTGGAGATTCCGCGAGTCATCTTCACGAGGGAGCCATCGTCGCTGAAGTCGACGACAATATCGCTTCCCTCCCGCTGCTCGATAGCGTTGGGAGGACGGAATCGACACACGACCTTGATGTTATTGGACATGGTTGGCGGCAGAAAAGAGGATGCTACGGCCCGATTGATGGTGCACTTTGATTGTTGGAGTATCTAAGGCAGCTGAGCTGTACCGCTGAAGGGCGGAAGCTGTTTTAAGTGACTTTGAGTGCTTGCTTGCACCTAGACCGGGGTGCAAGACTTTGGCCCTCGTCCCGACCAAAGGGAGACTTGCGCAACAAGACCGAATCGACGGCTCGATGGCCACTCGCGTGCTGTTGGAAGCAGAGACCAAGAAGCAGCAGTGAAGCCGATAAGGGATAAGGGTGGTGTACGACAGACGGACGGAGTGATTAAAGGTGAAGCAGCAGAGGCTTTTTGACTCGACGCTCAGGGCAGAGCAGGGCAGAGCAGGGCAGAGCAGGGCAGAGCAGGGCAGAGCTGAGCTGCAATCGTGTGTGTGTGTGTGTGTGTGTGTGTGTGTGTCTGTGTGGTGTGGTGTCTGTGTTGGTTTGGCATTCACAGATTCATAATTGCGTGTGTGTGTGTGTGTGTGTGTGTGTGACTGCGTGCGTGTCCCTCTGAATTCATTTCTTGAATCATGTCACCTCCCAAAGAAAGCGACACGAAAAACAAGCTCTTGTTACAACAAAACGATCTCACATTTGAAATCGGGGGCGTGGGCGCGTGGCATCAGGGGATGTCGCGCGTGCATTCAGTCCGAGAGTGTTGATCTCAGCGCATGTCATGTCCCAACAACCTCCACAAGCGAGAGGCGATGCGTACTGTGCTGTGCTGTGCTGTGCTGTGCTGTACACTACACTACGCCCTGACTTGACTGTGACAGCTAGCACACTCGACACACTCGACACACTCGACACAATCGAACCTTGGACTTCTAATTGAACACTGCATCCACTCCACCATCATCGACGCCCCGTACAGCACATCCAGTACAGAGTGAGCCGGCTGGAGTCACCCGAACCATAGCCAACTGCATCCAAGCCGCAGCAACGCCAGCTCGAAGCAAGTCGCAGCACAGAGTGCATTTCCCGGGGTTCTCGCAAGATTCTCTCAGAGCCATTCATCGCTTCTTCTTTTTTCTTTGTTTCGTTCTCTCGGCCGTCGCACTGCTTGATGAGCGCCTCCTCTAGTCCGAAACGCATCCAAGACCACACCGATTTGTCATACACAAACACAGGTAAAAGGTTCAGGATGGCCGAACCAACCCAGGATGTGCGACCAGGCCCATCCTCGTCATCCGAAGCAGGTCCGTCGCGGCTGACACCGCCAACTGATTTCCGAGACGACAATGTTGAGCAAACCGTCGATGCTCTTCCGCATGCGGCTCCTGTTCCGATGGTGGGCTTCTCGATCAAGTACCAGGGCTCTATGCTGTCAGCCAGACTCGCCGAAGACGAGACCGTGGCAGATCTCAAGGCTATCCTGTTTTCGATGACAGATGTTCCACCTGAAAGTCAGAAGCTTCTGGGCATGGTAAAAGGCAAGCAGCCCAGCGACAGAACCCCACTGGGCACCATTCCTTTTGCGCCGGCTGCTCTCCGAGCTCGCCCCGCTCCTACCAAGGCTGAAAGCACCACCACGGATACAGCGGCCGCTGCAGATCGCGCATGCAAGTTCACGGTCCAATTCACGCTTTTGGGCACACCAGAGGCGGGCCGCTTCAAAGATCAGGCGGCTTCAAGTTTGCTCTCGAGCGATCAGGTGGATACTGTACAGGACCTCAACTACCTTGAGCTGCCCAAGACTGACGAGCCAAAGCTCGAGCCGCATAAAGATCCAAAGAATCTTGCCAGGCTCGAAAAGACGATTAGCCGGTTTTCGGACTTTCCCATCATCAATCCGCCCCGTCCTGGCAAAAAGCTGCTTGTGCTGGATCTCGACTACTGCATCGCCGACACAAAACGCTTGCTGGACCCCAACTCGCCCGCATGCTTGGCTGCTCGCCCAGGGCTGCACGAGCTGCTCAAGGCGGTATACCCGCACTATGACATTTGCGTGTGGTCTCAGACATCGTGGCGATGGCTCGAGATCAAGCTGGTCGAGCTCAACATGCTGGGCAATACAGACTACAACATTTCATTTGTGATTGACCGTACGCCCATGTTCAAGATTCAGTCGAAAGCAGGGACACATGAAGTCAAGGCACTCGAGTTCATCTGGCGCAGGTGGCCCGAAGTATATGGACGCCACAACACAATCCACATCGACGATCTCAGTCGCAACTTTGCCATGAATCCTCGCAACGGTCTGAGGATCAGGGCATACAAGAACTCGCCCCATTCCGACACCGAGTTCATGGTTCTCCGTAGATATCTGCTGCAGTTGGCGCACCCCACCGTCACCGACTTTACCCAGTACGAGCACATGCGTGATGCGTGGAAGCACTTCCAGGGCCCAGAGGTGTAACACTCGCTTGGCTAGCCAAGCCACTGGTAGCAGATACTCCAGGCGCCCGTCCCTGAACTGTAAATGCACGAGCGTGGGTAGCAACCCCTGTGCCTCGTCCAGACAGGCTGGAATGAGATCGGATATGCGTACCGGTACGTGGGCTTGGCTGTTCACTCCAGCCTTTGGATGGCTGTATGTTGCAGTCATCAGTGTTGAATTTTTGCCAAAGCACATGAACGTGAAGCCGACGATGCAAGCCTGAGCTCATTTCGAGAAGAGTTGACATCGATCTCGTACAAGTGACGAGTGTTGGCAGAGTATAAGTTTAAGTTTGATGTGGGGCGCGTCTCTAAGTCCGGGTTCTAGACCAATTTCGTACAGTACAGTACAGTGCAGTACAGTACAACGTCAGCGAGGCGTGGTGTTGAAAAAAAAAAAAAAAAAAAAAAAAAAAAAAAAAAAAAAGAAAAAAAGGAGAAATCTGCAGACAAGGTGTCACGCCTGCGTTTGCAGCCGCGACTCTCTCGCACGAGAGAGTCTCCTGCACGAGAAGATCCTCCGAAAGCCAGCGAACCTGAGTGCCAGCAAACCTGAGTACCAGCAAACCTGAGTGCCAGCAAATCTGAGTGCCAGCAAATCTGAGTGCCAGCAAATCTGAGTGCCAGCAAATCTGAGTGCCAGCGAAGCACAAACAATTGTAGCGCTCGACCGCATATAGCCACATTCGTGCGGTATATAGGTCGAGCGCTCAGTTCCCCCTTTCTCGTAATGACAAGCCTTTTGCTCACAAATTACATGCATGCAAGTGTATGCGTGTAACACGAGGCCTGACCAGAATATCGTGCGTGAGCCTCGGTGCCAAGTAGCTGGAGTGCGAGTCATGAGTCATGAGTACGATTGCGATTCACATTGCGGGTGCGAGCAGCAGTGTGGCGCTGTGAGATAGAGCTGTGAGATAGAGCTGTGAGTTAGAGCTGTGAGATAGAGCCGTGCCAAGCATGCATGTGGGTTCAGAAGATACTGCTTCTTCAACCCAAGAGCGGGCTGAAAGCGCCACAAGCGTACATACTGTACAATACAGTATGTGTGCTTGGACCACATCGTCCGTCGGCCATCCGGTCAAGTCTGTCTTCCCTTTCATCCTGTTCTTGCCCGGCGTTTCCCACCTAACCACCCTGTCTCACATCAAGCCCACTAGAGTTTGGGAAAATAGCGCCCGGACTCCCGCCTTGATTCGTGGCTCTCACCGTCTATAAAGAGCTTTCAAGCCAACTTGCTCCTGTCGCCCGCACTCTCGTTTCTTCCCTCCCGTCTCGGAACTCCACCAGCATCGCACAGGTGATGAGCAGCAACAGCACCATGTACACGCTCGACTTCCACTCTGCTACCACCGACGCTATCCTCTCGCTCGAAAACATCCGTTCCGTCTTGATCCGACTCGAGGAGACCATCGTGTTCCAGCTCATCGAACGCGCCCAGTTCGCACACAACGCAAAATGCTATCTTCCGGACGGCTTTCCTCAGCTTAAAGAGCGCGAAGGCTGGAACAGCTCCTGGCTCGCATGGTTCTTGAAGGAGACCGAGAGCACACATGCCAAAGTGTGCCGGTTCGAAGCGTAAGTACCTGCTTTACCTCTACAATCGTGTCACATCCATTCAAGCCGTACTTACATCGACACTTGATTGTTTGCATGCAACACAAATAGGCCGGACGAGTATCCTTTCACAGACCCTAAGCTGCTGCCAAAGCCTATCCTCGCGCCAGTCACCTACCCAGAATTGCTGTGGAAGCATTCGGTCAACGTGAATGATCAGATCCTCCAGTTTTACATCGACCGCATCATCCCGGATATCACAAAAACTCTCGGCGAGGTGAGCAGCTCCTACACTCGATCCCAAACTAGAACCATTCGCAAGTGCTGCTTATTTCCTCTTGCTGACTTTTTCGATTCGATCTCGGTTGTAAAATGAAAGAATGCAGATGATGGACACTACGGATCCTCGGCTATCCGCGATATCGAGGTTCTGTCTGCTCTAAGTCGAAGGATTCATTTCGGTATGTGTCCCCGGTCTTGCGCTAGACTTGTTTGGAAGCAAAGCTGACCGCTCTCTGTTTTGGATTGTCCCCCCACTCATCGATGTACAGGAATGTTTGTTTCGGAATCAAAGTTCCGTGCAGAACCAGCCGCTTTTATCCCCCACATCCTCAAACCCAACCGCGACGCTCTCGCCAATCTCATCACCAAACCCGCCGTCGAAGCAGCCCTCCTGGTTCGACTCGCAGAAAAGGCAAAGGTGTATGGTCAAGACATGGACCGTCCAGGTGCCAATGCGGAAGAGCGCGAAAAGGAACGCAAGATCGAGGTCGACTCCGTCGTCACCATCTACAGAACTTTCGTCATCCCTCTCACAAAGGAGGTGGAGGTGGATTACCTCCTCACCAGGCTGGACGGCGTGTCGCCGGAGAAGGTGGAGGAGATGATCAGGACGAATAAGTTTGTAAACTAGATCACATGCTCGTACAGTGAAGATTGCAAGCTTGGAGATATACTTGCTAGTTACCTGTGTGTTTGGCTGTAGCGCTCAAAAATGAAAGAGTCAGACGGGAAGAGATAGGGTTTGGCAGGTGACAGGTGACCTGTCTCGCCGGACACATGTCTGAAAACTGATGTACATGCCCTAAAATAAATCACTACCTCGACAAGTTCTAAACTATATACAAACGAGAACCGATAGAAGCCGACGACGACCGCCTTGAGCGGACCATGTTGGAGATCACTGTTTGGGCGGTGGGTATCCATACTGTCCACCCTGAGGAGGACCATAACCATACTGTTGCGGTTGCTGCTGGAAACCCTGATGACCACCGAACCCACCTCCGGCAATCTGGGGTTGGAAACCACCATCTTGGTCGGCTTGCCATTGACAGATGTTGCAGTAGTAGATGTGTTTGCTCTTCATGGGGATGAGAGGGATCCAGCAGAGTTCGAACCAGGTGCGTGCTTTTGCTTGGATTACTTGGGCGTTTTGGCAACGTGGACAGACGCGGGCGGAGGCGTCGCCTTCTTGCTGGATCTTGGTGGGACAGCCAAAGATGACTGGGATGCAGAAGCAAAAGTCCTGTAGTGCCAGTTGGAGCGCGCAGGCGAACAAATGAGACGCAACACAAGTAGCCTGTCAGAACGATGTTAAGATGAAGAGACATGACGATGAAGCGGGTTGGATCCTTACCATTTTGAGCGGGTGCTTTTCTGCCGAAGCTTGGAAGAAATGATTCAAGTTCGGATTGGGTTGCGAGGCCAGTTGCTGTTCAACGAGCCGCTACGCGTCGGATGGGATGGCTCTCCAAGCTTGCTGGTATGTGTGTGAGGCCAGAGCCAGGAAATGCAACGAGGTGGTTGGAAGCGGATGTTTCAGCGAAGTTGCGAACGACGATGAGCAACTGCAGATGATGGTGGCGGTGTGTGGACAAGGTGGCGGGTATGCAGACAGCACTGCTTTCAACTGCTTTCAACTGCTTTCAACTGCTTTCAACCGAGCAGCTAACCTCCACACAAGAGAACCCAAATTCCCACCTTGAGCATGACGCTATTCCTCGGCATGACGGTCTTGGCCTGTGCCACACCTCATTTCTGGCGGAGCCGGCATCTTTGAAACCAGCTTTCCTCTTGACGTTGCAACATTCAAGAGACAGTCGAGAAAAAAAAACAGCATACAGTGATCCAGAGGCGTGCTCGACTTGGAGATGGTATACCTCGAGGGATGTGTGCAGCCAGGTGTGTGAAATCCCACCAGCTAGCGCGTGCAGCCAAGCAAGTCACACTCGAGTGTCGTGTGTCGGCGCAATCACGAATCTGTGAATTTCACCTTTGAAATGCGAATACAATTCTGCATTCACTGATTCACGATTTGGATTTCACCTGCATTTGAGCTATGTCAGTTCACAGCTTCTTCCAACCCCATTCTCCTTCTACAATATGAATCGCCAGCGCTGAGGAAACACTTGACCACCGAGCATGTATTTCTTTGTCACAAATGCAGAGTGGTAGAAGAGCGGCATTGTGGCTGAGTGGGGGCGGGGGGGGCGGGGGGGGGGGACACAGCCACGCTGGGGCTGGTGGTGGGAACACGAAGCACCCAAGAAATTTCGCCGACCCCCGTGCACAGCAGCAACAGCACCCAACGCAGCAGCATGCACTGCAGCACAGTCTGCTTTGTCGTCTTCACCGCTGCTTCAACGATCCGTTCTGTATGACTTTGCTTCCGACTCTAGTCGATCAGGGTCCAGTTGGTGTTCTTAGTATCCATTGTGATAGTGTATTAATACATACGGCCGTTCAGGCTGTAAGATCATCCTCAATTGCACCACCTTCTTGTGTTGCTACACGCATCGGTATAGCCTCGTAAATACCACCCGATATGAAATGTAGCGTGCTACACAGAGGTCCGGTAGCCATCTTCGAGAGTGATGGAAGAATGGCGCAGAGTTGCCTGCCTGCCTGCCTCGCCATGCTTGCGGCATTTTTTCTTGCTCCTTTCTACCGTCGGCTGCTAGTTC
This sequence comes from Ustilago esculenta, assembly GCA_020827535.1. Taxonomy (NCBI): domain Eukaryota; kingdom Fungi; phylum Basidiomycota; class Ustilaginomycetes; order Ustilaginales; family Ustilaginaceae; genus Ustilago; species Ustilago esculenta. The sequence goes on along the minus strand of JAAKGJ010000015.1, from coordinate 269,783 downwards.
TGCTGTTGTTGCCGAGGCTGGAGCGATGCGAGCCGGACGGCGGTGCAAAGATCGAAGACAGAGCTGCTGGTGACGCCCGTGCCAGTCTCTCGTGGTCTACTGGTAGCCGGACTGGCGATCCATGCGAGCTGTTGCTTTGCTGTCTGACCGGAACCGGTCTCGCGTCCGATCCACTTGTATCAGACGTAGTCTGTCGAACGAGAGGCAACGAGGCAATTCGAATGCTATCATCCCTTGCCTTTGCGTTCGCTTGCGTGGGCGGGCTGTTGCGCAGGGAGGACCGAGACTCGTTCCTTTCGAATGCATGTAAACGTTTGGCTTGAACGACCCGCACACCAGACTTGGAAGCTGGTGGTAAGAATGATGTTGCGGTCGGCGAAGTGGCCGATAGCGATGCAACAGTCTTCGAATTGCTCCCGCTGGCAATCGAACGTGATGTCGCCATGCTTGGTGTCACATCTTCCTCTTTGGCGTTGCCACTCGAGGAACGTGCCCGTTTCACTCCACGGATCTCGACGGTCGGGGCGCCGGGAGACATGGGTGAGGTACCGCGAGAACTCATGTTGGCTACCTTCGCCGATGACGATGGCCTTGCGTTGCCGAAAAAGTCCAACTTTCGTCTTTCAGCTCGTGCCATGTCTGGAGGTGGAGACAATGCCGGTTGTCTAGTTGAAGGCTCGGATGAGCCATTGGCTGAATTCCCAGGGGTGTTGCTGTGATTTGACCTCGAGCGTGAGCCGACTCCAGAAGATGTGGTTGGTGTCAAAGGTGGCGCTGCTGCCACCTCGTGCGGTTTTAATCGTGGCAAGCCGGTGGACTCAGCAGGGTGATCGGAAAGCTGCTTCCGACTAGCATCAGCTTCGACACGTTGTGCATTGTCTGTGCCTTTGCGAAACGTTGATGTCGAGGTGGCCGCTCCAGATGCGGACCTTCTTGGGGTTGACTTTGCCTCCTTGGACGGCGCATCGCTCCCAGGCAGTGGTCGCGAAAACTGCCTCATCCTAGCCAGACCCTCACTCCCTCCGCCTACGATCCTTCTCGGTGCGACCATGGGCTTAATAGTCTGCCTGACTCCAACCCCAGCAGCCTCTGGTGCGATCTCGGCACCTACAGCCTTACTCCTGCCCTGCGTCTTGAACCCAAACGGCGACCGACCATTTCTCGGTGCTGTCAACTTTGCCTGCGCTGTACTCCCAGATCTCGCCTTGTTCATCAAACTCTGCCCTTTACTCACTCCGCCAGCGGCGTTAGCTCCAAACCTCTTCCCACCACTCCGTGCCGCCTTGAGCATGAGCGGCCGATCGCTCACCACGAGCTTCTTCGCATCCTTCTCAGCCCGATGCTGCGCATATTTGTCCTTGATCCTCTGCGCAGCTTCCAATTTGGCCACTTCGATCTGGCCCTTGGTGCGGAAGTACAATCTCCGCCAGCTCTTTGGCTCCTTTGGTGTCGAAATGCCGGGAGTTGCGGAGGCGTACCGTTTGCGAAGGTCGATAAAGTCACGTAGACTGTTTCGCTTCCAGATCTCCTCAGTGTGCTCGAGGAGGTGCGGGGAAGCCTCTTCGAGAGCTATGAGCTGGTCGATGCGACATTCTTCAAGGATTGGCTTTGCGTTCCGATAAGGCATATCACCGAGATCTTGGACGGAAGAAATATTGCGCAGGATGACCCGCAGACACATGGAGTACAGACTGAGACCATTTGTGCTTTGCGGTTGGCAAGTGCGGGAGGTGCGGGTTTCAGAAAGAAACACGGCAGGCGTCGTGTTGGGAAGCGGAGAGGCAGGATCAAAGTCAGAATGGTGCAGTTCTTCAGGTTGACCCCAGTTGGCTTGGACCTGGTAGGCAGCATCTTTGGGACCCATCATGCCTGGCGGCTCGGGCGAACGCCTCCAGTCCTTCATCGTTTCAGCCGCTGATTTATGTGGTATATTGAAGCTTGATACAGGCTTTCTGGATCGTTGTGATCAAAGATCTGGTGTTAGACGCTCTATGTCGAAGCACCGTCGGCTAGCGGCGGAACATGCTGCATAGTGGAATGGTGTTGGGAGCAAACGTAAAGGCCAGTGTCGTCTCTGAACGGTGGCAGTGAGTAGATATCGGAGATCGGGAGCCGGAAAACGCTGGTGTCGAGTGACTGTTAATGTGACCGAGAATGGTGCGTTGCGGGCTGTTGCAGGATGCGGGTCGGAAGACGGGTAAGTCGGCGAATTAGGATGGTGTTGGTGGCTCAGATGCACGAGCAAGCGTCTCGTTTTATTTTCCCGACACTCTCCTGACACTCTCCTGACACTCTCTTGACACTCTCCTGACACTCTCTTGACACTCTCGCACATGCGCGACTCTGCACACACGATAGCTTCCGTTAGCACCAGGACCAGTTCAACAGCACGCTTTCAGGGTGGTCAGGAACATCCCCCACATCCAGACCCGTGCGATCATTGCCCCCCCTCCCTGTACTTGGCCTTGCCTGTTCGCATTTTGCTCGCACACAACACACTACCGGACCATACACACTGAAAAGACTGCATAAATATAAAGGACCATGAGAGTAACGAGTCTAAATGCTGGAAAGGGACCGACAAAGTGCCAGAGAAGTGTGTGGCAGTGAATGCAGCAAACCCGCCGTACCAAGTGATACGAGCGGAGGAACCAAGACGGAGAGTCGGACGGGGCGGACTGGAAACGTGAGGAAATCACAACATCAGAGCGGTTGCTTCGCCATTCTGTACCTTGCGCCTATGCTCCTCTCTGGCTGTATGAATGGTTGTGCGAACATCCTTGCGCGCGAGTGCATCTCTGACCCAGAACATCAATGCGTCATCGTCCTCGGGCACAAAGAAGCTGCTGAGCGCGCTCAGGATCGTCTCAAAGTCTGCGCTTGGCTCCATGATCACGCCTCTGAGAGCCCAGATGATTGCGACGGCCACGAGCGTGATGACATCCTGCCCATCGAGCAGCCAAGCGTCCCAGACCCTGAGCTGTGTCTCGAAGGGTATCGAGTTGGAAAAAAGGGTAATGTACCACTTGGTCGCATACGAACTGCCCACCACCATCTGATCGTCGAACACGGCCGCTACCTCGGGCATGTACTTGCGAAGTAACTGGTCTTGAACGTACAGATTCTCGACGAGACCGGGGAAACCAGGCGAAAAGGTCGAATGCAGGTTGAGATAGTTGTGCATCGACACCATCACAGCATAGGCGCGTTCTGGGCTGTAATAGCACAACAATGTTGCTGCGATGGGACCCATGCCTTGGCAGTATCCACACTGCTCGCAGAGCATCGACATAGCATGCAGCACGTGGAACAAAGCTCTCTGACCCTGGCCGTAACGTGTATGGAACTGGATGTGGCCCGAAATGGTGCGTGGCACATCGAGGTCGATCTGTACGTCGTGCGGACTGGGCGTTGCTTTGAGCTGATCAAAGCTGTGTGGGTCGGGCTGGTTGAGTGAAATGGGGTGAGATGCGATGGGTGGTGAAATGTATGGTTTGGCGAGCGAGTACGAGTGTTGGGCTTCTTGCGTCTGCTGACGATGCTGTATGAGTACAGACCAGGCTGCGGAGCGCCAGCTGTCAGGGATGCCCTTGTATACTCGTCGCCGAACCTTTCGGTCGACACCGTTGGCAAAGTCGAACTGAACAGCATTGTGCCCATGATCTCGACCCTTGACCGTCAGCATGCGGACCCATTTTGCTATCCGCTCCTGCTCACGCTGACGGTGTGATACGTCGGCCGCGGAGCGAGCCCGTTCGACAGCATGGGGGCTGTTCGGATCATTGCCAAGCGGATGGGCAGCATTGGCATCACCTAGGCTGGTGGGAATAGGCGCACGCTGCGACGAAATGCCCTTGGTCCCTTTTTTGGGAAATGAAGCCGAAAAGAGGCTGGATGGCAGCAATGTAGCTTTGTGGTGGGCATTGCTTGATGCTTGAGAGAAAAAGCCATAGCGATCAACCTTGGCGATGAGCTCCTCGCGCTTCTTGTCCGCAAGCTCTTGGCGGCGTCTTCGCTCATTGGTGGAAAGGAAAGTGTTGTTCGAGTACGAAGTGCCGGCGCTCGTAGATGCGGGCAATGTCGGCCTCAGGGAATCCGTGGCGACATCCTGAGTTGCGGACTGCAAGGTGCGTCGCGACAGAGCGCTTTGGGTGCTTGCACTGCCGTTGAGAGCTGGTGGACTGTGGCCGTTGGCGCTACTTTGGACAGGTGCGGCCGATTCCGCGAGTTGGTTTGAAGAGGTGGGCGTGTCGGAAAGCTTGATGAGGTTGCGAGGTGCTACTGTGCTGCTGGGCCGGGAAAGCGCAGCTTCTTCCCATGCCGACAGGCCACTCTTTTCTCTGGTGTACTCCTTTCCATCCGAGAAGCCATCATCGGGCACGCCTGCGATGGAGAAATGAGCGTACGTTCTGCGCACGAACTCAGCATCGGACTTGAGTGGGGTGGTAAATTGGTTGGCGCACCATTCAGGCGTCTGCGCGCCTTCTTCTGGAGCTGAAGATCTGCGTATCCTCGGTGAAAGTGGCAGAGGGGGTGCGAGGGTCGAGTTGGCTGGCTCTTCACCAGGGTCGGGTGATGTAGGGGCTGTCTTCGGCCGTAGATTGGTGGGAAGCACACGAACTGAGAAGGACCTGGAAAGAGCCTTGGCGTGGTGGCCGTTTTTGACCCCAGCTCGAGCTGTAGCGTTTGGTTGGGTCGCCATGATTTGGAAAGTGTAGCACTAGTCCGGACTGCTGAATGACAGCTCAGAACTGAGGGTGTAGGTCAGGTCAAAGTATCGAGGCGCTGCTGAGTGTTGGTTGCTGAACAGCGTGCGCCTGGGACATTTTAGTGCCGTGCCATGTTGGCGGATCTGCTATGCTTGGAATGTTGGAGACGAAATGCTGTAGCTGTCGAGTCAAGAGATGACTTTCTCCGCTGCCACATGCACTACCTTATATATATATATATATATACATATGCGCAGGGGTCGTGCAGCTCTCGAAGTCGAGGCCCAAGATGCCTTATGTAGCTGACTTCGCTGGCAGATGTGGAAAAGAGGCGGGGCCCTCGGCAGCTGTCGAGATCGAGATGAGTTGATGTTCACTTCATGATGGGAAGAGACTAGAACGGTTGGTACTCTAGGGGATCACGCCGAACAGACAACAGGGAGAGGCGCTGGCCCTTGCGCGTAACGATGAGGGAACACAGATGGAGAGCAGCATCACGAGGACCGAGGTGCTTGCACTGAGGTGCTTGCACTGAGCTGCTTGCACCGAGCTGCTTGCACCGAGACTAGCGTACATTCCAAGTTTGGCGCTGCAGCCGACAAAGGCAACAACGGCGACCCATCTCCCGATTCGAAAGCCATCCTCCCCGATCTAGGTACGAAGAACGGGGAAGAATGGTGTGAAATGTCGGATTTAGCGTTTGTTGTCATCCAGCGATTCGCCATTCTCCAACCAGAATTCGCGAATCCTCGGCCTTTCTTTTGCTTTTTTTTATCTGATTTATTTTCGAAGAGCAAGCTCGCGGATAGGCCAATCATGAATCCAACATCCAGATACTCACACACTGCACAGCACAGTCACGCAACCGTCCACTCTCGCGCAGCCAACCACATGCGTGCTTGCTTCATCTCCTCTCTGTCAAACCACATCCGGTCTTTCTCCCATCCCCGCCAAAATGTCACAGGCTACCGAAGCAGGCCCCAGCAACCTCGTCGAGGTCACCTCGCCAGAGCATTTCACCGAGGTCATGCAACAGGACTTGTCCCGTGTCTCGCTTCTCAACTTTTACGCACCATGGGCCGAGCCGTGCAAGCAGATGAACGAGGTGGTTCGTGAACTCGCCATCAAGTACCCTCAGGTGCTGTGTCTTGCGGTTAGTAGATTCATCTGTCGGCGCTCCGATAGCCAGCGTTCGAGCCTGCTGACTCAATTTGTACGTTTTCCTCTCCGACGTGGCTCTCGCTACCGAACAGATCGAGGCCGAATCGCTTCCCGACGTGTCTGAATCGTTCGATATCGAGGCGGTACCTTCTTTTGTTTTGCTGCGAGGTCACACTCTCCTTTCGCGCATCAGTGGCGCCAACGCATCTGCGCTTTCTGCTGCTGTTGCCACCCATGTCGCCCCCGCTCGAGCCAACGCCACTGGCAGTGTATCCAAGACCTCTGCTGCTCCGCGAGCTGCTTCCGATGTCTACGACGCCTCCAACCCTACACGCAACGGCGGTGCCACCTACGCAGACGAGCACGACGAGGAAGACGTCGTCCCTGAAACTGAGGAGGAGATCTTTGCGCGATGCAAGAAGCTCATGCAGCAGAGCAAGGTGATGCTCTTCATGAAGGGTGACCCGGACACACCTCGTTGTGGATTCAGCCAAAAGACGGTCAACCTCCTCAGGCAGGAGAAGGTGGATTTCGGACACTACGATATCCTCAAGGACGAGAATGTTCGACAGGGCCTGAAGAAGCTCAACGAGTGGCCCACCTTCCCCCAGATCATCGTCAACGGCGAGCTCATCGGCGGTCTCGATATTCTCAAGGAGAGCATCGAGAGCGGCGAGTTCCAGGAGATGCTTCAGGCTTAAACTTTCTGCATCTCCAGCTTCCTCTGATTGTATCGTGTTGCATTGTACATTATTAATCCTACGTAAAGCTACAGTTTGACTGGCTGTTTTTCGGCGACTACAACAGCAATTCGAGACACGCCGACTGGCAAGACCGAAGAAAACAAATGCTAGAGCTTCCATATCTCGACACCCTCCCAATCATCTCTGGACCACGTGGCGCCGTCCCCGAGGGTGTCGAAGATTTTGCGAACGCGCTTGACGGGGATCTGCTTGAACGGCAGTGCGTAGTCGATTTTGGCGATGCGGAGAGCCTCGGTGACGTGGGTTGGATCTCTGCGTTCCAGGGCGAGCAGCACCGTAGGTTTCGGGTCGGCTTGACGCTGACAGAGGTAGGAGATGGTCGACAGCAGTGGACGCAGCAGTGATGGTACGTAGATTGTGTCTGCTGTGAGAATCAGATCGAAGCGTATTTCGCCCATAGATTCGAGGGGTGCTTGCGAGGTGTCAACATGTCGTCTTGTGCTAGGGATGCCGGAATCCGGATGCCATTGCCATTTTTCAACTGAGACCATCCAATCAAGCTCGGAGACACGAATCTGATCGGCTCCTACTGTGCCTGCATTGACAAGCTGGTATAGTCCAGCCTCGACGTTTGGCCGAAGCACTGATTCGAGCACTGGGGGTATATCGGTTGCTGTGACTTGCCAGCCAAGCCGCGCCATGAGCAGGGAGAGTAGTCCTGTCCCCGATCCTAATTCGAGCACTCTTTTGCGTGACGAGCCTCCATCACTCTTTGGCGGCTTCGCATACGTGTGGAGCAAGTAAGACGAAAGGACTTGTGAAGAGAGCCAGAGAGACGAACCCGTGCTGTTCGTATCGTTGCGCTGCACCAATCGAAACGAGGTCTGGATCGAAGGAAAGCGATAGACGAGCTCAGCGAGATGCTTCGTCTGATGAGCAGGCAGGTTGACAGCATTTTCATATGCAGACGTGTCATTTCCATCTGCGTCGTACCCTGCTTCACTGCTCGAATGTTCGCCGCGCCGACCAGCGACAGCCGCAGAAGCTTCAACAGGCTGCAAAGGGCTGCGGCCTTTTCTTGCAGCTTTTGGAGGCATTCCAGCAAAGCGCTGTGCTCGCCGAACGCTTCACAGCGGTTTTGTTTTGTCGTGTTTCACCGCAAAGCCTTTCAGCCAGTCATCTTTGCAGTGCACCGTGGTAGTGTTTCAGAGTAGCTGGGCGCCAGCTTCGCTTCGGCCTGCGGCACTCATGACTGTGTAGAGCAGAAAGGCGCAAAGGCACGGAGCACAGGACGAGGCGGAAGCAAAGGACATGGAGGACAAGGTCACGTGCTGAAACGTGTTGGCGATTTGTGTCTGCACCGCGCGAAACGCGTCGTTTCGAGAAACGGAGAGCAACACTCTGTGAGCAACACTCTGTGACTTGTGTGCTCAGCCGCTTGGCAGCACGCAAAGCTCGAATGTGAATCAAACACCACCACCACCACCACCACCACCACCACCCTTCTAGTGTCCTTCCTATCGCCATTTCCCTCGCCCGAATCTTGTACACGCTCTAGGGGCACAGCACTCGTCGGTGCACCACCCCTTTCATCATGGCGTCCGCCGTCAACCCAGCATATCCCATGTCCTCGGCGCGTGTCCCGCCTGATGCGGTCAAAGGAAGCCGCGACGGAAACTACTCTTCGTTCCCTGTCGTTAAGATCGACGAACTGCTTGGTGTCCTCTCCGAGATGGGACTTTCCATCTCTCCCGAGGACTTGCAGAAGCCGCAAGGACACGTCGCGCACCGAGTCTTTGTCGCGTTCTTGGAATGCCTGTCCGGCACAACAACAGAGATGATGGATGGCAGACGTCATGAAGCACTAGCATCAGTCGAGTATCGGGAGCTCTACGAAGACGGTCTCGAGATGCTCATGTTCTTCCGCGAGGTCAAGGACATGATGAATGCAGCCACCCTCTACGACTTTACGCTCCAGGATCTCACACGTCCCAACCCGAAGCGTTTCCGTCGCCAGATGTCAGCTCTGGTCAACTTCTACCGCTTCCGATCCGATCGCATTGTAGAATTTGAGGAACTCGTCACCGGCTCCGAAGATTTGGAAAACAAGCGCAACGAGCTTGAAGATGACATTGACCGTCAGCAAAGCGAGCTGGCTCGCTTCAAAGCAGAGAGAGCGCTCGACGAGCCCAAAGTCAAGGAGCTGCAGCGTATCAATGCCGAAATCACCGATGACCTCTTGGCCGCAAGGAATCAGCAGAAGGAGACCATCGAAGAGCTCGAAGAACTCAAGAAGCGCAAGGACAGCCTTGCCATCAAGCACGCCGAGCTGGCTCAGGAAAAATTCCAGATCTACGAAAAGATCACCTACCTCGAAGCGCGTGTTGTCTCCAGTCCAAGCAAGATGAAAAACAGCGTACGCGAGCTTTCCGAGCAGCTCGACAAGGACACCGTTTCGCTGCAGGAAACGCTCAAGAAGGTGGAGGAGTTCAAGCGCAACCTCGACACGCTCGACACGCTCAGCAACGATCTCGAGTCGTGCATGAACGCCATGCACGAGGTCAACCTTGAGATCGTCAAGGGCAAGGAAGAGGTGCAGAACCAAGCCGACCTGCAAGCTTTGTCGCAAGGCATCAACAACCAGCTCGCTTCCCTCAAGCACTCGCTCGAGATGACAGAGTACGAGATGAACAGGCTGGAAGACAAGCAGAACCGCAATCGCAAAACGCTCATGGACATCACAGAGAAGCACACAAAGAAGATGGAGAATCTGCAGTCCGAGTTCGAACAGGCCAAGCAGGAGAGGAACAGGAAAAATCATGTTGCAGAAACCAAGAACATCGAGTCGGAAAAGATCGAGGCAAAGATGGCCGAGCTAGAGGAGGCGTACGAGGGATACCAGAAGAAGATGATTCGGCAGAAGGATGCGATTGAGACGGCAGTCCGCCTTTACATTAGCACGCTCACCAATTCGCTTCAGCTCGAACGATTCCAGGCATAACACCCCGTGCGTGTTTGATATTTCATTTGATACGGTATACCTCGATCTGGAACTTGCTCTTCTTCCTTCGCCCCGTCTTGTAGCTATGACGCTTGTTGTATTCACCACGCTGTCTCTTGTTGTGGACTGTACTTGTAATGCTGATTCTGTTCACTTTTCTCGCTCAGATGCTTGCTTCGCCAACTAATACGGGGACGTTTGCAAGGTGTGGAACAAAATGTCGACTGTGGTATTACGACAACCTTAACGAGCGTACATTCTTTACCTCGGCCATGGAGAGTCTCCACGAAATCCCCGACGACACTGCGTTCTGGTACAGATCGCCCTCGTCCTCGGTGCTGTCGAGATTGAGCACGTAACTGATCTGTTGCAAGCGCGTAAACTTGTCTCTTACGGGCAAGCTCGTCTGCGCTGTGAGAAACCCAACAACTGCCCTGAGATCTTTGTCGAACTTGAGTGCGCCCAGTTCTGTAAACCTCATACCCATCACCATGGCTTCCCAGGGTTTGAGAAGCGCATCGAGAGACATGCCGACGTAGGTGTTAAAGTTGGTGTCGGAAAACAGACCGCGGAAATGGTGGAAGAGGAGGTCCCAGGATTTGACGAATCGCCGACGCACAAGATCGCGTGCTTCAGCGTCCGAGTAGGCATCGTCATCGAGAACGTACGATACATCGCGGTACGTCTCGACCAAAACCCCGCGCAAACGAGGCGAGGTGAGTTGAGTGAACAGATGCTCGATCTCGGTTCGAAGCGACGAACGGAATCGATTGACAAGCTGAGAGAGGCTGTTAACCGCCGCTGATGCTTCGTCCATCTCCCCGGGCTCGAACAGGCGAGCGAGCGCCTGCTCATTGCCAACTTCCGCCAGAACGCGCGACATGTAGTTTGAGCTCACATCCAGCACATTGAGATACGTAATAAACACTGTACGCATCTCGCGACTCGCTGCATCCTTCCTCGGCCCATCCACCGTCATTGACCCCGAAATACTACGCCAGAGCGTCTCCATCTTGCGCACAATCACCTCGATGTACTCTTCCTCCACCGCCGTCTTGACCACCCGTACCATCTCGTTGAGCGTGATCAGCGAGGACGTGGATAGAATACGGGCAAAGACGGTGCGGATGACGTAGAACGCATCGTCGAGGATCGAGGATGTGTACGGCCGCGAGGTGGTATCGGGCTGGTCGATGCGGAAGGCTTTTTCGAGACTATTGCGTAGATACCACGTTTCCATTGGGATGTAGATGGTGTTCATCGACTCGAGCACTTCCTGGCCCAGCTTGGATTCGGCCGCGTGGTCTACTTGCGCGGCGACAAGGGCGTCGTCGTCGGCATGGGTTTCATTGAGAAGCGGCGCATTGACGCTGGAGGAGATGGAGCTGCGGCGATCGGCAGAGGTGCGGCGGAAATCTTTCAGCGGTTCTTCAGCTTGTGCTGCACGTTCGTCCTCGAGCATCTTCTGCCGGTTCGCCTGTATTGCTTCTGGGTCGCCGTGCTCTGGCGTCAGTCTACTCTGCAAAAAGCGTCGATACAGCCCCCATCTTGAAGACATGGCTGCCAACTCTGTCAAGATCCTGTCCACTTCGCGCCCATCTGGACCAGAAGGCTCGTCGAACGAGCTGTTGGCCGTTGAGCCTGCTGTTGGGCTAGAGGTCCTACCAGGAGCGCCGAAGGATGCCTTGAATGTGGATTGCTGTGTTTTACTAGCCACCATTGCACCGCTGAAGCGGTAAGCCTGCACTTCATCTAGCCTTCTGCGCACGTTGCGATCCTCGCGCCAAGAATCCATGATGCGATGCCCCAAGCGATCGCACTCGTCTTGCAATCCTGGCATGACACCATGACCAAAGTGACCCACGCCATAGTGTCTGTCTACGACAGGCTGGTGCATGTCGATGAGCATGGCAAGGTGCTCGAACAGCGAGGTGAGGAGCAAAGCAAAGTGGGTGGGGTGCTGCGCTTTGCCGGAGCCCAGCGAATCGGAGATGGTGCGACCTTTGTCACGCACCATGGAGCGGGCGAAGGAGCTGTACACTTCCAGACCCTCCTTCTTCCAGCCGACCTGAGGGAAGAGTTTGAAGAAGCGCGATGCCTCCTTCTCATCCTTGTTCTGGGTTGAGCGGATGAACGCGTCGGTAAAAGTGGTGAGCATGGTCTTACGCAGCTCGAGGAGCGTCGTCTCTGGTAGCTCTGGGAGGTGGGTAGTGGGTACAACGGCCGCAGCAAAGTTGGAAGAGCGAATGGCTGGATCGATGGCTAGCGCTCTGCGGCAATGCATGGTTGCCATGTCCCAGTCTCGATGTTCGACGGCAGAGGCGAGGAGAGAGAGGGAGGACTTGAGCTCGGCGACGCGCACAGCCCACTCGGTGGCAAGGGCGATACGCTTGCGCTCTTCATCGAGAAGACGCACGCGCTCTGAAATGCGTTTGGCGACCGAGGCCGAGCTCTGCAGTCGTTTGTCGAGAACACCGGCTTCCTCCTGGATGAGCTGGACCTGTGGAGCTAGTGCAGAGATGGAGCGTCTCGCATCCATAACGACGGGTTCGGACTCTTCAAAAAGCGACACAAGCTCGTCGTCGATGGATACAGAGTAGCTAGAGAGGTCGGAGAGTGCCTGAACCACGGCAGACCGACTGGTGAGCTTCGAGATCTGGGCGAGCTGCGGTGGTTGCTTTGCCGGGCCATCCTGGTTGGACGGACTTGGTGACTGTGCGAGTTTGGCAGGGGCCGGGGCGGAAGGACCGGGGATGGTCATGTTGTGAGTGTTGGCATGCGCAACGATGCGTGCTGTTGACGAGGGTGCAAGGGCTTGGTCGTAGAAGAAAGTGAGCGAGTTGCGAGTTGCGAGGCGTGAGGCGTGAGGCGTGAGTGTTGGTCTGAGGCCGAGGCTGAGCCCGAGGCTGAGTCCGAGGCTGAGTCCGTGCGTTGTTCGTGCGGCTGCGTTCTTGGGTGGCGGTGAAGCCAAACTCACACTCGAAAATGAATATGCGCCGCGTGCGAGTCGATTCTCAACTAGAAGATCTCCCTTCTGAACAACCATCCTTCTCTTCCTCTCATCGCTTCCCCCACCAAGCATCAACAGCCGCCATCCATCCGCACCATTGCTCCACTCGAGGTGCAGCAGCAATCTATCACCATGGCGCACATCTCTACCACTTCCGAACACACGGTTCAGACATTGGAACGCATCGGTGCCCACTCGCACGTCAAAGGCCTCGGTCTCGATGATCAGCTCGAGCCCCGCCCTTCCTCGCAGGGCATGGTAGGCCAGCGCGCTGCCAGGAAGGCTGCCGGTCTTATCGTCAAGATGGTTCAGGATGGTCGCATTGCTGGCCGCGCTATCCTCATGGCTGGCCCTCCCAGCACCGGAAAGACTGCCATCGCGATGGGTATGGCTCAGACGCTTGGCTCCGACGTTCCGTTCACTATGCTCTCCGCTTCCGAAGTGTTTTCGCTCGAGATGAGCAAGACCGAGGCACTCATGCAGGCGTTCCGCAGATCGATTGGCGTCCGCATCCGCGAAGAGGCCGAGGTGGTCGAAGGTGAGGTGGTCGAGATCCAGATTGACCGATCCTTGACTGGCGCCACCAAGACGGGCAAGCTGACCATCAAGACCACCGATATGGAGACCATCTACGAGCTCGGAAACAAGATGATCGACTCGCTTCAAAAGGAAAAGATCACTGCCGGTGACGTTATTGCGATTGACAAGGCAAGCGGACGCATCACCAAGCTCGGACGAAGCTTCACCCGCGCCCGCGACTACGATGCTATGGGCAGCGATACCAAGTTTGTTCAGTGCCCCGAGGGTGAGCTGCAGCGTAGGAAGGACGTGGTCCACACTGTCTCGCTGCATGAGATTGATGTGATCAACTCGCGAACACAGGGCTTCTTGGCGCTCTTCTCCGGAGACACGGGCGAGATCAAGCCAGAGTTGCGAGATCAGATCAACACCAAGGTGGGCGAGTGGAGGGAAGAGGGCAAGGCTGAGATCGTGCCTGGTGTGCTGTTCATTGATGAGGTACACATGCTCGACATTGAGTGCTTCTCGTTCCTCAACCGTGCACTCGAGTCGGAGCTCGCGCCGCTTGTCATCATGGCATCCAACCGTGGCATCTGCCGTATTCGTGGCACTCGCTTCCGCTCGCCTCACGGCATCCCCATCGACCTTCTCGACCGCGTGCTCATCATCAGCACCAAGCCATACGAGCTCGACGACCTCAAGCAGATCCTCACCATCCGTGCTGCCGAGGAAGAGGTGTCGCTCAAGCCAGAGGCGCTCGAGGTGCTCACACGCATGGCTTCGGAAACCTCGCTGCGCTACGCGATCAATCTGATCACAACCGCCAACCTGGCGGCCAAGCGCAGAAAGGCTGACGCCGTCGAGGTCGCCGACGTTCGCAGAGTGTACAACCTGTTTGTGGACGAGAAGCGCAGCGTGCAGTACCTCAAGGAACACGCAGAGCAGTTCATGAGCGAATCAGACGAGTACGGCGATATCGATGGTCTCAGCTCGGGCGCTCCCATCATCGGACGTCAGTCCACCGCTGTCCAGGCATAAACTCGCCAACCCAGCTGTCGGGAAAGCGTGCGCTTGCTCTCTTGCCAAGCGACCACATCGTGTATTTTTACTTTGTTACAGAAACATAGGTTTGTCATCGCTCTTTGCATCGTGAGCTCTGCACTCGCCAAGCCTGCCTCCTGTTTGTGTATCCGATTGTTCTCTGCCACCAAGCTTTCGGAGCGGAAGAGATGAATGCCCGCTTCATGTTGCCCAAATTGCAAGCGCAACGAGTGTGATGCAGCCATGCGTATCTGAGTCTGGAGCGGAAGCAGTGGCAACTGGCGCAGAGACAGTGCTCGAAGGTGATCGAAGCTCGACGCTCGAACCCTGAAAAAAAAACAAAAAAAAAAAAAACAAAAAAAAAACACGCGAATCAGGGTGTGAGGGATATCTCGGATTTTATTTTTTGGATTCACCTTAACAGCTGCTCCGCATGTAGTGTACGTGGTAGTGTGCGTGGTAGTGTGCGTGGTAGTGTGCGTGGTACGTGGTGAAAACTGAGCTCAAAAAGGAGGCGCTGCACAGCGCAGTCGAAAAATATTGCTCTTCCCTTATCTGCAACCGACACGACCCGGGCACAGAGACTCACACCGACACAAAGAGCGGTGCAGAGCCAGCTGCGCTTTTCAGCTCGCTGCGCTGGTGCCGTGTCGCCTCTATCTCGACTACCACCGTCACTGTCGTTCGCCGTCGTAGCGTCAACGTCATCAAGTCTCATCCTACTCGTTCTATTTCTACTAGCTGCGCATCGGCTCGGATCTTTGCAGGTCAGCTCCAACATCAGGCCTTGGATTTGGTGTAGCAGACATAGCCAAGATGCGCGGTCGCTCGATCCACGCCCGAGCCCTGCTCAGGCAACTGGGCCCACACAGGAGCACCACCTTAGCGATAGCTGGCCCCTCCGCAGCAGTCTCGACATCAGCAAGGGGATTCGTTTCGAGCTGCGGCCCACGATCGATCCGCTCGCCATCTCGCCGAGTCTCGTCGGCGGTGCTCTCTTCCTCGAAATCGTCGAACGGCTCGTCGCCTTCCAACGGCGGCAACTCGTCTTCTTCGGGTAGCAACAGCTCGGCAGCATCCTCGTCCTCGTCCGCCCCGAACGCTACTTCTGCGGAACAGCACATGGCTCCTACACCAGCGTCGCCTCTCGTCAAGGTCAAGGCTTCGTCTACGCGCTTCGCCAAGGCAGGTACCGCACCCGCCAACCCGCCTCCGTCGTCTCTCGCCAACGTTGCATGGGAGAACTTTTTCTCCAACGAGCGACCCTTGCTGCAGCACGAGATGCTTCCACCACGACCCAAGCGTGCCGGCGGTTTTGGCATGTCCACCTCGCCTTCTGGTGGCACTCTGACTGCTATCTTCACCTCGGATGGCTCGCTCGCTACGTTTGGCAACTTTGCAGGAGAGTCACAGCAGCAATGGAGGCGAAGGATGCGCACCATCGCTCCCGAGCGCTTCAACGAACTCATTGACGGTCTGGCGGGCGTAGAGGTGGAGAGTGCGGTTGGTGCAGACGATGGAGCCACGCGATGGCTCGTGTCGAGCTTCCAGCCCGAATCGGACCGCGTCGCTGTCGAATCCGCCAAGCTGGAGGAAGAGGAGAGGATCCGGGAAGAAGAGGAGGAGGCAGTACAGAATGCTTTGGAACGAGGCGAAGACCCTGAAGCCGCACGCAAGCTGGGCGCCGAGGCCGATCTCATTATTCTGGGTGAGCCGCACGGTCCGTCTGCCGAGTGGTCTCGCGGTGTGGCCACCTACCTCGCCGAGAAGGGACGTGCGTACGAAGCGCCCCCGGCGCCCACCACGGGCGAGGCGGCTGCAGTGGAGGCAGCTGAGCAGCTCGAGCAGCTCGAAGCACCGCGTGTGGCTCACAGCGTGTTTTTCACAGACGACGACCCGAAC
The DNA here is from genome assembly GCA_020827535.1 of Ustilago esculenta. NCBI lineage: Eukaryota > Fungi > Basidiomycota > Ustilaginomycetes > Ustilaginales > Ustilaginaceae > Ustilago > Ustilago esculenta. Next base: position 253,736 of record JAAKGJ010000015.1, on the reverse strand, counting down.
CTGATGCTCTCGCATGCTCTGGTGCAGTCGACTCTTCCGCTCGCACTCAAGTGGGACAAGCTTGTGGCACAGATGGATGCGGTCGCGCTCAACGATCCTTCGCGGGCTGACGCAGTGGTGGACATCAGCAAACTGGATGCCGAGCTCGAGCCGGTGACTGGCAAGCGGATCAAGGTGAGCCCGCTGTTGGAGGCGCACAACATCATGATGGACAGTGTGCGCAGGAAGAGGAGAAAGAAGATGAGAAAGCACAAGTACAAGAAGTTGCGCAAGGCGCAGCGTGCGGAACGACAGAAGATGAAGAAGTAGAGTCGCAGGTCTGCTGCTTCGATCTTCTAGGTCGCCTCTGTCACAAGTACTCGGCGTCGTGACATAGAAACAATGCTATCTTGTATGGCCCCACATGAAGCTTGGGGCAGACGAATCGTGCGATCTGAGCTTTGCACCCAACTGGAGCGGAGTCGTGTGAAGGCGTGAGATATGGAGCCAATCTGGACAAGCTCGGGAGAGAGAGAGAGAGAGAGAGAGAGAGAGAGAGAGAGAGAGAGAGAGGTTGCTCGAGCGCGCTCTGTTCATGAGAGGAGCCAGACCGAGCTGAGCTTACTGGATGTTCGGAGATTGACATCCGATTTCTGAAATTCGCATCTACACCTTTGTCCAGGTGACACTGCCCTGGCAAACCGAAGTTGTTTTTAGTTGGCGGCCTAGGCAGTATCTGGTTCTTGTGAGTCGGTTGGACGGAGCAGCATCACTCGGAACGGAATGAGGTAGCATGCGGATATCTGGAGCGACGAAACAGAGCGGAGCGAGCAAATGGGTGTGTGGTTGGTGGAGGGCTGGTTTGTGTGGGCTGCAGGCTGAAACGATTTGTTTGCAGTCGACCGAACCCCTGCATTAGTTCCAGCTATGAAAAACGTTGAGCAACGTTGAGCAACGTTGAGCAATTTGTGATTGTGAATGCCCGCCGCTGATCCTCAAGCCTTACGCAGTCCAAACGCGCCACGGCTCTGGCTCGCCACGTCGAAGCGTGTGCGTCAGGTTGGATTTTCATTTCCCACTTACCCATTTCCAGCTTACTGATTTCCAGCTTACTGATTTCCAGCTTACTGATTTCCAGCTTACTGATTTCCAGCTTACCGATCTTATGTGCTTGAGAACAGCCTTGTTTTGGCGACACAGCCATGGTTCGGTTTTTGTCTATGCAGCTGTTTCAAGATGGAGTATGGTGGCTCACACTGTTGGGAGAGACTTGAAAATGGCTGCGAGCTGCAGGTCGACGCTGATCCGCCTGGTGGGGGTGGCTAGAGATGCTTGCAGCAAGCGTCTCCCACAGTACGCAACATGCAACATGTACGCAAAGATGGAAAATGAGAAGAGCGCTCAAAAAGAAAAGGTTTGCGTCCGCCTGCCACGGGCGGCCACGGGTTGTGTGTGCGTGTGAGGCTGCATCACGGCTGCGTGGGCGGCATTCCAGAGTCGCACCTCAGCTGTGTTGCTGCGTTTCCTTCGGTCTCTGCCTCGGTCTGGCAGATTTCCCCCCGAACGCGGTTGTGTGTGCGGTGTGCGGTGTGCGGTGTGCGGTGTGCTGCTCACAACCCATACCAGTCCACAGCCTACACACAGTCTACACAGTCCACAGCCATCACCCAATCCATCCATCGCGGCATCCACCTCTGCGTAGATCAGCTCGAACCGCCGAGGCCATCATCTCCTCCACAACTCCTTCCATCCACCTTCCTTTTCACCCTTTCGTCCCAACACTCCGCTTGTCGACTCCTCTGGACCCTTCGGCATTACATTTAGCGGACGAACCCCCCCCCCTACTTGCACTCGTGAGGCTCGGCTGGGTTCGCATCATCTCACAACACATTGTCCTCGATACGACAGTCCTAGGCGAGCGCGCGGAGAGAAGCAACAATGGCTCGTGATCGTCTTGCGGCCATGAGGGTAAGTTCCCAAATCCACTGTTCTCATTTTCGCGCCATCGTACCTGCAATGCCATGCTTCAATGTCTGATTCTTTTTCCTCTTCCCCTTCTTCCTTGCGCATCGCTTTCAGGCCCAGCAAGCTGGTGGCTACGGAGGTTATGGAGGAGGTAACAATGGCTATGGTGATCACTCGTATCCAACACAACAACAGGGTGGTGCACAGGCAGCCTACGCTCAACCACAGCAGTCAACCCAGCAAGCTTACGCGTACGACCAGCCGGGATACAACGGTCAGGCTCAGGGTGCGTACGCCGCTCCTCAGTCCACCGGATATGGTCAGATTCCCCAGGCCCAACCAACAGGCTATGCCGCTGCTGGAGGTGCTGCCTCCAACGCATACGAGATGCAGAGCGTTGCCACCGAGAAACCCGCCGGCGACATGAACTCGTTCTTCAGCGACATTTCAGAAATCCAGGACACCATCCGTCTCATTGATGAAAACGTCAACAAGATCTCCGACCTCCACTCGCGTTCGCTCAACAACATGGACGAGGCTTCTGCCCAGTACGCCGAGCAGCAGCTCGCCAGCATCCAGCAGGACACCTCTTCCCTCACCAACGGCGTCAAGAACCGCATCAAGCTCCTTGAATCCCAAACTAAACGTGTTCCCGCCGGTGGCGACAAGAACGTGCGCAACACTCAAATCGGTGCCGTCAAGAACCGCTTCAAGGAAACCATCCAGCGCTACCAGCAGGTGGAGCAGAGCTACCGCCAAAAGTACCGCGCCCGTGCAGAGCGCCAGTTCCGCATCGTCAACCCCGATGCTACGCAGCAAGAGATCAAGGCTGCACTCGACGACGACCAGAACGGCCAGATCTTCTCCCAGGCGTTGCTCAACTCCAACAGGCACGGCGAGGCAAAGGGCGCACTGAGGGAGGTGCAGGAGAGACACGAGGACATCAAGAGGATCGAGAGGACAATCACCGAGTTGGCCCAGCTTTTCAACGAGATGTCGATCCTGGTCGACGAACAGGACGACGCGCTCAACGTCATCCAGGAGCAAGGTGCCCAGGTCGAGACCGACATGAACCAGGGTCTCCAGCATACCAACAAGGCGGTCGACTCGGCGAGGAAGGCGAGGAAGAAGAGATGGATCTGCTTCTGGATTATTGTCATCGTCATCCTTGTCGCTGTCGCCGTCGTCGTGGGTGTCGTTTGCACCCAGGGCACTAACTGCGGTCGTGGCGGTGGAAACCAGAAGAGGTCGCTCGTCACCAGGGCTGTCCACTACGCACATGGCATGGTCATCGAGAAGGAGAGATCTGTCGCATATCTTTTGCCCGATTTAGGCATGTGAACGGCCGGAATCATTCGTGACAATCAGTCTTGCTGCCAAGATCGCACGCATCCAAAATACCAACACCCACACTCGTTTGTCTCTGCTCTTTTTCTCCCAGACTATATATATCTCTCTCTCTCTCTCTTTCTCTCTCGCTCTCTCTCTCTTTTGTTTCTTTCGTTCGATCAGTCGTTCATTTGCTCTTTTGTTTGTGGTCCTCTGCGCTTTTTGTAAATGCGAGTGTTGGTTATCATACACGGTTTCCTAGAGTGGTTGGATGGGTGTGGGGTGTGGTTTAAACGAGCGAGATTTTTATGACGCCCCTTTTATGGTGTTTTTGTGGAGATGGGAGGATATTTAATATGATTGTTTCATTTCGCACCGTCCCATCTCTTTGGTTGGCTACACCATCTTTGTGTCCCGCACCTCACACTTCCCGACATCGCACATTGCACATTGCACTGTGCAGTTGGTGAAGCAATGCCTCCAACAACAACGAACCTTTTACATCGAGTGGATCGTCTAACTCGGGTACAAATCGAATCCTATCGCAAAAGTTATCCCTCCGCACTACACTTCAAAGCTTCCCTTTCTTCGGGCAAGAATACCTCTGGCGAAACGCTTGCTTCTCTCGATGAATGGTATCAGACCCTTCCACCACTCAAGTCGATTTCGGATCTTGAAAACGGGATCAAGGGTAAGGAAGAATTGGTCAAGTTAATGCGCTGGAAGTTATCCCGCGAAAAGTTTCGTCCAACTTTGATCGGTTTACTCGCCTCAAACTCCGCCCTCACTTGTCGAGAGGTGTTGATCAAAGCCGCACAATTCATCCTTTCAAACTCGGAGATTTCCATAGAATCGAGTACGGGAGAGTTGTTGCGAGTGGTGCAAGGAACGATGAGAATATTGTGCGAGTTGAAGGGGGTTGGTCCTGCGACTAGTTCAGCGATTGTGGCTAGTTGGGTTGAGTACGGGGTGTTCCAATCCGACGAACTCGTGATGAATCTAAGAGGGGTTGCCGGGAAGATTGATTACAGTTGGGGATTTTACAACAAGTTTTATGCCGAAGCCATAGGGATGGTGAAGGAGTTGAGCAAGGAGGGAAAGGTAGATAGTGGGAGGGATGTGGAACGAGTTGCTTGGAGCATGTTCTATTCTCCCCCCACACCAGCATCGATCTCTACGAAGGAGGTCGAGACAGAAGAGGAGAAACAAAACGATACAAGTACTAGTGCCAAGCGCAAGAGTAACAGCATCAAACCAAAGGTGGAATCAAACAAAGAACAAGCAAAACCAAGGAGAATGTCGAAACGGATTCGTTCCAAGTAGCCTTCCCAGTCGACATACCACGCTGTTACAACGACTGGCATATATATACCCAGGCGGAACTCACCACGCTTCGCCATCGCAGCATCTAAGCAAAGCACGTCTCCGTCAGAGCTGCAACAAACAGATGCTGACAATGCGCCCGTCCATGCTTACTACTCGCACCGCATATGCCAGGGAGATTCAAAGAAACCATCCATTCGCATCAGTCCGATGTCCACGCGAAACACAACAATGGCGACACTACTGATCAGGACGCCACGTACTCATCTCGCGGTACTCATCCTCCTCGTTCTCCGGACCCTTATGTGCGCCCTCCAAGATCTGTTTCTGAGTCAACCTTCCGAAACCCTTCTTCTTGACCGCCGCACCCTCCGCATCCGCGCTGACCCCATTACCTGTCTGTCCACCTTGGGCATTGAAGAGGTCCAGAATCTGCTCGGTCTCCATGCTGTCCATACCGGCATTCTGCTGGTTGACGACACTGTTGGCGATGTTGAGCTTGAACCTTTGCAGACCCATGATCTTGGCCTCGAGCGTGTTTTTGGTGATGAGACGGTAGACGTTAACCACCTTTTTCTGGCCAAGTCGGTGAGCGCGGTCCATGGCTTGAAGATCCTTCATCGGGTTCCAATCGTGTTCGACAAAGATGACCGTGTCTGCGCCGGTGAGGGTGAGACCAAGACCGCCAACCTGCGTGGTAAGCAGGAGAACGTCGATGGAGGGATCGGCATTGAACGTCTGCACGATCGAGTGTCGTTTCTCCGCCGATACCGATCCGTCGAGTCGCATGTACGACACCGACGGCATGAGCGCGACAAACAGATCGCGCTGGATAATGTCGATCATCTGCTTGAGCTGGCAAAAGATCAATACTCGATGTTGGCTCACTGCATTCTCTCCGCCCACATCGCCTCCACCCATCAAATCCGCGCCACCACCGCTACCACCACCCGGAGTACCACCTCCAATCCCACAATCGAGCAAAAGCTGTCGCAGCGCCTGCAACTTGGGCGAGTGCGAAATGTCGTTGAGCGATCCACCGCTCTTGTGCAACTTGTCCCTGATCGCAACATGCTTCGGATTGTCATCCGTCAACACGAGCGATGGATGGTTGACGAGCTTGCGCATGTACTGAAGCGCTTTGAACACGTGCTGCTTCTCCGAATTCACCTCTTTGCCGCTCGACCTCGCCGTGGCACCAGCAAACGCCTCTGCCTCGTCCTCATCCTGCTCCCTGCTAAAGTCGTCATACAGCTGCTTCTGGATATCGCCCAAATCGCATTCGATATCCTGGATGATCTTGGGTGGCAAATCATCCAGCACGTCTTCCTTCAACCTTCGAAGCAAGAACGGAAGCACCTGCTTGTGCAGCGCCTCCAGCGCCAACGCCGCAGCTTCTTGCTCTTTCGAGCTGAGCTTGCCATCGCGAGACGCGATAATCGGCTTGCCGAACCGCTCGTGGAAGCTACGCTCCGTGCCGAGGAAGCCAGGCATGAGGAAATCAAACAGCGACCACAGCTCGAGAACATTGTTCTGAATCGGCGTGCCCGAGAGCAGCAGTCGGTGGTTCGCCCGGATCATCTTGACCGCTTTCGTCGTCTTGGTCTTGGCGGATCGAATCACATGGCCTTCGTCGAGGATGCAGTAGTTCCAGCTGATCTGCGAGAGCGCCGCAATGTCGTTCCTTACCACATCGTACGACATGACCACCGCATCGTATCTCGGGATTTCTGCCTGCAGCCGAGTACGTTCGGCAGGAAGACCCGAGTACAACAGCGGCCGAAGGTTGTTGGCATACTGCTTGATCTCATGGCACCAATGTCCTGTCAACGTTGGCGGGCAGATGATCAAACTCGGCAGCGGCTTCGCATCCGCCGCCTGGGTGAGACGGTACCGCTCAGCACGCTCGAAATGCTTGCTCGACAGGATGCAGATAGACTGGAGCGTCTTTCCTAGACCCATGTCGTCACAGAGAATACCATGCAGCTGGTACTTGGCCAGGAACGCCATCCAATTGACACCGTCCTGCTGGTACTTGCGAAGCTTGGCATTGATCTTGACTGGAATCTGGTACGGTTCCACTTTGGACCCATCAAGGAGTTGCATGAGGAACTTGCGCTCCGTTTCCCTTCGCTGCAGCAGATCTGCCGAAAAGCCAGGCGGGTCCGGAAGCCCTGCTTCGAGAGGCACCATCTTGACGAGCGAGGCAAACGTGTTGGTTGCCACCAGTCGCACTTTTTCGTCGTTGTCACTCATTCGACCGAGGATGGGCACGATGAGGAAGATGACGTAGGGCAGAATCTTGAGATCGAGCTGCTGCACCGTGTGGTAGACAAGCTCCACTGCACCTTGTCGATTGGTGATGGAAGCCGCGTCGCCAACGAGCAGGACCACTTGCTCGACAACGTGTTTGAGCGCCACTTCGGTAAGACAGCTGGCTACGACAGCAAAGCATTTGGCGGCGGCTGAGCGGATGACAGCGTATCCGCTTTGGATGGCGAGCGTTAGAGCAGGGAGCAACTCCACCACCTTATCGCACAGAGTGCCTTTGAGGTTGGGCAAGTTGACGTCCAGCACAGCGCAGGCATCGAGAATGCCCTGACCGAGATCATCCTGCTGTTTGATCAGCGCATCAGCGTCTTCTGCCGTCGAGCCAAACGTACGCAGCAACGCGCCGCTCATACACTGCCACAGCATGGGCACTACATCGAAGAGCTGTTCGCCAAACAGATCCGCGAGTTGTGCCAGCGCAGCAGCAGCTCCACGACGGATGAGCTTGCCTTGGAGCACTTCCTCCGACTCGATTGCTTCATCTTTCGTGCTGGTCCTGCCTGGGCCCTTTGCAACGGGAGCGGGCTCAATCATGCTGAGAATACCCTCACGTGCATTCTTGCTGGCAGCAAAGATGGCGACGCGCGTCGTATCCTGGCACACAAACGCGCACAGGTTCTTGACGATCTTATCGCTCGGATTCGACTTGGCAACCGGCGAGACGCAGTTTTCGATGAGCTTGGCCACTGAGCGCGCTGAGCGGGTCTGAAGGTCGAGGTTCTCTTCGAACTTGACGCTGTTCATGATGCTGCGAATGACGGGATTAAGCTTGGAAGGCAGCACCTTGAGCGAGATGACGGCACCGGCAATGGAGGCAAACACCTGAGTGTCCTGCCTTTCTTTGTTTGCCTGGTAGAAGCCGATCGCGGCAATGAGCTTGCGTTGGCGGTCTTCGAGCAAAGGAAGCGCCGCCTTCTTGGCTTTCGAACCAGCGTGAGGAAGAAGAGCTTGGAATCCATTCAGAGCGACGTGCTTGGCAGTGTCAATGGTGAAAGCATCGACCATCATGCCGAGCGGATCGACGGTTGTCGGAAGTGCGGGAATCTTGGCCTTGGGCACCTTGGCGTCCCGCTGGAACGAGTTGTAAAGACCCTGGCATTCGACCTGGATGCGCTGCAGCATCACAGTCATTTCCGCATAGGTAGGCGGTGCGGGAGTCTCGAGCACGCTGATGAGGCGGCTTGCAATGTCAGCAACAACAGCGCTTGCGTCCTTTAGGTCGACACCGAGGTTTGCGCAAGCCTGAGCCCATTCCTGGATGATGGCTGATGCCAAGCACTTTTGCAGTGCCGACGTCGATTCCAAATATTCACGCAGCACAGGGCCGAAGGCAGTCTCGTCATCCGCGCGGGGGAAACGTGCCATGGCACTGCCAAGCGCCTCAGCAGCGCTGAGACGGCCACGGATGACAGCATCAACACCTACGAGCGAAAGGTCCTGGGTGAGAATGCCCTTATCCACGTTGTGTCGATTCGCATCGGCGTGGCTGCTGGAGCCAAATGATGCACTGTAGAAGAGCGTAAAGTCGATGGGCGAGCCAAGCGGCGTCATGACGATGCGGAAAAAGTTGACCAGATAAGGTCCCAGAACCTTTTGCACATTGGAAGAGTCACTGGCAACGTGTGCCAGAGCGTGTCCCCAAGCTTCAGCGCTGGCCCTACGGATGGGCAGCTTCTCTTCGACCACGAGGTTCTGGAATAGCAGACGCAGGACCCGCTCGTCGATCCAGTCCTTTGGCAAAGAAGGAACGGTGAGGAAGACACGCAGTGCGTTGAGGACAGAAAGCCGCACGCTGGTGATCGTGTGGCGGAAGAAGGGGAAGAGGCGAGGAATGAGAAGGGACAGCACCCGCTGTTCGGTGACCTCAGCGCTTAGATGAACCACAATAGCCGGATGCTCAACAAGCTTTGCCAAGAGGTCCATCACGCCACCAATACTGCTGGCGAGGTCGTCCTTGAGATCGCCAAGGCAGTCCCACAGCTGGTCGAGAAGTCGGGTCACTTCGCTAGGAAGCTTTTCGAGAATAACATCAACGATAGGCACGAGCGCCGAAGCGGCTACGGCGCGCACATCATCATCGTCATCCTTCAGACCGAGGATAGCCACCTCGACCACATCCTGGAGCATCTTTGCGGTCTCGATCACGGAGTCCTGATCTGAGAGCGGCTTAAAGTCCGCTTCTTCCTTCTTGACGCCGGAAAACTGGGTCTTGACGACAGAGGAAGTCATGAGCAGGTCTTTCTTGACTACAACCTCGTACTTGAGACCGAGCAGTCCAGCATGTCGCACCTCCCAAACGTATCCTTTCTTGCCGCGCTTGGCGCCAAAGCCGGCATTGAAATCGGTAGCAGCACCTTCGGCGGCGTGGTCCTGGCGAATCATCTGTAGCAGGACATTGTGTACCGAGAGAATGGATGACTGTGGCATGTGAGGCATAAGACAGGCGAGTGTTTGACTCGCCGTCTCGCGGACAGGTGCCACAACCTGGTCAAAGACAAAGTCTCCAAGGCGGTCGAGGGCAAAGACGCAAAGAAGCTTGATCGACATGTCATCGCACCAAGCCTTGTGCATCTTTTCATTGTCTTGATGGGAAGCGAGCTGTACCTTGCCACCGCCGGAGCCTTGTGTCTTGAGGAGTTCTCTGAGACCCAAGGCCGCACCATGACGGGTCTCCCAAGTGGGGCTAAATAGGTCGACGCTGAGAGTGTCGACGACGAGGCGGAAGGGCCACTCGCCAGGTCTGACTTGGAATGGATTGGTAGAAGAGCTGTAGGCAGCTGGTGCAACGCCGCCTGGAGCAGGGGAGAATGCCGCAGCAGGTGATCCAGGCACTTCGCCGATGGGTGTTGGAGTGGAGACGCTGCCAGTCACAGCAGGCATGGAGCCTGGTCCGCCAGCAGGATGTTTGGGTGTTGGCGGAGGGCCAGCGGACAGATAGTCACTCGCCGCTTCCGGGTTGACAGGCGTGGCTGGAGTTTGCGCGAATCCGCTAGACGGAGTCTTGACACGAAGGCCAGCGGCTGCGTTTGGTGAAGCAACGTCGCTGCTGTCAATGACCCTAGTCTTGGCTTCGGACGGGCCGTTCTTTCCTTCCAATTTGCGTTTCCTTTTGAGGGCGTTGCGCTCTCTGGCGCTCAGCTTGCTCATATCGATCTCGTCGAGTGCGGGTGTTTCTGAGGCGGGGGTGGCAGATGTAGGGGACGGTGAAGGTGCCGAAGCAGCGATCGGAGCGAGGGGAGACGGGGAAGGTGGACCGACATTGTTGGCAAAGCGTGGTGATGGTAAAGACGAGCCGCCGGGTGAAGCAGCTGAACCAAACCTGGGCGCGGGCAACTGGGACTTGGATGCGCCTCCTGCAGCTGTCCTCCAATCTACGTTTCCCTGAGAGGAGCGCGGAATGGAAGCAGGGGTAGCCGACTCTCCGGTTTTGAGCTCTGCCTCGACGTCCATGCCGATATCCATTTCGTCTAGGCCAAAGCCGAGACCAAGCTTGCTGACGACATCCTTCTTTGCCTGAGCCAGACGGTCGGAGCCAGCCGCAAGCGAGGCCTGTTCGAACTCCTTGCCTGCAGAAGAGAGGAGCTTGGTTCCCGTAGCGAGGACGGTGGGAAGCGAGAAGGCATCGAAAGTAAGAAGCGACTCGGTAGCAAGCAATTCGGAGAGATCTGGCTTCGCATCCTTGATATCGTCGTCCTGATCGGCGAGGACCGACTTGGAGCTCTCACCCGGTTTGGATGGCTCAATGTCAGGGTCCCAAATACCAGCGGCGTGACAGATGCTCTCGATGGCTAGTGCGGCGGCGACACGAGTGTCCCAGCTCTTGGAGCGGAGGAAAGGAACGACTCTGGCGAGATAGGAGGTAATTTCGTCCCAGTCACCGTCCGTGCCCCTGTAGACGCCAAGTTGCTCGTCGACGGATGGGCCAGCAAAGTTGTGCTGCTTGTTGATCTGTTCCGAGGTTCCGAACTTGCCGGCTTGGTTTGAGGATGTGGACGTTGCTGTCGCATCTAAAGACTTGACGAGACCGTCGGCTTCGGGATCGAGGGCAGGTGTCGAGGTACCGGAGACAACGTAGTTGGATTGGGCAGTAGGATCGGCCTTGTGCGGTCTCGCATGGGCGGCGGCTTGCTGTGCTGTACTCTGTCCTCGGATGCGGACTGCAGCGATCTGACCGAGCTGTTTAGCAGCAGTAGCACGAATGGCGGGCGTGGATCCGGTGTCGAGCAACGAGACAAGACGATCCAACCTGGTAGCAGCCATCTTGATATTAGACCGCGCCTCGCCCGAGCGCTAGTCTGAAGGCTGCGGAGGTGACAACTCGTCGAAGGGATGGCGTTGCCAGATAGAATGGCGAACTGTACGCGTCAAGCACGTGCGAGCTGGCTCCACGCGTCGATCGTGAGGAGTTGGGGTGGCGCACTCGGATGGGGCTGCAGTAGGGATGGGTCGGGGGAGGTGGCTCGGTGGCCGGATCGCGTTTAGGAGGATGAAGAGGAGGATGAGGAGGAGGAGGAGGAGGAGGAGGATGAATGAATTTGATGGCCGACGCGGCGAGGCCAACGGGAAAGTGGGGTTTGGTGTTGCACTTTTATTTGGAGGCGGGACTGCGTTACGTTGACTTGCAGCTCGCAAACAACGGCGAATATATAGATTTTGCGGTTTCTTCTTGACAGGCGGCGTCAGAGCGCGTTGCAACCGCTGAGCCAGTGCGGAAACGCCAAGGTGCGGGTGAGAGGCTCGACCGCGATGCAAAATTAAACATTGCACACTGTACTCATACTGTACAGCACAGTCAAAGGTGGAGGCTGGTTGAGGTTTCAGCTGCAACCAGCTCAGTCAGTTGTCAGTCGAGGTGGCCCGGTGTCGTTGATGCACATCCAAAAAAAATTTCCCCCAGTGTCTCAGTGTCGGATTTGGGTTACGTGTTAGAGCGAGGATCGCCATCGGCTTGTGTTGCTTTTCCCCACCCCCGATCGTCTCCGATCGGAAGCTGTTGGAGAGTGAAAAAGTTGGCCGAGAAGAATCCACCACACCTGACACAAGCAGCGACGAGCAGCGACGAGCAGCGACGAGCACGACGCTGTTCCTGTTCATCTTGCACCCGTCGGCTCACCATCATCGTCGTTGTCATTGGCGCAACCACTTGCATCATTCACCACCGCATACACCCGCACAGCATGTCCGTAGCGTCACTATCTCGCTCTCTGGCGAGGTTGAGCCTCGCTTCGGGCTCGCAAGCAACTCGCATCGCCATTCGACAGCCTGCTCGACTCGTTCCTTCTCAGATCGCCTCTACCTCGTTCCAGCTTTCCGCACGCACATATGCTACACCAGCCTCGGCAGCCATCCGTCTCGGCAACCTCCAGCCCGGTCAGCCTACCAAGAATGTATGTTGTTTCTTCCATTCTCTTTGACTGCACCCGGAACCTTTGCTGACTGTTCTCGTTTGCACCCGATCTGCTTGAATCTCTGTCGTCGCCAAACAGCGCAAGAGGCTCGGTCGCGGTCCTTCGTCCGGTCGAGGTGGCACTAGTACTCGAGGTCACAAGGGTCAGAAGGCAAGAGCTGGTAACGGCAAGCCCGTCCCTGGTTTCGAGGGTGGTCAAACTCCCCTCACTCGTCGCTACCCCAAGCGTGGTTTCCACAATGTGTGAGTTGACAATGTGCGTCACCAATCAGTGCACAGGATCCAATGTACTCATATCTGTCGTTTTTTTTTTCCCCCTCTCCTCTAACCGATGCATCGATCCTTGGGTTCAGTCACGGCCAAACATACGTCCCAGTCAACCTTGACAAGATCCAGCACTGGATCAACCGTGGCCTGCTCGACCCTTCGCGTCCCATCACCGCCAAGGAGCTCTACGAAACCCGCTGCATCCACTCGCTCAAGGACGGCGTCAAGATCCTCGGCGAAGGCGCCACCCATCTCGAATCGCCTATCAACCTCATCGTCTCTCGCGCCTCTCAGTCTGCCATTGCCGCCATTGAGGAGGCAGGAGGTAGTGTAGAGTGTCGATACTACACGCCACTTAGTCTTCGGGCTCTGGTGAAGCCACACAAGTTTGCGGCCAAGATCTTGCCCCGTGCTGCCGATCCGATTGCAAAGAAGGATCTTGTGTGGTACTCGGCTCCTCGGAACCGTGGTTATCTCGCCAAGCGTGCCGCTCTTACCAAGGCGCTCGCCCAGAAAGCTTCGGTTGCTGCTTCTGCACCAGAACCTTCCGCCTAAGACTTTGCCAGGTGATCATGTCAGCCCAGAAACTTGTACTTTTACCCCTCCGCCTTTGGCGCCCAATCAGATCGGTTTCATCACTTTTCCCATTGCTCAATTGATTCAAATGACGCTTTGGATTGATAGAAGACATGCTTTCGATACTAACAGTGTGATATCAAGTGTAGGTTCCGATTCAAATACCCGGTCTAGTCTAGTTCATGGGTAAACCGCGGAGGAAAGCCAAAGTTCCAAGACAGTGGTCCAACAAGCCGTTGAGTCGGTTACTCTCCGCCACCTGTACACGGATCAGTTTCTTGATCACCGCTTTCAACCTCTTGACCTCGTCTTCGTCTCGTGCTCCGAACCCATCATCATCGTCCATACCTTCATCGTCGTCTTGAGCCTCTTCGTCTTGCTTTTCCGGGTTGAAGGCCTGCAAGATGACGTCCGAGTGGACCTTGAGAAGCGTAGCCAACAATGCTTGTACTGCCTCAAACTCGCGATGCTGCTTAAGACGCTTGAGGAGCAATGTCAAAAAGGCTACCAGGTCGTCAGTGGCGGTAAGCGAGCGGATCTCGACATCGAGCTGTGGAGTTGAAAGCGTCTCGAGATACAGGAAGAATCCGGAGACGTCGTCCCTTTCCGCCGCAGCCTCCATCCTCTCCTGGAATTCAGTCTTGAAGCTGATTCCGCCGGAAGAAAAGATGTTCGACCTGTCGCCCTTTTCGCCAGTCTCTTGTTCATTGTGGACTGGGGCGGTGGGGTCGAACTTAAAGTTGACGCCAGATACGGTCTGCGGGAGGAAGAAGGGTGCCCGCTTTGCTTCTGGCTTCTGAGGTGCCGCTTTAGGTTTGTTGCGCAGCTTGATGGTGTCGAGGTTGATCAGGGTCATCCATCGAGCGCGTGGCATGGTCGACAAAGTAACAAGACCACCTTCCTCGCGAGATGGGTCAACCAGTTGCGGTGGCGATGTGTAAACGCGTTGCAGCTCGGGCTCACCCACCTGCATCATGGATTCGGAGAACTCGGCCAACGCCGCATCTTCAACATCGCCCTGCACGGTTGGCAGCGCCACCGCGGCCGTTTCGTCGTCTTCATCCACCACTTCGGCAAGCTCGTCGAGACCTTGCATAGCGACGGGGGAGAACTGCGTCTTGTTAGCCCACAGGTAGATACCGACGCTGTCGACATGGGCTGTTGCCAAAAAGTCTCCGGTCGGTGAAAACGTAACCGACGTAGCGATGCTAGCCACTTTGAACGCATCAACGAGACGAGACGAGGGAATGTCAAACGTGCGGATCACGGCATCCATCGATGTAGCCACGATCCATCGCGCATCGTTGCTGAAGCACGCATCGAGGATTCGGCCGCGGAAACCAACAAACTCACGCACAACGCGACGGGTCTCGACATCCACGAGTCTCAGCACCAAGTCGTCGGAAACAACAAGGAGCAAATTGGAATCTCGATGGAGCTGAATCGAAGAAATGCCTAGAGTCGAGATCGTCGTGCGGTGCAGCAATTCGGTCGAAGTGAAATCGTACCACGAGAGCTTGCCGTCCATGGTACTGATGACCACAAGCCGATTCAGCGCATCTGTGACGACACCAGTGACGGCCGAGCCTTTTGCACGCGCGTTGAGGAGCGTCTGCGCCTTCTTGGATCCCGCGGGGAACTCCTTGGCCCTGGCCGGTCCCATTGGGTCGAGAGGGCGCGTATCGAACGTCCTTCGGTGCACATACGACTGCATGTTGTACATCTCCACCAAGCCCTCTGAGTTGCCGATCAGGCCAAAGTTTCCACAGGCACTGACGCAGCTCGTCCTAGCCTCGGCGATGATCTTGCGGTCGGCCGAAGCTGGAAGAGGCTTCTTGCCCATCCTTTTGTCCCTGATCGTCCATGTGTTGGCAAACTGTCGACCTTGATGGGTGGTCAGCACGTCATCCCAGTCGCGACTGCGGGTCAAGCTGAAGGAAAGCGAGCTGGCAGCAGGAAGCTTGAGAGACGAAACGGAAACCGAAAGCTGGTTGCTCTTCTTCTGCAACTCGCCCTGGCTGAGCTCATGCGAGCGCGAGTCTCGGACCACCGAGATGCTGCGGATGGAACGATCACGTCCCGCAGAAAGGATCTCCTTACCTTCTTCGCCATAGTAGCGAATGAGGTGCGGCGGCTGGTGGTGACCCGAACGGCCCTTGAGCAGGCGTGGTGGCATGGACGCAGACTCGAAGAACCACTGTTTGCAGCTGTTGTCGCCTCCGGACGAGATGAGCAGCGGCTGACCTGGAACGAACTCGATGCTCCCGACGGCACCGTCATGTGCATCCTGGATGGAGTAGGTCAACCTGGGTCCGTTGTTCGCAGAACTCGGCCCGGAACCCGAAGCCGGTCCGAGGTCAAAGATGCTGATGTTTCCAGAGTTGGTGGCGACGGCAACCGAATGCTGCTTACCATCGGAGCGGAAGGATACGGAGCCGGAGGAAAGACCACCGGAAGCGTGAATCGAGAAGAGACTCTCGTCCAGACGGATATCGTGCAGAAGTACGTGTCCGTCAGCGAAACCGACGGCGACGACATCCACAGCAGGAGACTGGGTGAGATTGACAACGGCAGCAGACGCAGCCCCGGGGTTGGGACCAGCAGCTGCGGCACGAAGCTGTTGAGCATCGTAAGCATGGACGAGCGAGCCAGTTCGGATGTTCCACAGTACTAGCTGGCCATCTGTGGATCCAACGAGGATCTTGTTGAGGTAGGTGGCAGGATGAAGGAGCGAGCTAGCGACGAAGGAATCGGGAAGGTCGATGCGTTTCACCAGTTCGGTGCTGGCAATAGACCAAATAAAGACACTCTTTCCGTCGGACGAAAGGGCTGCGATCGAGTCTCCGAACACAATCAAGGAAGACAGCTGTGTTCCCTCTGCCGACTGAGCCTCGACGCTGCTGGACGAAGCGTCTGAATCCGAATCCGAGCCTGACTCTGAGCTTTGTTCTTCGTCATCAGCCTGCCGTCGATTGGGTTTGTTGAAGCGGGCCATGATATGGTCGACAGTGTCGTAAACGGCATCAACGTTTCCACGCTTGAAACGATACACCTTTGTTCCTGCTGCAGCGAGCACAGCATCAGGGCTGAGCGAGATGACGAGCGAAGAGATGGGCGTGGGAAGAGACGTCGAAACAAAGAGAAGCGTCATCCTCTCGGCATCCCACATGGCCCAGCTGTCGCCCAAGCAGGTGATGACGTTGACGTCAGGAGTGGTAGCGTCCTTGCCACCGAATCGGGTGTGGAGTGCGAATGGAACATCATTGCTGATCAGGCCGAGTGCACGGAAGGGTGCAAAGAGGCGATTATGAGAGACGATCTTGCGAGTGGCAGGTGTGCTGGAGGAAGAAGGTTTGGCGGCATTTGCATCACTGGTGAATGGCTGACGCCTCCTTTTGGAGTTTGGTTCGGCGGTGGATGGCGTCGCTTGTGCGGCTGGTGTTGGTGGTGCGGTTGGCTTGCTTTTGACAGGCGTGGCGGCCGTCTTGGCGACTTTGGACGGCATGTTGTGTACGACCTGGGCGTGTCGCAGGCCCGAAGAGTAGCTGTTGAGAGGCGGGCTGAGCGCAGCTGAGTGTAGCTGTGGACGTGCTCAAAATGCCGATGCTGATGTTGATTCTGGGAACGAGTGATGGGTGTTCAAGGGATGGTGCACCTATGGTCTAGCAAGTCGAGAAGAAAGTCGACATGTTGGCTCGACGTGGTTGCTGCCGAGCTGGACAAGAATTTGGCTTGAGCCACAGCCCACGGGCTTTTGCACCTCAAAAAACGAAATTTCTCCACACCAGGCCTGTCTGTTTCTTCTTGAAAAAGAAAAAAAGAAAAAAAGAAAGAAAGAAAGAAATTCTGGGCTATGGTGCGAAAAGCTGCAATTTCCAGACCTCGGAACTCGGAATCGAAGCGCTGGTAAGTGCCTTGATTTTTTACCGTGAGGCGAGCTGAGCGTGGAAAATTTGGAAATTTTCAAGAGAGGCGAGCAAGCAAAGCTGTGGTTTAGCCTGGCAGCGCATGGCACAAGAATCTGGCCTGCTCTCCACCCTCCGTGCAAGCTTTTCACTCCTGCCCTCATCCACTCCGACAAACCACCTTGTCGAGCAGACCTACACACCAAAGCGAACCACCGAACCACCGACTCCAGGACATTCAGCGTGACAGTGTCCCTCTCACCGTCTGGACTGTAGACAGCCATGGCGCCACCCAAGAACGTGGAGGTGGATGCCGAGGCCGAGCTCGCCTCCCAGCTCGCCGCCGATGTTGCCGCCGCCGAGTCCTCGGCAGCCTCCAAGGCCAAGGCATCAGCATCGTCGTCGTCCTCGAGCACACCCGCCGCGGAACGACAGTCTTTCTCCACAATCGACCTCTCTGAGCCCACACGCAAAGCCATCGAGGCGATGGGCTTCAACACCATGACCGAGGTGCAGGCGCGCTGCATCCCACCGCTCATGGCTGGCAAGGACGTGCTCGGTGCAGCGCAGACCGGCTCAGGAAAGACGCTCTCGTTCCTCATTCCTGCGATCGAGATGCTGCACAGGCTCAAGTTCAAGCCAAGAAACGGAACAGGAGCAATCATCATCTCTCCAACGCGTGAACTCGCGCTTCAAATCTTTGGTGTGGCCAAGGAGCTCATGGCACACCACCATCAGACATTCGGTATCATCATGGGCGGTGCCAACCGACGCGCTGAGGCGGACAAGCTGCAGAAGGGTGTCAACCTCATCGTTGCCACTCCCGGTCGGCTGCTCGATCATCTTCAGAACACCAAGGGCTTTGTGTTCTCCAACCTCAAGGCGCTCTGTATCGACGAGGCCGACCGTATTCTCGAGATCGGTTTCGAGGATGAGATGCGACAGATTGTCAAGATTTTGCCCAATGACAACCGACAGAGCATGCTGTTCTCGGCAACACAGACCACCAAGGTGCAGGATCTTGCACGTATCTCGCTCCGACCTGGTCCTCTGTACATCAATGTACACGCCGACCTGGCTGCCAGTACGGTTTCGCGCCTCGAGCAGGGCTACGTGGTGTGCGAGTCCGACCGTCGATTCCTGCTGCTCTTCACTTTCCTCAAGAAGAACGCGGGCAAGAAGATCATTGTGTTTATGAGCTCGTGCAATTCGGTCAAGTACCATTCGGATCTGCTCAACTTTATCGACGTGCCTGTGCTCGACCTGCATGGCAAGCAGAAGCAGCAGAAGCGTACCAACACGTTTTTCGAATACTGCAACGCCCCCTCGGGTACGCTTCTTTGCACCGACGTGGCTGCGCGAGGTCTCGACATTCCCAGCGTGGACTGGATCATCCAGTTCGATCCACCTGATGATCCGCGCGACTACATTCACCGAGTCGGTCGTACCGCGCGTGCGGGCAACAGCGGCAAGTCGCTACTCTTCCTGCTACCCACCGAGCTCGGGTTCTTGCGATTCCTCAAGGTGGCCAAAGTGCCGCTCAACGAGTACACCTTCCCCGCGGACAAGGTGGCCAATGTTCAGGGTCAGCTGGAGAAGCTCATTAGCAAGAACTACTACCTGCACCAATCGGCACGCGACGGGTACCGGTCGTATCTGCAGGCGTATGGTTCGTACTCGTTGAAGAGGATCTTTGACATCCACAAGCTCGATCTCACAAAAGTGGCCAAGGCGTACGGATTCGCGGTTCCGCCCAAGGTCAACATCACCATTGGTACCGGTCTCAAGGGTTCCAGCTCGACGAGCAGTGGTGGGAAGAGGAAAGAGGTAGATGCCGAGGGTGAAGGTGAGGATGATGAAATCAACCCAAAGAGACAACAGAGTGATAGGAGGGCTTACTATCGAAGGAACCACCAGAACGGCGGCGGTAAAGACCACTTCCGTAAATCCGGGGCCAATGCAACCGGAAACAAGGGCGGAAAGCAATGGTCTCGCTAGCGTACTGCATTCCCTCTTGTTCCCAAGTTGCGCTCTCTCTTTTTTGTGTCATGTCTCTTGTTCTCATGTCTCTCGCATGTACTCTAGTTTGCCTATTTTGCCGCTTTGTTTTCAATTCGGAATTGAGAACTCGTTCAAGGCTGGCAGTATTACACCGCCGTTGAGTGTGGATTTGGAATTGCACAGAGACTCGAATGAGCTACTTGGCGTGGGGTTTGCGGGTAGATATGCGGTCGATGTGGGCGAGAAGCGTATTGTTGATGGCGTTAAAGTGGGCTTCGTGATTCTGATCGATCATGTCGCCTGCTGGAACGTCGAGCGTGTAATCCGGAGCGTAGATCGGCCAAAATTTGTGGTCTGGTATTGGTGTATTGTAAGATATAATATCCGACGTTGATTCGATCGGATCGGATTGTGGTATAGGTTGGGTTTCGTTGGTGTCGTCTCGGTGTGTTAGGGGCGTTGGAGTGTGTTGAGGCGGCTTGGAAGGTGTCGCTTTGGAATGTTGTTCGCCGTTGAAACGGTTGAGACATAGAGCGGTGATGAGACTCCAACATCGGGCGGCGTTTGGACTGCAATAACCTCCGCCACCAAGTAACAAGGTGGGTTTTCTCCAAGTTAGGACCCGCTGAATCGCACGGATGTAAGCAGCTGCGGATAGATTCCACACTGCCATCGGATCACCAGCTAGACCGTCTACTCCACACTGAACAACGACGATTTCAGGATCCCAAGCATCCACGATTGGTTGAACAGCACTCTGCATGGTTCGATCCAAGCTAGCATCTGATGCGCCTAGGCCGAGGGGAATGTTGAATGCGTTGCACCCCGTACCAGTATCGCTGTGGAGGGAGCCGGGGGGACCGAAGCGATCTGGATCGGACGAGGCGGTGTAGCAGGGGAAGAAGCCAGGTGCATAATGGTGGATGCTGAGCGTGAGAACGTTGGGAGTGGTGTGAAAGGCTTCCTCGACTCCATCGCCCCAATGAAGGTCGAGATCGAGATACAAGACTTTGTCGATGCGTTTGATGGTGGGTTTGCGTATTGTCTCCTCCTCCGCACCTCTTGCAGAGCGGGGTACGGTGGTTGTGATGGTTACCTTTCGCGGTTTTCGAAGAGACAGGATGGCGAGAACTACATCGTTGATGTAGCAGAAACCAGAAGCCGAATCCTTTTTGGCATGGTGTCTGCCGCCATCCCATGCGATCGCAATGTCGGCTTGCCCCGTCGCGAGCAGCTCTGCTGCGGTGATGGAAGCTCCTGCCACGAGAGCAATGTGTCGGTCGAGTCCATCGAACGCGGGGCAATCGTCTTGCAGTCCGAATCTGTTGTCAGGTGGTCGAGGTCGCTTACACCCACGCTCACGAGTTAGCGCAGAGACGGCGGATGGCGACCGAAGCTTGAACTCGGGTGAGCTGTCGGAGCCATCTGAGGAGGCGTGGGAGGCTTCGGAGTTGCTCTCGGATGACGCTGCGCTGGAGGATTGCGACCGACGCAGTGGTTTGCGACGCTTGCTGGATGATTCGAGATAATGGACATGAGCGCCCTTGGCAAGCTGTTTGACGAACGAAGCCTCGTGATAGCTCGTCAGCTGCTGATGAGTGGCAGAGTGTGGCACTACCACTGTCGCCCTGTTGCGTTTGATGCTGGTAGAGGCACCGGTCGATGCGTCGGCCCCAATTGAAGCAAGCAGCTTGGCCTTTTGTGTTGAAGCCGAGGTACCAACACCTTTTTCGTCTTGGTCGAGCCCAGACAGATCGAGAAGGTCGAGATGATACGAAAGCGAATGGACCATCGACGAGCGGCGCTGGTTTGACGGCAGTAGATCCGCATACCGAACCAAGTCTCCCGACACCACGTAGGCGACTCTGGGCGGATGGGAGACCACCGACATTCGTGCTGCTGGTTCGGATTGCTCGAGATATCAGTGTGTGACCGAGCACCAGTGTGACCGAGGCGCGCAAGTTGAGAGCGGGGTATACTGTACAGCACTGTACATCATCACAGTGATACGCGTCTCGTCGCGCATGTTCCCAAGCTGGACCGTGTCGTGGTGGCGAGAATCACAATCACATGCAGACTCGCCGACTCAGATTCGGGAGTCGGGATTCGGGAGTCGGGATTGGGAATTCCGAGTGGAGTTGGGCTTAACATTTGCGGACCGGCTACACACATCGGCGATGGCGCTTCGGAGGGGTTGCAGCTACTGTACAGCAGCTGTCTTGGCAACGCCCAAACGGACAGGAAGACAGAAAGCAAAGTTGAGCCGGGGCCGTGCAGCAGCACACGTATGTCTCACTGGCTCGCAGATTGTGGCAGCAACAATGAGCCACGAGTGCGAGCACGGAGTCGTGAGTGGCTTGTGTGTGGTGGATGCGCCCCGCTTTGGGAAGTTTGCGTGTGTCAGCGCAGAACCGCGCCCGGCCCACGGCATTTCGAGGCCGGTGCAACACGCAAGCAACGCGCACACGCGTCTGGATCACCGTTGCGCTTCACCAATCATGAATCGGGCTTGCAGCACAGCACCCGGCACCCGAGGCTCATCAGCGCGCGATGTGGGCGAGGCTGAACGCGTGGATCTCAACACCGATCAGAACCGAATCGGATGTGGTGGGGCCCTCAAGCCCTCAAGCCCTCAAGCCCTCAAGCCCTCAAGCCCTCAAGCCCTCAAGCTCTCAAGCCCGCAAGCCCGCAAGCCCGCAAGCCCTCAAGACCCCGACCGACACGCATGAGCTTGGCACGGCGGCTGTGACGGCGCGGCCAACCGGCGAGAAAACAGAAGAAGAAATCTGTCCATTTGGCCAATTTTGTTATTTGTTTTTCTGGGTCCCGCGTCTGGTCGCACTGCGCTGCGCTGCACTGTACTGCAACTGTACAGTATAGCATGCGTGTCTGTACTGTACTCACAACTGTACATTTCGAATCCAACTTTGGAGAATTCGCCAATTTGACCGGCCTCGCCAGTCAGGAATACAGTACGAGTGCTCGCAGCTCGTGTGGTCGTGTGTGGCCGTGGCCTATGGCTGGCCGTAGCCATCCGCTGTGGCCTTCCGCTGTGGCCTTCCGCTGTGGCCATAGGCTGGCGGTGCGTGTTAGTCTCTCTCTGCTCAGTTGGTACCGGCTCTCCGCCAATCCCAACTGGCCGACCAACCGACCGACCAACCGACCCCTCCAACCCTCCGGCTTTCTCCCTCTTTCTTCGTGTCGTCCGTCTCTTCCTTGTCCCTGCACCTTGCTTTCGTCTTCCATCCTCATCATCTCGACCCATTTCACTCCATATCCTGATTGCTGCTCGCTTCATTACCGTTGCCTCCAACCTCAAGCTTTCACATCATTTCCTTCTCGCTCTGTTCATCCGTCGGCTCGCCAATCCACTGCAACCGGTGCTGCTTTGCTTACTCCAACTCGCCTCGCTCCACCACATCTGCAATCTTGCTCGCGCTCATCCTGCACACCAGCTGTGGCCACCTTCATCTCTGTGCATACGCCCACCCTGCATCATTCCTCTCTGCATCCACCTCTCCAGCTTCGGTCTGTCTGTCTGCCTGCCTGCCTGCACCCCTCGACAGCATCAGAGCATCAATCTCGGTCCGATCACCTCGATTCCGTCGGCAGAAGTTTCCATCCGGGCGTGACTTCATTTTGGTGCAAGTTACTTTCTCCTCGCGTCGTCCCTTCCGCCGTGTATATCGGTTCACACTCCGGCACACCACGATCCCGGAGCCACATCTTCCGAACACCCTTATACCCCCCAGCCGTCCATCTGTCCATCGGCCTGTCCATCACTCGATTCGTTTGCTGGCTTTGCTTTCACACACAACGCCTACACCCGAATCATGAACACGCCGCCCAAGTTTTCCCACTCGCGCCAAGGCTCTGTAGAGCACAGCTTGCCCACCTCCTCCGCCGCACACCTCCACCATCCCTCCCTCTCTGGCCACGCCGCAAGCGCCTCCCATGCTCCAGGTCACCACTCCCCTCTCACATCCTACGGCCATGCTCTTGCATCTCTTGCCTATCCATCTTCCTCCTACTCGCCTTACCGCACATCTCAGAACCCTGTCGCTTCGTGGGCCACCTCCAACCCAACCACTCTCCACAGCAGCAGCGCACCACCTTCCGCCAACAGGAGCGACAGCAGAGAAGTCGACGACGACGACGACGAAGACGATGACGACGATGATAACAGCGATGAT
Source organism: Ustilago esculenta (assembly GCA_020827535.1). Lineage (NCBI taxonomy): Eukaryota > Fungi > Basidiomycota > Ustilaginomycetes > Ustilaginales > Ustilaginaceae > Ustilago > Ustilago esculenta. Next base: position 230,460 of record JAAKGJ010000015.1, on the reverse strand, counting down.
TCCAACGACGATGACGACGATGACGATGACGAAGACGCCGACGACAACGATGGCGAAGAGAGTGACGCTGCCAACAACAGCAAACCCAGGTCCACGGGCAACAAGCGCAAACGCGAACCATCTCCCAAGAATCCCAAATCCAAAAAAGCTGCTGGCTCCAAGCACAAGCCCTCCGGCGACAAACCCGGCGCCAACCACGCAAATGGCTCCAAGGACGGTCAAGCCGCCCCAAAGAAGCAGAAGCCAACCCGTGGCGCTCGCGCGTGTACCAATTGTCGACGACTCAAGATGCGTTGTGTCGGCGCCGAAAAGGGTCCACCTTGCAACCGTTGCCGCAACGGCAATCATGAGTGCATTTTTGAAGAGAGCAACCGTGGCAAGAAGGGCGGCAAGAACCAAAAGGCCGAGGCCATGCAGCAGAGCCTTCGCAAGATGGAGCAAACGCTTGCCACTGTCCTCCGCAGTATTCGCGATCCCGGATTAGCAGCCCAGCACGGCGGCATGGTCACCCGCAGTCCTTCGCCCACCTTCCCTCGCGAACCCGAGCGATTGCCAAAGGATTCAACGCGTTCCGACCCCCGCCTCACCCACTCGCTCTCTTTCTCGGGCACCGACTACGCTCCCCGTTCGCCATGGAACCGTGTCGCAGATCCTTACTCTTCACACAGCACTCATGGCGCATCCCCAGCTCGCGTCAGCAACGACGGCGCGAGCCCCATCAGCACCATCAACCCCAATGCTGTTGCGCAAAGGAGCGCTTCTTCCACAGATGGCAGTCTTCATTCACCCGCCAATCCACCACACGCCACAAGGTTCCTCGAACCCCTTCCCCATCACCACCGCCAGCAACCACGCCCCGCTCCACCTGGCTTCGACGCGCCCCGCGGCCGCACCACCCGTGGCTCTCCGCGTCTCCACTCGTTGCCGGACAACACCCTCAACCCGCTTGGCCTCCTTGCCGAGGCAAGTCTTCACAACACGCATCGTGCGCGCAAGCTCGCCCGTAGCGGTGCCAGCAACAGCAGTCGAGAGAAGGACAGTCAACGATCCGCTAGCACTGGCGGTCAAAGTCCCGACAAGACTATCAAATCTGAAGCCGGCGACGAAGACTCGCCCGCTGCCGACGCTGCCGCCGCCGGAGAGTCCAGACGCAAGATCCCACTCGGTGTGGCTTCGCAGAACTACTTCCGCCCCGGACCTATGACCATCCTACCCTTGCGTCGCATCATTATCGAACGCGAAATGCCACCCGAGCTGCTCACCCTCGGCATTGTGACCTCCGAAGAGGTGCTCGATCTCTTCAGTATCTTTTTCCGCAGGTGCACCCAACATGTGATGCTCCTTGACGCCGAGTGGCATACTCCTACTTTTATCTGTAGTAGATCGCCCTTCCTTTTCACATGCGTCTGCACTGTCGCTGCCAAGTTCTACGAGCGCAGGCCTGATCTGCATTCCAAGTGTCTTGCACTCACCCGCAAGGTTGCCTTCGATGTCGTCAACCGCGGCTTCAAGAGTATCGAGATTGTACAAGGCTTCCTACTTATGGCCATGTATGCACAGCCCGCAGAGCGCTTTGAAGAGGACAAGACGTGGATGTACAGCGGTATTGCTCTCCGTATGGCTACCGATCTCAATCTGCACCGCAAGAGTGTAGCCACCTTCAACCACAGCCCTCATCCAGATGATCCAGCCGTGCTCGACCGCGAGCGCGAGATTCTCAACCGAGAACGCACCTGGTATGTGTGCTTCGCGTTGGATCGAGGCCTGAGTATCCAGATGGGCAAGCCTTACACCATTCGAGAGGACTGGATCATCCGCAACTGTCGCAACTGGGGCAGCCGTTTCAGCCGACCTTGGGACCTTTGTGTCAGCGCGGTGGTAGATTTGTACCGTATCAGCTCAAGGCAGCTCGATTTCCTCTACTCTTCCACCTCGTCTGTTTCGGGGCTCAATACCGAGATTGACTACTCACTCGTGCTTCCCATCTTTAACGAGCAATTGCAGGAATGGCGCGAGGAGTGGCGTTGGCGTGGTCTTTTTTCGATGCCAGAGGAGGGCGAAGAGTACATAGAGAAAAAGAGACAAAGGCTCGCTATCGCTGCCGAAAAGGCTGCATCAAAAGAAAAGCGCAAAGATAAGACTGCCAGCCACAGCCCCAGTGGCGACTCGGGTGACAAAGAAGCCGCCAACAGCGCCGCCGATAAGGGCGCAAAATACGAGTATGATGATGACGATGAAGATGCGGAAAACTTGGACCTAAATACCCGCCTCATGATCCATCACTTTCACTCGATTCCTGTCCGCTACAGCTTTGCTATGCTGGTGCTCAACTCGTTCGGACTGCAGCAGGCCGTCGACCATCCCATTGGTGCCAGCCTCGACCGGGCACAGTACTTTGCAAAGTGTATGGAGGCTGCCAAGACCATCGTCACCCAATGCACGGGCCCATTGCGCCGCAATATGAGGTACGCACCCGATGCGCACATCCTGACGCTGGCCTATGCGTGCGTCTTCCTTCTCAAGCTTCTCCGACCTGCTTTTGCCGGCTATGTCGACGAGGACTCGATCCTGATCTTGGTGCAGGATGCTGTCGACATGCTCGGCGACGTAGCTGTCAACGAGACACACACTCCCTACCTGTACGCTTCGTTCCTGAGAGCGCTGTTGCAAGCGCGCAAAGATCACACTACCGCTTCCAAGTCTGCTACTGGTAGCCGAGCCGCTTCGCGTGCGGTTTCGCCGGAAGCAATGGACGAGGATGGCAGTGGTGGGGCCAACGCAACACCCAAGATGGCGGCGGACGGAGCAACACATGCACATGCACATGCACATGCCAGTGCTGACGGTGCTGTTCCTAGCAGCGGCGTTGCTGATGGAGCCATTCCTGCCGGGGTCGACCAGCACAGCGCTGAGTTCACCTCAGGTGCAGCGGGCGCCACTGGCGCTGGTGACGGCACTAACGTCACGTGGCCCTCGCAGCTGTTTAGCGCCACTTCGGGCATGGACGATTTCTGGGGCTCGCTTCTTCCCCCTGGCTTCACCCACACGTCGATGCATGATCTGTTTGGCGCTGCCGCCGTCGATGGCGCTCCCAACGGCCACTCGCACCTCGCTTCCGAAGCGGAAATCGTCGAACCATCGCAACACGCCACCAAGTTTGGCATGGGCGGCGGGGGCGCATTTGATTTTGGCGGCGGCGCGATCGGCAACGGCAACGGTGGTGTCCCGCTCAACTCGGCAGCCGCCAACGCGGCCCTCGCGAGCTCGATGAGCATGACGCCACTCGCGAGCGGCCACTTCTCCGGCGCCAACACACCACACGGCCTTGGAAGCAGGAGCAGGAGAACTAGCGCCAGCCATTTCAATCTCGGTGGCCTTTCCAGCGTCAATTTCGACTTTTCTTCGTAAGGAGAACTATTTCAACACAGGACCAGGCGCTGCACAGGTACTACTCAGTAGGATTTGGCAATGAGGGTGTTAATTTCATGACTGCAGAAGCAATGTGCGAGTGCCTGAGAGTATGAGCGTGTGTGTGTGTGTGTGTGTGTGTGTGTGTTTGGCCAGATTACTGCTGAAACTCGAAAGGATAAATGTCAGGATCGCCTGCACCAGTCTGTGGAGACGGCGCAGCGGCAAGAGCCAATGCCTTATACTGGACACCCATACCAGTTTCGTCGATGAGCCTATTTGCGGCATCCTTGATCCTCTTCTCCTGCTCGAGGGATTTGCCCTTTACAAGACGTTCTGTTCGCATTTGCAGCCCCATACCTACGAGCAAATCGGCCTGATCCAATGGGCCTAGGTATCGAGTGTCTGTGGTTTGGATGGCGGACTTGAGGTGCAAAAAGTCGACGTTGACTGTGAGGTCGACTGATCCGGGCGAATCGAATACGGGTACTAATTGATGGTGGCGGAAGGCGCGGAAGGAGGAGCCGAATGCGTTGTCTCCACCGTAGTCGATTACCAGACCGATTCCGCCGGAGGAGGGGGTGGAGAGACGGTCTGTTTCACGCTTTCGTTCTGATTCCAATCGCTCTTCTTCAAGCTTACGCTCCGCTTCCGCTTCCACCGACCCCGGCGCAGCTGTTGAAGTGGACGGTTTAGAGGCAGAAGTTGGTGGAGCAGCAGGTCGTCCTGCAACAAGTTCACCAACCCGTCTTGCTACCGCCCACGCCTCCGGACTCACCTCGACCCTTTGACCCGGTTGGAGGTGTTTGAAGCGGGGGTTGTTCTGAACCAGCATCTGCGCCCACGGCGTAGGCGTGGGACTCAGCACGAATCCAAGCTCCTCGTTCTCCTTCGCCTTCGCTTTGAGATCTTCACCAGGTTTGAGGATAGTGATCGAAGATTTGGGCTTGATTCCAACCATCACTTCTCTGAACTTTCCATCCTGGTGCTTCTCAAAGATATGTGTGGGGAGCGCATCAAAGAACTCATGCGCCGTCAAGATGGTAAACTCTTCCGGAACCACAGGCACCATATCGATACCCGGGAACCATTCCACCACCACCCCATTCGCTCCTACCTCTTCCTCGGCGCTCACCACCTTTTTACCGGCCACGGCCAGCGCATCCTTGATGGCGTTCAGCTGAAGCTCCATCAACCCATCACTGGTTTCCACCAACTGAATGCGCTTGAGCGTGCTTATGAACGGTTTGAAACTGGCAAAAGTGCGCAACATATCCGCAAGCAAAGTTCCTTTGCCAGGTCCGAGTTCCACGATTCGGGTAGCAGTCGGTGCACCGACAGCCTGCCACCGTGCGAGGTAGAAAATAGCAACGAGCTCACCAAACACCTGAGAGATCTCGGGAGAGGTGATGAAATCGCCCCTGCTGCCAAGTACTTCGCGAGAGGTGGTGGGAGAGTTGGCAGAAGAGTAGTAGCCTTGCATGGGGTCCAGAAGACATGTTCGCATGTAAGTCGAGACGGGCATCGGACCCGAGGCCCGGATGCTGTCAAGGAGGATCTCGTTGAGGCTCTTTGTGGGCTTTTTCTCGGTTGAGCTGGCAGGTGTCGAAAGAGGAGAGGGTGCATTGGAAGCATTGTGGAATGTGCGGGTTGTGGAGAATGCGCGGGTGTGGATGCCTCGGGCAAGGGAAAACTGGGTCGGTGCGGATGTTGTGGGACCCATCAAGCCTTGCGGCTGAGAGCTCGGACGGATGTCGCCGGTCCTGGCTTTGGCAGCGATGCTCTTTGCGGTCCGAGCAGACGAGACAGGAGGAATGGCAAACGATTGGAGACCCGTGACAATGTCATCCCCACCATGGAGCTCAGCAGCAACAATCTGCTCGACTGCCTCTGTCGCGTACGCCACGCAATCGTTCAGGCTGACACCCGTGTAGCTCGCCCCAACCAGGGTCAATTTGTTCCGCAGCTCCTGATCCTTCTCCAGAGCTTTGTGCAATTGTGCCATCCGTACTGGATGACCGACAAGATACCAAGGAATGCAGTCCTTCTGCAGGGTCGCTGTCACTGTAGTCTTCGAAGCATCTTCAAGCAAAGCAGCATCGAGGCCGAGGTGGTGTGAGACAGCCCTGATCGCTCGACTCCGCATATCCTGTTCAGTTGGAAGAGGCGAGAGAGAAGACCAATGCGAGCCACCCATCATGACAGTGAGCTTGATCGGGCGCGTCGCTAAATCAGCGGAATCCTGATCTGGAATGGCGTCACTGTCAAAGACAACGCCAAGAATTCCGTCCTCGTTCCCTGAGGTCGAGCGTGGAATGAGGTAGCCGAATCCCTCAACGGGCACCAGCGGCTTACCAGCCGTAACAGCGTGGGGGGAGACAACAATGTTGACTACACCTACATTGGCGGAAGGGTTGTGTTTGAGGTGAGGTAGTTCCGCGTTTGGTGGGAGAATGCTGGCGAGTTGAGATGAAGGGATACTAGAAATAATCCTGTCGATGCTGATCGTCTCCCCTTTCTCTGTGCGCAAAGATGTCCGTCCAGAATCGTGAACATATATGGATCGAACAGCGTCGCCCTTCTTGATCTGTACGTTGTCGTGTTCAGCTAGCCGTGTTTCGATAGCCTGTACAATTTCCTGTACACCCTCTGGGAAGCTATACACACTAGTTTCCTTGAAGCTGTCCACGAGCTCCTTACCCAGCTTTCTTTCGACTTGTTTCAAGCGGTCGTCTTTCGCTGCCTTCGCCGCTGCCTCTAATTCTGGAAGCGGTCGATGGCGCTTGTTCCTTTTGGATGGGAGCATGCTACGAAGCACGCTGCCATGCACACGTTCAGCCTCCCACAAAAAAGGCAACACAGAACGCACGCTTAGCCTCCTTGTGTCTCCTGCATAGATACCGTGAATGACAGCAGAAACAAGATTCTCTGCGAGCTCCTTGCCAAACCGGCGCGAGACAAATGAGTCGACGCTCTCGTCTTCGATGAGTTCACGCTGTTGCAATCGCATCTTTTCGGACTGTGACTCTGATCGAGGACGAAGAAAGCGCGAAGGCACGCGGGCCTCCTTGAGCACGCCAGGGACGATGGAACGCAGGAAAGGCAATTTGAAGAGAGCCGAAAGGAGTGAAGGGATGCTGCTCGGAAGTTTGGCTAATCTGTCTGGATAGTAGAGGTATCTGTTTTGCGCAGAAGGTGCCGTCTTTGGAACGCGAAGGAGCCTTTCTAGAAGGCCAAGGGATTGTACGAGCTCGAGCATCATCAAACCAGAATAGCCAGCCGGTCGAATGCTGCGTGGACCCTTTTCGATGAGTGCCGTGACCTCGGTCGGAGCCGGAAGAGCAATGCGATCGGACTGGATCCAACCACCAAGCCTGTTCTGATGCTCAAGCAAGACGACATCATATCGATCGTTTGGAAGCTGCTGTGCTAGTCGGTAAGCGGAGGTGAGGCCGGAGATTCCACCGCCGAGCACAGCGATGCGCCTCTTGTCGGTGCTACTGGCTGCGAGCACTCGGGTCGTGGTGGTGAGCCCCCTCGACGTGGCGCGCGACGACCACGTCGGAGTCTGTAGACGAGACGCAGTTCTCGAGAGCAGCATCGCGACCTGACTGTTGAGTGAGATGATGTCAGGACAGAGACGGTCCGGTTTGGACAAGAGCTGGCCTAAGACAGTGTGGAGAAGGAGGGCTTTCTTCCGAGGAAGGGAATATGTCAGCCTTATGTCACCAATGTAATGGGTACCGACGATCTCACAGCTCGACCATTTTTTTCCGGCTGGGTCTCCGCGACCTTCCGAATTGAAATTGTCGCGCGCATACCGAGGCGTGCCAAAGCTTGAATTCAATACGGATCCACAATACTGATTGGCGTTGCGATTTGTAATCGAGACGCTCTGGGAAGGGGTTCGGTGATTCGTGCGAACGAGGATTTGGAAGCCTCAGAAGCTGAGAGTCACAGTGGCCACTCCGCCATCGCAAAGCGAGCTTTCGTAGTCGTCGACACGATTCTACACCATCGTCACCACCACATTCCTCGTCCCACATACTCGCAAAGATGACTCTCGTACGTACTATCACTGACACCAATACCGTTAGAACAGTTCCGGACGCAGCTTTCAGGCAGTCAAGCGCGCATAGGGTTGCTTGGAGTCCGGTTGGCTTTCGGTGAATGGTAAACTAACGCTTTCTCGTTTTGCTATACATTCTCGCTCTCACCACCTCTCGACTGATATACAACCCGCCTGCATTACTTTTCGATCGAACCAACTATCATTGATGAACTCCAACATGCACCGACAACATTTTCCATATACGACGTTCTCTTTCTCACTTGCACCTTGTGGCATCTTCCGGTTCCACTCGTGCAGGCACTCTCTGGTCTCAGCCTCGCCAAGTTCGTGCAGTCGTCGCCGGCGCTTCTGCGTCTGCTCAAGCCTGTCGCAAACGCGTACGCCAACGCTACCGGCCACCGACAGATGGGTCTCCGCTACGATGACCTCATCATTGAGGAGTCCGACCGTGTCCAGAAGGCTATCTCGCGTCTTCCTGAGAAGGAAGCCTACGACCGTGCCTTCCGTCTCCGCCAGGCCTCGCAGCTCTCGGTTCTTCACCGTGAGCTCCCCAAGGAGCAGTGGATCTCTGCCAAGGAGGTAAGTTTCGCATATTTGATATATCAAGTTCGAGGAGCTGCACAACAGTGGTGTAGTCTACTGTGATTTGCTTCGTTGCTTTGATAAATGTGTATCTTAAAGCAAGGACCTAAATCGCCCTTGGAACAGCTGTCGAAGCATGTTTCTGGAGGAGCATACACACGGCCTTTTATCCGCATTTCATCCGCGAGGACCGCCCGACCAGGAGCAAGTTCTGACCTGAATCGCATCGCAAGACCAATTGCTGACTCTAGTTTCTCTTCTTGATCATCCCGTCTCTGCTGCCTTTGAAACTTTTTCATCCGTAGGACAAGCGATACCTCACCCCTTACGTCCAGGAAGTCGCCAACGAGGAGTCGGAGCGTGCCGCATGGGACACCGTCTCCGTCAAGAAGGGTCACTAAACATGTCTCACTTCACACCCGATCCTGTTTACGAGCACATTCTTCTGTGTACACCATAGGAAAGTAATGTGTAATGGCACCGAATAAACTCTGATCGCTACCCTAGGAGGTTGAACCAAACCCGTGGGAGGGTTGAAGGGTGAGGATGTTGTGAGGCCGAGTGCGTGCGATTCAACTTGTTTAGAATACGGAATGATGAGTATGAACATTCTTTGGGCTTCTTCCACAGTGAAAGACTTCACCGCAGCCAGTATTTGCAGACCTAAACTGAAGCTCATGCACAGACTGCTGACCGATGTCACCATCTTGGTGGATCCATGTGTAAGAATTGCATTTCGCATCATACAGCAAACAACTGAAAATCCACCTTCTTTCCCCCCACGGGTTACACTGACCTGACCTTTTGCACCGAGGCATCCTTGAAGATACCGATGATGAGCGCCCAGCCAAACACGATCTGGACCACAGCAATGCAAAACAGGAACTGGATCCTCCTCGACCTCTGAGCATGCGTGATGGTCTGACTCGACGGCGAGCTCGGGTCCGGCAGCACAACATACCGCAAACTCCTCAGAAGGAAGAATGCGTTGGCAGCAAAGCAATACAAGAACACACTCCAGTAGATCAAACCCCTGAACTTGAGCAGTCCTACTATGAGGGTGATGAGTGTGCCGACGAATTTGTAGCCCGAGTATGCGAGCAGATCCATCATGGTGTGATCGCCCTGGATGTTGAGCAGGTAGGTTCCGAACTTGATAGCGGCGAGTTCGACGAGGATGATGGCCAGAGCACGCGAGGCGCGAAGGCCAAGAACTTCTGGGTGGAAGCGGGATTCCAGGCCTAGGATGACAGAGGTGAGAATGATGTAGGTGACGAAAGCCATGGTGGGGATGTAAAGATCGGGCGAGTTGACATCGTCGCGGGGTGGGAGGTATCCTTCAGCGCCCGAAGAAGCAGTTTTGACCGCGGAAGGTGTTTCGGAATATGCGGAAGAGACTCCGCCTCCAGCACCAGAGTGTCGGTGCGCGCGGGACCAGGGCTTGTGACGCCATGGGAAGAGGACGATTCGGAGCTTGTGCAGCACGTACGAGTTAGAGACGTTGAAGTAGTGTTTGAGCACCGGCATGGGCAAAAGAGCGTTGAAGTTTTTCTGGACATACTCTCCCCCGACGGCTGCCATATGCTGGCCCAGCTGGACACCCATCTGGGCGGTGGCATCATTCATGATCTGGGGTCCACCCTGGCCGCCGAACGCCGGGAAGCCACCCCAGCCGGGCTGCTGCCCACCAGCAGCACCAGCACCAGTGAAGTACCCCTGATTGGGGCCAGGCTGACCATAGGAGGAGGAGGCATAGGGCTGATTTGGAGGGGACTGAATGGGAGGAGACGCAAAGCGCTGGTATCCGCCCTCAGCCGCTGCTTGCAGGTTGGCGGCAGGCCCTCCTCGTCGGTTGGCAGAAGAGACATGTGGATCGGAGACTGAGGTCTGAGGAACAGGATTAGGCGAAATAGGCGGATCAGGCACCTTGAAGGGAGGATGTGTTGGGATCGGGTGTTGAAGCGGCGGAGGTGACCGTGATGGATAATCTCCCTGTGGTTGATACATGGTGTCGCGATCGAAGCAGGTCTGTTCAAGATCGAAAGAAACAAGCTTGAGACCAGACACTTGGTTTTCAACGAGTTTGGAAACGACCAAGAAGCAATATTTTGAAAGCTTTCGCGGCTTTGATACCTCTGTATGCTGATTGCTTGATGCTGTGGAGGCTAGCGACGATACGATGAGCAAGCAAGCGTGGCAGGATCAAGATTGAAGATGGGTGGTAGCAGTAGCAGGACAAGAGGCCGTGTGGCTTCCAGCTGGCCTGTGCTTGTCACGCCAGCTGTCTCATTTGCCAAAATCCCACGTCAGTGTGCGCCTTCGGATTCGCTTGAATCCTTCCTCGATTCCAGTCTGTCTACACGTGATTTCCCCACTCGTGTCGAAGCTCCTACTCCAAGCACCTGTCCGCATCCAACCGCTGCTGCTGGTTGTATGCACAGCACCCGAGGCTGTTGTTACCGGGAAGTGAAGGGTATCGGCGTGCAAGAGCACCCAGCTCGTATCTCGAAAGTGCCTTCATTGGCTCAAGACTCGAAAGTATTTGTCAGCATGACAGAGTGTAGGCTCAGTCACCACCTTGGTCTCTTTCAGCCTACGCATCAATTGAAAGTGCTGAGTTGCAGTCACACGCATCACCCGAGAGATGCCGCTTCGAAGCGTTGGTACAGTACTCTCTGCCTTTCCTCTCTGCCTTTCCTCTCTGCCTTTCTCAAACTCAAAAATTCTTTCTCTCTTGACGCAATCAAGTTTACAGCGCGTATGTCCAACGCTGCGAATTTCAAATCTCTCTCCAACACATCTTCCATCGTTTTTGAAGTGTTGCTTTTGTTATGACGCATTTTTGTGAATACAAACCCCCTGCAAAAGTGCATTCTTCTAATTCCAGCATAGGAGCACGCAGTCTAGGCATGATCGTCCGTCTTCAGCCACGAGCCCACGGCTGCAGTGTCAAGCCACCGTTCTCCTCGACTTTGCTTTCTCTCCTCCATACTGGTCTCCACCACATCACACTACAGTCAAGAGATCAATCATGCCGAAGAACAAGGGAAAGGGTGGCAAGAACCGTCGTCGTGGAAAGAACGATATTGGTGACAAGCGCGAGCTCGTCCTCAAGGATGAAGGCCAAGGTTCGTATTCCGTCAATCTTTTCATCCGTCCCAGCTGCACCCTTTTTGGCTGACTTGTGGTGTACTTAAGCTGACTTTTGTCGTTTTTCATCGTTCTGATCGCTCTGATTTGTGCTTTGTGCCGCGGGAATAGAGTACGCCCAGGTGCTGAAGATGCTTGGTAACGGTCGCTTGGAAGCGCAATGCTTTGACGGCGAGAAGCGTCTCGCACACATCCGTGGAAAGCTCCGAAAGAAGGTGTGGATCAACCAGGGAGACATCATCCTCATCTCCCTTCGTGACTTCCAGGACGGTAAAGCCGATGTGATCCAAAAGTACAACGCCGACGAGGCACGTGCGCTCAAGCAGCAGGGCGAGCTGCCCGAGAGCGCCAAGATCAACGAAACCGACACCTTCGGCGAAGAAGAGGGCGGCGAGATCGAGTTCCAGGAGGGTAGTGATGACGAGGAGGAATCCGACGACGATGAGGACTTGGACGACCTCTAAGCCTCCAAAATCAAGCCAACTGGCGGACGACGCTCATCGATATCGATTGCTTCACATCTGGTCCTGTCAGCCCCCTTTTTTTCCTGCTTTGCTTGCAAGTGACGCCACCATCGTTGAAAGTTGGCGTCTGTCATGCGCTGTTACGGACGCCTAGGATCGCGAAACATCATTCAGTGCTCCAGGTAGCCATCACATACTGTTTTTGTTCGTCTTTTCAGCTGGAATGGTCTCGCCGTCTTAACCAAAACGTGACCTACCGCCGGCTCACCAAATGCGTTTACTACGGTCATCAGGAAATGCCCGCACCCGCCAGCCGTCAGCTCATACACTTCACATCACCTTGTACCATACACACCCCTTCACGCCCTTCCTAAAAAGACCAGAACATAACCCAAATATCGCCCGCACATGCTGTTTGATCGTCCGTGAACACGAGTTGCGTGTGGAAGGAGAATTGCAAAAGCGTACTAAGCCCAGGGATTCTCACCATCGTCCACCTCCACTGCCCTAGTTGGCTGCGGCGACAGCACTCTTCCGTTCAAGAACGCTTGATTGTCGTCAACGTCGATGCCACTGCTTATCAGCACATCCCCTTGCCTGTTTCCGTTGTTGCCGGCGTTGGCGTGTGTGGTCGAGTCTTCGAGCTGCACTTTTACCGTCTCTTTGCCCTTTCTGTTGGAACTACCTTGGACAGTGACACTGGCTGCGGTAGACGCTGGAGGATTGAGCGGTGTAGACGGCGATCCGTCTCTTTCGATCGTGTTGTGCTGTCTTTGCTCCGTATTTGGGGTAGAAGAGCCTGAGGCTGAGGGAGAGGGCTGGTACTGTTTACGGAAGATGCGTGTACCCCTTCCTGCACGCAGGGCGGGATCGCCACGCCGACGCTCGAGGAGTCGTTCACGTTCTTCTGCTTTGTAGTCTTCAACAACCAGGTCGACCGCACCGTACGGGTTAGGCTCTTCTGCCCTGTCCTCTGCAGTCGAATAATCGCAATCAACTTTGGCAGGTTGAGATGACTGTGCTGGGCTTTCCGTGGACTGAGGCTCGTCTGGTTTTGACTGAACTTCGACAGATGGTTCCCTGGGTTCTTTGTCCCATGCAAGCCACGGAGATTTAGACTCGTGTTGGTTCTCGGCGCCTGGCTCGCTGTCCTGTTTGCTGTCGGTCTTGGTCGACTTCCTTGATTTCCTATCATCCGTATCATCGGTTCTGCGTTTCGCTTTGCCCTTTGCACCACCTCCCAGATCACTATTCGGCTGCGCTGCTTTCCTTCTTGGGCCCGAAGGCCCATCATCATATCCTTCTTCGGCGTGCCCCTTCTTGGACTTGCTGGATTTCGATTCAACCTTTTTGGAAATGGTCCCTTTGCGCCGCCTTCTGTGCACGATCTCATCATCCTGCTGCCACCGCTCATTCCTTGCCTCCTCCCTGTTGATGTCGATATTTGGGTACGCATAGTCGCCAAAATGAAGCGAACGGGACTTGGCATACGCATCCTCCTCTTCCTCGTCCGGATCGTCAAACTTCAGATCCTCGGCTTCCTCATCCGAATCAAGGCGTCGCTCAGCAAAGAAATCAAGCCCTTTCCCGGCATGACGTACCGCACTGCGTGCTGCATCTTTCGGATGGCGCAGAAGTGGGCTGTGCTCCGAGCTGCCTTGCTCCTGTGCCAAATTTGGATCTTCATGAATGATCTCGTCGGCTTCCTGGGGAGTGAGGGGTGCATGACCCTCAAGTTGTATCCGCTTATCGTTGATGTAACGACGAAGCTTCTTGAGCGGACCTTGATGCCGCGCACCCCTCGTCGCATCACGAATGTCACCTGTGCCTCTTTGCGGAAGCCAATACTTTCCTTTTCCTCCCTGTGTGTAGCGCAAGCCTGCCTTGGATCTACGCTCTCGAGCAAGAGGTTGATGAATTACACCTTCGCTCGGCTCGAAGGTCTGATATACATAGCCTGTACCGCGCACCGTGGTAAGGCTGTCTGAAAAGACGTCATACATGCCAATGCAATCGCGTAGAGCATAGTAGACCGGAAGTCGAGCTGCGTAGTGGGCGAAGGGGTCGACGTAGTCGGTGTGGGAAAAAGCATATGCATGCGCGAGCGCAAAGATCGGCATCTCGAGGCAGATCATAAAGTCTTGAATCGCCATCGAGATGTACTCTGGATCGTAGACCGGCCCGACCTTCTTGATGAGACCAGCCGCGACGAGGATCGAGATACCTAGCCCTTGCCAGAAGGAGAAAAAGATGATTCCTTTGATGCAGAGAAACTTGGAAGTAACTCGGAAGGGCTTGAGATCGTCGTTGAGACACTTCCAGAACATGCCAAGGCAGTACAGCGACAGAAAGACAGACACATTGTAGGTGAACGACACCCAGGTGTAGCCATTGGTGGGCGATATTTTACCCTCTTCGTACTTTCCGGCGGCTTTAAGAATGAGCGTAGCCACGGCGAGCACGGGCTTAACCTGAACATATTGCAAAACGCCCCTCTTGAGTGCAAGAAAGGTGTACGGATCGGAAGCGTCCATATCATTCAGAAATAGGTTGCCCGGAAAGAGGTGCTCTTGCGGTCGTCTACCATGCAAGAGTACGATGAGACTGCGCTCACCGCCCAGATACTCGATGAGCAGGTTGAAGAAGCAGTAAATGACGAATGCTTCGTACAGGTCGCGAAAGAGATCGATGATGTCGGCAAGGTGGAGCGAGTAAAGAGATATGACCGAAGCAATCGAGTAGATGGGCACCATAAGCAAGAGGCGCACCACATAGCGCTGGAGCGTAGGCTTGCGGTAGTTCTTGAGCTGCTTCCAGATGAGAAAGACTGAAAAGACCGAGGCAAAGATGGCAGCGAGAGTGGAAACGACAAGAAGAAGTACGGGCAGCGAGCGTCCCGAGCCGCCGCCCTCAGGACCTTTGCGAACGGGTTGGTTGCTCAACACCATCGCAGCCAGCTGGTTCGGCAGTTCTGCCTCTCTCAGATGAGGCATGGTGGGCGAGCAGATCTTGACAGCCGTCAATGGAGGTGATAAGCCGTGGAAGGGGACGGGTGCCTAGAGTCGATATCTTTGGGCGTTGGGTCAAGATTACCTTCGTGACATGGTGATTAAGGTTATGTCGGGCGCAGTTGGGAATCTGTTCAGGACCAAGAGCAAGAAGATCACGGTAGAGTTAAGGTCGGTGAGGTTGGATGTACTGTACAGTACAGGCGAGAAGCTCAGTCTCCGTCACGACGCCTGTGACGCTGTGAAGCCGCATCGACGCACGCGGACAGTCTGTGAGTTGTTTTGGTGCTCCTCCACACGCAAAGCCAAAAAACGCACCGAAATCGAAAAAATAGCCACACAGCTGAGACTCAACGCTTGGCGAGCTGCCATGCTGCTGCTCCACACACAACGCAGTGACCTCATGTCGTCTCCCGCGCCTGATTTGTGCTGTTAGGTCGGGCTAATGCACATTCTGCCGCCTGGCGCTGGCGTCACTGTGCATGCACAAAAGGGGTTCAGCGTACGACACCAACACACCAACACACCAACACCTCCTAAACACTCACCCACCACCTCAATAAACCTTTTTTTGGCATCCGGGTGATTCAATGCGGTCCGCTTTCTCATACAGCCCGCATGAGACGCACCTCCGACATGATCCAGCTATCATCATCGACGTAGCTTTATGAAGTAAACCTCTGCACACGATTGATAAGAAGCACCCAGCTGGCTGAGTCGCAAACTTGATCTTTTGGCCAAGATGAGTCTGCTCACAGACTTGGCAAGTAGCACGTCCGTGCTGCTCTTTGGACCTCCTGGTAAGCCCTTACTTGCTACAATGTTTAAAGTGTACTCTATGATGCTGACCAGGCTGCTGCCCATTTTGCGATGACCAGCACCGGTGTCAAAAGACCCTCTGCCACCACCTACCGAGCGCTCACCCATCAAAGCAAGCCTCTCGCCGCCCACGTCACCATCTTCTAGGCGTGCAGCACTTCTGCGACCGAATTTGGGCTTAGCCGAACAAAAATCTCACGCTTCGATGGACAGCAAAGACAGAGCAAAGGTTGAAGAGCTGCCGCTTCCCCCACCGCCAGCAGAAGAGGTAGGCATGTCGGCAGCTTCGCTCGGTGCGTCCGCGTTGAGTCTGCTGGGCAGTGCTGTGATGGGTATCGGCTCTGTCGCTGCCTCCGCACTGAGTTCTGCAACTTCAGACGCAGATGCTCCCTCCACCAAGGCGGACAATTCAGCTGGCAAGCGACAAAGCACAAGCCCAGCTACAGAGACGCCGAAAGAGGGAACGATGCTGGGAGCCATTTCCAACGCTGTTCTAGGCAGGGCTGCCTCGATTCGCGATGCGGCGATTGATTCAGTCACAGACACTGCAACAGCTCTCGCCACTTCGGCTGCACATGCCATCACCGACACAGCTAGCGGCATCGCGACGTCGACACTCAATCTCGCCACCGGGAGATCTTCGTCCCAGGACACTAGTCTACCGAACCGCAGTGCTTCCGTAGAGCAGATGGGAGGAGCAGAGACAAACCAAGTCCGTCGAGCCTCGACATTGCCGATTCAATACACAGCAACGGGAGAGCCATTCTCTTCCGATCCCAGCATCTCGGCCATGCAACGCATCCCCGACCACCCATGTGGACACATCCATACCCACCGTACCCCTCTCATCCACTGCTGTTCTGCTCCGGAACTACCCACCACGATGGAAGAACCAGAATGCACTTGCAAATGCTCCGAAATCGACGAGAATACAACGACAAAAGATGAACGAGCACCGGGAGGCAAACTTGAATGCACTTGCCAGTGTCATAGCAAGACGGTGTATGCAAAGCGTCAATCGGGTCACTTTCACCGTGTAGAACAGCTAGTCAAAGGCACGAAACGCGTCGTACGCGACATAAAAAATGTCCTCTAACCCGCATTTCTGCCCCTCAACTTGGACAATTCTACATGATACACAAACTCGCACCACATGAAGACCAATCAATCTAGCTGCATGGTTGGTGTGATAAGATAACGAATGGCCCTACCCGTCCAGAGACGGCCAAAACACAAAAGATGGGCCAAAGGGGCTGAGAGAAAGAAAAAAAAAAATTGTATCTATACGATGATTAAAGGGTCTGTTGACGAAGTACGACAGGTCTAGAATCTACCTGCGTCCATCATCTGAGCCTCAATACCGAAGGCGGTATTGGCGAAACCGGTACCATCGCCGCCAGCGCCGGGTTGATGCTGTGAACCCTGTCTGTCCTGAATTATACTGGGTTGATGGTTCAAAGTGCCTACCAAACCGGAGGCGTTGGCGGAAGCTTGGTTGACACGGCTAAAGTAAGCGTCCCAATTGGCAAAGTCGAGGGGTGCACCGGGGATGCCATCCAACATTCTCGCATCAACGCGGCTCGCAACCATGCTTGCAGCAACATTCGAGCCCGAACTGAGCACACCATTCGAACCGGTGTTGGCACTCGTGTCATCTGCACCGATCGCACTCGACGGATCAAAGTCGAAATCTGCGGGTGCCCAGTATGCGTTATTGAGGTGCGGATTAAAGTTAAAGTTCGGACTAGTGGGCGAGATGGCGTTCTTGGCCACTGACAGCTTGGTTCCTCCGTTGCCGTTAAACACAAGGTTGGTCATGTTGTCGAAATAGTTGTTCCCGTTGCTCGTGCTGTATCCTCCGTTGCTGTCGTTGGTCATCGTAGCAGAGAGGGTGGAAAACAGGTTCGAGTCGAGGAAGGCATTGCTTGCGCCAATAGCGTCGGGTTGGATTGGCACCATGGTCAACAAACGCGTTCCGGAACGTGTTACGGGTCGACCTTGAGCGTCTTGGTACACATCGCCCCCAAGATGGGTGAGATTAAGATTTGCATCCACACCAGCAGCTTCGCTCATGCCCATCCCGCTGGACGAAGTAGGCACAGACGAAGAGAAAGCAGTGACGGAGCTACCAAGAGCCGCTGGACCTGCGGGATGAGCTGCCGTGGAAGCTCCGAGACTTGGGTCAGAAGGCACCGCCGATGTGCTGACGCTGTTGAGCATGGCAAATCCGCCATTGGCAAGTGCAGCTGCGAAACTGTCTTGAGCGTCCTTGTTGGTTGCCAAGCCCAGAGCTGCTCGGTATTGGTCATACGTCTGCCAGCCACCATTCTGGTCATTACCGGTACGCACAAGTGCAGGAATGCGACTGCCGTCCTGAGTCTCTTGCATGATGATGGTGCCCTTTGGCAAGTCTCGCAACATGAGCTTCTGCTCTGCGGCGACATAGACACCGCCTCCCGGTCGCGAGGCGTCTGGCTTAAAGACGATACCCCGCACGTTTTCGCGAGACTTGCGGTTCGTGACACCCGCGGTGGGGTTGAGCGTTCCACTAGAAGGTGTGTTGGCGTAAACACCCACCGCGCTGTCGCAGAGAAGCGAGATGACACTGGCGGCCTTGCCACGCATACCGACGTCGTCTTGATCGTGATTCTCGCGGCGGTAGCGACCCATGATGTCGTTGAGCTTCCTCAGCTGGGCCTGCGCGTTTTGGTCGCCACGACGGATAAATGCATGATACTGAACGGTGGCGCAAGACACCAGACAGTACGAGACGATCTGCATGATGTCGAGGTAGAAATCGTTTTTGTCGACCCAGGAGATGGCCTCGGTGGAGTATTGAATGAGCGAGCTCATCCTTTCGATGGTCAAGCTGAACTTGAGGTGGGTAGGGCAGATGTACGAGATGCGCATAAAGACGCGGAAGAAGAGCATCATCAGACATGCGAACCCTACATGCAGGATGCCCGCTGGCGCACTTGAATTAGCACCGTTGAAGACGAGTTCCTCGGGGAGCGCTGCTTTCCATGCATCAATGTCGCGGAGCAAGCTGAGAATCTCTTCGTCTGTAGCGTTCATGAGACCAGTTGGGCTGTAAATGGTCTTCATCACGCGACCAAAGAGGATGGTGAGCTTGAGCATCTCGGTATTGTACGCAAAAGGTCGGTCCGTGGATGGGTCCGAGGGCAGATCGTTCGACGATCGCAGGATCTCGTAGGGTGACGGCAGACGCACATCGCAATCAGTCAAATCGATCATCATCGGATGGCCGAGAGCGATGCTCTGAAGTCGGTCGGCGGTAACACAGCATCCCCAAATCCTGCGCTTCTGCTCCAAGAAGAAGGTATCGTGCGAAAAATCGTCCTTGCCGCTCGCATCGCGGTGCAGACCTAGATCCTGCGCCATGCGGATGGCAGCACCGGTTCGATTCCAACAGCGCGTACCGCTTTGTAGCGCAGCAGGCCCATGCAGATCCGCATGCAGTGACATTACGAGCAGGGCGCGGACGGTGACCAGGTTGGACGAAGAAAGGAAGTCATTCTCTCGGAAGAGTGCATTGATGGTCATCTTGACAGCGCCGAGCACCTCCTTGGGCACATCGCGGCTCAGCGCAGACACGCCACAAATGGCGTATAGGAGCAGCGGTGGTGTTGGCGATAAGTGCAAAAACTCGGACTTGGTGACGACGGGGAAGAGGGTTGCGACCCTCTCAAAGTAGGTATTGACCAGCTTCTCGGCCACATCACCGGCAAGGCGGCCTTTGATCGATTCGGGTATGCGCGTCACTTCTTCCTCATCAGGATCGGTGGAGGCAACATGATTTGCGTCGGTCTCGGAGGCCGAAGCCGCTCTTCTTGCGCGATGGAAGCGGATGATGCCATCTCCACTCGCGCCCACCTCGAAGGTCTGGTTGTGCTTGATGTCGTGGGCTTCAATGGCAGCACCAGGGATGAAGGCGGTAGAGTGGACAATGTAGGCGATAGAAGTGGGGCCGAGCACGCGGGTATCTGGAGGTGGCGTGCGCGAAGGACTCCTGCGTTGTTGTGGTACTGTGGGCACGTTCGGGGCCGAGTTAGAGTGCTGCTGTCGCGGGACACCACCGCGATGCTGCTGAGCCGCAGTTGGGGGCAAGTGCGCGCTCTGGGTGTGCTGCTGCATGATGCGGGTGCCCCAGGCTTGTTGGACGAGGCCGGGTTGGACAGCGTGGAAGCCAGCAGGGTTGTGGAGAGCACCCATGAGGGGCTGGGCTACCATCATTCCAGGATAGGCGGGTTGTGCCACGGTAAATCCACCAGCATGCATAGGCATCTGGGCAGGCGCCATGCCGTTTGCGCCAGAAGCAGCTGCCACAGCTGCTGCGGTAGCGGCTGCCACCTCGGCCTCCCTCTGGTATTTTTTCTTGAAGCGTGTCTCGGTGATGGGGAGGAAAAAGGTGCACTCAAAGCCATACTGCCTGCAGTGGGCACAGACGAGACCGCCGTTGCCGTTGTTGAGCGAGCCGAGAGGTGGGCCACCGTCGTCAATGACATCGCAGCGGATCTTTTTTCGACGGCAAGAGTCGCACGCACGAGCGGTCTTGATACGCTTGCCAGAGGGCTTTTCGGCGGAGCCAGGCGTGGATTTGGAAGTGGCAGACTGATCTTTGCCATTGGCTGGGTCGCTGGCATAGTTGACTGGGCTTTCATGGGTGACATGAGATGCGTATGATGGGCTGAACTCGTTCTTGAAGGTTGGTTCCGTGTCCGAGTCTTTGCGCTTTGTTCCTCGGCTGTTTGGAGTGCCGGACGAGCTCGAGGGCGTCGGCACAGCGGTATCCGACGAAGGGTTGAGACCTGCAGAATCAGTCATTGTGCCAGAATGCAGCACGGCTGTGGGTAGATTGTTGTGGCTTCAAGGTGCGGCGTGTTGAACGGTAGAAGAGCTTGTTGAAGGGGTGACGAGCTGCGAAATCAGCCGATGCACAGTTCGGGCTAACTCGGCGGTGGCTTGGTCGCAGATATTTGGCGCGAAACGTGTGAAGGAATAGCAGGTGTTTGAGTGAGGAGTAGCCTTGCAGAAAAGGTGCGGCCCCAAGTGCAGATGCCTTGGGAGGAGAACGATTTGTTCACGCTGCGTGCATCCCCAACCAAAAAGGCGAGATTTGTGGGCGAATAGGCAGAAAGAAGATGGCTAGTGTGTTTTCTACTGCAGACTGTGATCGAGTTCTGCCATCAACTTGGTGAGGCAGTGCTCTTGCTGTATGTTGAGCCGGTGGATGGGCGGTGAGAAGCAATGATTCGTGTGCGGTAGGCAAGAAGCTTGTGAGAGAGACGTGGAAGCTTGAGCGAAGCGCAGCGTAGCTGTCGGTTGGTTGAGTAAAGGCTAGAAGCGGTGCTACAAGAGGTATGGAAAGCGTCTCGCTTCGTGTGAGGCCACGCGAAACGGTGCGGGCAAGACAAGCTTGTGTGGAACGAGTGTGGAGTGTAGGTGATTGCTGCTGTCAGATAGCGATGAGCTTGTGCAAATGAAGTTTGGGATGCAGGCGAAAGCAAGGAAACGGGAGAGGAGCAAGAGCAGTGATTACGCCAAAAGGGTGGTGAAGGTGACGAGGAGGAAAGGAGGTGGAAGTGGCAGGAGGCGTAGGGGTGGACGGCGATGAGGAGGACGATGACAGAGGTGGGGAGGTTGGGTGTCAACAGAATGGAATGAAGGATACTAGAGGATGAAACGAACAGTACGACACAGCGCGGACGAAAGGATGAGGCAGGGAAAGATCTAGAGCGATGGCTGGCAATGCGGTTTCAGGAGGGTGGAAGCACACAGGGCTGAGCCAAAGTGTTAACGCGAACGGCCACGGTGGAAGCGCAGGGGAGAGCGTGAGTGGTGAGAGTGAGAGGGAGTGGGAGAGGGAGAGGGAGAGGGAGAGTGAGAGTGAGAGTGAGTTGTGTGGAGAACGGAACGGATTCAAGTCGGTGAATGGCTGTCTGGCTATTCGAACAGACAAAGAATGAACGTTTCCTGACAACATAGCCTGGCAACAAACGAACCCGGCGCATTTCAAACACGTCTGGCCGGGGGAGAAGCAGGGTGACAGAGGAGCAGTCAGTCGGTCGGTCGGTCGGTCGGTCGGTTGGTTGGTCGGTCGGTCATGCGTGTCTCAGGTTGCAGTGGGCAATACACCATGCACTGCAGAGTCGGTTGAGCAGAGCGTTTTTGATATACTGCAAAGTACTGGACTGGATTGTGATGCTGTATGGTACATCGGAGAAATCGGCCTGTCGGGTGAAAGGGGGAGGAAGAGTGCACGACTCTGTTGGGCACCACCAACGTCGACGGCCAAAACGGATTGCAAGAGCCAAACCCAAGACGGGGGAGATGCGTTCACCCTTATCCTTATCCTGGGCCTGAGCCGCATCCAGATCCACATGCAGATGCAGATGCAGATGCAGACCCAAACCCAGACCCAGACTCAGACCGAGCAAGCGAGCGAGCGACAGAGCGAGACCGCACAGAAGCGGCGGGATTTCAGTGTTCCTGTGCTCGCCGGCGTCGTGGCCCGTCGTCCAGAGTTGGGAGGTTTGGCAGAAATGACGAATCGCCCAATTCGTGTGAGATCTCCGCGCGGCATGCCACACACACACACACAAACGGCGTCGTCCTGCGCCGCACCATGTGTCGTGCGTTGGGAGCATCTGGCACACCGTCTCGAGTGTGGGCCACATAGCTAAGCTGCAGCGACCTGAGTGAGATGAACCTGGAGGCCACCAACTTTGTTTGCTAGTCAGGCACCCGCACGCGACTTGCGCCTCGGTGCCTGTATGTTGCGTGCTGTTGCGTGCTGTTGCGTGCTGTTGGGATGAGCCATCCGGACATCGGAGCACAGCTGCGACAATTCGGCTCCTCGCCTTCGTTCCCTGTTCTGGGCGCTCTCCTCACGCATCAGCTCGAGGCCCAGCCTGGACGTTGCGCTTTCGAACGGGACTTGGTCCACAACTATGAATGCGCTCGACCAAGGCGGAGCTGGGGCGACGGAGTGGGATTGTGATTGTCGAACCACAACTGGCTGTTCCCGAACATGAATTCGTATTGTGAATGGATGCAGACCCTGCACCAGGACAGCCTGTTGTTTGGAATTCAAATTTGGCATTTCAGCCATCCCACACAATCCCGTGTTGGATTCACATTGTGATTGTACTGTATTCGTGATTCACCGAGCCTGACGGATTTGCAAGCTCAAAACTGTGTCGCGCTCTTTGTTTCGGCACTTGGTTTGAGGAGCGATTCGTCTGATAACGCAGCCGTCATGTGCCATCATCGCACGCCCATGATTTGCTGCACAGCACACGATGCACTGCACTGCACTGCACTGCACTGCACTGTACTAGTACTGTACTAGTACTGTGCACTTCCGAGTGGTTCGCGCACCGACCAAAAGAGGGCTGAGGGTTAAGCGTTGAGTGTCTCAAATCGCGTCGCAAGCTTAGCTCGTGCTGTCGCTCGACCAGCTGCAAGTCACCTCTTCAGCCAACTCGGCTGCCACGCCTGCATCCCTAGCCGGTGTCGCCCAAGTCCGCCCATCCCTCACAAGTATGATAGGCGCGACACACCCGCTGCAGTCCCGTCGCTTATTGTACCAGCCTTGGCTCCCTTCATGTCCAAACTTCGGTTTTGCTCAGCCACATGAGCCCCATCCTTCGAGCATTCCGTCAAGCTCCTACGCCAAGGTTGTGCGAGTTTGAGCTGCACAACTGTCCCAATTGTACAGCATGCATCTTTGCCCAAACCCATCATGGCTGTACTGCACGAATACCCACCGATCGGAGCCCAGAAAGTAAAACGTGATGTTGATTGAGCTCATGCCCGCAAGGCTTGTGGGTTTGCCTGTCGTTCTCAACCGCCGGATCTCGTGCAGCTACATACTCTATTCACCGTCGTTGTTTCTCCAATTTCCGGGGCCGGCCACGCAGTTCCGGCGAGCAGCTCCTCTCGGGGCATGCCACCTAAATTAAAGCCCACCTGGCGCTCGATTCCTGCGCCGCGTGCGTGTCATCATACTTTGTGTGCCGCCGTCGCTGTAAGTGCTAATTTCTTGCTCGTGGAGCCAGAGAACAGGCTTCATTGGATCTGCCCTTGTCTAGTCGAATCGTTCCGACATCCGTTTGTTTAGAAGCGTAACCAGCTGATCGTACCGCGCGTACGTGTGCGTTGATTCATGAGCCTAGCTGCTCCACGATTGCCTTGAAACTTGGAGCTCAGACGGCCAGCACGGTTTGGTTCGGCTTCTACGCCCGCTAGCATCAGCACCAACACACGCCCCTCACGTCGGATCCGCAACCTCTCTCACTCTATCTCTCTATCTCGAGCAAGATGACGCCAAGTGATTCATTCATGATTCCTTTGTTCGAAGCTCTCACACCAGCAAGAGCTTTAGCTGGCAGCTGTCGTCGGACTCGCACCGCCGCAATGAGCCGTGACGTCCGTACCTCGCATACGGACGCGGGGGTCTGCAGTAAAACAACGTTGAACCCAGCCGAGTGGCTTGCTCCATGCACCATCACAGATCAGCCGCCTCGAAAGCATTCTTCGCGGGTTGCATGAAACCCAGTCCGAGGACGCACGTTGGCTTGGTCTAGTTCGACCCGCGACAACCACGAAAGGGTTCAGGGTAAAACGCTGCGGTTTCCTCAACGTGTCGGTTTCCTCAACGTGTCGGTTTCCTCAACGTGTCTTCTTGCAACATCTGCACCGTCGGCTGAGCGGACGAGGAACCGCTAGCCACATGCGACACTGTTACCATCAGAGGCGGGCGTGGATGCTCGAATACAACTCGCGCTCAAACCCAAGGCGCTTGTGCAAGAGAAAGTACCATGCATTATCAGCCATCAAAGTCGGTAAATATAAAACGTGGTCATGCCGAGATGCCGAACCCATCTTCCAGCCACACCTGTCCTCAGCCAACATCAAGCGAATATTGACATGGAAAATTTGGCAAATCTCTCTCATAACCCAAAGGGTGCATGAGACGGCGCTGTGGTCGCAGGCCCAAGTTCATCTTAGCTTCTTGGCCCCAAGTGCGATAAATGTGGTGTATGGCCACGCGAAGGAATGATGCAATCCATGCTAAAAGTAGCATTGGATTCCCCCGATGAGAGATGCTGATCTGATTGTTCAACTCTGCCGTTACAAGTCGATCGGATGTCGTGTGCACGAATTGTGATCTTGCCCCGATCCAGATCGCTTCTGTCGTCGTTATGTGTCCTCCCTGGTCAAGTCCGTCCGACTTTACTACTACGGTATCATCGTTTCATCCTGCCAGTAGAGCTTCGCGCAACCTATCCCAAACCGCCTTGTCCCGCTTTCTTCTTGTTTGTTCCGCTGCGTTTCTCGCCATCGACCTGTCAATATCCCTCGCCGCATCCAGACATCCATCAGTGACTGTCACAGTGGCCTTACTCCTGACTGGTTCCAACGAGCTCTTACCCTCAGTCTGCGCTCGCGTCTCACTCGTCAGTCTCTCCGGCGCCTTTTCAACATCCCCCTTCTCCTCCTCAAACTGGACTGACGCTGGTGGAGTGCATTCATCCAACTCGATGGGTCTCAAGCTCGGATCGGCCTTCCTGTCCTGATGCGTTCTCAAAAACGTTTCCTGACCCCGGAAGATCCTGCATGCGAGAATCGTACATGCTAGAGTTTCCACCCTCACCGGCAAGTACGGATGTCTGTCCTGTTTGGAAAGCCAGAGCGTTAATCCGACTGCTATGCTTTTAGCGACGATGCTAAACGTTCCAAAGAACATCGCGTCAGTCAGGAGTAAATGCATCACTTCGCCTTGTCGTGGTTTCTCCTCTCGTCTAACGATCGGGATCACAACCATCAGCGTGAAGATCGCATCAATCACGATGGCTATAATCACAGGAGCCGATATCCAAACAGGCGAGACGTACTTCAGCCCCGAACCAAGCTCCTTTTCCGAATCCGCCACTGCCAACGTCATAACCCCAGTGCCTCCCACAAATTCGGCGACTAGCAAAGTGTGGATGAGACGCGAGATCAGTCTCGGACGTTCAAAGTGCAGAATCAACGCGCGGTATCCCACCACCGCCGAGGTCGCCGTGAAGAGGAGGGGCAAGATTACGGCTCTTAACCAGTGCACCGCACGCGAGAACTCCTTTTCCCCGCGCGCGATGGGCAGAGTGAAGTATGCAAGGATAGAAACCCCAAATGTCATCGTATATCGTGCGGTGAGGTAGGCCAACGGCATTGGCCGCAATCGTCGCTTCCGAACGATCGCTTTCATCAGGCGTATGTCGAAACTTATGAACGTAAGGATCTCTACAGAGTAGGTGCCAACAGCGATCACCAACAGCGATCACCATTCGCACGCGAAGGGTTGAGAAGATGAATCGTGTCACTATGCGTCCAAAGTTCGGTTGGCGATGAGACAGGCTGGTGTTGGACTCACCTCCAATAACGACGCCGATAATGGCAGCTATGATGTGTGTTTCAATAAACGTGTTGGTGAGCGGAACTTGAGACATGGCTTGCTGTACAACCGCACCAAATCGAACAGAAAGCGTCGTAAACGCTGGAAAGACGAGGAGCAACTCAAATTCCCAGCTGCATGTGTTGATATCCGGTATCCAATGCGACGAGTGGTCAAGAATGGCTACACAAGCTTGCTGGCAGTGACGCGAGGCCGATGCTGCTGACGAATATTCGGTGGTGTGTAGAGCGTTGCTGATGGTGTAGTTTGACGGAGAACGGGTGTGGGTCAATGACAAGCTTTCAATGTCAAACTCAGCCTCGTCCGCATTCGGTAGCAAGGCTGGCTTTCGGCTTTTTTGCTCTGCTGCAACCCAGCCTTTCCCCCTGATACACCATATCGGCCATTTTAAACCCTCGCCCACCCAAAAGGGTCGTCTACACCTATCCTCGATCAACTTCCGAATTGCATTGTCGGCATTTAAACAGAGATATCGGTCTTTGACCAACCCCAGGCTTTAGCTTGGCCGACATGAAGAAAGTCTGTGAGAGTCTAGACTTTGCGAAATGAAGCTCAGACAACGGCGCTTGCCACCCACTGCCATGTTGTGTCAATGGTTGAGAGGATGGTGTGTGGTCAACAACCTACTGTATCTTCCCGGTCAAATTCATGTTGGTGCAGATGTAAAAATGCAGAGCTACCCTATTCAGCTAGACAAGACCGAGACGGGTTCAGAACGATGAGCTACGACCAAGAGGAAAAGCAACTGCACGATGTCAGGCTTTTGCATTTCATAAGTTTGGTTCTTAGTTGCCCATGACGCAAGTGGCCTCGCATCACAGTGTCTTGGGATATTGCTGCGTTAGTGCCACACACTCACATGCCGTACCGCAATGACGTGTGTGCCCCAACATCGTACGAGGATTTGGAGACAAACACGGTTTTCTGTTAGAAACAAGATGCTTTTCTGATGTTGCTGGCTCCAATTTCTGAGTTTTCGATCACGCCGGAAACCGGCGTGGCTACTGTGGCGTCTGACCAGAGGGGACGCATCGACTTCCATAGCCAAGTGGATATCAGTTGGATACCAATGAACACTGTGTTGAGTGAGATTGATTGCGATACAAATACAAAGATTCAGAGGTAGAAGCTCCAGGGCAGAAGAGCTTGGCTACGTAGAATTGTCGCCAGAGAGCCTTTTGGGGATAGACGGGGTGTGTTGCGCAGTGGATCCACGGGCCTAGACAGCGTCGTTAGGAGTTGCTGTTTCGACCAGCTTCCGTTGCTCGTTGCTTATATGATCTTGCGATTCCATGTCGCTATGGTAGATGCATAATCGTGGCGGGTGAAGACATTGGAGGATTCTTCCAAGGGAACGACCGATCGACTGGGCATCGGCTCTCGTTAGGCGCCACGAGCCTTGATAGCCATCACGAGCTGCACCTTCTTCCTGACCATATCCGCGAATCTCCTCCTGTGCCTTTCGCTCTTCTTCCTCCTCCTTTCCTCGTTTGGCTTTTCGTACCTCTGCTGCAACCGGAGTTCTTGCCTCACATTGTTCCTCCTGAGCAACACTGACAATTGAGCGTAAGCCCTCGCAGGGTCGGCTTGAGGGGTGATGCGGATACTGCGACCGCTGAAGGGCGTTGCTGGCCAGCTTGGATCACCGTAGACTGCACGGCCGGACCATTCGGCTTCGAGATCCTCGACATAGCCACGTCGGCCGTCGGAGGGACGAGAAAGACGGCTGGAACCACGCGTGGTCTTCTCGTAAGACTCGGTGAGCGAGTCAAGAATCGCAGTGTAAGTCGATGCTGCCGACGAACTAGGTTTGGAAGGAAAGGATGGCTTGTCGGAAGAACGAAGAGATGTAGAGGCAAACGAACGGCAAAGCATGCCGATGTCGGTAGATGTGGAAGAGGGGCTCATCAGACCGGTTCGTAGAGTGGAAGGGGTTGAAATTGCAGCGGCCCACAATGGGCGCATTACTGCGCTGCGCAAGAGAGACATTGCTGTGTATGATGCGTTTCTATACCTGTGTCGAGAGGGCTGTGATGAAGGATGTTGAACGTAGCGAAGGTGAGAAAGCGAAGGTGAACGTAAAGAAGTGCAATTGCTGCGAAGCGGAAAAAAGGCTCATCAAAGCTTCTCACTCTTTCGGATCCGCCAAAAATATGAGTGTGACTATGGTCTAATTTGTTACATTGAGCTAATTCACACCTTCTGGGGAGGGTTTCTCTTTCGTTTTCTTTTTCTTTTTCTTTTTCTGTTTTTATATTTTTTTTGTCTCTCGGTCAAAGCAGGTGATTGGCTGCCAGTCGAAGAATTGGATAACTAGGGATTAAAGACATCATACAAGACGGAGTGCCAGTGCAAACTTCAGTCGCCATCCAAGTAACCGTCCAGCGAGTCGGAGTCTTCGTCGCGGTTCCAGCCTCTTTCGCGCAGTTGTTGCACCTCAATCAACCATTCGCGTGCCGATTGGCTGATCTCGGCTTGGGTGACCAAAAATCCGATCCTGTCCATCGCCTTTTGCAAAGTGCCACTGTTCAAAATGGTGGCATCGTCGCTATCGCTGCTGCTGCTCGGGGTTTCTTCCGTCTGGTCTGTATTGCTGCTGTTCGAAGCCGCGGTGGGTTCTGTGGATTCGGTGGTTCCAGGCTTGCGTTCCAGCATAGCACCGACCGTGATTAGCAGTGCGCAAGCGCATTCAATCTCCCACGCAGAAGGAATGTCGGGATACACCGTGTATACGAGGAAGCGATCCAGCCATTTCGCTACCACTTGCACGTCAACGACTTCGTGGAGCACCAACTCGCCGATAAATCTGACAATGTTGATGCTTACAAACTGATCTCCTTCGTCACCCTCCCGAGCCCACTGCTTGCGCAGCATTGCACGCGATTTCCAGGCGCTGCCTCCTGGACGAGAACACTCAGCAGTACTGCACCGACCCGTCTCGGAGCTAAAGTTTTGAAAAATGGGAGACTGGCTGCCCGGCAGTGACAATTTGTTATGCTTGTCCGTGATGGCGAGGCCGCGCTCTAAGAAGTTGTCCAGCTCCTTGTTGAGCACGTTCAAGAACAATTGACCGTGTTTCAGACTCTGCTGTGCACGACTAGTAGCTGGGCCGCTCATGACGCGACAGCACCACTTTGTGGCCGTGTCAAAATCCTGCACAACCTTTGCCGAAAAAAGCGAAAGGTTGGATGCAGCTCCGTATGGGGCCAATGGATCTTCGAGAAGGTGAAAGAAGCCAGTGATGGTATGTCTGAAGAGCTGACTACTGATAGCACGAAGCTTTGCTTGGCCAAGATCGGACTCAGGATCCTCAACAAAGGAGTAAAGCTTGCATATGGATGAGGTGAGGTAGCGAAGAAGCTCAACGTAGATTGGACGTGCACACTTGCCGAGGTTGAAATATTTGCTGAGAATGCCATCAATACCGTCCTCTGCATTTGACAGGTCCGCGCCGAGACCTAGAAGCAAAGCATTGCTGTACAACGGTGCGCTACTGTGCTTGGGCTCCGTTCCGCTGCTGCCTCTGCTTGGTAACAAAGGCTCGAGAGATGGTTCGGGCTCGGGCGTAGGAGAGCGAATGGTAATTCGAGGTACGCGCAAGACGTCCCATTTTGGTGCTGCACGCTGTGGACGCGAAGGAGGGGAAGTTGAAGATAAGAGAATGGGTGATTGTGATCGTGGGCGAGCACGAGAGGTCTCTGTGACTGTAGTAGCACTGCTGCTGCTCTTGGCTTGCTGTTTGGCAGCTTCAACAACGGTTCTTCTGCGCTTTCCCGCCCCTACAGACGCAGACTTGACGCAGCACAGTCGCTTAGCAGCAGCTAGTTCCGCACTCAAAGCTAACGCCTTGACCGGTTGCGGCTTGGGCTTAACCATGGTGAGCAAAGGGTACTGCCTAGCGGGCGAGGGTTGCGGCTTGGAAGAGCATCGTGGCGATCTACTAGCAGCTTCCAAGGAGTTGTACAGGCTACCGACAGAGCGTTGGTGGATCAACTCAGACTCACTGAGAGCAGTTGCTGTGCCAAGCCGCGGGTCGAGCGGATTCGTGTGGGCTGTGCTGCGCAGCGATGTGTAATACTGGGTATTCTGCGATTTGGCTGTGTATGGATTGGGACGTGTGGCGACGAGTGATCGCTTCGGCAGTCTGTCTGGACTACTCGAGGAAAAGTGAAAAGGATCGTTGTGGATGGAGGGGGGGAAATGGTGCAGCATGATGGTGGATGAGAATAGCAGACTGTGATGCAGAGACCAAGGATGAGAAAGGTTTGACAGGCTGTCGCTTGTCGAACGCCGTGATCAAGGTGGGCTGGAAAAGGGAAGCCAGAGAGGCCCACCGAAGCCCCGCAGAGCGTAATGAAGGCTGTGCGGAAGTTTCAAATGAATTGAAAGAGCCTGGGAGCGTGATTGAACAGCAGGTGGACCATTGAGCGGGTGTGAGGATAACAATCTCTGAGCGACGAGGACCGAAGGAACCGAGGCCCAGAGGCAATGAGAGAGGATAGGCAACTGAGACCGAGACAGAGGTGGGGTCAAGAAAGAGCAAGCCGAGGCGAGGCGTGGCGTGGGGTGTTGAGCGCAAGACAAGGCGTGCTTATATGTGGACAAGGTTGTTGCAGCCGTTGCAACAAGGCAGAGCAGTGAACCGCAGTTTAAGTTTTCCGGCGTGACAGGACAAAGTAAGGTAAAGATGCTTATCTGAGCGCCGAGTCAGTGGAAGCTTGGTTCAGATCGAGATGAATGCGCTTGACAGAATTTCGCTCGTTTTCGTTGCGCACCGGCCTGTGCTGATAATATGGACAGCGCTGAGAGAGAAGTGCCAGAGGACGACGGCGCGCAGACACAGGAGCATTCGAGCTTCTTCCATCGGTGTCCAGAGCTGACGCGCTGCATTTAGCCGAGCGATCCAATGAGATATCAGGACATAGACAAGAGAGGGGTGTATGCAGTTCAAGTAGGCCCAAGTTGGACACTAGCGCATTAAGCGTATGAAGAGGGAGCCAAAGTGAGAGCCTCTTAGACCCTGGAAGCCGAAGAGCTAAACACGATTGAGTTTGCTCACACCTCGCTGTGTGCAAGCCAGGAGTGTGTGCGAATCCGTTGGGTTGGGTTTCCAACGCCTGGAGCAAGGCAGTAAAGCCCCAGCCTCTTTTCCGATACGCCAATGTGGGTATTGCACTGTCGAAATGCAGCGTATGCAGCAAGGACCATTCGCTCGGGCCGCTTTCTACCACCGACGCCACCACGGCAATATGCCCAGTACATTTGGCTAATCTGGCACGCCGCAGCGACTTTCTGAGCGTGTGATGTGCCGACTTGAAGATACAGTAGATTAAGAGGCGTTCTAGTCCCTATGCTAGTTCTTGGGCATTAATCTCGACGTGCTGCAGCCACAGGTGCACCGTGCTCCAGTCTTGGGTGGTTGTATGCGTTCCGATTTCGAGTGTCGGGCTCGTCGTGATTGTTGAGTTATACTGTACTGTACTGTACAGCAGGCGTAGCCAAAATCGCCCTCATGGTCACATTGTCAGAAAATTGGGGCGCAGAAAAGCGTCGAAATGTTACGATGAAAGCTCAAACATCACAGCAGTTCGAGAACGACGCGCCTGACGCGCTGCACAGAGCAAGCCAAAACAACTCGAATTCCTAATCAACACCTGCTCTGACCCTGACGAATCTGAGCAAAGGTGCGCGCGCGCGCGCCCGAGACCGAGGCGAGACCAACACTTTTGTGTTTCCCGCTGCTGAGCAGAAATGGCAATCGACTTAGATTTGCTGTGCTGTGCTGTGCTGTGCTGTGCTGTGCAGACTCATGACTGAGGCCAACAGCCAGACAGCAACGCGAAATTTGCCCACAGCTATGTTGTATTTCGCATCTTGCTTCAGCTTTCTCCTTTCATGTTTGTCTACGAACCGCTTTCCTCTTCACCACCTCGACTGTTTCCTTTCGCAACTCCCAATTCTTTCGACATCAACGCAAGTCCAACCAATTCATCAGCCAATCAAACATGACCTCCTTCACGCCCAACCCTAACTTTGACAAGGAGAACTCCAACCCCAAGGACTGGGCCTACCACCTCGGTGAGCATCTCTGAACTGCAACTTTTCCGACCTGACTGCACTATGATTCATGTGTGACCACCATGCTGACATTGATTCTTGCTTGCAAACAGGCTGCCTGCCCCAGTCACACCACATTGTCTTCACCAAGGAAGACTTTGTGCTCTTCCTCAAGCAGCACAACGTCCATGTCGGTCCCAATTTCACCGAGCTTTCCAAGCTGCCCAAGTAAGTCACCTCCTTCAAAGTTCCGATGCAAGCTGCTCGAAGGAACGAGCTCCGAATCACTAATGCGGTAAACCTTCTCCCACCGTCTCATAGATATGCAACAATCGGCAAGCTGACCGTCTCGAGCGACGCCGGTCCTTCGACTGCGACTCCTTCTGCGCAGCCTCAGCAGCCTGTCGAGGTCGTCCCTGTGCAGTCCAAGGAAAGCACCAACGTGGTCTACACTAGCTCAGGAGACGTCTTCCGCCCTAGCCGCAAGGTGCGACAGCTTCCCGGCGGAGGCTCTGCGCAAGTTACGGCACTCTTTGGCAGCGATGCTGGCCAGGATGAGCGAACCCCTGCACCTACTCCTGCTGCACTGGCACCGGAACCAGTGTCAGCACCAGCAGATGACGGCTTTGAGCCTCTCGGCGCAGCTCCAGCAAGACGTGTGGCCAACGGCAACGTCGCGGAGTCCCAGGAGTCGCACTTATACAACGATGTGAGCGGTGAAAAGGCAGGCGTTTACCAAGGCGTGCGAAATGACGCGGTCATGAACAACGGCTTCCGACCTACTCGACGTGTTCGTGTGCCTGGTGGCACTGGTGGCCTCTCAAGCATCTCTTTCGACTAGATGTATACACTTTCGCAGCTCGTTTCGTGTTTGCAGAAAATTTGTCTTTATACCCTCCCAACCGACAGCTCTCCTGAGATCGATGCTTTTTTTTACACGCACAGTCCCTCTGCGGCGATGATGGCCTCGACGCAGTCCATGACCTTTCAGACGTAGCAGAAGAGCGACAATTTGGCACATACGCCGGGAACTAAACGTCGGATCTGAACATCGTGACACGATCGGGCAGCGATCCGATCCGATATGATGCAGCGTTCTGCTGGTGGGTTCGGAAGCCCTCCATGGCAAATCTGAGAAACCTGCCTCTTGCACGAATTCCAGATCTTCGAGCGACAGCAGACTGGGAGCAGTCGTGGGAGTCTTTGCTGAGGACGGACTGATGTGTCCGAACGAGAAATCTGCTCTTTGGCTCGCGTCATTGCGCGGAATTCGGAAATCGCCCCTCTATGTGGCGCACCGGGATGAGTGACCAGAACGAGTAACCAGAACGAGTTACCAGAACGAGTTACCAGAACGAGTGAAGCAGTTTGCAATTAGGAATCGCCAAGGCGCGGGGAATGGACGGTTGACAGTGGTCTGTATGCAACTGCCCCATGACCGCTGTATCATCGGTGTTCCATCAGCCTGCTGTACGCACAGCCTTGACTTGGCGTGATGCCCGTGTCACACGAACCTGTCACCGATTCTCCCCCTTTTTTTACTTTCCTCCGCTCCGTGTACTGTGAACTTCGGTGTCCAAACTCAAGCAGCACTGTTTGGGTCCCGCCGGTCCAGCTGCACGAGGTTGCAACGAAGTTGGCTGGCCTCTGTGCGATGATCCCGATGCATCCATTTCCCCGCAATCCACATTTCTCTTCACGACGGACAGCCTAGAGCAAGGCTCAACTGCACCCTCTTTCGATCCGTCTCCAACTTTCGGTTATACATTTGTGGGCAGCTGTCCGGAAGTAATCAGCCGAACCCGGCACGTAGTCGAAACCGGTAGAGCATATTACCAAAGAGTGCACCTCTGCTTCGCTGCTCCCGTCTATCGCTACTTCAGGTACTATCACCGCGTGATCGTTGGCTCGGCTGGACCGTCGAAACATAGACGTGCTGGACAGTGTGAAGGCTAGGCTTCATCCCCTCTATTCCACTTTCAAACAAGCTCTAGCAAGGGCAAGATGAGTCGTCGAATGGAAGTAGCGATGGCGATCTTGTGAGCAAAGCGAAAAGTTGGGAATTGGCGTGCAAAGAAGCGAGTTGAATTGCGGGGACTCCCTTTTTCGCTTCCTCGTTTTCCCACGCACGAGTGCACATTCCAGAGCTCTTGCAGACCAAAACCTGTCAATCCTTGATTGCTCTCGTTGTTCATTACTCTCAAGCTGGTAGAGCATGGCTCTCGCCTATGTTGATTCAACGTGACTCGAACAACAGGCCGGGAAGGTGGGTGGCAAAGGATGCAATAATCAAGGATTAGTGCAGCACTGATACTCAGGAACGGTCGATAGCATTGATACGCCAAACTTCTGCCTGTGATAACAACGAAGGTTGCGCTCAGATCTTACGTTGATGAAGTCAGACTGTTGAGCCTCTCATGGGCTTGATTGTGCACATAGGCTTTCATCTTTGAGTCCCCTCGAGCTTCGGTCTCATGAGACGTGATCAAACCTCATTAGGCCTCGTGCCTCTCCTTTCCATTCGGAGCAGAGCGTGAGACAATTCGTTGCTGCGAACCTGAAGCTGAGCTGCTTACTGCTGCAACCAATAATGATCCCGTTGCTGGTCTGTCAACCTCGCTCCTGCCTGGCATTTGCTTTTTAAATTTAAAGTTATGTTTCTTGTCCGCGTCGGTGTCCAACAGTAATTTGACAAATTGACAGGCACTCCGCTCTCCGTACACCTTGCACTGACTGGGCATTCCTGCATTCACAATTGCTTGTCGTGCTGCTGCTGCTCCGCCTACGCGCCAGCAAACGCCGCTATGTTCCGCAAGTGTGAAGCTGTCATACAGCGAAAGAGGAGGGCCTCAGGTCGCACCGTCCCTTGCATGTTTGTTAGCCTTCTGCTCGGTTGGCCAATATGGGTCTCCGTCTCTTCCGCCTGGGGATCGGCAGGTCTTGCCAATCAAGTCAAGTGCAGAGTGTGACTGACTGTGACCACATCTACCTGTCCCATTGCATGTTGCAGTACATACATCTCAGCTGTCGTTAAATAAGTGCCTCCCTCCATCGATTGCCTTCAAGCCCACCGTAGCACTTCCCTCTGTCCCTATCCTTTCAACCCTTCCACGGTCCCCTTGACACACGCGCTTCCCCTTTTTCCACTGTTTGGCTTGACACTAGGTCAAGTGCACACCACCTCTCTTAAGCCACATGGCAGCCGGCGATCCAGTCTCACAAGCACATTCCCCCCTCTAATTTGGCCTCATCCCGTGCTATATTGAGATCATTAGCCACTTAGACGACCCTTCTGAGCTCCCAAAATCCCCCGACTCAAGCATCGAGCCCACATTGAGCGCCAAACTTATCTTCGTCCTCCCTCGTCTGGCCAGGGCGATTGAACTTTCTCTACCATCCAACGCTTCTGCAGCAAGAGTTCATGAAAAGAACACCCCCTGACAACCTTCCCACGGAGGTCGCAGCCATCTTTTTTCCTTCTACCATCGTCTTCCACGTCAAGATAGTCCGAACAACTCGTCACAAACCCAATGAAGCTCTTAACTTCCTCTATCAGAGGCTTCATCGGTGCCCTGGCGTTAGGTAGTCAGTTCGTTGGTGCGTTTCCCTTATTTGCTGAGCGAGGTAATGCTTTTAAAGGAAGAGCCGTGGTCCAGCAGGCCAGTCTTGGTCCCATCCATATCCTGTTCCAGAACGACCTCAGCAATGATGCCTCCACTGGGGCTCTTCTGCTTCCCAACTCTGTCGTTTCTGATGTTGCAGCTCAGATTTGCGAAAGCATCGGCGAAAAGCTTTTTCCCTTAGACCCCTCGCTTCAGGGAGGCATAGGACCTGACCTCATCGACCAGTTCAACTATCTCCGACATGCTGGTACCATCGGTTGGTGGGACACCTACTGGCTTGATGATGGTGCCAACAAAGTCGTCGCCTATAAGGCCAGCAGAAGATCCATCCGTCCCAGCGGCCAGGGCGAAAAACTCGGCGTTCTCTGCACGCACACTGCGCCTCCTGCTGCTGTACCTCGTACCAACCCTTACGCAAATCCACAAGAGAGCACTTTCGGTGCCGACAAGCGCATCTCTGTTCAGACTGGAGAATACACACTCACTGGCTACCGTGATCGCCGATCCTTTAGATTTTTGGGCGTTCCTTTCGGTGATGCTCCTGTCGGTCGAAAGCGTTTCATGCACGCTACCCCTTATACTGGTGACAAGATGCTCGATGCCACCAGCTACCGCAATGCATGCGTCCAGTCTACGGTGCCTCTTGGCCCCATGCCTCTTGGCGAAGACTGCCTCAACCTGAACATTTATACTTCCACACTTGGTTCCTATGCGAAGAAAGATCTGAAGCCCGTATTCGTCGCAATCTACGGTGGTTCCTTCACCAGCGGCCGCAACTCACTCCACTCGTATGACGGTGGAAATCTTGCTTCCCGCTCCGACATTGTGGTCGTCACCATCAACTACCGTCTTGGGGCCCTCGGCTGGCTCGCTTCCGGAAAGGATCTACCCGGTAACGCTGGTTTGAGCGACCAGATCCTTGCGCTCAAGTGGGTCAAGCAACACATTGCTGCATTTGGAGGAGACCCTGAGCGCATTACCATCGGTGGTGAGTCGGCTGGAGCTGAAAGCGTGGCAACGCTGCTTTCTAGCTCGGCAGCCAAAGGGCTGTTCCGTGCTGCTATTATGCTTTCCAACCCTTGGTCGCCTTGGGTCAAACGCTCAGTGCAGTCCAACAACATAACCGCTGCCGTCGCGACTAGCCTGAACTGTCCGACTAGAGGACCGGCGATGGTCGAGTGTCTTCAGAAGATCCAAGACCCTGCCCTCTTCGTTCAAGGTCCAGCGTATAGCATTGCTAGCAACTCCATCGCTATGGCTCTGGCCAAGGTTGGTGGGTCGAGTCTGTTAGGTGCCTCAATCCAGCCGTTCCTGCCGACACCGGATGATCTGATCGATGACCAGTTCTTTTACCTTGCCGGCAACGGCACCATCCCGAACAAGGTTCCCATCCTCCTCGGTACAACTTCTGGCGAAGGTACCCTGTTCATCTACTCGGTCTTCAACCAGAGTCTTCCCAGCATGCAGCCTGCGCTGGACAAAGCGCTCTCAGCCTTGTATCCGGCCGATTTCATCCCCAAACTCCAGCGGTCCGGTTTCTTCGATCTCGACCCAGCCAACATTGACTCTGTGCGTGAGACCGTGTCGAAAGCGTTTACGTACAACTTCTTTACCTGCCCCACGCAGCGCATCGTCGACATGGCGCAGAAGACCAACCAGTTCCCCAAGGTGTATCTCTACGAGACGGAGTCTGGATATCCCGACACGTACGGCATGCCTTCCAAATGCACTCCGGCGGGAACTGGTGTGGAAGTGTGCCACGGCGATGATATCAAATCGGTGTTTGGAAGCTTGAACTATGAAGGAATCCAGGTTAGCGGGCAGTATTTGGACTTTGTGGCGTACAATGCGGATGCGTTCAGCGCTTTTGTCAGGACAGAGACGCCAAACCCGAGTCAGGCGTATCTCAAGGCAAGGGGAAGGAGCTACACATACACGCAAAAGGTACAGGACCACCACCCTTGGCATGCATTCACCCAGCCTCTGCTCCAGGCCCAAGAGAACAATACACAGTATCTGTCGGCTCCGCAAGGCGTTACACATGGTGGAATCCCGCACAGGAAAGTGTGCGATTTCTTCTACAACAACGGGAAGCTGACAAATCAGCTACTGGACAACTCGTTTTGAGAGGTTGGTGGTAAAAAATGCAAGTACGGTATGACACCATGCCCAATGTTTCTCACGTTTGGCTTGTTACACAACGGTGCTATATGATGATTATGAGTTCATTGGACGAAATGCGGATGCTTTATGATCGATGCAGTCTACGACACCCGCTGTGACCACATCTCAGTTCCGGAATCGATTCAGGAATTGTATTCAGGAAAGAAATTGAGAAATCAACAGTGAATCAATTGCGAGCAACGAATACGGGTAGACAAAGAAAGACGAAAAGGATTGTGAAGACTACGCAGGTGGCGAACGTTTGGCTCTAGCCAGAGAGCTCGAACGAGGATGGTGTGCGAGAAAGTGTTTACGAGGAACCCGACTTGGCGGACTTGTGCTTGTGCTTGTGCGCAGGTTTCTTGTTCTGCTTGTTATCCTGCTTTGCCTTGTGGTGGGCGTGAGTTGACTTGTGTGCAGACGACTGTTTCTCACCCTGCTTGTGCTTGTTTACCGCATCACCCTTGGTCTTGGGGTGTGCTGCGTGGTGTTTCTTAGCGTCCTCCTTTTTGTGCTCGGCCTTTTTGGCAGTTCCGATCTTCTTGGGCTTGGTCGTTTCGGCACGCTTGGTCTTCTCCGTGCTCTTTGCGGTGTGTCCGGGGTGCGAAGCGTGGGAGGTTTTGTGCGGGGCGGATGGCTTAGTACCATGTTGGAGCTTGTTGACGGCATCACCGTGCGTGTTTGGGTGTGACTTGTGCTCTTTCTTGGAAGTCTCCTTCTTGGCGGTATGCTTCTTGGCAGCCTCCTTCTTGGTTGTATGCTTTCTGGAAGACCCCTTCTTGTGAGCAGACTTCTTGGGCTTGACCTCACGCTTCTCCTCAGTCTTTACTCCGTGCACGATCTCGAGCAATTTCTGTGCGGCTTCATCATCACCGTAGAGTTTCTTGACCTGCTTCTCGCCCGACTGAGCCACGACCTCATGGTGAAGCTTGGCAAGCTGGGGGATGTCAGCAGCATACTGCGTGAGGAATGCAGGCGAGGCAGGATTGGCGTGCTCTAGCTTGTTGATGAGGTCAATGAGCTGGGGAACTTTGCCCCTGTCCTCACCAGCGGCGACGGGCGATTCAGCCGAGACAAGGGCAACAGAGAGAAGCACAGCAGAGAGGAGGGGGAGAAACTTCATGTTTGTCGATATGGGTGCTGTAGAAGCTGTGGTTTATGTTGGGGATGGGGAACGGGGGAGGAGGGAGGGTGGGATAATGGTCCTGAGGGGAGAGAGTAGTTAGATGGAGGGACGGGTTGAGCCACGAGGCGGACTAAGGATATATATGGGGCGGGAAGCGCATGGAATATTTCTATGCTTGAAGCAGATTCACTGCTACAAAGCACCAGAGAGATGCCAAAGCAAAGCACAGTCTTGTACAGTACACAACGAGTATCACAGAGCACAGGGGGAAAAAGGTAGAGTGTCACGGTTCTCGCTACTCCGACGAGAGTGTAGGGGTTGTTGTTCGGGGATGGAAAGGTGGATCAATAGGACGGACATCCTGCATGCACTTGCGCCTGTCAAACCCCGCCGGTCCGCTCGCGAGCACGTCCTGTTTCAGGCAAGATCGCACGACGTTCTGGTGGTGTGTGTCAACACAGAGCCTACGGTTCGCGTAAACCGCCGCTCTCGCCATCGTGCTGGCGAATTGCATTCACATTCATGATTCACATTTGTGTCAATGTCTCTGCGGGTTA
Organism: Ustilago esculenta; assembly: GCA_020827535.1. Lineage (NCBI taxonomy): Eukaryota > Fungi > Basidiomycota > Ustilaginomycetes > Ustilaginales > Ustilaginaceae > Ustilago > Ustilago esculenta. Next base: position 190,951 of record JAAKGJ010000015.1, on the reverse strand, counting down.
ATTTAACTAGCTGCGCGCGTTGCTGCTGTCAAGACATGCAACAACAGATGCAACGCGTCGATCTCGTTGAGAGTTTATGCAGAAGATGCATTCGCGGGAAGCCATTGATTCTCGCAATTGCATCATCTCCCCACTGCCACTTACAGAAGTTGCACTTGGGAGTCTCGATCGCCCAGCCTCCTAGTATGGGAAATGGCCTGTACGGTGGGAAGATCGGTGTGGCTAAGTTCAACAGAGGTGTAGTTTGCACCCTGATCGAACGACCGTGCGATCGAGCAACAAAGACAACGCTCGGGATCAGAGACAGACTGGCTCAGCACAACACTTGGCAGGCAAGGACGAGTGCGCCGACAATAGGCGTCTCGCACAACCGAAAACGGTTTCAGATGCACTGCGAGAACAGCTTCTGTTCCATCAGACGCAAACATGGTGTGTTCCAGGAAAAGTCGGAGTTGGCACTTGCTCTAGTTCAAACCAAGTGTTTGGTTTGGATTCGCCAATCCTAACTACACCCTACCACATTCAATTACGACGCGGAGTCTGGAAATGGAAGGCTAGCGTTGGTTTCGCCAGCAGACGCGGGGGCTTGCTTTCCCTGACGGCAAACGCGCGATTCTGTACTCGACAAGCATCCCCTTCGATGGTCCCGCGTGTACACAGTCCTCGGAACCGCTGCGTCCTCACAGCTAGACTACCACCGTGCTCGAAACCGCATGGAGCTAAGAGGCATGTTGTCCAAGGGTCACGTTTGTCAAGACCCGTTTGATGAGATCCAGCATGCATAAGGTGGGAAAACCACAACGATGTGACTCGCTGTTCAATGTGAGTGCTCCAACAACAAGGAAACCAGAGTGGAGAGAAGAGGTCCGAGGAGAGAGCCTAGGCTCATGCTTGGGGTAAGCAGAACCGCCGGTCGAGGCAACTAGCGTGGAAGCTAGCGGATGCCAAAAGCGGAAGCACGACTTTATGCGACCCGGACGTCGTTGTGGATGCTTCTCCGAGCTGAGTTTAACCGTCGCTTTCGCACGACAAGAAAGAATCTGGTGCGCATGTTCGATCGAGAGAAACATACAACAGAATCCGAAAATCTCATGCGATTAACCAGCGAGTGATTCCTCCACACTCACATACTCACACACACACACACAACCCTGAAAGCGAGGCGCTGCGTGGGCGGAAGTCGACACCCGCGCGGCGCTGCAGACCAACACCTTGGCCGTTTGATTCCATTTCAACCCCACCTTCCCTTTGTTCGCTGCCTATCAGTCTGGCATCTCTTCATCTACCCTCTTTGCAGCTTGTTCCACACCTCGCCCGTAGAACTCTTACGCACACCTTCCATTACGACCTTCTCCAGCTGCAGCACTCTCACCATCCAGCTCTGCCTGCCATCTCACAAGCCTGTGTCGATTGCTGTCCAGCGCCGCACAATATGGCCGAGTCGGGCAAAGATGCCAAGCTTTTCCAGCGTAGCAAGGCCGACGAGTTGCGTGCCGAGCTCAATGCCGACAAAAAGGACAAGGGCTGGGTGCGCAAAAAGACCGTCCTGAAGAAGATCATCGCCAATGCGACAATGGGCAATGACATGTCCGCACTCTTTCCAGACGTCGTACAGTGCATGAACATTCAGGTGCTCGAGATCAAGAAGATGGTCTATCTCTATCTCATCAACTATGCTCGTGCTAAACCAGACTTGGTGCCCAACGCCGTTCCTGGATTTCTGTCGGATTGTAACGATCGCAATCCGCTCATTCGCGCACTCGCCATCCGAACCATGTCGTATATCCACGTGCCAACCGTGCTCGCTGCACTCATCGATCCACTAAGGCACTCGCTCAAGGACGCCGATCCATATGTAAGAAAGACTGCTGCGATTTGCGTTGCAAAGCTGTATATGCACGACAAGCGGTTGATCGAGAAACACTCACTCATCGGCATGCTCAGGGACTTGCTCGCCGATGCGAATCCAACCGTGGTCGCCAATGCCGTGGCTGCTCTGGTGGAAATCTCGGAACGTTCGGACAACATTCAACTCAAACTCAACCTCACCATCGCCTCGAAACTCGTCTCTGCCCTGGCCGAATGCTCGGAATGGGGCCAAACGTACATTCTCGAAGCTCTCATGTTCTTTGTCCCATCAGACTTTGCCGATGCCGAGATTCTTGCCGAACGCATCGCTGTTCGTCTTCAGCATGCCAACTCTGCCGTCGTTCTGACAGCTACCAAAGTCATCCTGTATCTGATGAACTACATTGCCAGTGCAGAGTTCAAAGAGTCGCTCTGTCGAAAACTCTCTCCGCCTCTAGTGACGTTGCTATCCTCTGGTCCTGAGGTGCAGTACGTCGCGCTCCGCAACATTCTCCTCGTTATCCAGCGTCGACCGTTGGTCCTGCAAAACGAGGTCAAGGTTTTCTTCTGTAAATACAACGATCCTATCTACGTCAAGATGGCCAAGCTCGAAATCATCTATCGTCTCGCCAACGAACGCAACGTCGAGCAAGTGCTGGCGGAACTTCGCGAATACGCTTCCGAGGTCGACGTCGATTTTGCGCGCAAGGCAGTACGCAGCATTGGAAGGCTGGCGATCAAGATCGAGTCTTCGGCAGATCGATGCATCCAGGCGCTGCTCGCGCTGATTCAGACCAAAGTGAACTACGTCGTGCAGGAAGCGATTGTGGTGATCAAGGACATCTTCCGAAAGTATCCGAACAGGTACGAGAGCGTCATCGGGACGCTTTGCGAGAATCTGGACAGCTTGGATGAGAGCGAGGCGAAAGCGGCGATGATCTGGATCATTGGGCAGTATGCGGATCGGATCGAGAACAGCGATGAGTTGCTCGAGGACTTTTTGTACACGTTTTTGGAGGAGCCCGTCGAAGTGCAGCTTGCACTCCTCACGGCTACAGTTAAGCTCTTCCTGAAACGACCTACAGCAGGAGGTGAATTGGTTCCGAAAGTGCTCAAGTGGGCAACTGAAGAAGTGGAGAATCCAGACTTGCGGGATCGAGGTTTCATGTACTGGCGTTTGCTTTCTACCGATCCGGAAGCGGCGAGGGAGGTTGTGTTAGGCGGCAAACCAGCGATATCTACCGAGACGGATCGGATGGATCGTCAACTGCTTGATCAGCTTCTTTTGCACGGCGCAAGTTTGGCGAGCATTTTTCATCGTCAACCGCAGACGTTTATTCGAAACGCAAAAGCTCGCTACATTCCAGACTCGCCCGCACTGGATGAGTCCGCACGACGTTACGCTTCTGCTCATCTTTACAGCAAACCCGTCGTAAGAGGTCCAATTCTCAACGCTGCCAGCCTCAATCCAGGGGTTGGGAAGGCAGGGGGGGAGAAAGATATTCCAGCACCGGCGTGTGCAGACGAGAAGATCGGCCTTGTTCAGCAAAGTGGGACTAAACGCTTGGATGGGAAGTACGGCGTGGATGATGCGGATGAGGGGGGTGCAGGGCTTGACGTTTCAAACGGCGCCCGGGCGCAAGAAGCAGAGGCAGAAGCAGACCCATACGCTATGCTTGGTGACGACTTTGGCTCAGCTTCCAACTCAAACTACCAACCCGACAGACCCAGACCCACCCCTTCGTTCCTCGACTAGTTTGCTCCGTCACCTCGACGCCCAAAATCGCAATCTAATCCAATGCGCATTGATATTTCATCAAAGCAAATGTCCGCAAAAGTATGAGGTTCAAGAATATCATGTGTGTCTATTGTAATCATCATAAATGAAGCCAGGGGTCTTGTAGAGAGCTGGCATCTATCCTGTGCAGACAGCGAGACTCAAAGATCAAGCATGATTCGACGCAGAAGTTGGCAATATTGCGCCTGATGCTGAGTGGGAAGCGTTTTTCAGGTTGCTCCACATGCTCCATCTTCTCTTGCCACTGTGCTGTGCTGTACCTTCTTCCTCGTAATCGTCGTCCGCCTCGTCTGCATTGCCCCTCAGCAAAGAATATGCACCACCGGCGTGATTCGACCGTGCATATCCACCCCAGCCTCTTGCACTGCCGCCGGTTACCGTGTCGACGAGGAACGGCACAACGTCACAATGACCTGGACTGATCTCGGCGGGGAGATCGTAGAGTGTCGTGTAGTCGATGGCCAGATCCTGACCTTTGGACCAAAAGTCCTTGCAATTGGCGAGCAGGCCTTGGTCAAATGGATTGCCAGCGGCACTTGCACGTTTCAACCCTTCACCCGCTTTGCCGCGCGTGTACAGGTCAAGCCCCACAACGGAAAGCAACCAGTCGCCCGAAGAGGAGCATATGCGGCGCAGCATTTGTAGCTTGGAATGCGAATGCGAGTGGGGGTGCGAGTGTGCGTGTGTTTCGGTTGGCGAGGCTCCAGCAGCGTCTTCTTCCGCGCCGCCGATGTTGACATCGATCTGCCCATTGTCTCCAGCGTGCTGCTGCTTTTGTATGCCCTGCAGCCTGTCGGCTGCACCAGCACCACTTCCGGGCTGAGCACGGGCTTGGGCTGAATGCTGGGCGATGAAGTTGGTCTGACCCGCATAGCTCTGTCCGCCTTTTCCACCCATGAATCCAAATCGGCCGAGATTCGAAACCTCTAAGGTGGTCATCTGCCTCATGATCTGCCATCCTTGCGCCACCAACAAGATCACTGTCCAGCTCAGCTGCAAGGCGGCCCACAATGCCACGCCGAGCAGGAATGGATCGTAGGTGGTGGCGGTGCACAAGAATGCAAATGGCAGGTGGCAGGTCTCGTAGCTCGAGTCCGGCAAAGGATTGTACGGTGGAGCGTTTATGGAGTAGTAGACCACGGTGAGGTAGACGAACTGCAGAATGCCGATGACGAGTGCGCCAACGAAGAGAAGGAACTGACGGTGGTTCTCGATGCCAATGCAGTTTGCGACCCAGGGGCAATGGTGATCGTGTCGGGCGACACAGCGCTTGCAGAGCTTGCAGTGCTTGGAGCGCATCGGTTTGCGAGCCATGCATGCGACGCAGAAGGTTTGGCCGTTTAGCCGACCTTGCTGTGCCAGCTGGGTGACGACTTGGCGACGGTGGAGTGGTGAAGGGGCAAGAGGCGCGTAGCCAGGCGAGATGGAAGCGGCGCGGAAAAGGTTCCACGAGCAGACGATGAGGGCGAGTGCGAAAAAGAGGTTGTTGGAGGCGTAACCAGGAGTACCTGAAGCAAGCTTGTGGGCCCACTCCCAGCCGACCCATACGATGGAGCCGGAGACGATGGCGAGAAAGTAGTTGGAGCGCTGGAGGAAGTCGTGTTCCTGGGGATCGAGGATGACGCGCGTGACAATGTGGTGCATACCAAAGAACTCGGCTGCTGCAAACGGTGCTGCGGTGTACCAGGGGAGCGAGGCGAAGGTGGCAAAGATGAAACCAAGAGCTGCAAAGGGGGCAAACAGGACGGCGAGGCGAGCGGTACGTTCGGTGCTGGGACCAAACGTACGCTGCTTGCGCCGGCCATCTTCCTCGAGGCCGATATCGGCCAAGGCTTTGCGATAGGCGCCGATGGACTTGAGCTCTATTGCCATGTCTCTGGGGGTCTTTCCTGAATCCTCTTTAGCGAGGAGGTCGGCTTTTGCGTCTGCGAGAAGGCGGATGCAGAGTCGGTTTCCCTTGACAACGGCCCAGTGCATTGCTGTCAAACCAGCACCGTCGCGCTTGTGGACGTCGGAGCCGTGCTTGAGGAGGATGTCGAGCGAGATAGCATCACCCTGGTAGGCGGCCCACATGAGTGCGGTGTGGCCTTGGGAGTCTGTGGAATCGAGGCCTTCGGGAGAGCTGAGAGAGGGTTGCTGGAGCATGAGAACGAGCGGCATGACTGCGCTCGAGTGGACGGTGAGATGAAGGGCATTGAAGCCTTGGGAGTCGGTGATGGTCGGGTCGGCGCCGCGGGAGCACAGGAGGTCAAGAACATAAACATGGCCGTTACGAGCGGCCCATTGGAGCGGGCTGGCAACGAGGTCGCCTCCGAGTGCGTCGACCTGGGCACCATGGTCAAGAAGATAGCGACAGGTTGCGAGCTGAGCGTTGATGGCGGCCCAGTGCAAAGGTGTGATGTTGTCGTCGTCCCTATCGTGAACGGTAGCTCTGCCGGAATCGACGAGACGCATGATGGCGGGGAGATCGCCACGCTGTGCTGCTGTGTGAATGGTGAGTGGTATGTGGTCCGGACCAGGGGTGTAGGCGCGGCTGGGACCACGAGCCGCCGAGCCGTTGGTGGTGGTGGTGGTGGTGGTGGTGGGCGGGGCATCTAAAGAGCCATTGCCATCCTGGTTTGTGGGTGACGCCTTTGAGGAAAAGAGAGGATCGGATTGGCCTACGACATTGGAGACGGCCACGGCCTGCGTCGCCGACGAGCTGAGCCGCGTGCCTGGCGCAGCCATGATGGCGTGTGAGGTGCTGCGGAGCGAAAGCGATGGCTCTGGACAGTACCAACGATGGCGCTGAATCACACGAGCATGGTCCGCGAGCTGCAGTCGGCCTGTCCGGTAGTTCAAGAACTCAAGTGCCGATGCAAGTTGCGACGAGGTGGTTGCAGGATCGAACCAGCCAAAGATCGAGGTGCAAAGCTTGCTCGTTCCCTGCATCTCGAGACTCGGCTTTGCTCCACACACACATACACACACACACATACACACACACACGCAGAAGCGCGACGCCTCGGGTCGAGCTGTTTCTCACAGCACGCTGCAGCTGCATCACACGCTGTCGCACACAGCCACGCAGCCAGTCCGAGGTCATCCCGGACACGCGAATCGCCATCGGGCAGTGGGCGTCGATCGGGGATGAAACAAAAAGAAAAAAAGAAAGAAGAAAAAAAAAAAGAGGAACTTCTCTGGTCAACTCGTTCCGAGTCGGAAAGAGTCGTAAAACCTGAATGCCGGTCACACACAGCCTAGAGCGACTGGGTCGGATGTTGCGACTGTGTCGACGGCTATCTCGACGCATCTTCCCACGACCATCGCACTGCCGTCTCGCCCTCTGCCTTGCACATTTTGCCTACGCCTCGCAATGTTACGCTCAGCAACCACAGCTGTCAAGGCTGCGACTCAGCCTCGTCTGTCGACAGGCGTCCTCGCCGCATCCTCTCAAGCTCGGCTCATCGCTTCTTCCACCCTCCGATGCCGCAACGATGACTCTCCCGGTGGCTCCAAGAAGGCAAAGGCGTCGTCGTCGTTCAATTCGGTCGGCATAGACTCGGATCTCAACGCTTCCCTGCACCCATCTCCAAATGTAACAGCTCCTAGTCTGAGTCGCGCTGCCTCTTCGTCATCCGTGGCAGCGCCTTCGACGTCCAAGCCAGTCCAAATTTCCTACAATCCTCCCAACAAGGGCGCCACAGGCGGTGGCTCCATCACTCTCAACCTTCCTCCTCAAATCGTCCACGCCATGTCACGCAAGAAGAGTGTTGCCCCAACAAAGACCTCCTCAGCTCGCGCAAAGGCTCACGCATCAAAGGCGTTGAGGCAAACGCTTCCCGAACCCACCACGGGTCAAGTCTATGCCTGGGCAACAGCATACTCGTACTCTTTCTCTGAGCTCATTCGTTCCGGTCGACTGCCGCCCAACTACCAGATCTTTGAAGACAACGAGGTTATCCACATTCCTCAGTGGCCTATCCAATCCTCAACAACCGCTCCCGCTCCGGGCTCCCAGCCTTCTCACCCACCGTCCTCTTCGCTAGGCAGAGGCGAAGTGTTCATCTTCCGCTCCGGATCGTATGTAACTTGGGGCTTGGATGAGGAACAGAGTCGACGCTTCCTCAGAAACGTCATTCAAGGCAGGGACCTCAAGTTCCAGGTTGAGGTCGGTCCATATCCTCAAATCGGCGACGAAGCCATGGACTACCTCTATGCTTCGTCCCAACTCACCCGTGTGCAGGGCGACATCATCGTCGTTGGCCAACCACCCAAATCCTTCGATGCCGAAGCCGAGACCGCGTCCGACGGCACCGGTGCAAGCACCGTCCTCGCCGAGGATGCCGAGGCCTTTGAGGATGGTTCGAGCACCGTCGTAACTGAGCCACCTTCCGCATCGTCAACTGCGTCCACCAGCACCGTTTCGACCCCTTCTACGCCATATACATCTTTTGGCACAGAATGGACACCCACTCTTGCGCGTCTTGCCTTCTCCCAAGGCCTCGCCCGTTCCGCCCGTCTCTCGGTCCAGGAAAGCGCCCTCTCTCGCTTCCTCTCCACCATCTCTGCCATCCCTGCTCAGCTCGAGACTGCCGGCTCGGTTCCCCTCTCCCGCACCTCCACCATCAAACACACGGGCACATTGTTGCGCCTGCGTCAAACCGCAAACCTCGACAGAGACAACTTTTACGACGAGCCAGAAGTCTACTGGGAAAACTCCAAGATGGAAGACCACTACAGGAGCATCTGCCACAGCTTGGATATCGGTCAGAGATTCGAGACTCTCAACGAGAAGCTCGATCACTGCGAGAACTTGCTCGGAGTGGTGAGGGCGCTGCTCACGGAGAAGACCACACACAGGATGGAGCTCATCATCATTGGTTTGATCGCATTTGAAGCCGGACTCGCCCTCCTGGGACATGGTTGGGTGCCCACGCCCGAAAATGTGAAAGGCTGGTGGAATGACACGAAAGAGTACTTTTCGCCTACCATTGTCGATGCAGGCCGAGCAGATACCTCGTCCAGGACTGATCTCCCGATGGTGCCGTCTCCGACTCAACCTCATCTTGTCTGATTTAGCTCGGAGAACCATGCATCGTGGACCATACACACCTCTCTAATCATACACTACCACATCCACCGCTCTTTCAGATTTAGCCTTTCCGTTTGCGGCTGTGATTTTTGATTCGTGTGTGTGACGCGTCTAAAGCGAGGGCAGAACATTGACCGAATGGGGAACGGAAACGAAGGCCAGTCTGTCCTCCCCCACCTTCGCGATTCCACCACCAGCAACGGGTTCCTCAACCAGCACCAAGAATGCAAACCTGCCTGGACTGAGGAAAGTAACGACCCACTGAACCGTTAATTCTCCACCCCTGTCCAAAACAGTCTGTTTCTTGGTCGCGGTGAATGTGCCGTCTGAAACGATAACCGAGTCCAATAATGCAGGATCAGATGCGTGGGTGGGAGAGGCTGGAACTAGACGGATGAGTGGGTTGATCGGTCGGTAGAAACGATTCGTGAGGGTCATCGTGACGATGGTGAAACTCTCCGATTGAACCGGTTGACCATCGTTAAAGGTTAGACGGACTTTGACGGGGTCTGTTTCAATATGTTCGAGTGAACTATCGTCTAGAAGGAGACCCCCACCAGAAACGATGCCTCGAAGAGGCACTTGACCAGTCCGAACCACTTCGTCCAACTCTGCAAACGATTGAGAAAAGCCAAATGTGTGAGAAGGAGGAAGCACCCGCCATACACCGCTCAATCGGGAGAACAGCGCTTGCCGATACCAAAAGTTTTTCCTAACATGCTTCTCCTCCTCCTGTCCAAGCTGCACTTTTGACACGATAAACTGCCGCGAACTGCCTTCTTTCCATATACTTGGAATCGGAGGAAACGCCCCACTGTCTTCCACCTTTCCCTCCACCAATGACGATGTGGAAAAGCTGAAAGGTCTCCCCGTCCTCGGATCAAGTTCAATCCGCGGTTGCGGAAGCACGACTCTCGTCGTAACCCCAGCACGCAGAACGCGATAGAGATGAAGCGGAAGCACACCCCCCGTGTCCAGCGCGAATCGAACCAGAACATCCTCCCGATGCACATTCGCAACGTCAAGGCTGACAAGGCAATACTCCGAGTCGTCCTCTTCCGTCTCTGGTTGCGCCTCGATCAGAATCGCCTCCCCCGACCCCTTTTCCTCCCCGAAAGCGGCCGTTAGAGAATCTGCACCCGCATCCGCCTCGCCGACTGTAAAAGCCTTGAGCAAATCCGGGATTCCATCAGCCGAATTTAGACACTCCTTCGTCAACCGGGCCGCCTCAGTAGCTTTGAGCGGTGTGATCTTCAACTGCGTGCACACGACGACGGGATGGACTGTTATCCTAAACTCGACGTCAAGTCTCCGCACATACAGCCTCGCGTCGACCCCGCTCTGCATTTTCTCCCAATCAACGTGTGCGTATTCCACATTCACCGTCGCTCTCGTACACCCGACTTTTCCCCTCACCTTTATCGGGATCGTTCGGCTGGTACCCGGCTCAACCCGCACCGCAGTCATCGCAGCTTCGGGCTTGGACTGGGAGAGTACGGGTTGGTGGACAAGATCCCACTCAATCTCGTGCACGTCTTGCGGAAGCAGCTCGCCTTCGGAGAGTGCATGTTTTGCTGCTTCGCTCGCGTCGTCGCTGAACGATATTTGGACAAAGTTGATATCGAGAGAGGTGGACCGGTTGTGCAGCTCGAGGTAGATGGTTTCAATCTCGCCTTCAAATAGGTCTAATCCTCCCATGGATTCTAGCTCGGTGCAGTATGCTGCGAGAAGGGGCTGTGCGGCCACTACCGTCACTTCGAGCCATTTGCCTTGCATCGCCTTGCCTTGGTTCCCCGAAGCAGTCGCAGCAGACTTTTGCTTGACTACAGAGCTGCGAGCATCCAGACCGGACACTTTGAGGCGCGTTTTCCGGTCGTCATTCTCAGCAGCTTGCTTGCGGCGATACTTGGAGTTGTCGTCATCATAGATGGGCAGTACGAAAGTTTGCTCTTCCGTACAGCCACCGGCGAGCGTGAGGGCGACACCCTTGATCGTCACCCTGCCCGTCTCTTTAGCGATTCCAGAAAGGCGCACAATTTGAAAAGAGTACGGTGGTATTGATACTCTTTCCGCTTCTTCCGCCACGAACCCTGCACCTTCTCCAACGAGCTTGACCGTGTCGAAATGCAGGTCGACCGCGAATGGATTTTGGAGCGTCGCCATCACGTGCACTGCTTCGCCTTGAACTGCGACGGCTTTTGCTTTTCCTCCGGTGGAGCCAGAAGGGTTCCAGAAGAACGGATTGTTTAGGCCGGCAACACCTTGATCTGCACCAGCCCTGCTATTAGGATCGGCGATCAATTGCTTCGCATCCTTCTCATAAGGCAGTTTCTCCGGTGTCAAAGGGAGAAGCTCGAGACTGCAAAGCGGTTCGGGTGGGCCCCAGTACTTGATGGACAGATCTTGGGCCCCAGTCCATCGAGCTGCTTGGACAGCGCGCTGGATCCCCATCATCAAGTCTCGCTGCTCTTCTGCATCGAGAAGTGCGTGGAAATCCCGAAGCAAAATTGCGCCAAAGAAGGCCATACCCACGTAGTCCTCCAGGAGTTCGGTAATCGAGATGACCTCTTTCAGGAGGGCGATTTGCTGTTCTTTCCAGCCGAACGGTGCTTCGTGAGCTATCTCGAGCGGTGTCAGCAGCGCGACTTGGCCATTTGCGCTGGGAGCGGGCGTAGCACGGTCCGAAGGCCTCCATTCTTCAGACCCACCAAGCGCAGGAGAGACATACGTGCTACGCAGACCTTCGGCTGCCCTCGCCAGGATGTGGTAGTGGGGAATATTTAGCAAGGGATCCACTTCAACATGTATACCGTAGGTCTCGCAGATCTGCATCGCAAGCACCAGCACTGCCTCGGGCCCGCGTCCTAACGAATCGTACGTCGTCTGAGCCACGATGTTTCCCACAAGCTCCTCCGTGTCCGTCCCAAACTGTTGGTGTTGCAGGATCGGCAGTGACGCTGTGCTGGGCGGTCTTGAATTGAGCCGTTTGGCTTTGATCAGCAGCGAAACGATCGTTGATTGAAGCTGTCGCAGAAGATGCGCTTCTCTCCTTGGGAATCCAATACATCCAAAGATCGCAGTTAGCGTGCTGAGCAGAGTGATCTGATCCGTTGGTTTGAGGGCGATGATCGAATGGGAAAGAGCCGATGAAGCTGCAGCTGCAATGTCGTGCCTGGCGATACCGGAGATAGCGGTGAAGCCAAGATACATCGCGTTGGTCGGCTTCTGCTCCGCCAATGCTGGCGGGACTCCACCATACACAAGTTGGTCGAAACATTCACCGTTCCATCCGCCCGACGCCCAAACAGCTAGCAAGAACCGCGCGTACTGGGTGCACGCGCTGGCGTGAATCAACGGATGCGTGTAGTCCCTCGGCGAGTCGGGCGTGACACTCTTTACCGGCTCGAGCAGCACACTCGGTGGAGCGAGGCATTTGGAGTAAATGACAAGCGCGATGGTGTAGGCTTCTGCGATCTCGCCCCAGCTCTGTTTTGCATAGGGCCGCGGGATTCCGTCCTTGTCCTTTTCCTTATCCTTATCCTTCGTGGTGGATGTGGACCAGGGGAGGTCGAAACAGGGTGCTTTTTCGAGTACAATGCCACCCATACGAGACACTAGCACACGCGCGACGGAAAAGCCTTCGAGTGCGCTAGCGAACCACACCGCATCCTGGCCGCCGGCTAGCGCACGTTCCTTTCCCAAGGCTGTCAGTGCAGTGGAATACCCTTCGAGTGCATCCCAAAGATTTCCGGAGAGAAGGTGGAGATCAGCTTTGACTTTAGCATAGCGGCCTGTACCTGCGGGCCCAGCGCCGGCAGCACTGGTGACGCGTTTGGTATTCTTTTTGTTCGCATTCGCTGCGAGGATTTTACTTCTTGTTGTGTTCTCTGACGTTGGCGACGAGGTGGTTGAAGTTGGAGAGCTGAGATCAAAGGGATGGGATCCGCCGCCAACTGCACTAGAAGGTCTAGAGGACGTTTGGGTAGACGTACCAGTCCCCGCACCACCACCAGAGCTAGTGCTGAATGCGGTAAACAGACTCGACGCTCGGCTCGCTGCGGCACCCAGTCCCGCGGCAGTACTCGTCTTGCTGAGCCACGAGCCTGTAGAGGCCGACGAAGCAGTTGAGGCGGAAGAGTTTCGCATCGGCGTGATGCCGTCAAGCGTGTCTCTAGGCGTCTCTAGCGGTGATCCTTCCAGCCCCGCCACGATACTATCCAGTCCGTCAAGAATGTTTGCGACGAGTTCAGCCAGGAGTGTCTTGAGGTAGAAGCGTACATCTTTCCCGTCCTTTCGAACTGTGGGAAAGATGATGAGTCCTCCACCCCTTTGTGCTGAGAACCCTGCTGGATCCGGTGATGCTGGCGTATTTGTCGAGGTCGATGCCGGACCACTGACTGCGTCGTTTGCAGCAGTTTTCTCCTCGGACGCTGTGAAGGACACCGTAGCCAAGGATGAAGGTGATCGGTGGGCAGCATTGATCTTTGCTGTAACCACGTCTTTGATCGAGCTAAGGTCTACGGTCTCGGACCGTTTTGCACCTGTGTCGAATCCGAAAACCTTGTGCACCAGCGCACCCGGGTGCAGCTCCTTTAATGCTGATGGGCTTGATTCGAGCTTTTGCTTGTTGAGTGCGTTATTGGAGTACGCCGCAAGACCAAGCACACCAAGCACTTGCCTGTGCATGTTGAACGGCGCAAGGAAAGAGTGATCTGGATCATAGCTGGTTACGAACGAGAGGTGGACCTCACCACTTTGCAAGATGGCTGATGAGACTGAGCCAGAAGCAGTGTTCCCACCTGCGGTACTTGCAGTGCGGGTGGCTCTGCGTCTAGCTGAGCAGCTAGAAGGTAAGTCAGCGAGCCGAATGGTCTCAAAGGACCTCACGTGGTCGGACCATTTGGCGAAGTCGACCTCTGAGATGCCGCCAACAGGGGCAAGCAGAATACGAAGCTTTGCGTGGTCGATGAAGCTACGTCCGCCTATGGGGGAAGGCGTGGGTGCCGGTATCGCCTGGTAGCCGCCGTGCTGATGGGGATGGTGTGCCGCCATGACGGGAAGGCACCCCTGCTCAGGCGGTCAGCTGGATCTTTCAGACCACGTTGGGCGCTCTCCACACCGTCTTGACCAGACCAAGGGCGGAAGGAATATAAAGTGAGAGCGATCAAGCAAGCCGGATCGATAGAGAAGAAGTGTGAAGGTGGGGTTGCTGTCTGAGTGTGACACAGACATAGGAGTTGTGGAGTCCAGCATGCTTCCGACTTCCATGCTTTCAATCATGAATTGAACCGTGCGGCGAATTTCCAGCTCTGTCGAACCGCCAGTTTGCACATCAGTCGGGCGCCTGCGTGCTGCCAAATTCGACGACTGTAATCCAAGAATGACGAATCACGAATCGTGCACTGTATCAACACTAACCGAGCGATACCAAAAGCCTGGATTCTACGCAGCCGACTCACTGGCGAAAGCTAGGTAGCGTATGGGTTGATTCACAAAAGCCCTGCGCGCCTCTCAATGACGCAAGATAGATTCGTAGCTTTGATATGATAACATCTTTGAACCATTGCATTTGACGTTCACAAAATAACTGTAACTCGCTTTGACCACGCAAAGCTGATGGGCCGAGTATCTACTTTCTCTGCCGCTTCATTTCGACCTTAGTGGACGAGAGGCCGGTACTCCCAGGCGACGATACGGGCGGGGTTGGCGCTGGGGCGATGGGTACGTTGCCAGTTCGGATACCAGCAACAGAGCCGTTGGTATTGCTTCTGCTTCGCGCAGCTTGACCACCAGCAGGGCCAGAGGAAGCTCCTCCGCCGGCACCGTTCTTCGAGCCTACTGCTACACCAGCACCACCAGCCGGAGCGATGTTAGCATTGCCGCCACCACTGCTGCCCAGCGAGGCACGACCTCGGGCGTCATTGCGTTGTGCACCGCTCGCACGGTTGCGCTTCTTGATCACGTCCGTTTTGAGCGAGAGTGGGCGCACAACACCATGCAGCTTGAGGAATAGACCACACGCGTTACACAGAGGTTGACCCTCAGGATCCCGTCGCCAGAGCGGCGTCTTGGTGGTGTGGCAGTTAGAGCACACAGTGGGCGGGTCGGCTGTTGCCATCGAGCTTGCTGATGGGAAGTCCTTGAGGTTGACACCAGCGTTCGATGAGGGCCCTGCACCTGGTCCAGAGTTGGATCGTGCAGGAACAACATTGGATCCGCTGGGCATAGATCCGACTTTCTTCGACCTCGATGCCTCGCTGAGGGCCGCAGCCTTTTGAATAGCCTGCATACTGGGTGAGACGTTCGATCGTGACGATGCAGATCCATTGGTGTCAGGGGCGATGGGAGGCTCGCGCCGGAAGCTAGCAGCCAGAGGCGAAGGCTGATACTGCACTTGTTGCAATCCGGGTGGCGTTGGTGCATTCGATTGCGTACTGCTGGTTGGGCTGTACGTCCAGGTGGAGGACGCCTCGTCGCCAGATCCTGTCAAATTGCTCATCGAGCCGGTCATGGCGTCCATCGCTCCTCCACCAAACACTTGGTTGGGGTTGATGTGCGTGAATGATGGCTGTTGTCCAACAAGGCCAGCGTCCGAGTTATAGAACATGTTCATGATCGCCTCCAAGTCCCCTGAATTCTGTCCGCCAACCTGCAAGTTGTGGGCGGCCGGGTTGCTTGCTCCGCCTCCATGGGTGATGGGCGAGGCACCGGAGCCGCTGCCTAACGCTGTCTGTGGGGAAGCACTAGCACCCGCCACCAAGTTAGTTGCGGGACTCGCAAGGGGCGTTCCAGCCTGTGATGCGAGTGTCTCGAGCAAGCTGTCAAAATCGGTTGCCACCTCATTGCTGCGAGCAGTTGAGCCCATGCACATCTGCTGGTGGTTGAGTCCAGCGGGTTGAGGCACCGAAAAGTCGAAGGAGGTGGTGGGCAAGCTCGAGAGCATCGTAGGTGCTGCGCCGCGCAAACCTAGCGAGGCAATGTTGCGTGACAGGCCGGCGGCGATTCGCTGGTCCATGGTAATCGGCATCTGTATGGCCGGTCTGGCTGGTGAAAGATCGTCTCGGAAAGGACGCTTGCGGTTGTTCATCGCTTCAGCGGCTAATTGATCTCGACGAGGTCCCCGTGACATGCTCCTTTCCCTCACTTTGTGGTCAAAGCTCGTCTTGCGCACAAGTCGTGGAAGAAACCCGTATTCAGGATGCTGGTTAGCAGCGATACCAACAAAGTCGCCGATTCCCGGAATACTGTCCAGTGTGGAGAATGGTGCGCCGAAGCTGTTTGCTGCTCCAATGGAAGCCATATCGAGACTCGATTTCTTGGTTTCAGCTGCTTTGGTGGAGGCCTCAGCAGCTGCATACCATGCATCAAGGTCGGCACCGAACAAGTCCGAGTGCGCTGCTTTGCGGAAAGCGGTTTGGATGTGAGCTTTGCGTACTGCACTTGATGTCCGTCGCGAGTTACCAGGTGCTGCTGGGCCTACATCGAAGTTGCCAGTGGCTCCAGGTCCCATCGTGCCTGCTGCCTCGAGACCGTCCACCATTTGGCCGTTCGATCTGAGTAGGTCGGCAAAATCATCGGTGTCGAGAGCACTGTCAAAGGCGCCGAAGCCTTCACTATCATCGAACGCGGCGAGGTCGGCAAAGTTGAACGCAGCTCCAGCGTTAGCATTAGGTGCGGATCGGCTGAACAAGTTGGATCCGTCCATGAGCCCTTCATCGTCGATGGTGTCCAAACGCATTGGCGCACGAGATCGCGATCGGCTTGCTCCACGCCAGTCGACGTCCATAGCGCTCACGGAACGTGAACGGGAGCGACTCTTGCTCTTCATTCTCCAGTCTGAGATGTCAACAGCACCAGCAGGCGTTGCTGCACTTTCTGGTGTCCTTGGGCTGCGTCCTCGACGTCCGCGTTCCTCCTCTTCTTGCTGAATCACTTCAGCAAAACGCGTCTTGCCCTTGACAATGTTGCCTCCAGCGCGAGGGTGTGCGTCAGCGGCGTTGGCAACCTCTGGTTGGATTGCCGTGAAGCCACCTGCGAAAGCGCCCATATCGCCTGGCAACGAGCCACTACTTCTTCGAGATCCAGCGGCCGACCTCGAAGAAAGCGTTGGGGACTGTCGTGCGCTGGATGCGTGGCTTCTGGTTGCATTGGATTGCACCTCCTGCGCCAGCTTGGCTTCGGCGGCCTCCTGCTCCTTCTTCTTGCGGAGGGTCATGGCCATCATCCTCCATGTGAGATTTTCCATACGAGCACCATTGGGTAGCTGAGATCTTTGCTTAGCATACATCTTCCATACCTGCTTGGCGAGCGGGTCTTTCTTGGACATTTCTTCAGGGTCCAAGTCTTGAACCTCAGCGTCATCTTCGGCACCTGCTGAGCCTCGACGGCTCATGTTGAGCTTGCCAGGCATCGCCACTAAACTGAGTTCGTCCGTCAAGCCGGTACTCTGGCGGGATCGAACTTCCGTCGTTGATCGGTGGCTAAGGTTGCCGCTCTGCTGTCCACCTGCACCCACGCCATAGGTGCCTGGACCTGTCGCTGCGGCAGCTGTTGCTGGGGCTGCAAAGAAGCCAGTGAAATCCGATGACGCTGCTTCAGGAGATAACAGCGAATCTGGTGCACCACGATAGCTGCGGTACTGCGGAGACTGTTGTGAAAGCTGCAACAGTTGCTGCTGCTGCTGCAGTTGCTGCTGTTGTTGCTGTTGTTGTTGTTGTTCTTGCTGCTGTTGGTGTTGCGCTTGGTGATGGGAAGATGGCGGGAAGCCAGCGGGTGGCATCATCGGATTTTGGTGCGGTGCATGCTGTGTTGGCGTGTAAGCGAGTGCTGGTTGGTTGGCCCACGAGCCCGGAGTGGCTGCAGCGCTGGCGTTGGCGCTGTCATAAGATGGTGGAACGAGTCCGTTCTGTGCCCTGTAGCTTCCATACGTGGAGCCATAGTCTGCGCCCATCGGGCCTGCGTCGGAATGCTGACTTGGAACGAGACCGTGAGTGTGATGAGACAGACCAATGGGGTGGGACGAATGCCCAGCTCGAGAGGGCGAGGAAGAGCGCGAGGGGCCAGCACTGGGAGCAGCGGAATGCGGATTGGTTGCGTATCCGCTGGTTCTGCGGCTATGACCCCGACTCACGTAAGACCCAAAGGGTTGCATCTGAGCGGCTGCGGCCCCAAAGCTGCCTTGGTGAGGAAACGGGGGGCGCATAGCAGAATCAGATCCAGGTGCACCGGAAAAGGTGAATGGAGAGCCGGGCCCAGTAAAGGCTGGCGAGGGCAGTGCCGATCCGCTTGGTGTATGTGCTGCGCTGTTGACCGACTGCTGATCGTTGCTCGACATGCCTTCCATCTGCTGGCGTGCAAGATGTTGCTGCATTGCCTGTGAGAGCAGCGACATCTGCGGCGCTGACGGACCTTGCGACATTTTTGTAGTGCAAGCTACGCGGCTATGACCGGAGCCGATACCGGAGAACGTTTGTTGGCCTTCAGCCCAAGGGGGTGAGGGAGGTTTGCTCTCGCCTGGATCGTAGTAAGACAAGGGCCGAATGCTTGGAACGTTCGCCAAAGTCTTTAGCTGCGATACTGAATCTGGGTGGGTGGCGACAGCCCCTACTTTCTCGAGTTTGGGAAGCGGTGCGGCAGCGTTGTCGCTGAAAGCGTGCCTCGAAAGGAACGCGTCTTCTAAGAGCGGCGTCGTAGCCCCGGATTGAGGCGGAGTGCCAGGTAAGGTGAGCGGGAATCGTATCATTGAGGTTGAGAATCGATGATCGTCGAAGTCCATCAGACACGGGACAGGAGCAGATGGACAATAAATCGGACGAGTGGCAGAAATTCGCCAGAATACGAAAGCGGTTGGATGCAGGGACGAATGAGCGATGCAAAAGGGACGGAGACAGGTATATCAGTATGGATGGCCACGAATAAGAAAGGTGTGAGGCTGAAGATGAGAGTGATGGAAGGGTGAAGTAGATGGAGGTGTATGATCTGATATCGTCGATGTTTGCGCCAGATGATATTGCGAGGGCCGATGCGACCTCTCGAAGCTCGACGAACGGAAAGCCAGGAGGACGAATGTGACGTAGCTGCCTACGATCTGGATCTGGATTGGTATTCTCGCTGTGGTTCGAAGCCGCTGACGAGATAGAGACACTTGGCGAGCGTGGTAGGTGCCCGGCCTGGAAAGTGGATGACGATGCCAGCAGAAATGGCAGCGTGGACACTATGTGAGAACAGAGCAGGACTGGTCCAACGAGGGGGGAGAGGTAGACGGTTGGGATCGATCGCGAGTCGATGAGGCTTTGGTAGAGGAGCCGAGGGTCGGGAGGTGCGAGCGGATGATGGTTGGTGAAGCTGGAGGTGGGATGGATGAGGGAGGGACAGTGAGAGACTATGCTTGCTTACCTTTGGGAAGGAGTGGGTATGAGGGAAAAACGCGTGTGTGTGGTGGTGTGCTGCGGGCGGCGGAAGTCGGCGGTGTTGATGGTGATGATGGCTGTGTGGCCCAATACGGTTGGAGGAGGTCGAGGTATAGCGGCGCCGAAAGAGCAGTCGAGTCAGCGTGGAAAGGGGGGGATGGGGACGACAACCGAATGGCAGACACAGGCTCTTTCCGGTAGATTTGCCGAGACGAGGCGCAGGATAGGAAGAGTTGACGGGACAAGCTCGGAAGCGAATACCATGCGTCGAGGGGAGATGTCGAGGAAACCAAGGTGTCGAGAGGGCACAGTAGACGCTGGATGAAGGAGGGAATGAGGAACCGCCACAGAGATGAGTGCCTGGTCGAGTGTGGGCAGCGGCGGCAGAAGCAGCAGCATAAGCAGCAGAAGCACTAAACGCACGGAGAGCCAAAGACGTGAAATGTGGGCCAAAGGCGAGAGGTTGGCTGAATTGGAGCGAAATGAGCAGCCTCACAGAGCCGTTCGTGGTGGCCGAAATGCACACAACCTGATCCGATTTGCCACTCTTGGGTGCAGTTGCAGAGTCCGTCTTGTTTCCCAATCACAGAGCGTGCTGTACTGCGCTCGGCAACTTCAAGCACGCGCCACGAGCTGCAACCACATTTTTTGGCACTCGAAATCCAACCGACCACCACGCTGCTACCGCGCTTCATGCTTGCCCAACAGATGCACAGGTGCTCGAGCCGCCTCGACGTCAATCGGGCCACCAAGTCGCCACAGACGCTGTGCCACAAACGCTGAGCGGATGCGGCTTGAGCACTGATCATACATCTGACAGCGCAGTCGCCGTTGGGAACTAAGTCAGTCTACTGCCATTCTACGTTCAACGTCACCCTACGGCAGGATACGGAACAGAAGGCAACGATGGCGGAGAGAGCAGGCTCACAGCGGTCCAACTCTTGACAACAGCGGAAGAGTGTGCCAAGCAACTTTAGACGGAGTCACAAGCCATGCATTCGCTCTCGTCGTGCAGCGGTGCGGCCTTGGTGAAGAAACAACCATGTTTGGTGCTCTGACTTTGAAATTGAGGTCTCAAGAAATGTGCCACAACGCGAAGGATTCATTAGCCTCGAAACCGATCGAAATCGATTGCGGGTGCAAGGCGGCACAAGCGTAGAAAGCAACATCGAAGCGGATCCATCGCCTGTGCGAGCGACAGGCCTCAGCGCTGGGTCCCTTGGACGTGCGCTGTGCGGGGCAGTTGTTAGACACACCCGAAGAAGGGTGCTTGAATTGCGCCAGAGTGTCCTGATTGGTGCAAGTCAAGAAGGACACGCCTGGAGCTCGCTCTCAGGCAGGGTGCAAACCCGAATGCTGACAGCCACTCTCGTAGGTCAGCACAAACAAGACGGGTGAAGAGGAGCAGAGAGGAGCAGAAAACGCCACTGTGCAGCGCGTAGGCATGGCCAAGCCGGAAATGGGAGGGAGAGACGAAATGGAGCTCAGCCGCGACGGAGTTGACAGTCTTTGTGCGGCGGCGAAGCCAAACTGATTCACGAGTTCAAGCTCCTTGCTACTGTACATGCTGTGCAGTACAGTACAGTACATATCGTACAGTGAGTGTTACCGGAGCATGGTGAGGCTGCCAGGCAGGGAAAGGCACCCAACCACTCTTCTGAAAATCGCCAGAAATTACCGAGAAATTGATGATATTTTGGACTTGTTCCGCGAGCTGATGCCGCGCTGTCAACAGGCTCATCACCAGCTTCGGTACCAGCGCTTCGTTTAGAAGCACAGACTTGCATGTGCACAAAGGAAACAGCTGCACTTGCATGTTGCCTGAGCTGAGCTGAGCTGAGCTGAGCTGAACTGAGCTGAGCTGAACTGAGCTGCAACGCGATTGTTCTGGCTTCGACTCGAGTTTGCTCCGATGATCCGGCGAGCCAAGCCGAGGAACCCCCGGGGCGACTGGCATGAAAGCAAATCACAACACAAGGAATCATCACATTGCTTCTGCTTTCTTCACTCATGCTCAGGTGGATCACGCTTCGATCCGCATATGATTGCGAACATCCTGCGTCGAGTTGCTAGATCGACGCGACAAGATCGCTGTTCTGGACACCGCTTCTGCCGCGATTCGCTCGTTCGCCGCACCTACTTTGGTCACTTTGTTGGTTTTGTTCTTGTTTACATAGCCGTGTCTGTCGGCAGAGCCCACTCTGCCACGTCGTAGCTACAGCGTCACACTGCACTCTTCCGGCACCCATCTCAGTAGTGTCCATGCAGCCAAAAGAGGCGGAAGATGCCAACTGTCACCTCGACCTACGGCGTGCTGCAAGCGAAATTCAAGCGAGCCGCTGCAGGCACAAATGCCACAGGGACACCCGTTGTGGACCGGCGTGCTGCTTCAATGCTTGTCTCCAAACGTCGGCAACACCAGGTCTGGTCAGAAGCCTGCTTGCAGACACCGGGCTCGGTGTGGTCGAACTACGTGTTCTCTGATGGCTCGTTTCTGGTGCAGCTGTACCTCGACCCGTTTGCCTAGGGCAAACACTTTTGATTCATGCTGATAACCTTGATCACAGCTTCGGCGCAGGCGCCGCCCGTGCACATACTCATCCACACACCATGCACGATCAGAGACCGACTTCAACACAATCGCTGTGCATAAGCTGTTGCAAACAACAGCTTGGTCTTGGCGTACTGGCCTACGCTCTCTGAACACCACATCGGGCGAGTTGGTCATGGGCAAGCTAACCGAGCCCAAACACCGGTCGAGGCCGTCCCCGTGGCGAGCCACCCGGTCTTGGCCGAGCGCATCAGTCACCTGAAAGGCCAAGACGGTAGAGGACCGCCAGCCTCAACTCCGTATGGACCGCCATATCCGTCCTTCTGCAGACAGCTTCTCCAATCTGGGTGTTTCAGTTTACCCGCTTCCAGATGTCCCTTCGGCCTACGCACTGCATCATCGAACCTCTCCTTTCGACGGAAGAATACTCGCCCCCACGCCCACACGACCCGATTAAGTGTATCTCGTCTGTCCGCTCTAAATGAATTTACGAAGCACCAGCTTCTGTCGCGTGCAAACATGTCCAAACCGCGAATCGCCTTTGAATTAAACTTCGTGGTTTCTGATTGGCTGGATAACGGCGCTCTCTGGCAAAAGATAAGAAATACAACACACATATACCTGTGCTGTACTGTACACCTCTGTACACCCCGCTCACACGAACACGCGGGTGCAAGCGCCACAATTCGGCGAATTATCCTGTTTATCCTGTATCCTCATTCTTCCTCCCCCACCCCAACCCTAGTTTCGACATCATTCCGCATTGCACGCCCGCTTTTCAACCCACCCGAGTCAACCCAACCCGAGGCTGGCAAGTGTCGGCCAACATGCTGTGTTCTTCAAACTTGACATTACCGGTCTGATCGCCGCAGGTGGTGCACAAAGCGATGCTGGACAGCTCCGAAGCTATACAGTCAATTTGGCAGTATTCTGATCTATGTTTCTACCCGATCTATGTGCATATGAAAGTAATGAATGCGAAAGTATCTACTCGTCGTCCGTGTCGGGTTCACGCTCGCCACCGTACGTGAGCCACCGGCTAAGACGCAGACGACGACGCTCCTCCTGTGCCTTCTTCTCGTTACGAGTGAGCTTCTTCTTGCCCTTTTTGGCCTTGAACTTGGACATGTCCTGATCGCCCTCATCGCCCGAGCCTGCCGGCGTTGGGGCTGCTGAAGACACAGGTGTGCCGGCCTTGGATGCAAGACGCGAAGCGGCAGTGCTGCCAGGCATGGGTGTGCCGGGAACAGAGGCTCCAGGTGTAGACGCGTTCTCCATCTCGTCCAAGAACGCGCCTTCCGCAAGCGAGCCCTTGTTCCTCGATGTGATGCGGCCATGGTCGACGTTCCAGATCTCGGGGCAGAGCGCACCAACAAACTCCATGTTGTGCGAGATAATGACAACCGCACCCGCCCAGTCACGGATAGCCGTGGCGAGACCACCAAGTGCATCTCGGTCCAAGTAGTTGGTGGGCTCATCCAGAACGAGAACCTGAGGGTTGTTCCACATGGCAGCGGCAAGAACAACCTTGACCTTCTGACCACCCGAGTATCCACCGACAGCGTGGTGCTGAGCAATCTCGCCCTGCAGACCGACGGCCTCCAGATGCTGTCGGATGAGCTTGACGCTGATCTCTCGCGAACCGGCACCCTCTCGGGACGCCTCGAAATCGTCAAACTGCTGCACAAGCTTGCTGAATCCGAGCTCGAGCAGTCGCTCACGCGGGATCCACGAGTTGTTCCTGTGCTCGTATCCAACCCACTTGATCTCGTACTGGTACGACTTCTTGAGCTTCTGTCGTCCGACAATGTATTCCACCTTGCGCGACTCGCCAGTGGTCGACTTGATGGGCGTCTCCATCTGCAGCTTCTCCTCGTCCGTCATCTTTCGCGATGCCTTTTCGGTCATCTCTCGGTCGTGTCCGTCCTGGTATCGCCAGGCAATGTACTCGACGGCGCTCTTCTCGAGATGCTGCTCCAAGTGGTGGAAAGCGTGTTGAGCCATCATCGCGATACGCAAGTTCGGATGCTTCTCCACCTTACCCTGCTGAGGCACAACCTCACCCGTCAGCACCTTGATCAGCGTACTCTTACCAGCACCGTTGGGTCCAAGCACACCGACTCGGCTCGAAAGACTGATGGCACACGAGGTGTCGTTGAGCGAGGGATTGGTCATGCCAGGGTACGTGAAGGTACAGTTGGACATCTTGAGGATGGTACGCGTGTTAGAGCGAACACCCATGAGCGAACCAGGAGGAGGGAACGAGAACTTGACAGTGGTGGCAGCAAGCGAGTAGTATGCCTTGGCCTCGGGCTTGGTCTTGACAAAGTCGGAGAGGTTGCCCTTGTAGTATCGCAGCTTCTTCTTCTCGTAGTGGATGATGTCGGTGCAGACGTTGTCGAGGAAACCCGAGTCGTGCGACACGGTGACAACAGTGATCTGGTTGTTGGTGACAAGGAAGTTCTCGAGCCAAGCAATCGAGGCAACGTCGAGGTGGTTGGTGGGCTCGTCGAGCAGATAGACCACGGCATCGGAGAGCATGGCACGGGCAAGCTCGAGCTTCATCTTCCAACCACCCGAGAGCGAGGCGACAGGGTTCTTCTGCTTCTCATCATCGAAGCCGACCTCACGCAGCTTCTCGGCAACCTCCTCGCGCGACTTGCCAACAAGCTTCTTGTCATTGGCAATAAAGTCGATGATGGGAGTGGATCCGTCTTCTCCCTGCAGACTGTGCTCAACCATGAGAGTACGCACTTCGTCTTGCGAAGGGTAGCCTTCAACCTTGCCGTCGCGCATGGCCTTCAGAAGAGTGGATTTACCACTACCGTTGGCAGCGACAATGCCGTATCGGTGACCACGGTACAGCTTGAGCGTAGTGTGGTTAAGCAGAAGAAGACCACCGTAAGCGAGCGAGAATTCGGTGCGGCAAAGGCACTCGCCAGCCTCGTCGTCATCCTCCTCTTCAGAGTTACCGAAACGGGCCTTGTCGAGCTCGATGTAGGTCTTGCGGAGTTCGGCAGTGGCCGCCTGGGCAGCATCAGCATTCTTGCAGATCCTACGGAGGTAAGGCTGGACATAGACATCGTCCCATGCACTGGCATGGAGGATACGCTTGTTAGCAAGACGGACGATGGACTTAGCAAGGTATTCGAGGCCAATGAGAGCGAAAGCATCGCTCTTCACGTTGGCATGCTCCTCAGGCACACGAGACTGCACAGAAGCGATGATAGCGTCCAGGGCGGCGGCGCGGTGTTGATCGAAAACCTTCTTGGGGTCCTCAGTGGCGGCACTGGCACCTACAGCAGCAGTAGCGGCAGTGAGGGTGTCGAGAGCGCTCTTTGCGTGCTCACGAACCTCGGGGAAACTGGCACCTTTCTCGATACGCTCGACACCGGGAGTGAGCTCAGGCAAGAACTTGGCGGCCTCGTGAGGGTCTCGGACGAGCTTGCAGAGGTTGTCGACGACAACGACAGCCTGTCGCTGGACGTTCTGGCTACGCTCGTTGAGCGCACGGGCAAGCAGGGGAACCATGACAGCGAGCGCAGGACCGGTGACCTCAGCGACAAACGTGGTGCCAGAGAGCTTCTTGATGCATTCGGGCACAGCGTCAGGCTGGGCCATGCAGCCGACGAGGTCGGGAATGAAAGGACGGATGTCCTTGTTGTCGAGGCAAGACTCGCAGACCTTGATAGCGGTCTTTCTGGCCTGCTTAGAGATTTCTGCCTTGGTCTCGTGCATGGCCTTGGTGAGGTAAGGGATGAGTTCGACGAGTTCGTCGCCGATCTGTTCGCTTGCGGATCCGCCGAGACGGCCGAGGAGCTTGAGGGCGCCCACCTTGGCCTGCCACTTTGCGCTACCGGAACCAAGAACCTCGTAAAGAGCGGCAAGGAATTCAGGAGCGGCCTCAGGAGGGACGAGAGAAAGGAGCGAGCCAGCAGCAGTCTCGGCAGCCTGGCGGACTACATCACCCTTGTCTGCGTAAAGCTCGAGGATAGCGGGCAGAGTGGAAAGGAGCCATGGTTCAGCACCAAGAGGGCTAGGTGCATTCTTGCCGCCAGCCTTGACAAAGATGGCATCGAGACCAATAGCAGCGGCCTCGCGTTCGTAACCGCTCTTCTTGTTCTTGCAAGCCTTGACAAGACTGTCGAGGATGCCCTCGGACTGGAGGACGCGAAGGCCGTTCTCGTTGACATACTCGGCGAGCTGCTCTGCCGCGACGTAGCACTCCTCAGCAGAAGGTGCCTTGTAGAGGGCTTCGAGTGCCTGTGGTGCGCTGGACATAATGGTGTCTTCTGGCACTTTTGAGGAGGAAATCAAACGACGTATCGAGAAGAAAGCGAAACGA
Source organism: Ustilago esculenta (assembly GCA_020827535.1). Lineage (NCBI taxonomy): Eukaryota > Fungi > Basidiomycota > Ustilaginomycetes > Ustilaginales > Ustilaginaceae > Ustilago > Ustilago esculenta. The sequence goes on along the minus strand of JAAKGJ010000015.1, from coordinate 164,926 downwards.
TGTCGACGAGTGTACTTGTGCAGTGATCCCGTGGCTGTTCTAGAATGATCCTTTCTCCTTCGAAGGGGGTATCGAGGGAATATTGAAGGCGCCCGGTTGGAGTTGGTAGGAGCGAGATCCCTTAGGAAGAGGGAGGGTGTACGCGGTATCAATGCTCAGCTCGAAGCAAGCTGAACGTGAGGAAGAGCCGAAACCAAAGAGTGGTGGTAGATAGGTATAAGCGGACAAGACAGATGTCGTCGTCAAGGTAAGATGAAGACGAAGCTATTGACTGTCCGGACTGTCGATTGACACAGATGGAGGTAGGAGCGGAAAGATTGCAAGCGGCGGCCAAAGTCACCAGGGCGGGAGGGTTGCACCTGCTAGACAGTGAGCTGTACACTGAGCATTTGCGTGTTAGCCTCGCTGCAAGAAATTTTTGTAACGCCAGGAAATTTTGCGGTGCTGGTGTGGAACTTCTTCCAAAGTGGGTTGGACGGCCAAGCGTGCACCGCACGTTCGCTGCTGCCGTGTCGGAATTTGTGGGTTTCAAATCGGATATCAGCACAAGGGCAAAAAAACCAAAATCAGAAAATGGGCCTAGCGACTGGGATTTCAAAAGTAATTTTCGGAGTTTCAAGCGAGCGATGCGCCCTCCAGGGTCCAGCTTGACAGCGTGGCGGCAGCGTGCGAATCGGAGGTCGAATCGGGGCCAGATGAGGCACAGATCGGCACGCGACGCGACTTTGCAGTGTTCTCCGCAGGAGAGCGCGCTGCTGCCGCGTTGCTCAAAACGAGTCCCGAAAAAGTGTTGGTCTTGTCTGGTTCTTGTCTGGTTCTTGCCTGGTGGAGCCTTCAGACCCTGAATTCCGACTCGACTAAATGCACCCGACGCTGGACGGCAACGTTTAGCTTGCGTTGCCACCTTGACCCTCCTCGCCTGCTGTCTGCCTTGCACGCTTGCCTTCTGGCTTCCGATCTCGATCCTGGCAACCGATCTTTCCCACGCCTCCGTCAAGCTCCGGCACGTCTGACCCGACTCGGTCTGTGTATCTTTCTGGACCAACCTCGAGCCTTTGTAGTCGAATGAACATCTCTGCGAGCCATGGCCGATACAATCCCCTTCTTTGCACTCTCATGAGGGTCGCGAGGCAATCTATCCAGACGTCTCCTAACTGCCTGTAGTCCTATAGCCAACTACACTTCTGCCTGGTGGCCACCCGCTTCCCGTTATGAGCAGATACACTGCGGGGGAAACGGATGCTCCGAGCAGGCGTCCTAATCGCTCTTCGCTGTCGGCTGGATTCCCAACATCGTCTGAATCTAATTCTGGTGTCGACCAGCTTCGACGAAATTTGCACGGCATTCGTCTGCGTGATTCGATGCATCGACCCTACCATCCTTCTCCACTGTCGCAGTCACCTTTGCAGGCCTCCATCTCATCGGCTTCCCAGACCGCAGCCTCTGTAGCCAGCTCGTCTCGAAACTCGGTTTCAACATCGACCACGCCGCTTTCCACTTCGTCTCGATTCTCTATAAATCAAGCCTTCAAATCACTCACCGACGATGATATCGAATTCTTTGATCGCCTCGTAACCCAGCTGCCGCCCCACGCTGGCGGCTTTTCGCAGCTAAAATCCGCCTATACAGCTCACTTGCCCGAAGAGCTTGACCAACGGTATGGTCGAGCTGGCTCTTCTCGCGATGCTGGTCAAGTCGACTGGGACGCACACCTCTGGTCGATTTTGCTCAATCTAGTTAAAGTGAGGGGCAGTACTTGGCGAGAGCGCTGGGATTCGGTCCGTCTAGCTTTTGGACTGGATCCAAACAGCGGTGACGAGACCGACCTCGGCTCCGTCACACAAAGCAGCGACCCAAACGATAGCGGCAGCACCACACGGCATCGTCTTACGTCGCCTTCAGAGCAAGACTCGGACGAGTCTCAGCATCATTATACGCGCGAGACAGGGGCTCCAGCTGGCCCGGCTTCCGATCTCACCCCACGCCAAAGCCGCGCCCCCCATTCGGTCTCCTCTTCCCGATACCAATTTGGTCTACCGCGATCGAGCAGTCCACCGCCCAGGCGCAAACCAACTCAAGCACTTGTATACAAATCCCCGCTCTCCCCCCAAGAGAGTCCCCAAGAAGTCGAAACGTGGCTTAGACCTTCGAATCTCGACGATCCTATCTCGGCAATTCAGGCTCGTCTGAGTTGTCTGCTGGATACAGAAGAGGAGCCCGATGAGCGAAGTGAAACGGACCTGGAGGCCACTAGCTTTCCAGCCTCAACTAGCCTCGAGCGTGACGAGGTCAGGCTCAGTCCGGCTGCGCGCCTACCAGCTGATGCCAGACGTCGCTTTGATGAGCTTGTTCGCTCTTCTCAGCTGCAGCGCTCCAGGCTGCGTCAGTCACATATGCAATTGCGAGAGCGGGAAGAGCGCGCAAAATGGGGCGACTACCTCGAGATGGCGGACCTGTGGCGAGCACAGAGACTACTCCGAATGTGCTTGGCCTGGTGGATCGCATTAACCCGACAGCAGCTAGTAAAGGCTCAGAATGCAGCCGACGCTAGTGCCCGTGTGACCATCGACAAGGCTTGGGAACGATGGCGGGCTCTGGCCAGGCGTGAGCTGGACGGCAGGTGTGTTGGTGCGAAGACGGATCGAGTGCGCTGCACCCTCACTGCTTTCCGACGTTGGAAGCGACTTGCGCGTTCGGTCGTGGAGCGCAGGGAAGAGCTGAAGAAGGAAGAGATGCGATCAGCCTACTACACCACGGCCTCAGCTGTCAAAATTCGGATCCTGAGGCAGACCTTCCGCATATGGAGAGAGCGATACATGACGCAAATTGCCAACAAGGTTCGACACCGTCATCTGCAGGCCGGCGCTCTCGCCCTGTGGCAGATGCGGTCTTCGCATACTAGACAACTCCAAACTCGTGAAAAAATCATGACAGCGCAGCGGAATACTTCGACTCTCACTCAAGCTTGGGAACGATGGATGGACCGCTTCGATGCGACGAAAGCCCTCAATCAGTTCCAGCGTCATCATAACCGACTTCTAGCTTCAGAGACGATTCACACTTGGCGAAAGAAGGCCGTACTGTCCAAACTTTCGCAGGTCTATTCCGAGCGTCGGCTGAAGCTAGCGGCGCTCGATGGCTGGAAAGATGCCATCGAGAAACGACAATTCTGTCGGAAGCAGGAAGCTCTTGCAGCCCGTTGGCGGGTTCGTCGACTGAAGCAGAGCACCCTGATCACTTGGCGCCGCCTCAGCCAGAAGATCCTCACCATGGAGAGGCAGGCAACCTCAATGCAAAATCGCAGCGATAGAGATAGGCTTTTCTCTGTCTTCCGCCGCTGGCAATTGGAATCGCATGCCACAGTGCTCGAACGCGCTCTTACTGCCAAATTGGTACAGCGTGTTTTCTACCAGTGGAAGCATCGTTACACCGCCTTGACCACTAGCTTGGAAAATCGTGAATCCGGAATCATCCATCGCCGTAAGCAAGCCACGTCGTCGGCTTGCTTCCAACGATGGAGACAGCTGACCCGCCAAATACGAGATCAGCACGTACAAGTGGAAGCTCGAAGGAATGCAGCACTGTGCAATGGCGTTTTCATCGCGTGGAGAAACAAGCAACTCGAGCACCGTCTGCTTCAACAGAAATCTGCAGCTGTTTCTCACTTTTTCATGCTGCGCTCAACCTTGAGGCAGTGGCGAACCCGGCTCCAGGAACATCGAGCTGATGTCAAAGAAGCAAAACACAACCGCCGTCTAGCTCAGCAGGTTTTCGAGATCTGGAAAGCAAGGTCGGCAAAACAGCAACGTCTGGCCACACTCCTGCAGCATTCGGTAGCCAAGAGTTACGAGGCTCTTGCAAGGTCTTGCCTCAACCAATGGGTCGCTAGGATCATCGAAGTACGAAGCAGAGAATTGGAAGTCAAGGAGCAGCGGGAAAGGCGTCTGGTCAAAGCTGCCTTCTACGCATGGATCGAGGCTTGTCTGCGCCACGACGACCTCCTGGCGCTGATGAACAGCTACATCGACGTAAAAGAGGAAGACAGGAAGAGGCGCATCTTCTTGCATTGGCTCAACACAGCACGCGAGCACAAAGAGAGGCGAGAGAACGCTGAGAAGATGGTCGCCACTGCACAAAAAAAGCTGCTGGTCAGGGCAATCGCTTGCTGGCAGGACAAGTTCAAAGAACGGGCGCTGGCAACGCAGGAGTACGACATGCTGATGCGTCGCCAGCAGCTCTTAATGCGTTGGGCTCTCGATGCTTGGAAGTCATACACGCTCTTCCTACCTGCGATTCGACTGCGCAACACTTCGCTGAAACGGACTGGCTTCCGTCAGTGGAGGCAAATTCTACCCTACGCTCAGATGTTTAACCAAGCAACGAGGATTATTAGCACACGTCGCTTACATACAAGCTGGCAGACATGGATGAATTCGATGAAGTTCAAACGACAGCTGAGGGCTGCGGCTCGATTCAGTGCTGGCAGCATCAGCGTGCAACGACTGCGCACACTGTCGGCAGCGGCTGCTGCAAATCGCTCAACAGGATCTTCTTCGCCCTCCGCGGCGAATTCATCGTCTCCTTTCAGAGCTGTAGGCTCATCCACGCAACTCTCAACACCAATGCACCGGCCAAAGACAAGTCCCGCGCTACTTGCTCCGGAGCTGGCTGACAACCTCAGTCCCGACTCAAATTTGCACGGTCAAGCTTCTCGTCCTGAAGAGGAAATGGGCTTTGCTGGCGAGAACCATAGAAGACCGAGTTCATTCCGAAGGAGTTCGTCAGTACCACGTCACCTCGAGGCAAGCCTCAAGGGCGGATCATTTCCATCTCGAGGCACTAGAGATACTGCACGCTTTGCTGAATCCATTTCGCCTTCCAGAGAAGCTGCTTCACGGAGGGGAAGGAGAGCCATGGCAACTACGCCCACTTCGAATAGAGATAGTGAGAGGAGCCGCTTCTCTCGAGCATTGCAGTCCTCAAGCTCATCCGTATCTGCAGGGCACGAGTCCGCTGTAGGTGATGATATGACTCAGAAAAATGGGCGCAAGACAACCAACGCCACTGGTCCCACACTTTCATCGGTGGCTCGCCCAGATCCCACATACGGTCAAGCGCAAAGCGATATAGAGTCATACCCTATTGCGAGGACGAGGCGGTCAGCAAAGTACGAACAGACCTCTTTGGCGACTCGGAGAGTCACAAGGTCACCAACGGTGGGGCTACACCAACTTGTCAGCAACGACGGCTTTGATTCGGGCAACTCGGTTCAATCCGCTCCTGCACAGCCACGCCATTCTGGCAGATCAAGGGCAGCTCTGTCCCTTGGCGTGGCGGAAGACTTGATTGTTCTCCTCCGTACCCGCGCCAAGTCTCGTCAGCATGAACAGAGCTGATGAATTCCTCGAGGGAACTTGACACACCATACCGCGAGTAGTCCTCACCGCACCTTGCTCGTTCCAAGCTTGTGAACACCAAATCTCTGCACAGAATACAACGCGGAGAATAAGTCACAGAGAATCCCTAAGCTTCGCTCCCCACCGCGTTCGTCTCGGCGCAACCGTGCAGCCGGCTTGCTGCCTATTGGCAAGTGTGGCCCAACGTGTCTCATCTCTCCCGATACAAAGCTTCATCTGGGTCGAGGCCATGGATGAAGAGGCGCATTTCATGAGGATAGAGCCGTTTGAGATTGAGGGTACGAACACTTTAGAGCTACATTAGGATTTGGTAGAGTATACCAATGCGGCGAACGGACGGTTTCGACCATCCAGATTAGATGGTGAGACGGTCATTGGCGCGACCACGACAATTCATGAAGCCTGGTACTTTTTTCCCTCCCCTAGGCTCAATATAAACCTCCGTGCACGGGAGCGGGGGAGAGCCCGGAGATTCGAACGGGTGGGACTTCAGCTCGATTTGGTAGTGGGGGGTATCCCAGAGAACGACTAGTTTAGGCATCGTGACAACCAAGTGTTTCTGGTCGCCCGAGAGGTATCCCTTCACATTTTTGCTCTTACGAAGCTCATCGGATACAGTGTCGATGTCGAAACAAACGACTGGATCCTGTTGGAAATTGACAAGGTCGCAGTAGTGGTCATACATTTCTTGAGAAACGACGAATGGGCCTACCGTCACTTCAGTTGGTTCCGGATCATCTTGAGTTGGAGCACCTGGAGGTCCGGGTACGGGATCACCGGCTCCAACGAGCTGGAAAGAAAGAATAGCGATCAATGCGTAGAGGGGAAACTTGCAAAAAGAAAGGGCGATCATGGTGTAGAGCGTTGAAGACTTGCTGGAAAAGCTGGCTTCTTCCGAGTCGATGGGGTGACTTCTTATGCCTTTTCTAGAGGGCCTGAATACCGTCTGCGATGTGAGAAGTGGTGGGGAAGAGCCATGTTCTGATACGGCACCTTCACATTACCAACATCCCTGTGAAAACGTTGGACGAGTCCCACACGCTTTGGCGCAAAATGGGAGCAAGCAATGGCCATTTCCTCGATGTCGCAGTGGGGTTCAGCTAATTTGTGGTGCAGTCGACGTCGCCTCGAGTTTGGGAATTGAGGCCTTTCAAAAACATGGAAGCGGAACCAATGATGAACCAGCCGTCTTACAACATTCTCTCGCTGAGGAGCTTGCACCCACCCTTGACTTTAACTCTTCATCTGTGGCACCCGTCAACAGTCGTGCAACAAGCTGGTCGAGGGGCTTTTCTGAAACCACTGTGGGATTCCAGCTCATGGTCCAGTGGAATGCACCAAGCATGCCGCCTCAAACTCATTTGCACCTTGAGGCCCACCGGAAAGTCCCACCGTAAAGTCCCACAAACTCGGTGGGCCACAGCAAGGAGGGCCTCTTCAGGATTGTAAGGACGTCAGTCGTCTTGGGCGCAGCATCAGAGAAAAGAGCTCTTCAGCCTTCCCCGCTTGGCTGTGATATAAGAATGAGCGTAAACGGCGTGAGAAGTCCTCCAACCACTATACACCATCTCACCGTCGTAGCTCTTTTTGAAAGTCTCCATTTTGCACATTGACCGCGCTTTCTCATAGCGATTCTGCAAACTACGAAATGGTCGCCCTTTCTTCTTTTAAGCTCCTCGCTGCTGTCATTGCCACAGCATATCTGAGCACCAGTGTCGAGGCAGGAATTTCTATTGATCAGGTGCGATATGATTCATACTGCGGACACGATGCCTATCCGGACACTGGAGTCATTTGTTTCGACACCACCAACTTCCTAAACGAGGTCAATAAAAGCCCAGGTAGCGCCGCTATAGAAGGGTACTGGAGTTCGGACGGTGCGCGTAAGTTTTTTTTCTTTCTTTCTTTTTTTCTCTTTTTTTCTCTTAATCTTCGCCACAGCACTTCCCCTGGCCTTGACCTAAAAGGATCACTCATACTAAACTGCACGTACATCTTGCCGCTCTCAATCTTGTCGACCTTCGTATCCTTCTGGACTCTTCAGACTTGGCTATCATCGTAGGCGATATCGGCAGACAGATCGTGTGGAAGACGTCGAAGTACGAGATTGCTTTGAAGACCATTGGTCCTGAATTCAGCAGACACCCATGCGTAGCATACATCATCACGTCGAATGTGCAAGGCGAGAAAGGGCAGCTAGGGGATTACTGTAACGGGGATACCAGGCCTCGTCTCTTCGTTAGTTATCCTGCTCGCATCGAATGATGCCTGCCCACGTCTTTGCTCCTTTCACCTTGTTTCCGCGCATGGCCCTGAAAGAACTAAGATCTGTCTTCTCACTGCCCCTGATTTTTCTCGATTCAAATATTAGGCCTCTGTAACTCGTGTGAAGGGAGAAGGTGTCTGGACCTCCCACTCAAATCGTATCTGAACTTCAACCCCCACCATCTTCCAGTTTTCGAAACTAGTGAACATTCCGGCTTTCCCAGCCTTTACTGCTACCTTTCGCTTACCACGGATGGCTAGGATTTACTAGCCCCTAAGCAGCACAGGCTTGGGAATATACCGCAGAATGCGAGAAAATGCATGTTGACAGATGCATTCCTGAGCTGGATGCGAAGAAGGGGAACACAGCCACCAATCCTACCGCTTCCATCTCTGCACATTCGCGGCTTTTCTTGCGAGCCTCTCCTCTGATTTGAACGTTTCACAAGCTCACGCCAGTGTAAGCCGTCTCACAGAAAGCGCCAGTCGGGCTCCGCAGATTGAATTCCCGGCTGAGCATCATACACTCGATACATAGGATAGACCTGCGAGGCCTTGAGCTCGATGAAGCTCCAGGGCAAGGGAGGAAGAACAGGGTGGGAAAAGCTACAATCGCTACGCCACTGCCTAGCGATGCGATGAGTGAAGAAGATGGTTAAGGGAAAGATATGATGGCGGTGCACACAATTTAACAAGTGGGAGAAGCTGCCAAGACGCTCTCACCCTTCCGGCACTATTTGCAGACCGAGTTCACGAAAGACAGGAGCCGCTTCTGACACCGCTCCCCACGCTGTGGGATGCAATCGCTACATGTGCCAGTTGGTCGCAACAGGCCTGAAGTTGCGCCGAGTTCATTTTGCGCCGATATGCCACCGAAGGATAGGGGTGCCAGAGCAGGTGGGTGCGACAGTCGTTGTTCATTTGTTGAGTTTCAGTGAAGCTGTAACATCAGAACAGTGCACTTCATTCCTCCCTTGCTCCCTTCCGTTGGAGGGAGATCCGGCGTATATGATACTCAGGAGCTGAGAGAGAAAGTATAATAGCCGATGTGTCGCTGCGAAGTGAGTACGTCGGCGCCCCATTTCGTCTCCAGCTCTATTCGCAAGTCCTCAGCGCTGTACACAATGATTCGCCTCTCGTTCTTCAAATTCCTGCTCCTCTCTATGATGGTCATTTGTTCTTCCAGGGTCCTTGGAACCGTCGTAAAACCACTTAAAATTTCGCACAAAATTAGGGCACCGCCCGTTCAAGCACCACCGATCAGTCCAGAAAACGAGATAGGCCCATTCTTTGTAATCCAGTCACAGTACGACAGATTCTGCAGTGGCAATCCCTCTTTAAAAGAAGGAATCATGTGCTTCACCATCGACGACTTCATGCCAGAGCTTCAAAATAGTAGCATCGATGCAAAGGGCGGAGGATACCTCTCGGAAGACAGAAAGCGTGAGTCAGCCCGTCTTAGTTCCCCTTCTGACTGTAGAGACATGCACACTCAATGGCTTTTTGGTATCCTTCTTCCTCATTTTTCTCCCTTTTTTACCGGCTCGCATCTCTCGTTGAATCTTTGCTTCGTAACCACATATTCAGACTTGGTTATCGTGGTAGGATTTGAAAATGCGGTCGTTTCTTGGGAAACCCCCAAGTACCGTATCCAGCTCAAGACCGTCATATCCAAACAGAGCCTTTCTGCTCCCGAACGCATTTGTAGCACAATCACTATGATGCCCAAAACAGAAGAAGGCCACATCCAGGGAGGCATGTACTGTTTGGGTGATCGTGACACATTCCATCTGGCCGTATAATGACCACATTCTCGAGCCATTCCGGCTGGCCAGCTCAGCGCCGTCACCTCGTTCACCCACTCTCAATTTCAATGCTTTGACCCTTCGATTTCATCCGAATTTCTTGTGTGTGGGGTTGAGTGTCTGTTCTGGTGGTGATGGCAACTGCCATGTCTACAATGCGTGCCAGAGGGCGAAAATGTCAGGGCGAGCACAGCTCGCCGCACGCACTTGACTTCGTTTGTTACACGTGGCTATGTTCTATCCTTCTCATCATCTTTTCTCACTTGCTCTCACTAAGTGAAGCCTTGCGCCCATACCATTTTCCAATCTTGGTTTCCTTCCCTTTGTGACACAGAGCGATGCTCAGCCAGGATGAAGAAAAATCATCAATCGCGACTCGCGGTCCGGAGTTGATGAAGGGTACGAGCCGCTTCTAACACAGCCTTTCTCTTCATATCTTTGTGGGACTTGGATGGACCTGTGGTCCAGTGGTTAACACCATGCATGCGGCCTCATACTCATTTGCAACTTGAGAACGATATGCCACCGGAGTGTCACAAACTCGATGGGCCACATCAGGGAGGTGAGACTGTCGGCTGCCTTGGCCACAGCATCAGAACAACACTCTTCTGCATACAGCACACAAACGCTTTAGAGAAGGTATAAAACAGCAATGCCTAGCCCGAGAAAAAGCAAACCCTCCTTCCCATCTCACCGCACCCGCAACTCTTACTAAAGGTCTGCATTCTGCTCAGCCATCGCTTTCCCTTCCTCCAATCTAGACTCTACGCAATGCTTGCCATTTCCTCTTTCAAGCTCCTTGCAGCTGTCTTTGCTACGGCATATCTGAGCACCGGTGTCAAGGCAGGATTTTCTGTTGATCAGACGCACTATGATTCATACTGCGGACCCAATGCCTATCCAGAGGTAGGAGTTGTATGCTTCGACATCAACAACTTCCAGGATCAGATCCGGGCCAGCCAAGGTGTCGCAAATGGCTACACGACAAGCGACAACAAGCGTAAGTTGTTGCATTTTTCTTTCTTTTCGGCAAAGCACACCGACCCAAATGCAGAAGCGACATTCATACTGAACTACGTATTTTTCTTCTTAAACCTCCTGATCTCGATCTGGTCTCCATTTTTCTTCCTTTCTATTCTCGTCTCATCAGACCTGGCTGTTGTGGTAGGTGAAGTCGGCAATAAAATCGTTTGGAAGACTCCCCGGTACACGATCCAGATGACATCTGTTCACCTTAAGGACACCCGCTATCCATGCGTTTCGTATATTATCACGACGCCCAGCTATCAGGGAGGCTACTTCTGCAATGGGTTTGACCGAATTCGTCTGTCCGGTCAATGAAAACACTCGTCTTTGATCCGTGCTTTCATCTTGTTGCCTCACTCTGCCGATTTACACGTCGCTCCTAAGTAGCTCAGATTTGTCCTGGTCGCTCCTAAGCACTATAATCCAGTCTGGTCTTCTTACAGCAATTGGTTTGATCCGAGCTTGTGAACGCCCAGTCTATGAAGTTCGTGCGGAATGGGCGACAGCGTCTTGGCCAGGAAAGGTGCCCACTCATTTCATCTATGATCCTGTACCACGACTAATTCTCCTTCTCTTCCATCATCCTTAAGTTTTGCGACGCCCGCGCGTGCGAGCGTTGCAGCTTTCGCACCCTGTGGTCCACTCCCCCCTCTTTTGTCGCTCATTTAACCATCCCCCACTACCGCGGGCTAGGAATCGCTTTCAAACCCTTCAGCCTCACGGATATTTCCCAAAATCCCGACTGAGCTTCTCACACTTGGCATGGACATAATGAAATTGCGGCTTGGACCTGTGTGAGGCCTTGAGCTCGGTGTGGCTCCCAGCCCGCCGTAGAGGGGGCTGGTCGAGCGCAAGGCGAGCGACTAAGACAACATATGGAGGGAAGAACAGGGAGGGAAAAGAAATATGGTCGTTAGGCAATGGCCTAGCGATGTGTGAGATGGTGGTAGGCAGGAGTGGTTACGAGGGAAGGTACGAAAGGAAATGAGGTACGTGGAGAGCGTGATTGCTGGTCCAGATGCTCTCGCCCTTCTCGCACGAGTAGCAACTATGCCTACACACATGTTGACTGATACGTTACTGAGCCGGGATGCAAACAATGCACCATTTTCACACTTCGCCGCTTTTGTCTCGGAGCCATCGTCCGATTGCTACGCCGAATAGCCTTTCAACCCTCGCCGCTTGTTGAACAAGAAGATCCCATAGACTTAACTCGTCATCATCCGTCTTACACTTAGCACTACTCGGGATTCGCAGGCGAAATGGTGGAGTTGAATAAGGGCACGAGCCGCTTATGACACAGCCTTTCTTTGACATCGCTGTGGGATTTATCCCGCTTACGGTATTAGACTGAGCATGCGAAGCTTTCAGCAAGGATGATGGCGCGGTATCAAGTTTATTTGCGGCTCGAGGCAAATACCCCACCGGATTAACATCCACAACTTTGATGAAAAAGGATGGCGCCCAATCAGTGAGCGCTTTATTAGTTTTGTTTGCAACTTTACGCCGATACCACACCGGATTATGAGCCGCAACTTTTCTGCGCGGAAGCATGCTGGCATGATTCCTTGATCTATGTTCCTACAACTCGTCATTCGCAGTGAATATACAGCATCAGAACAGAGCTCTTCAGCCTTCCCTGAATCCCCTACCCCCGAAGAAAACATACGGTAGACAAGACCTGGAGAAAAGGTATAAGAGCTCAACCTCTTGCTCTAGCACCAGCAACTTCCCATCCCCTTCTCCCCATAGTAGGTCATCCAGCAAGTCTTCAGTACTCTGCAAAAATGATTGCCCTTTCTTCCTACAAGTTTGCACTCTACTCAATCATCTTCCTTTCTTCTTTCAAGCTGGGCGGAGCCGTCGAAATTCATGGCCCAATGGACAATGCCCCACCGCAGCAGCAGCAGCAGCAGCAGCAGCAGACCCAGGGTTCCTCCGGTAAACCCACCTTTATCTGGGGCACGGTGGGATATGACGGTCTCTGTCGACCTCAAAATGCTCCGAAGTTCGCAACCATTTGTTTCGACCTTCACAATTTCACAAACGAGCTTTCTCAAAGCACCGGTGATCCGGATCTGATGGGTTTCGTGACGGACGATGGAAACCGTGAGTTGTTGCAACTTGCGACTTGCACAGATCCTAAAACAGAAGCATGCATGCTCAATGGCTTGTTGATCCTCTCCTTACTTTCTTCCTGCCGAACCTTTCTTTTTGGTACATTTGTGAAATGGTCTCACTTCAATAACTCTTCATTTCCGTCGTTTCTTTAGATTTGGCTATCCCACTAGGTGCGATTGGCTCGAAAATGCGATGGGAAACACCCACGTACCTGATCCAACTAGTGGCCAAAGATGGAGGTGGCATTCCTTGCGCGGGATTCTTGATCGCCCCCAAGAAAGGCCCTGAAAATTACCGTGGAGGTGTCTACTGTGTACTTGAACCCAATCTCCAACTAAGCGGTGCCTAACCGGATGCTGCCACCACGCATCAGACACTTGACTCGCCAGGTTCGTCCTTTCACTTCATCGGCACAGATTGTCATCTAACATAGCTGTAAAGTGAATGTACCCTCAATCGCATTGAATTTACCCTATTTTGTTACTAGAGTCTTCTTTGTGCTGTGTCTAGTGTCTGTTCTGTTGGTCATGACAGCTGATTAGAGCGTCAACATGTCGATGGGGAAAAAAACGCGACTCAAATCGGCAACTCGACCGAGGGTGAAAGCTCTCGAAAACAGAAAGTCAACCTTTCTCCCTCTGCCCCGATGCAGTCTCATTTCTAACCAAACCTCGCCCAACTTGAAATCAATCTCAAAGCAAGCACAGACATTGATGCGGCTTCGTCATGAAAGAGTTTAGTGATTGACATGACTCTGTAAACCAAGCCTATGTATCAGCTCCACCAGTACCAACTTCGGCCGAGGTATCATCCGGGGTAGTTGCGGGGTTGCCTCTAGCCGTGGCGATGGACGAGGTAGAAATGCTCTCTGGCATGCCTCCACCAGCCGCAGCTGATGGCGGAGTCTTGACCGCTGTCGGCGAAGCAGCTTCGCCGTCCGTAGGCGAAGGCACAGCGCTAGCGTTTGCAATAGCTGTTGCTGCTGCTGCTGTGTTACCGGTAGGGGTGTTTGGCACTCCTGAGTCAGCCGCGGCTGCTGCTTGTGCTGCTGCGACAGCCTCCTTGTGTCTCTTTTCACGTTCCAATCTCCTGGTTGACTTGGATCGAATTGGACGCTTGCCTTCCTTTGTCTCCTTCGTGGTGGTCGGATTCGTTTCTGTTTCGGCTGCCGTGTCCGGTGAAGCATTGGGCACATCACCGTCTGCTTCACCAGCAGCAGTGACGTTGGTTGTATCCTCGTCTCCCTCGCCTCCACCTGCAGCATTCGCAGCGGCTGGAGGAGGAAAAGTCATCTCGGTGCCCATGAAAGCATCGTTGAGCAACTCGTCCGCAGAAGGCCTGTTGTTGTAGTCCAACTCAAATGTTTTCTCGAGAAAGTCCCTGCATTCGTTACTGATCTCATCCGGAAGACTGGGTTTGCGTCCCATGCCAATCTGGAAGAGTGCTTGCATCTGGTTGAGTTCAGCCCACGGATGCGTGCCCGAAATCATCTCTACTACCAAACAGCCAAGCGACCAGATGTCGGCCTTGATCGTGTAGCTCGTCTGTTTGACCACCTCTGGTGCCATCCAGAACACGCTTCCCTGCAGACTCGGTCTGTTTGCCACTCCACCTGCGCCTCCACCCCCAGCACCGCCTTTGTTAGTCGCAAGCACCAGATCGGATTCGACCTTCTTACTGATACCGAAATCCGAAATCTTGATCCCGCCCTTGTTATCTACCAAGATATTGGCACCCTTGATGTCGCGATGCATGATACCTCGGTTGTGGAGGAAGGATAGACCTTTGAGGATCTGTCGAACAAAGTTGCGCACGAGCGGCTCTTCGAACGCACCATAGTTGCGGAGGAGCGCAACGATGGAGCCACCAGGCACGTACTCGAGGAAAATGTTGAGATGGGAGCCGTCGGCGAAAGAGTCGAGGTACTGTACAATGTTTTCGTGTTCGAGCGTCTTGAGAAGTTTAATCTCACGTTCGAGCGCTTCGAGCATGACCTTTTTGCGCTGGTCGAGGTGTGAGTCTCCGGAAGGGAGTTCGACTTGCTTGACAGCCATTAGCAAACCAGTCTTGGCGTTCATGCCGAGGAAGACATTACCAAACGAGCCGGCACCAATGAGGGCTCCTTTGTGCCACTTGATGGGCGGCTTGTTGGTAGACGGCAGATACACATCGCTGCCCTGATCATCTTCGTCGGTGTACGAGCCATCCGAGTCAATGTCGGAGTCCGTGTAATCAGACTCGGTCTCGTCGCCACTGAATCCAGCATGGTCGTCAATCGAACGACGCAGTTCTGACACCGAACTGGCGCGAGAAGTGGTGCTGCGTGTCACAGCCATGGGATCGCCAAGATGGCGGTCGGATTCGTCGCCGGGAGCTTGAAGCACCGAACCGGCGCGCTCGGCAGAGGTACTTGCCATGGTGTGAACGGATGCGGCTTTCGAAGCGATACCGCGCGCCTTGGTAGTGCGTGGTGGACCCTCCAGATCTGAAGACTGGTTCGCCTCTTCGTCGCTCTCGCTGACCTCATCGTGGCCTGAGTGCCCAACGCGGCTGCTGTGGAGGTACGCAGACGACACGCCGCTTGAAGGACGGGTCGAGGCAGCAGCCGAAGAGGACGTTGTCGAAGAAGCGCCAGGAATCGGAATAGGCACACCGTCTTCATCAACAACCCAACCCCCGCCAGCGCCAGCCAGAGAGATGCTTTCTCTCCTGTTCTCCACCTCTTGCGTGATCTCGTCCACTGTGAGCAGGCTCACGGCATCGGCGTTGCGCTCGCGTGCGGCACTGAGCCCGTGCCGAACCTGGGAAGCCAAGCTGCGTCGACTCCTTGCGCTTTCTCCCGAAGCACGACGCGACATAGACGGCCGATTGTTGTACCCACTGCTCTGCGATGATGCATGATGAGCAGCAGAATGCTGCTGGTGATGATGCTGCGAAGAGGCACCGTGCCCATGCTTGCTAGACTGGAACGTCGAGCTGAACTCGGACACGGGCGATCCGACCGCTTTGAGATCGCGCGACCACGCGTCGAGTGAGTCTCGACCGACAACCGGTGGCAATGTAGGCGGTCCAGTGACCGGCTGCTGCAGATGCGAGAGCGAGCTGGACTGAACCCTATGGGCGCTGTTCGAATGACCATCTTCTGAGTGCGAGTCGAATCCGATCTGAATAACTGGGGTAGTGCCGCGGTCACGAACGGAGGCAGACGACTTATCAGGCGCGGTGTGGCCAGACGAATGGCCATCGAGCGACTCCTTGTTGGGCAGAGGCGGTGCATCTGGATCGGCCACAAAGCTCCACGTGCTGTTGCGCTTTGAGCGCGTGCTTGCCGAAGCGCGGCCGTAGATGGACCTCCTAGCAGTACGCTGCAGCGCTTTTGAGTCGGTGGACGGGAAGAAGTCAGCAAGGTTGGTGTTGATGAGTTCAGAGGGAGGACGCTGGCCGAAGAAGTTGCGAATCTTGCTTGGTTTGCTGGTGATGGCGGTGGGTGAAATGCTCTTGGCGTCCTTCTTGGACGAGCTTTTTCCATCTGCCTTGCTGCTGTTGGTAGCATGGCCGGCGGTGTTGTTCTGGTTGCTGCTACTGAATGGACCTACACCCAAACCGGACATGATGCTGACAGTAGAAGCGCGCTTCATCTTCTTGCCACTGATTGTGACACTACCAGCATCGCCTTCGTCTGCATTTGTGCCAGATCCTGGACCGGCGGGCTGCATCTGAGCCACGGGCATGCGCTCTCCAAAGAAGGCCTCGAGCTTGTTTCTGCCTGAACGCACTGGCACCTTGCGAGCGTCCTCTCCCGGCAAATGGTTGGGAATCCTGCGCAGCGTGAGACCACGCTCACGAAGGGGGTCATGGGGTTGCGGCGCGTGACAAATGGCCAACAGCTCATTGTCAGACAGCGCTTTGGTGTTCTGCCCGTCCGCACTGGTAGCAAAGATGCCCCACGTTTCTGTGGCACCGAGTTCGTCTCCTGTCGGCCCTTGATCAGCAGTGGGTGTGTAGCTGTTGCCGCTGGGTGGTTTGCCGAACTTCTTGAGCACACGCGCCATGACGTCGTAAGCGTCACGACAGTCGCTGACGTTGACGATGCGCGTAGTGTTATCCTCCTCACTGATGAACTTGATAGTTCTGCGTTTGAGATCTTCCAGCGTTGGAGGGTTTGGGTTCTGATAGCCTGCAAGCTGGGAGGACATGAGGTTGTACCCCTCCCCGCTGTCGATGCGTTTGATGGTGCCGCCAGAGGATGCATGTTGCTGAGAAGAACCCGATGAGGCGGCGTAGCGCTGTGAAGAGGTGAAGGGACCTCGGCCAACTGAGTAGCCTCCGGATTGCTGCTGCTGCTGGATTGCTGAAGGTGTGGTTGGGGTGGTGCCGTGCGAGTTGGCTTCAGAGATGGGTGTGAGCGGCGAGTATGCGTCTCTGTTAGAAGAGCCACTGACGCCAATGCTGCTCGAATATGTCTGCGCGCCAGTCGAGGTGGAAGGACGAACCGCATTGCCGCCGACGCCACTGCCGAAAGACGCGCCTGTTGGGCTGCCAGATGTGAGACCGCCACGCGACTGGTGCGACCCCGGTATGCTCGAGTAGCCGCTTGCGCCTGTGGCAGTGCTGGGCCGAGCGCTCTGAGAAGTATGAACATGAGGATGGCGAGAAGACGAAAGAGAGGATGAGGCGCCGATGATGGCAGGTGGAGCGACGCTTCCGATGGAGTTGACCTTCCGGTGGAGTGCGCCATCCGCAGTACCTGGCTTGGACGAGCCCGACGAGGACGATGCGGTGTTCCAAACGCTGCCACGAGCTGCGCCCGGGGTGAGGCCGCGTGCGGCGCTGAGGCCAAAACCCTGGCTGTTGTTGAGCGAGCTTGCGGGCGAAGCGTATCCTGGCATGCCGCGAGAGGTGGACTGCTTCAGTGTTAGCGGTGGTGGGCGCATCTGGCCGCGACGCATGCCCATTGAATTGACACCAAAGCTGGAGCTGAGGCCGTCGGCAGACGGATCGGCAAGATGATCGTGCTGCAGGTACTCGATTTCGCCCTCGTTGGCGTAGAGAGCGTGCGACGCGAGGGGCGAGAGGGGCGGCAAAGAGGCTACGCTAGGCCTGCGAGCGATGGCAGCATCGGCACATCGCTTGTTGAGCAGCTTGATGGCAGCCGAGATGCGAACCCGATCCTTGACCATGGTGATACCCATCTCCTTCAACGCCGCCTGATCGACGTCGAGCAACACTGATCCGCGGATGTCGTTCTCTGCAAACGTGGGCGCATAGTGGCCGAGACGAACGGCGCTGAGCCAAGCGGCGACATCGGCATCGTCCCATCGCCCAAGATCATCGTAAGTAGGGCCAGCTGGGATAAAGCTTGCGGAGAGAGGTGTCGTGGGTCGCGAGCGCGGACTGCCTGCGTTGGAGGACGGGCCGGCGAATTGGGACTGCATAGCGCTGGAGCCCATGGTGAGCGGGAAGCCCGGGCTGGTGGGAGTGACGGCGCTCATATGGCTCGGACGCTGGTTTTCAAGCACAGAGCGGCTTGTGTTTATATGCGATTGATATACGATCGATATCAAGAGCGGGTATATACGGCGATGTGGTCGAGGTCGGATGGTAGGGCTGACAGCTTCAGAGGTGGCTGCTGAAGTTGCTCTGCCTAACGCTGTTGTGCTGGAACCTGCATGAATGGCGATTGTACTGGGCGACTGTGCTGGGCAACAGGACTGAGCTCTGGCCGGCTCGGTTCGGCTGACGCCGCTGATGAAGTCGCGAGGCTTTGCGAGATGAGCGCGAGAGTTGGGATGTGGTGGGTCGGGAGGGTGGGAGAAAAAGAAGGCTGCCGGTCCAGACTGTGCGTGCAGGACGTACAAAGGAGCGCTATTTGGCGTAGACGATGTGTGTGACGTAGATGGCGATGCAGGTCCTGAATAGATTGGGCGTCGGAGGGCGAAGAGGAGGACGAGTGTACTGTAGGGTGCGAGATGGCGAGAGGGAAGGGGCACAATAGGCGTTGGCAGCGCGCGGGAGCGATGGGTTTGATTTGGATTCAAGGTTCACGCCGCACACACCGCACACACCGCACACACCGCACACACCGCATGTGACGCGCGCCAACTGTGCACAGGACGGCGACGCACGGAGCTGGGATTTCCCACACGCAACACACAACGGAGGGCCTCGCTGCATCCCAACTGCACCCTGCACACACAGCACACCATACCGCACATCTACTCAGCTGCACGGTGCAGCACAACAAATCCCGTCCAGCTTGGTTCATGCACTACTGCACTTGCACCGCAGCTGCGCAAGTTCCGAATTCGGCGAGAACGGTTGCATCAACCAACTGTGAGACGGCTCACATGATCTTCTTTGTTGGATCAAGATTTTCTCGGCCAGACCCTGGTTCGCCGTACGTGGCGGACAACCGTGTTCAGCTGCGTTTGGCCACCGCGTGCAAATCTGCGACTTTGGTTCACCCGGACGGAAGGTCCGAAGCTCGTTGGCAGCATCCGAACGGCGGGTGGCAACCGCCCAAACCTAAAATTCGTTTTTGCCACCGGCTGTCTCGGCTGTCTCGGCTGTTCCGGCTGCCCGGGCGCTCAGTCGTCGCCCACGCTGAATCACGAATCAGAATATGAATGGCAAGCGAGTCGCAATCACGAATCACAATTGTTCGATTTCGGTCTGGAAGCGTACTGTACAGTACAGTACAGATGGCAGGTGATACAGATTTTAGTACAGCCCCTGCGCGGCCCGGTGCGAAACCAATCACAAATGTTGCCGGCCACGGAGGAGTCGAGGAGCATCAAGCTTGGGAGACCAGGGATCAGCAACGGCCAACACAAACAGCGTAGGAGGCGAGCGCAGACCTGCTCGCTCGCGACGAAACCGAAACACGGCACGGTACTACAGAGACCAACGAGTCGGCGCGCCAAGCATTTGAGCCCTCTCGACCGCGTCGGCTACTGCATCGACGGATCGAGCAGCAGCAACGACGCAAAGAGCGACACGGCCACGCCGGCTAATAAATCGGACGCGCATCCAGACCAAATAGCGGCGCTGTTTTTCGAGATGGCCGACTTGGAGTAAGGCACGGGCGTACCCGAGACAAGCGTCGAGTGCACATCCAATGCAGAACTCGTCCTATTTGTTTGCTTCGGGGTCGTCGAGCTTGCCGCAGCTGCGTCGTAGTCGGATCCGACAGCACCTGCCGGTGGGTTTGCCGAGGATGACTTGAGCACGGGCGAGCTCATCAACCAGCTCACTGCGCCCATGATGTGTCGCTGGAAAGCATCGTCGTTCCACATAGCATTCGTGTGGCCCAGCGCCGTGTAGAAGCTCCTACCTCGTCCGCCGGTGCCTGCCTTTCCCGATCGAATCTCTGCCTTGGTAGCATCGGTGCCACCGCCGACCTTGACGTGCGGATTGTACGTGAGTTGGTCGCCTTCCTTCCACCACGCCAGCGGGTGCGGAGAGCCTTGTTCCGATGCACGCTGCCCAATCGTCTCCACCGGGTCATGGTACGAAGACTCGTCAGCGGTGATCAGGTACTGTTTCCCCCACTTGGACGGGTTCGAGTTGTAGTTGTACATCTCGTCGTACACCCTCCATGTCGCATTCAGGTGCTGCGTTGCGGGGTGTGTCCTGTTGACAATGTTCAGCGTGGCATGCGTGATCTCTGGATGATAGTTGAAGTAAGCACCAACCAGGCGTCCATACCAGTGGTGCTCATACAGCGCATCACAAGCCTCGTGCACACCAAGGTAGCCTCCACCAGCCTCGATGTACTGGCGAAGCGCTTCAGCCCCAGCATCCGAGAGTGCTTTGCCGGAAACCGAGATGAACATGAGCATGTCGAATTGCGACAGCCAGTCTTTCTTTTCGAAATCTTTGGGGTCTTCCGAATGAACCGTGTCGATGGGTGGGCTGGCTTCCTTGGCAAGTTGCTGTACCACTTTGGTGGCTGTGGGGATCGAGTAGTGGCGGAAGCCCTGTGTGTAGGTGTAGATCAGCATCTTTTTGCGCGCGTCTACCGTCGAGGCAAGCAGACTGAGCAACACCGCCAGCGTTGCCCACGTCAATAGCGGCAAGGCCTTCCTTGTCCAAGTCATTGTAAACCTTGAGCCCGGATCAGCGATGCACAATCCGGGATGAATTCAAGTAGGTGCTGCTGAAGCACGCTGTCGAATGTTTCAACTTGTGCAATACTGCCAGCGTAGTATTGCTTCTTTCTTTCGGCTGTTTCAAGTACGGCGGAAAGAGCGCTGAATGAATCTCCCCCGGTAGGCAATATTTTCAAGACCAGTTGGAGTAGTGTGCTGCGTCGATGTTAACCCCCGCTGAGTATATCGATGACCATGAACGATATGGACAGCTGTGTAAGATTTCGATAGTCTCAGTCGATGTTGATACGATACTGAGTTGGCGAGATCGTCAAAAGAGCGTGATAAGATGACGGAACACGAATGGTGTTACAGGATCAAGGGGAAGGCAAAGGTGCAAATGAATGTGATCGGAGAGGAGAGGAGCAAAGTTAAAGTTTCCTTCTGGAGAACATGAATGGTAGGTTAAAGGAGGGTGTTGTGTTATGATTGAAAGGGACAAAGAAAGAAAGGTGGTCGTGAGAGCGTGGAGGAGACGATGGCAAAGGGTGAGGGGAGGGAACAATAGTGAACGATAGATGATGTCAAGAGCAAACAGTCAAGATGAGGAGTTGGGCTAGAAGGAAGAGGCGGTGATTCCGCTGCCGAAAGGGTTAGAGTACGGGCAACCGTGTGACAACAAGGGTGTGGGCGGAGCGTGTGAAATGACGGTAGAGCTAGGCCTGCTCACTGAACATGCCGGCCAAAGTAGGCAAAGCGAACAGACAGCTCCAGTAGGATTGCATGCTTGGCTTGGCTGGACAAATGGGGAGGGGGGGGGGGGATGCAAGGCCATTCGATGGATCAGCGAGCTGAACGCAGAGGTGTGCATATGTTGGTGCATGCGGGGGACAAGCACTTTGAGAGCAGTAAAGCTTGCTTGTATGTCCACTTGGGCATCTCATCTCTCACTCATGTCCACAGTCAGAGCGACATCGGCTAGCTTTCTTACACAGGCTCTCGGAATCTGGTCGGGGAAAGCACATGTTTTGGCACAATCATTGCCAATGGCATGAAGACGACATCAAAACAAGCCTTGAGAAACAATACTTGTTGACGATCTAAGGCAAAAGAATGCTACATCATAAAGTGATGCTGTTGGTGCAACGGTCCAACATGCCAGACGGGAGAAAGGGAAGGCAAAGCGGGCGGAAGGGAAAAATGGGACGTGGAGCAAACCCGGGCGTAGGCTCGCGGTTCGGAAATGCACGCCCGCGTTTGGTAGCCTACGCCCGCTGCCATTGTGTTGTGTTGAAGAGTTCAGAGAGAACAAAGAGAGAGGAACGGGTTGGCAGCTTGGATGATCTGTTTGACGTTCCGACTTTGCCATTCAAGGCTGCAGAGGGCCGATCGCGCAAAGACCACCCATGGAACCTGAAATGTGGCCCCTGAGAATCACGAATGGGGTGTGAGGCAAGAACGCACAAGTTGCATGAGAGGCCGTCTCTCTTGATCTCACATGGGCCGCGCTGGCTGTGTCACATGCTCGCTGCGCTATTTGGCTGCATGACAGCTTAGACGGGCGCGTCAGATGAAGTGAGCTGGGATGCTCGTGGGCTGAATTTCGAGGGACGCAGATCTGCTTTCACGGCGTTTGGCACATCAAGAAAGGAAAACTTGCCGACCTTCTTTTCTTCGTTGGATCCCCAACTAGACCACGATGCATTCCAACACTCGGGCCTTCATTGATGGAGCTCAAAGGAAAGCATGATGCCGGGTTACCGCACCGTACAGAAGTGTTCTGTACTGTACCGTACACGCTGAAAAATTTCTTGGCATCGCCGCTCCATCGCAGCCGGTCGCTTGGCTGCGTCTGTCGTGTCGTTGAACCAATGCCAAGTGATGGTGCCGTACAGCGTTGTGCTCTTGTGGATGGCAAAGGGGGGGAGAACACAGTAAAACAGGGATCGCAGGAGACGTTTCGTATTTGTTTTTTTTTTTTTTTTTTTTTTTTTTTTTTTTTTTTCGCGCATTTCTTGCATGCGAAGTGCAGCGCTTCGCTGGCAAAGGCGCAAGGAGTCGATGGAAAAACAAGACCACCGCACACAATCTGCGTGCCGCGCTCAGACGCCGATCATCTCGACTACAGGTGATCGGCGACACACGACAGGGTTCAATCGTGAATCTCTCTCGAAAACCAAGATCGGTAACGCGACACTTTCTCCAAGCGAGCATCGCCGCAAAATCTCGCTGCGTACTGCATCTAACGCTGCCAAAATGCATGCTGTTCCCGGTCGGACCCCAAGGCATGAAAAAAAAAACACAAAGTGCAAGAATGTGGAATGTGGACACACGAGTTCAGCCCGTGAGTCGGGCGGCCAGAGCTGTAACTGGGTGTACAGTGCAGTCACCTTGGCCATGTAGTGAAATCCCGCTTGGCCTCAAGCTCAGCTCCTTCGGAAGACCTGATGCAGATACGACAACGATCCTGCGAGCGCGCATATGAAAAGTTATATTGCGAGGTTCACTTGCAGCTTGGCACTGCACGGCATGGTTCAAGTTTCTTGGCTTTAAAGCTTGGCCTAGCTTGGCTTGCCGGGCGGAACCAATCTGGAAGAATTGTAGCGCAGAGGAGGCAAGATCATCCGATCCGGTCGAAAAATGTTCTGTTGCACAAGTTAATGAAAGTCGTGTTTGCTTCATGGTGACGCAGTTCGTTCTCCGTTTCTCCGCGATCCCGGAACGTGTCGGCGATGATCAAGATGGCGAGAAGCCGCCGGAGAAATTTGCTTTCAGAAGCAAAGCTTTGGGTTCGAGCCCCAAGGCCTTACCCCGCTGATGTTCCAACCCCCGCAGGATGTTGGCGACACCGTTCCAGACACGCACACAACGATCTACACTCGAGTCTGGCTTGGAACCTGGGTTCGGGAAGCACAAACACATACACACATTCCTCCTTTGCCACATGAATTAAAACATACCTCGCCGCGTTCTCCGAGGTCAAGTCACGAAGCTTGGACGCCGAGCAAACTTGTAGGGCCGCGAGCAAGGCATGCTGCACCGTGTATGGGATGCGGGGTGGTCTCAGACGCGTCCACGCCCACAGCCCACGGTTACAAAATTAATTGGTTTGTTAGGAGCGTTCCACTAACAGGGTCGAACTAGGGCCACCGCACGTGATGCGTCCAGGGTCTGGATTGGGAAATTTTTTGGATTTCTCGCACCGGTGAGCAAAACTCCACATTTCCGCCTCAGGTTCTTCTCGCAAATTTGCACTCAAAAGATGGCGAGCGGCTTTACACGTTCTTGTACCTCTTTCTTTCTCACACCAAGCTGACCATACCCTTGAACTCTGACCGCTTCGGGCACTCGATCGGCTGTAAAGAGGAACCAACACCCACACTTATAAACGATCGACTGGCAAGGTATTCGAAGTGTAACAACACAGCTCAACCACGACCCTCAGCAAAGAGCAGGACGAATCTACGTGGTAAACCTTCGGCTTTGTCAACCGAACAGCCGCATCATCTCATCGCCCTAGCTCACAAAGAAACGGCCTCACGATGGAGTACACATCCCTTCGTCCAGTTGCTGAGCGCTCTGCTCGACCGTCTTCGTCGCGCTCACCGGAGTCGCACTATTGGCGCAAGTTTCGCTCTCCCGTGTTTGTCAAGGAACTCGCACCCATCACTTCGATTCACTTTGTTCCGCCTGTCTCTGTCTACTCCAACACTTCTCTCCATGACGATTCTGCAACTCCCACTTCTGTGATTGGCTCGACGTCGACACAGCCAACTTCCGTCTCGGCGCGTCAGAAGTTTGCCGTAACCTCCGGCGCGCGAGTCCAGATCTACTCGATGCGCAACAGTCGTGTCTCCAAGACCATTTCCCGGTTCAAAGACGTTGCGCGATCTGCCAACTTCCGATCTGATGGGCGGTTGATGGTTGCGGGAGACGACAGCGGGCTGATCCAAATTTTTGATACGACGTCGAGGGCCATTCTCAGGACATTGAGGGGGCATGCTGCGCCGGTACATGTGACGCGGTTCTCGCCAAACGGTACGGAAATCATGTCGGCAAGCGATGACAGAACGGTGCGACTGTGGGATGTACCAGAGCAAAAGGCTGTCCATGTGTTTGAAGGGCATCAAGACTACGTACGCTCAGCAGTCTTCTCTCCAGACAACCCGGCACTGATGCTGACGGGAAGCTACGATAGCACAGTGAAGCTATGGGATGCAAGGATGAGCGAGCAGGGCGGTTGCGCGATTACAATGAACCACGGCGCGCCTGTTGAGGACGTACTGATCTACCCGACTGGTGGAGGAGGTGTGGCATTGTCGGTGGGTGGACCGGTGATGAAAGTGTGGGATCTCATGATGGGTGGTCGATGCATGGCATCCATTTCGAACCACCAGAAGACAATAACGTCTCTTGCGCTCT
The DNA here is from genome assembly GCA_020827535.1 of Ustilago esculenta. Lineage (NCBI taxonomy): Eukaryota > Fungi > Basidiomycota > Ustilaginomycetes > Ustilaginales > Ustilaginaceae > Ustilago > Ustilago esculenta. Next base: position 139,780 of record JAAKGJ010000015.1, on the reverse strand, counting down.
CAGTCAATTCCGGTGCTGACTTTTCTGTAAGCAACAATGAGAGCGTCGGTGGCATGCGAATCCTCACCGGAGGTCTGGACCATTTGGTCAAAGTTTACGATCCTGCACAAGAGTTCAAGGTCACGCATACCATGCGATACCCTTCGCCGATTCTTTCGATGGCAGTTTCGCCCGATGAATCGCACATTGCGGTCGGAATGGCGGATGGCACGCTGTGTGTAAGAAAGAGGGATGTCAAGGCCAGCGAATTGGAGAGGAGAGAAGCGGAGAGGGCGGCGATGAACGCTGGTGCATATGAATTCTTCATGCAAGGCAAAGCAGCTGCATCGAACCAACCTGGCAAGGTCAACGCACGCAAAGCCACCGACGACATCCGTGTGGACTCCATCCGCAAACGCAAGCTTCAAGACTACGATCGATTCCTCAAAGCCTTCCGCTACGGTGATGCTCTAGACGCTGCTCTTCGTAAGGGCGTCTCTCCCACAGTCACGTTTGGTCTTATCCTCGAACTCATCCATCGAAGTCCACGCGGAAGCGCAGACGGATTGAGAAGGGCCATCGCAGGCCGAGACGATGTCACCCTGGAACCCGTGCTTCGGTTCCTTCTTCGTCACGCAGCAAACCCGAGCTACGTTGACCTGGTCTGCGACACGCTCAACGTGATCGTTGATACGTATGCCAGCGTCATCGGGCAGAGCCCATTGATCGATGATCTGTTTGGTAGAATCTGGAGCAAGGTCGGTGACGAGTTGAGGTTGCAGAGGGATCTGATGCAGGTGAGGGGAAGCTTGGAGATGATTTTGGCGGGAACCGCGCTAGGTGCTGCTTCTGCTACCGCCACCGCTTAGATTGGTGGCCTAGCCTTGCAATTGTATTATTTGATTCAAGCTTGAATAGGATTGTGGGTATGTGTCGAGACTTGTCTGCGACGAGGGGTAGAAAGTGTGTGAGATGCGTTGGCTTATTTTTAGGGAGCTTTCTTTGAAAAATCGAAAAATGGGGTCGAAAATCATGGCACAGAAATCTTGTAAAGTTGAACGAGCCAAACCACACAGTCGGGCACGAGGGGGCGCAAAGATTGAGATTGTCCATAACAAACGACATAAGGTGCAGCTCGCACTCGCACTAGACGACAAATCGAACTGTACAGACTAAACGAATACACTAGAGAAGGGCCGAAAAAAAGCACAGAAAATCAAAGTTGTGAAGAAGACCACTGCTGCCGATAAGGAATGGAATAAGCTGTGGACGATTATTTTGGCATACCAGCCCTAACATTGTCCCACTTGCTGAATGGATACGAGATGTGGTTCAGCGTCGAATCGAGCACACCCATATTCTTGCTGGTGAGTGTGATGAGACTTCGATCCTGACCACCCTGAGCCTTTGTAGCATCGCCGCTGAGTTCCCAGAACATGGCACCTCTGAGTCTCTTTTGCTGAATGTACTGACATTTGAGCAAAACATTCTGCGGAGTATCATAACTGATAAATTCCCGCTTGGCAGAATCGTAACTCCAACTTGCGGCAATCTTGGTGTTGATCATCTCCTTAGCACCCTTTACGGGGAGGAACTTGTAATCCCAATTGCCTGCCTCCCAGGTGCCTTGTCCTGTGCCATTGTAGGGCTGTTGAGGACCGTCGGTGTTTTCGAATCCACGACCGTAGAGGGGGATACCGAGCACGAGTTTGTGCGAAACAACACCGTTGTTGATGTAGAAGTTGACCGCATCGTCGGCACTAGGCGCCTTTCCTTTAATGTTCCAAAGGTTGGCCTGGTGACCGGTGACCGACGACCAGGAACCGGCGAAATCGTACGCCATGAGGTTCCAAAAGTCAAGGTATTGGTCCATGTTGGCCACCTCGAGAACCTTGTAGTGATCGGGTCCGCAGGGTGCGGCGATGGAGAGGAGGTAAGGCGTGGTCTCCTTCTTCTTGGCCTGGTGGGCGGTGAGACCGGCACGAAGCTCCTTGAGCAGCGAGGTAAAGTTGGAAGCTTGGGCTGCGTTGGAAGGATATTCCCAATCGATGTCGAGACCGTCGAGACCGTCGTTTTCCAAAATCTTAATGGCGGAGGACACAAAGCGGGCACGCTTTTTGGGATCGGCAGCCATGGGTGCAAAGTGGGGGCCAAAAGTCCAACCGCCGATGGAGAGCATGAGCTTGAGAGCACGGTTTTTCTTCTTCATGAGAAGGAACTGCTTAAAGTTGCCGTAGAGGTTGTTACCCGTGTCATTCCAAGAATCGCCATTGTAGTGGATCTGCTCATCGGCCCAGAGGTCGGTGAGGATACACTCGCCATTGTCCGGGTTTACATCTGCGAAAGCGTAGAGGATGTGGGTAAGATTGAATTGAGGCACGTCAGAGGGGAAATACTTGCGGCCGTAGATGCCCCAGTTGGTGAAGTAGGCAAGGTTGACACGAGGGACTACGGCGCCGTTGGTGGTAAAGTCGTGGCCTTCAGCATCGGTGGTTTGGTTGGCTGCGTTGTGATCGACGCCACCCGATGCAGGAGTGGAGGCCGAGGGAGATGTGGTGGGTGCTGTACTGGAAGGAGCAGTGGTACTGCCTCCTGTGGGAGAGGTAGCAATGGGCGTGATAGGATCAGCCGAGGTGGACGGCTGAGAAGAGGCAGGGGCACCAGTTGTGGGTGCTGCGGTAGCAGGAGCGTCGGTTGTGGCAGCAGTAGAGTACGCTGAGGGCTTGGTAGGCGACGGTGGCAGGGACGAGGCAGGCGATGATGCCCTTTTGTCCTCGTCAAAGCGCCTGGAGAGCTTGTGCTTAAGGCCTGTGACATGGAGAAAACAGGTGCAGGAGCGAATTGATCAATGATAAGCCACATACAGCTGTGGAGTTTCTCGAGAATGTGGGCGATACTTACGTGCAAGAATGGGCATGGCTGCCTAGAGCGTTTGCCGTCAAGGAAAGTGCAAAGGAGGGCGCTGTTTGAGAAGTTGTGCGAGAGCGAAACGAGACCGGTTGGAAGCTATGATGGGTGATCCAGATGGACGATGGCGAAGGCTAGATAAAGAGCGTGGCAATGATGCTGGTGGTGGTGGTGGTGGTGGTGGTGGGCAACGACGGTTCAGGGTGTGGATCTGGGCTGAAGGAGGGTGAGGGGATGCAGGAATCGGACTGCGTAAATAGGACACGAGCGGAGGTTGAACGTCAAGAGCTCAGCGCAGTGACACGGCTCTCAACTTTGGACTGACAACGCTCGACTGTGCTTCTGGTACAGCGGTCACACGTCTGCGTGGTGTGCAGAAGCTCGCAGATGCAGCAGGCTGGAGAGTAGCAGAAGAGGGAGTGGCTCGGCTGAGAAGGGAGAGCCAACATGACATGTACAGTGCAGTAGCTAGCTCGAGCGAGAATCTACTTGTGTTGGTCTTGGCTTGAAATTCCACGCTTGCTGCTCGAATGGTGGCGCGCGGAAACTGACAGCCACCCAAACCACGAATGGGCCGAGTCGTCTTGCAGGTGGAGGCATCGCCGCTTTCGAATTCGAAAGCGGTGTGCGCCAATACTCTGTGACTGTATAGTGCGGTGCAATCGGCTGTATTTTGAGTTTGGATTTTCGTTTTGTCCCCCTGTCTCTAGTCTCACCCGTCAGACTCGCATCGGGAGCCATGCAAAAGCGCCTTCTGAAAACCTTCCTATTTGGGAGAGCCTCCGCCTTCTCAGGAGTACTGGATCTGCGATCGTCGCAGAGGGGCGCCCACAGGCTCATGCTTCGAGATCTTGAGCTAGGACAGCGTCCTCCATGCTCTACCGTTTGAGCTAAATTCACCAACGCTTTCCTGGTTTGAAGAGCTGTTTGGGCAAATACCCGCAACGTAGAGCTTGGCGGTAGACCGGTTCCGCAGGTCGCAGTAGCGTAGCACTGGGGAGAGTGAGACGAAAGTGATCGTCGCGCGATCGTCGCGCGATCGGCGGCGGTTTGCAGCTCCGACCGCTTGGCTCAACTCTACCGTGCACACGCTTGTGCTGCAACGTCGATCTACAAGTACACAACCATGGCGAGACCAACACCCCGCGCCTCGTACGTGTACGTGCGAATATCGCAAAATCAGAATGTGAGATCGCGGCGTTGATCGCATGCCGTGGTTTCGGCCGACATTGCAAGTGCTCGGCAATCCCCGGAGCTGTGTGTTTTAGAGCGGACCCTGTCCGTTGGGTGACACCGCGCGAAGCTGGAGCTTGAGCTTGGTCTGGACCGATCGATACACGTACTTGGTAAGGCTTGGTCGATCGAGCTTAACGTTGCACCTCACCTTGATCACTGAATTCCAGCATTGCCGATTCATTGTTGACACCAGCTCGACCTCTCTAAACTGTCGTCTGAACCAGCGTGTCATCAAAGCTTTGTCAAGGATGTCCACCTCGACCGCCCCCACCCCAGTGTATGCCAACCTTCTCCCGCCTTCGTGGAAGGTCAAGATCGCCGAATGGCTCAAGGAGGACTGTCCCTCTTTCGACTGGGGCGGCTTCGTGGTTGGAGAGGACAACAAGCGCGCTACGCTGTTCTGCAAGAGCGAGGGCTGTCTCGCCGGTGTCCCCTTTTTCGACGAGGTGTTCCAGCAGCTTGATTGCAAGGTCGAGTGGAACTTTAGGGAAGGTGAATGGCTTAAGGCTTCGGCTCCTGGTGGGAAGGTAAAGATTGCGGTGGCGACGGTGACTGGTCCTTCGCGAAAGATCCTTTTGGGTGAGAGGGTGGCGTTGAACACGCTCGCCAGGTGTTCAGGTATCGCGACGGCGAGTGGGTTGTTCTTGAACAAGGCGAGGGCAGCAGGATTCAACGGCATTGTGGCGGGAACAAGAAAGACCACACCTGGCTTCCGGGATGTGGAAAAGTACGGAATGCTGGTGGGCGGAGTCGACATGCACAGGTACGATCTGAGCAGCATGGTGATGCTCAAGGACAACCACATTTGGTCCACCGGTTCGGTCACCAACGCCGTTCACTCCGCGCGATCCGTGTGCGGCTTTTCACTCCGCATCGACGTAGAAGTTCAGAGCTACGACGAGGCCGTCGAGGCCATCAAGGCAGGCGCCGACGTGATCATGCTCGACAACATGGAGGGCGAAACGCTCATCAGCAACGCAAAGAAGCTCAAGCACGAGTACAGCACCTCACACAAGTTCCTCCTCGAGTCTTCCGGCGGTATCGACATCGACAATGTCCAGCAGGGTGGACATGTTGATAACTGTAGGTACAACAACTTGCTCAACTACACACGTTCGAATGCATTGACTGACCTTTGACCATGAATTTCGTTTTGCTGTTCACCAACGCAGCTATCGACATCATCTCGACCAGCTCGATCCACCAATCCACCAAGCATGTCGATTTCTCGCTCAAGATCGACGCTTCGTCTTAGCATTTCGTTGCATCCAATCCAAACGATTGCCTCTGCCATCCTCGACTGTGTCCACGACTGTGTCCACGACGGTGTCCAGCCTGGTCTGCCTTGGAATCGGTCGTTGCGATTGACGTGGGAACATTCGAGTTGCGCTTCGGCATGGTTCCGATGGAGCCCTTCAGAGCGAGTATATATAGCCAACTCTGAGGATCCACTCCCTCTACTATCCTCCGACACTTCCACCACTTTGTCGACGCACAGCTATGTCGACCTCCGAGATTGACACTCTGCGTCTTGCTGTGCTAGCTCGGATTGACGATCTGGTTCTCGACCTTGTGCGCCAGCTTGCCGAACAGACTGATCTGATCCGCTCCCCTGCCACGTCATCCTCCCCTCACAACGATTCGGATAGTCGACCGGTGAAGCGTTCCAAGCGAGCCCTGTCGAAAGTGACACCGTTGAGCTTGAACAGCGAGGCAGAGGCTGGTGCGGCAAGCAAAGTGTGCTTCCCTACGAAAAGTGGCAGCGGAGTCAAGCGGTTCGGTAAGTCGCACCTTCTTCCCTCGACATTCCTCGGCCGGGATACTGAACAGAGGTGGCGAAAACTACAGCACAGTATCTCCGAGTCGTCGAACTGATTCAAGCGAATCTTCTGTTGGGAAGGGTTGTGACGAAACGGTGAGCTTTCCGTTTCACATCTTGAAAATCTGGTACGATTCCACTGACGAAGGAAGCGATTTTCTGCATGGTTTGGATGTGCGGGATGGTTAGGGATATTTTCTACCAGAGTCTGCATCTGTTTTCGTCGCAATCAGCGTCGGATCGGGTGATTGAGAACGTGGTTAGATTGTTGGGATGCAAGGATCGGGTTGAGGTGGGGATTGTAGCTAGTCCGCGTGGGCTTGTTTCCGGACCGCTTACCATCATCCCACCAGGGGATGCGGGCGAAATGTCGGTGGTGTGTAGAGTGGGTGTATCGAATCTCATCCCGACCGAAATCACGGCAAATATTGGTGCTCAGCGGTGGAGTGTCAACATCGATTGCGATGACCACTCCCTAGGGTGCAACGAGCACTTGGTGGTGGTGGTGGAGAAAGAAGCTGTGTTTAAACAACTCGTCCAATCTCCATCTATGGATGGGGGTGGGACGTTCGAGTGGGATAAGGTGGTGATGATTACAGGTAAGGGGTATCCGGACTATGCGACGCGTGCACTTGTTTGTCTCCTCTCCGAATTCAGATGCAGGCAAGACCACAGCGTGAAAGTGGTAGGCCTCTTCGACGGCGATCCGTTCGGCATCGACATCCATCGACACTATGTGCATACTTGTCCGGTTGAATGGATCGGAGTCGATATCCAAGACGTAAGCTCTCAAACCGATGACGAGCCCAACTACGCTCTGGTGCAGCTTCGAACGGATGAACGCGCCAAAGCCGTCCGACTCCTCCGAACGTTGAACAACACCAACGATGTGGAGCAATGCAGGTGGAGGTAAGCAAAACATCTTTTCGAGAGACCCAGCCTAGTCCAGAGTGGCTGATGCAAAAACGGTTCGGTTTGGATAGGGATATGTTGACCAAGATGCTCATCCTTGGGTACAAGGTCGAGATCGAGGCTGCGTATGAGTGGTGCGCCTCCACCGGCGACAAATTGGGATTGATCAGGTATATCGAACACAAGCTGCACACCGCTACTTAATTCCGCTTCTTCTGAGGCCAAACTGCACTGAATGGATCCAAATCGGGGTTTCATTACGTTCATCTATGCCAAGAAATGAACTCGGTCACATGTAAGGTGGGGACAAAAGGGTACATTTTAGATGCGGGGGACGGTCTCTCTTTCGGGATACTCCAAGCTCGTATTAAGTCCGTGAGTTGCCGGTTTGAATGCGGCCGACTCCTGTTCCTCGTGTTCCTCCTCTGTTCGAGTTGTTCTGTTGTCCGATGAAATATTGAAGCGTCTGAAGCCGCGTCTTGCGTCTTTTTGAGCAGTTGCGTCTTGTTCTGGGTCTACCTGATCGTAAGCGTCTTCGCTTGCACTTGCCATGTATTCGTTGGGGATTCTTGGGCTGTAAGGTTTGTGTGACTGAGCATGCGATAGGGGCGGATAGTAGAGTTTGTAACTCCAGTAGGCGATTGTGAGACCAAGCAGGGCGCCGGCGATGACGTCGGTCGCATGATGTCGATAGTCCATCGTTCTGCTGACAGCGATCAAAGTTGCAGCCATGAGAGGTGTTCCACACAGCCAAGCTGTAACAGCGTGACCTCTTCGATCGAACAGATGCAGCTTCCCCGCTAGATACAACGAAAGATAGGTGAAACCGGCGAACGATGTCGAAGCATGACCAGATGGGAAGGATCGGAATCCATCACGAAGCGTTTTGTTGTTCACTCCAACGCTGCAGATCATGTCGGTTACCAGACCGTATGGTTCGGCGTTTCGAGAGCCGGGAATGGGTTGACAGCGATCGATCAAATCTGGCCGAGGTCGACCAACCGTGCATTTAATGATGGTTGTGACGGTGAGAGTGAGTGCGTTTGCAAGCACGAATCCTAGTAGACCATTGTGTAGATCCCAAATGGATCTGCTGATACCGAGAGAGAAACCAGCAATGATCAGAGCGGGGATAAGAACAGCGAGAACGCCGAGCAGCCAGGTGGGTACGCGTTCATGAACCGCATACGTGTGTTGGATCGATGTATCCGTGAGAGAGAACTCTCGTCGAAAGCCATGCACATTGTTGATGATTGCCAAAAGACCAGCCAGGAGAATGGTGATGATCCAATCGGGTAGATAACTTCGCAGCAATTCCAGTCGCCGTCGACGAGTTACTGGAGCGTGGGACGAACTCCACCGCAGTTGCGAATACAGCGAATCACGGTTCGCGTCCCTCGACGAGTCGTCTACTTCAACCATGATACCAACCGTTTGCAACGTCAAGAGACGAAAGCACAGATGATGGATGCGGTGAAGAGAAACAGCGATGCAGATCCAACTCGTTGTTGGCTGAACCCCACGAACAATGCAGGATAGGGGCACAGAAGCGTCTCTGTTTCAGCCCGACTTTGCCCCGCCACGAACGTGCATATGTTTCGGGGCGAGAAGATGATCTAAATTTACCAACTCTCGCCAACTCTCGCGTATTGGCGCTTTTGTGTAGAATGTCGACCGCTTTCTTGGCGCTGCCAGTCTGGATTTTGGAAACACAGCCTCGTGCGACTTCGACAATCCGCGCAACCACACGACCACACTCAACACCCGATTCCGACACCAACGTCCCTGCATCGGGTCATTATGACCAACTCCTCGATCGCGCAGCTGTTCACACACAAGAGCGACTGCTACGTAGCGTATACTATGGTATGGGTTTTTGCGGTGTGACAATCATCGACAGTCAAGCTCTACAGCTCGAGCACATGCTCTCACGATGCCGCTGCTTGCCCCTGTTGCCCCATCCCGACATCTTTCCCGTTCATGACCACCCTCCCGCCTCCGTCCGTCTCTCCCCCGCTGACCTCTCTCCGCTCCCTCTCCACCATCCACATGAGCAATCTGCTGCACGTCACCAAAACATGCCTCAACGCCCTCGTCCAGGTTTCATCGCTGCCAAACTGTAGCCTGATACTTGCCTCGCCTATCTTGTCCTTGTTGATCGCATGAGGCGCCTGGAAACCCGCGTCTTCTCTCGCTGCGAAATCCACCACCTGCTTCAAACACGCTAGAAATCCTGTCTGTGCATGGTCGAATCTCCGGCTCTGGAGTAAGCGGCCGATTTGCCAATCTGAGGAGCCGTACAGCTCGTATACTGTCTTCTCGCTCCCTTCTTCTCCTTCTGTTGGTTCAGAGGCGTCGTGTTGAGCAGACTGGGGAAGGAAAGAAGAAGAGGAAGAAGAGGCAGAGGAGTAGTGTTGAGAATAAGCGTCTTCGTACCTATAAATGACACTGAACGAGCCCTTCGGTATGAGGCGATATCCACGAAAGGCGATGCTGAGTTTGCGTGAAAGCACGTCGAGCAGCAGCGCGGTTTGGCCCCAAGCTGCGTTGATCTCGTTCCATTCCACCGGCTGCCCTGGCAATCTCCCAAGCCTGAGACCGTTAATGGTAGCGATGCCGCCCAAATGTCCGATGCAGAACGCGTCTGTGTACACATTGGTCGACTGTAGCCGTGCCAGCAGCTCCTTGTCGTGGGCGACAGTCATGGCAAGCGACGCTTTCTCCTCTTCCAGCTTAGATAGCGTGAGACTGTGTGAAGAATACTGAGACCAGAACCGCTCTTCTTCCAGTTGGAGCGCGGACTCTTCCTCAGTTATCGCAGCCAGTTGCGCCTCGATGTCCAGCCGCGCAGCTTCCGCCTCGTTGAGCTCAGACAGCGCCGTCGCTTCGTCGGAGAGAAGTTGGGCGATTTCGCGCTGCAAGGATTCACATTCTTCTCGTTGGCGTTTTTGTATCGCAGATGTATCCTCTACATCATTCTCTCTTTCAGCAGTCACTGATGAAGAAGAGGATCCTTGACGTTCAAGGTTGGAGCGAGGATTGGCGGGCAAAACCTTGTATCTACGCAATTCGGCCTCGAAGGCGAGATACGAGTCGCGTTGGGCGCGTACTTGAGACATCTGCGAGTCCATGATGTCGAGAAGGGTATCGGTGCACGCTTTGCAGAGAGGATGGTCGATGATTATTGACGAAGAGCTGGATCCGCGGAGGTTGAGCGTCTTCTTGCTGCTACGAATTGCTGACGGTGACTCTCGACCGCTTTGGACGGGTGGTGGATGAGATAACAGGTCGAACAGCGCTGATGATGCGGCCAGCCGTGCCGAGAGCGAGTTCGTATCGCTCGAGCCCTCGGGAGCACTGATGGAGCCGGATGCGGTATGCGGAGCATTGTCCTTTGTTTGAGTTGGTGTTTTTGAGGCTGCAGGCTTGTGTGAAGTGGAAGCGTGGCGTGGGGCAATAAAAGAGTCCTGTACGAGGTCATAGGCGGACTGATTCAAGTCAAGATCGGATGAGACCGAAGGATTGAGCAGCAGAGGCTGCCTGCATCTTTGGCAGCTCCACGACATGGCATCCCTCTCGTCGCCTACGACGAACCAGCGTTCTGAATGGTGGCAAGTTGCTGATGTCGTGAGGCGTCCCGAGCTGCGATCTTGACGTGAGAGCGCAAATCTTGTTTCACACTTGTTGAGCTCAGTAGATCGACGAGTATGTCCGGATGAGGCAAACGAGTGGCGACAGTGATGGTACAGACAGTGAAGGGTGCATGGAAAGATGGGATGGCCGGTCGGATCAAGTTGGCCAGGGTCCAAGCGCTCAGTTGGTTGGGTTGGCACTCGACTCCACATACGGAGCTGCAGCACGCGCTGCGCTGCATCTCGTTTCTCAATTTCCGGTTCCCGAGTTGCACGCTTGCCTCGACCTCGTCTTTGCACTAGCACGCTTTCTTACGGTACTGGCAGTGCACATGACGATCAGGCACACAGGCTGTTCTTGACGGATACGATAAAGTCAGATGCAATTGCGATAAAAAGCTACTTGCGTTTTCCAGCCTCCACTTGAGCCTGTAAGCTCTGCATTAGCACTGCCAGCCCGCTCAACTGCGATGGGCTCAACTTGCTCAACACCACCGAAACATGCAATATCTGTTGCTTGCCACCAGATGACGCCCCATCGGCGCTTGCTTCCGCAGTGCTTTCGCTGATTCCCAATAGGACGGCAGGTACGTTCTGTGCTGGGTCGATCGGGATAGGCAATCCCTGCAAGCCTTGTGGTTGTCCATTCGGACCAATGACTGGCCTGATGTGTGGACTCGGCGCTGGCTGGATACCCAAAGCCGAGAGACGAGGAAGGGATGCGACCGGGATGAGCAAGGGGATAGGGTGGTTTGGAATGGATGGGTTCGCATTGTTTGCTGCTGTAGGTGCAGCTGCCGAGGCTTGGGCAGCAGGTGCTGGCGCCAGCGTTGGCGTGACTGGTTTGGGTGAGGCGCCATTGGCTTTTGCGGGGGCCGTCTTGGTTGCAACAGCTGGAGGAGCTGGCGAAGGCGAGGGCTTAGCAAGCGGAGACGCACGTGGTGTGTTGAGGCTTGTCGCACTGGTGAGTGTCGGATGCATGGTTGGCGGTCGGACAGTCATGGGAGCCGCCGCGCCGCTAGGAGGCGAACCCGTTGGAGGTCGGATTGGCGTTGGCGTGGGTGGGAGTGTTGATGCAAACATCTCACCCGAGTAGCCTGGTGTTGGCCCGGGCATCGTGGGCGGCACTGGAGACACGGATGGTGGGCGTGCCTGTGTACCTGCTGTCCCTGCGACCGACATTGCAGGTGGCGACATAGCAGCGGCACCTGGTGTGTTTGGTGTTGCAGGATTCGACGCTGCCGCTGCAGGCTGTTTGGGTGGCTTTTCCTTCTTCTTTCGGGGCATGCTGGATCCGATGGGCGGACCGCCAGGCGTGCCTGGCAACGGATGCTTTCGCGGCCTTCCTCGGCCTCGGTGCGGAGTGGGACCCGGGGTGACCCCTGGCGTACCTGGCGTACCGGGTGCGCTCGCTGCGGTAGCTGCAGCAGCTACAGCTTTGGTTTTGGCTTTGCTCGGCGGTTTGGATGGTGTGGCTGCAGGTGTCGATGGCGTGTCTGGCATCGAAGTGGTAGGAGGCATACAAGGTACAGACGCGGGAGCCTCCATCGGCGCACCGCCCGGCGGCATAGGCATACCAATTGTTCCGAAGGGCGGTGCTCCAGGCATGGCTCCGAACGGCGGTACAGAGCTGAATGGCGTGCCGGGCAACGAGTTGTACGAGGAAGGATCGTACTGCGGTGATGGCAAAGGCAAGCCATTGAGACCGGCTTGAGAGATGGGCAAATTTGCAGCATAGGGAAGACCAGAGCCTGGCGGGAAGGGATAGCCTCCGGGTGTGCTTCCTGGTGTGCTGACGGGCAAGTATGGGCTTGGCGTTGGCAGAGATGAAGGGGTCTGGGCCGCAGTGGCAGGAGCGGTGGTCGGTGGCGCGGCGGGTGCGGCGGGTGCGGCGGGCGCAGGGGAGGCCGCCGAGGTTGAAGCGGTCGATTGCACCGTCGCTATATTTGCTGCTGGTGTGCTGCTGGCCGCGGGTGCACTAGGGGGCTCTGGTGGTGGAGTGAAGATGCCGAGACGATGCCTCGCCTCTCGCTCCTTTTCCAACTTGGCTGCCTTGGCAGCTGCTCTCTCCTGCTGACGTTTGATCCTTTCCAACTCACGTTCTTTTTCGCGTTCGCGCTCAATCTCGTCGGTGATGCCAAAACTGAGGTTGATCTTGGCTGAAGATTCGGCGACATCGATCTGCCGGCTCTCTTCCAGAGACTCGAGCTTGGCTTTGAGGGATTTAAGCTCTTCGATCTGGGCAAGCACGTCCTCGCGATCGTCGTTGTATGCGAGCCTCTCGAGATGCTCGAGTGACAAAGAGGTGTTAGGTGCGCGCCTGTGTGTGGTATCCAATGCAGTGAGTGTGCGCCGAAAGCGTGTGGCAAGAGCATCTCGTCGTGCAAAGATGGACTCGGCATAGTCGAGTGTTGCAAAGATGGGCTGAGGCACATCGGGTAGTGGAGTAGGGAGGCCGAGTTCGTTGAGCTCGGCATCGTCGTCTGATGCATCCGGACTGCGTTGCTGATTCGGTCCATCTGCACTGCTGCCGTTTTCCGCCTTTACGTTTGCCTCATCAACCTGCATGTCGCTCGAAGAGTCGAGCTGGATCGTTGACGGACCTGCTTCAGCTGAAGCGTCTGCCGGATGAGATGGTCCGTCTTTGAATGCATCTTTCGATTCGGGACGCTTGCGGCAATTGAGATGGGAAATGCGTCGACGTTTTCGTAGCCTGATCTCGCTAAGAACGGGATCTTCTTTCAAGCCGAGTGCCTTGAGAAGATCGTGGTGAGGGATGTTCCAGACATGGTAGGGAAGCAGTCTTGTGAGAGCATCGCGCGCATCTGCAAAGGCGGACAAGTCGGGGCGAAGGATTGCTTTGTGGTCATGTCGGAGAAGCTCGTCGACTAAAGAGACAGGTTCGTCCTTTGATTTTGCTCCAGAGTGGATCAACTCGATGTCGTCGGTCTCATCACCTCTATGTGATGACGCCTTCTCGCTGGAACGACGCGCTGCCGATGGTTGTCCTTGCTTGCTTGCATCGCCGTGGCTTGCGAGAGCGGAAGCATTCGCTCCATGTAGTACATGGTTGCCATCATGTTGAAGTGCGGATAGAGGAGGTGCATGTTCGTCATCAGGCTCCTGCTTGACTGCTACCGAGGTAGGTGGAGTGCTGTTGGTAACATTACCGCTGATGGCAGCACCGACGGATATTGTTGATGGAAGGGCTGGTGATGTGGATGCTGACGGGGCGGAGCCGCCCAAGAGGGCAGTTGGGTCGATGGTCAGAGGCGCATTTGTGGGGTTGATAGTATGTGGTTGTGAGGTCGATGTGGAGACCGGTGAGGAGACTTGCATGCCTAGACAGCTTGGTTGCCAGAAGGCGAAGGGCGAGCACGAGGGCCGACGAGGACGACGACCTTGGCACTGCAGCTACCGCCGGATCGAGGTGTGCGCGATGGCAGCCCACTCGAGATGAAGGCAGTGCGTGCACTTGCTCTCGCTGCGTTGCGACGAGCTGGTGGCTGGCTGAGAGTTATACGTGGGTGATCCGAGCGTGAATGCTCGAGGTGGAGTTCGCTTGCGCTGTGTGGTGTCAGATGCTCGCGTGCTGAGGTTCGAGGATGTTGCACTGGTTGTTTGGCGCCCTTCTTGTTTGCTGCTGTCAAGCAATCTTTCGACAGATCTTCCGATCTTGTTTGCGTTCGTATGCTGTTGAGTTGTGAGCGCTCAGTGGAAAAATGGCAAAGAGCTCGAGACGACCGACGTGCCTTTTTTTTCGCCCGCTCGCTCTCTCTCTCTCGCATTTCCCAATTCTTGCGTTGCGTTGCTGCAATCGCTCTCGTGACTTGCAATTTTCATCAAAGCAATCGCCGATTTACAACTCCGATTTCCCGATACGGTCTTTTCTTGCCCCCCCCCCCCCCCCCACACACACAGAGTCTGATTCACAAGTTGGTACAATACAAAAGGGTTCCAAGAAACGTTGTTGTACTATACAAAGAGCATGGTCTAAGGGTGCCCTGACAATCTAGGAACAACAAAGTCTGGTCAAAGAGACTCTGGCTGGGTAGCTGAGCTCCGTGGGCGTTCAACGTCGGACCACGTCGGTGAGAGGCAAAAGGCACCACACCCGTTTCTTGTACTCCTCGTGCTTGGACCTGAGCTTGCTCGAGCTGAACTTTGCCTCTTCTTCCCTTATCGCCTGGTAGAGCACACTGAAGCCGACCAGGAGCGCCGCGAGGGCGATGCCTCCTGCATGAGACACCAAGAACGCGTGGCCGTGGTCTGGGTGGTTCGAGGAGCTGGTCAAGATGAATCCAGCAAGAAGCGAAGCGAGATAAGCCGAGTACAGCGGATTCCTAACCAGCGCCCAAGGTCCGCTGGTGATGAGAAAAGTGGGCTTGTCATTGCTGAAGGCGCCGGTGAGACCTGGCGTGAAAGACATGGTGTACTGCGCCCACCAAAAGAAGATGAGGCTGTACGAGACGAGGAGGATGCCAATCCAGACTTGGGTCGTATCCGCAGATTTGGGAAGTGCGAAAAACATGGCAGCATCGGAAGATACGAAGGCGAAGGCGATGATGGGGATGAGCGCAAACGAGCGCAGGCTGAGGTTGGTTTTGATAAACAGAAGCGGGGTCAAGCCGCAGTACGTGAAATCGGCGATGGCTTTAAGCACAACGAAGGCTTGTTTGAGGCGGTCCAGGTCACGCCACACGGCGGGCACATCGAGGAAGATCGAGCGAATCTCGTCCATCTTGGAAGAATCGTATGAGAACAAACCTACGAGACTTGGCGACGTTGGCAGAGCGAAGTTTGCCGAGGTCTTCTATGTGTAAGCTAGCGCGCGTGCCACAGCTTGTTGGGCTTGCAAAATCGGACCCTCAGCAAAGAGAATATTGCAGCGATGTTGGGAGGATCTCCAGTGGAGCCAAGTGTGGGGGGGGGTGTCGGGAAAGATAACGCTGAAAGCCATCTGAGCTGTGGAACGACCTTCAAGCTTCACCACCCTGCTCCCGAAAACCGCGCTGGGAATAAATTAAGCTGCCAGGTCGCAGCCGACCGAGATCAAGAAGGACTAAATCCAGTAATTGGACCCTGGCTTGAAATGGCCGTCAGGCGGTGGGTTCTGGCTAGCTGTGGCTGTGAGCCGTACAGTACATACAGTATAAACGGTTGCGATGAACAAACGGCACGCTTGGACCGCTTCTCATTTCGCGTCTCCACTTTCCGACTCTCGGGCTCGGCAAACGTCTTGTGCTTCTTCATCGTCCCTCTCTCTCTCTCAGCACAAATCTCTTGCATCTGCTCTCAGCTTTGTGCTCGAAAGTCGAGTCTAGCACGGCAACAGCTTTTCATCTGCATGACCAGTGCTTGGAACTCTCGTCATTCGTGTTACAACGGCATCCATAGGCCGCCAAGCTCCGACCCTTTTCCTTAGAGCACTGCTCTCAAAGGCTGGTCGGTCGATTCGTACGAGGCAGCTCCAGATTTTTGACAGCGACGAGGTGTAAAGAGCAACCCATCTGCTCTCGGACGTGGCCTCGCCTTGTGCCCTCATTCTGTCCATCAGCTATCGGGATGATTGCCGAGAGCCGTCGCCATGCGGTCCGCCGCCTGACATCACTTCGTGCGCTCTTCGTCTCCGCTTTCTTTCTCCTCCTCACTCTCACCACCTCGGTTTCCGCCTTTACTGTGACCATCTCAGAGGCGGATGAATTGCGCCAAACATGCTCCGGTATGATTGCCGGTAGCGATAGCCACATCGAGGCTTTCTTCCACAAGGGGTCGAAAGGATCGGTCGCCACCATGTTTTACGAGTTTGCCGACTTTGACAAGCTCGGCAAGTATTCGGGCGACAATGACGCTTTTGGATTTCGATTGAAGAACTATATTTGCACTCCAAAGGCGGTGTCGGAGACATTGTGTACCAAGGAACAGCTTGGAAATTTTATCATCGATGAAAGCGCGGGCAAGGCAAGCACGGTGCAGCTGCAGAGGCTCGATTTCGGTGCGACTGGGTCAACGCATGAAAAGATGCTGGTAGGTGGCAGGCTCGTTCAGATGGACAAGGATGATCGTTTCAAGACACTGACAATGTTGCTTTTCCTGTTCAACGGCGTTTGATAGCGCTACAATGTGACCAAGACAGGATACTACTGCTTCGGTGCGAGTGAGCTGCCCCCCTATCCACCCTCGACGGCTTTTTTCACGCTTGTCCGTCACTGACTTTTGTTTCCATTCTTGTGCTGCTCTTCAACTTATCAGCTGAGGTGCCGCTTGCCTCACTTGAAGACAATCCGAGCGGCACTGGCGACGTTTCCGTCCACGCCGCTTTCACAGGCCGGGTGGAATTCTTCAACAAGTTTAAAGGCAACCTCCCCGCTGCAGAATACCCCAAGCTCAACTTTTACTTTGCCATGACCGTCGCCTACATTGCTCTTGGCGCGTTCTGGCTCTCGCTTTGCATCAAGCACAAGGATGAGCTGCTCACGGTGCAGCACTTTATTTCGGGAACGATTGCGTTCTTGGTCGTCGAGATGGCTGCGCAGTGGGCGTACTACAGTTACCTCAACAACCACTTGATCGACTTTTTTAGGATCAGCGAGGTCAACGGTCAGACGGGTGTCACCGCCGTTGCGAGGTTCTTGCTGGTTCTGACTAGTATTTTGGATGCAGGAAGGAACAGCGTTTCATTCTTTCTGCTGTTGATCGTTGCCATGGGATATGGAGTCATCCGACCTTCCATCGGACCCGTCATGACGAGGGTACGACTGCTCACCGCGGCACACTTTGTATTCGGCGTGCTGTACTCGATTGGCATCGTGCTCATCCAGCTGGACCAGGGAGGAGCATGGATCTTTGCCTTCATCTTCCCACTCGCCATGACGCTGACGGCGTTCCTCACGTGGATCATGAACTCACTCAACCACAGCATCGAGTATCTCACTCAGCGCAAGCAGACGTTCAAGCGCGGCATGTTTGTCAAGCTCCATCGCATCCTTTTGGGCGCCGTGGTAGTGATCGTAAGTCCATGCCATCCTATCGTTTCCGCCGCCATCTTTGTTCGATCCGTTCAAGGTCTACGTACTGACGCGTTTTGGGTCTGATTTGCGGAATGGACAGTTTGCGTTCTTCATCATTTCTTCGGTCGCCTTTTCCCAATCTGGAGCGCAAGGGTTTGCGCCGAACACGTGGCAGTATCGGTGGTTTTTGCTCGATGGATGGTTGGCTTTGTTGTACTTTTCGGTCTTCACCGCAATCGCGTGGGTCTGGAGGCCGACAGGGAACAATATGCGGTTGGCGATGTCGGACGAGTTGGCTACCGAGGATGATCCCTCCGCTGAGGGGTATGAGGTGGATACCTTTGCTGCAAGGGGACCAGATGGACCGGACAGTGATGACGAGGACGACGTGGAGGCGAAAAAGACGTCTCAGGGGAATTCTGGTTCCGGGGTGGGTGGATCGCGCGGTGTACAGGATGATGTTGTTTTCGAGATCGGTGATGAAGATGAGGATGGAGATCAAAGCAAGGATGTAGTTGGGAAGCGAAATGGGACGGGTGAGAGAGAGGGGCTGATGCGGGGCAGTGCGAACAATTCAGAGGAGACGCTGGTGCCGCACGGAAAGAGGGCGGATAAGAATGATTGAACTACGGTCAAGTCGTCGTGCCTCTGATTTGAACGGCTTGGTAGAACGAAAACATATTCACGTTTGGACATGGTGTGGATAATCACAGCACAGAACGCAGTATCACAGTTCATCTCATCCCGTGTGAGCCGAAGATGAGATGGAGGTATGGTGTTGTTTGGCAGGCTGAGGTGTCAACTTGTGGCGATCCGGTGACGGGTCGTGGGTTTAGAATTAGGATGTTAAGCCTTGGTGTGTGGAAGTGTTTTTCGCACGATAACAATTTCATCTTATGAACGGTGCTTGGGAACTCTAATTTTTCCGTGCTTCCCATCTTGCGACCACACGACCGGGGCTTTCTTCTCATCACCACACCCACGCTTCAACGCCATCTAGCTTATTCCACAACTGTCTGCCACCTTTACGCGCAAAGGATCGAACCTCAACCTATCCCATACGCATATCACACCAAAGAAAATCTTCACAATGTGGTCAACATTATCTCGCGCTGCGTCGACGCAGCTCCGACTCACCCTCCAACTAGGAACCTCTTCGGTTCGATTGCGTCTCCCAGCCCTGCTCGCCCCAACATCTTCAGCATCATCAGCATCGAGTTTCACACCAGCACTTGCAACCGCACCAGCAGCATTGGGGGGTGGTTCTGCTGGTGTTGGGGAGGGTGTTGGGGCTGGATGGGGGTTGGGAGCTTTATGGGATGGGATTTTGCTTGCGGTTCCGAAGAGCAAGGTTTCGCATAGTCGGAAGAGCATGCGTGCTGCTAACAAGGGGTTGAAGGACCGTGTGGATTTGGTTCATTGCAGTGCTTGTGGAAAGCCCAAGTTGCAACATCACATTTGTGCTCATTGCTACTACGAGCTGAACAGGGCTAGAAAAGTGAGTCTCAAGGCGAATTCAGGAGCGGTCGAGAAAAACGTTGCACACGGGAAGAGCTTGGATTCCCAATAAACCATCATTCCCATGTCGCAGAATGAACATATGATGGGAAGCGAGATGGCACCAACGCTCTCGATATTGTTGGTTCCGGTTCCATCCTTGCATTCAAGGTTCAGCTTTCGCACCCAACGAGTAACGCAAACGAGAGGCTATATGTTCGAATCGCATCTCTTCCTGACTTGAATCCAATTCTCCGGTCCGGATCCGATCGAACACTTTTTCTCTCTCCCCCCACCCCTACACATTGTACTTTAAACTCCAAGCTTGAACACCTTTCAAATCCGCACGCGAGCCACCCCAGCTCATCATAAACCTAACCACCATCCAAACTAGATCTCCGGAGAACGGCACTGCAAGCATTCAACGTGTTGTTCAAAGAGACGATTTTGAGTGAGCCCAACTCACGCGTGAATTGGTCGATTTAATGGTACAGAGTCGCCTCAAAAGGGCGGCGGCGCGTTCAACACAGCACTTTCAAGGGAGCGGGGCAAAAAGCGGGGAGGAAGAGGGAAAAAAAAATCAAGCGCCCTGCTTGTCGGCTTCAGCCATGTGGTGACGGAAGAGCTTTTCGGCCCTCTGCCAGACGGCACCCTTGCCCTCTTCGAGCGTGTCGAGCTTGGTGGTGTCCTTTCCGAGGACGTGTGGCAACTGGAGAAGACTTGGGAGGAGGTCGTTGCTGAAACCCTCGGAGCTTTCACGCGGAAGCAATGTGGGGAGATGGTCGATGCTGATGACGGTCAGGGCAGGATTTCCGGCGCCGGTGTCGACGTCGACGGTGGGCTTGTCAAACGTGGTGTTGATGTCGTAGATGGGGAGGGGGTTGTTGGGGTTGGTGGTGTCGCAGGAAACGTCGACGACGACGCCGAGACGACGGTCCTTTCCGGCGGCCTGGATGGTAGGCTGGTCGAGGAAAGGAGGGATTTTGGAGGTGAGGTAGATGCAGTTGACGAACACGTCGACATCGAGGAGTTCCTGGTAAGGGCCGTGCTTGGCGGATGTCTCCTGGATGTCCCAGCGGACAATGTCTTCGGAGGCGACGCCGGCCTTTTCAAAGAAGTCAATGGCACCGCGACCACATCGGCCGAGGGCGCCAACGACGAGAGCCTTGACCTTGCCATCGGCACGCGACTTTTTGATGTGTTCGATCTGCTGCTTGGCATGCGCGATGAGCGCCTGTTCGTTTGGGTAAGCCTTCTGGGGGCCAAGACGGCGTTCGGCACCCTGGACCTGTTCAGCAAGAGCGAGCAGACCAAGTGCGGCACCAGCAAAACCGGCGTGCCAACCGAAAGCAGCGACACGGCGGCCGTTTTTGTCCTCGAGGAACTCGAGATCGTAGAGCTTTCCGCCGCCGCGCTTGAAGCGGCCCAAGACGTCAACCCAGCCGGCCTGCTTCTTGTAGCAGTGGGCAAACTGGATGTGGGTGTGGGGAAGATCCGGACCGGGCTCCTCCAACTCCTTAAGGCCAATGATGGGGATGTCAGCGGGGAGAGAGTGGAAGGTGTTGTGCGGGGCGATCTTGCAGCCGACGTCGGCGTACTCGTTGTCGTCAAAGATACGCTGCGGGTCGGATTCGACGGTGATGTCGAAGCCAGCGTCGATGAGTGCCTTTGCAGTGGTAGGCGTGAGCGCGGCACGGTGCTCTGCCGGCTTCATCTCGCAACGGAGGTAAAGAGGTTGACGGATAGCAGACATGGTAGCGATGGAGTCAACTGGAGTGATGGATGGTGGAAGAAGACGTGCGCGGTGTGGAATGCGTAGGGTGTGCAAAGATATAGTGGCGAGCACCCTTTGGTGCATTGGGCTGATCTGGTTCGGCTTTGTTGCGGAATCATGAATGCATTGGTTGCTGTGCGCTGTTCTTCTTACAGGCGATTCAAAGTCGAGTCAGTCTACACAGACCCAACGCCAGCCGTGACCAACGCCAGCCGTGACCAACGCCAACTACCGCTAACGCCAAGCACAGTGCGCTCCCACGGTCACAGTGCAGCTACTCTGTGACTGTCTTGCCTTGGCTCGGCCTTTCGCCGAATCCCCGTTGGAGGGGGATTCACACTCATTTAGACCAGAATGTTAGACTGTTGGGCAGCGCAAGAAACAAACGCGTCAAATGAATGACGACTTCGGATCCGAGGCCGATCCACGGTCAAGAGCCAGAATCACGCATTGTCGCGTTGCTAAGGTGTGGAAGGAGAGAGAGAGAGAGAAAAAGACCCTGTTTGCAAGTCATTTTGAGGTGCATGCAGTTGGCGTAGTGGCCAAGCGTAGTGACCAGGCACTCGTTGGGTTGGTAGTGGAAGCGAGCTTTGCTTTCTTTCTTGACATCCATCGCGTTGCACTTGTAAGTAGTCTCAGCCCGCAGTCGAGCCGGTACACTCGAGTGAGTCCTTGCTCTTCGCATCGTCACGAGCCGTACAGTCCACCACTGTACTGTACAGTCTTTTGGACGCCGAGCGCCTCTTTTCTATCACCTGCAACAACGGCAAACAGCATATCCGTCCGAACGCATTTGCTGACCATGCCTATTCTGCAACCATAACCCTTGTATTTCCACTCTTCTTTCGCCGCTGCAACCTTTACTTGTACATCTGGCATTTCGGTCTGCCCCCCGCGCTCCTGTATCCGGATTCCAGCTTTAGAACCGTGTAGCTCCGCGCCTCTTTGTTCTTTACACGCACCAACGTCGAAGTTGACGCGGGAATATATACATCACCATGGATGACGACAAGTTCGATCTGTACAGTGTGAGTCTGTCCTGTCTTTCTTTCTGCTCTGCGACCTTTCCTCTTTTGTCTCCAAAGCGGCTCAGCCGCAGCTAGGCCACGACCGAGCCACGAACTTTGTTACTTACCCTTGTCTGTTCCCTCGTTGACTTTTGTACGCTAATGGCAGGACGATCTGTACTCGGATGTCCTCGTCAAAGCCGAAGATGATCAGGCGATCAAGGTGGAGCCTTCTTCCGAGTTGAGCACCGATCAGAATGGTGCTTCCACCTCTTCCACCGCCGCCGCCGCTTCTTCGGCCAAGCGTCAACGCGCCGACTCGATCGACCAGAAACCCTCCACCACATCCACATCATCGGCTCCGCAACAACCGTCTCAATCATCCACGTCATCGTATCAGCGCCATCAGGATGAACCCCTCGCGCCTCAATCCTCCTCTGCCTCTCTCCCGCCACACCCTTCTTCGTCCTCGGCTCCACCGACCAGAAGCACCATGTCGACGTTGGCGGGACGACCAAAAGTGACCGACCCTAGCATTCAAAATGCGGTGTACATCGGCGATCTCAACTGGTGGGCTACCGACGAGGAGATCCGTCAGATCGCTGCATCCGTCGGTGTCACTCTCAGCCTGAACGACATCACGTTTTCAGAGCACAAGGTCAACGGCAAGAGCAAAGGTGTAGCATATGTCGAGACCGACAGTGAATCGGATGCGAGAAAGATCAAGACATGGTTCGAGGAGAATGACTTCCAGTTTCGAAAGGCAAACATCACCTTGACCACGAGTGCAAATGGCAATCCGTTTAGGACTCTGCCCAAGGACCCGGTGCCCAAGTCGGAGCGCGCGCAGAGGGGTGGTGGTGGAATGGGTATGGGCATGGGTGGCGGTGGACGTGGAGGGAGAGACGGGGGGATGGGCGGGAGCAGAGGGGGACAAAATGCGCCGCCTCCTATGGCGGGGGCACCAATTCGCATGGGTGGCAGTGGCGGTCCGCCGCCGATGGGCATGATGAATCCAATGATGATGGGCATGATGAGCGGCGCAGGTGCAGGCCCAGGTACCGGTGCAAACAGTGGCGGCGGTGGTGGCAGACCGTACGGCAGAGGAGGCGGACGTGGTGGCGGATGGGGCAACCGAGGTGGACGCGGCGGAGGCGCTGGCGGAGGCGGAGCTGGACACTTTAACCCCAACTTCTTTGGAATGCCTGGTGGAGGCATGCTGGGCATGCCCATGCCCATGGCTGGCATGCCAATGGGCGGTATGCCTATGAACCCCAACGGCGGAGGCGGCAACACTTCCCAAGCACCACCAGGCATGGGCGCAGACGACCGCGAACGAAAACGTCACCGAATGGAAGAAAACTAATTTCTCCCATCAACCTCCCCTAATGATTCCGAAACATCACCTTTGATTGTACCACATTCCCAAACCTAACCCACTCCATGTTTCACCACACTTGACGCGATCCTTGCCCTTTCGCACAACGACCGCATCTCAATTTGAGCCTGTGCTTCTCACTAAACTGTGCAACATTGTGAGCAATCGAAAGGACAGCATGAAAATTTTGGGGTCTGTGTGTGTAAAAGACAGGCTCGACCGGAAAAAAGGACATGATCGCGATGAAACACACAACAACGCCCACAACTCGATCCAAAACAAGCCGCAGTCTAGGGGTCAAGACGCTTAGGGTCGCGGGGGAACATACTAGCCCTCCTGATGTTGCCCAGACCGAGATAGAACATGACAACACGCTCGAGACCGATACCGCCACCGGCATGAGGCGGGCATCCCAGCCTGAACGCCTCGACATAATGCTTCATGCTCTCTACGGGAATACCAAACTCGGCCATCCTCTTTTCCAGGAACGCGGCATCATGCACACGTTGAGCACCGGAGAGAATCTCCTGACCGCGCATGAAAAAGTCGTACGAGTTCGAGTACTTGGCATCCTGCGGATCGGGCATCGTGTAAAACGGACGGATCTCGAGCGGGAACTTGTCGAGCATGAAAAAGTCGGTCTTGTACTTTTCCCTCACCAGCCCGCCAAGCGTACGCTCCATCTCTGTGGAAAGGTCCTCGAGATCTCCGATCTCCTTGCCGTTCTCGCGGAGGAGCGCGATGGCGTCCTTGTACTGCAGACGCACCGTCTTTTCGGGAAGCAAAAACTCGTCGCACGGATACTGGCGCTTGACGGCGTCGATCTCCTTGCGGTATCGCTTGGGCAGCTCGCGGAAGATGAAGGTGAACAAACCGTCGAGCACGTCGACGACCTCGTGATAGTGCTCCTCAAACGCCATCTCGAGATCGAGACCGGTGAACTCGGTCATGTGCCTGTGTGTATTGGAATCTTCGGCACGGAACACGGGACCGATCTCGTAGACGCGGCCAAAGTCGGCAGCAATCGCCATCTGCTTGGCCAGCTGAGGACTCTGCGCAAGGAAAGCCTGGCCCTTGAAGTACGACACCTTGAACACGGATGAGCCGCTCTCGGTGGCAGCACCCTGGAGCTTGGGCGTGTGGATCTCGACAAAGTCGAGGTTGTCGAGGTACTCGCGGAAGAGCTTGCACACGCCGTGGGTGAGGCGGAAGATGGCCTGGTTCGTCGTGGTTCGCAAATCGAGCACTCGGTTGTCGAGACGCGTGTCGAGGGCGATGGGTGGCAGCGGACGGTCGGTCTGCTGAGACGCTTGGATCTCGACCTCGGATCGGGTAGCATCGTCGACACCAAAGGGAAGCTGCTCAAATGCGATCTCGCTGGTAGAGTGGATCTTGGAGATCTTGATCTCGGCCTCCTTGACCGTGACGGTGTTGGACTCGACCGGTTTGGGCGTCTTGACAATGGTTCCCTCGACAAGCACAATGGTCTCTGCTGCGAGACCGGCGGCCCACTTGGTCATCTGGCGCGACACCTTCTCGGGAACCTGAGCCAAGGTAGCCTGCACGCAGTCGACGCCCTGTCGGAGGGTGAGGAAGACGAGCTTGGCGGAAGGGGCACGGCTGGTCTGGACTCGAGCGGAAAGGGCGATCTGCTCGCCGTCACGCTCTGGGCTGATCTCGGAGATCTTGGTGAACTTGCGACCGGTGCGCTCCTGGGACATGTTCAGAGGGAGCTTTCCGTAGTTTTGCGAGGCAAAGTCGACGTCGGCAGCCTCACGGGCGGCCTTCTCAGCGGCAAGCTTGGCAGCCTTCTCGGCCTTGATGCGCTCCTTTTCCGCCTTGGCGGCTCGCTTCTTCTTCTGGTTGTCCGAGAGAGGCGTTCCATCGGGGTTGAGCTCTTCGGCGCCATCGGCAGCGACGGGTGCAGGGGCAGCAGCGGGCTGCTGCTGCTCGTTCTGAATAGTAGCTTTGTCGGCCATGATAGAAGACAAGCAGCGTTGGTGGTGAAAGAGAGAGAAGAACAAGTGCAGAGTATAGTCCAAGAGTGGAGCTTGACTACTGGGTCGACTAGAATTTCTGACTCGGAACGATTCACTGTCGAGCTGCCAAGACAGTTGGTTGGTACACAGTGCCAAAGTGCCCAAAGCTCTGCGAGCTTCTTTCGCGTGACTTGGAACGAAAATGTCGGATTTCGGATTCGAGAGCGCCACAATTTGGTGGAGAGCGTGTTGATGTGCTCGGACGCCTCCATGCCATGGAAGCACACCCCGTTCCTACCAAGAGAACAGCGGCAAACATCGATTATGGCGGCTTCACGTCGCGCCCAAATTCAGTCGCTTTGCGGCGTACGAACGGGCCCTCTGATCGACCGAGTCGAGTCGTATCTCGCAGCCGTGGACATCTGGTCACGCAGGGGCAATGCCAAGTCGGTCAAGAATGCAGGCACTGGCGTGGTAGCAATATGCTGCTATCTCGCGGCGGAGAGGTGAGTGTTTGTAGTCAGATCAACAGACGGGATTGCTGTGGATGAGTAGCTGATGACGAGATGTTTTCGATGCTGCTCGATGCGGTACTGACAGTCTCGAATCCAGAGTACCCGATCGAGGCGCTGCTATTCGAGCTAGCGGTCTTCCGCCTGCGCAATTTGCTGCTGCTGAGAGGGACTTGCGAACAGCAGTGCAGTCAGTCTCGAGCAGCTCTTCGCAGACGCTGTCGGGACCGTCGGACGTGGTGAACAGCGCATTCTCGGCGAGCTTGACAGCAGCTCCGACCACTCGACCTTTGCGACCATCGCCACTGGCAACACCCGTGTCTGCAAGTCAGAGCAAGGAGGCGCTTTTGGCCAAAGCGCAAGCCATCCAGGCTGGCAGCCTATTCGATCAGACCATGCGAGCTGGACCCGAGACGACACCCGCCACGCCAACGAGCAAAGGCAACGCAGTGGGCTCGGGCGCAGCGGCTGCAGTGGGCCGATCCGAGAGCAACGTCAACGATGCTCGGAATACAGCTGGAGAACAAGCGGATGCAGCAGATGGTCATGTCTCGACCGATGTGCGACCTCGTCGAAACAAGCGTGCAAGAATGGGCAAGGTGGTTTTCGGACTCGCCATCCATTCTAGCCTGAATCGTCTAGACGATGAACAAGAGGCGAATGACGAGCGACGTCGACGGAACAGGATCAACCATATCCAGTCTACGCTTGAACGACTGCGCTCGTCCAATCCTAGTTGGCGCTATCTAGATTCACCCCGAGACTTTCTTGTGAGCATCTCGCCCTCGTCTGTGTCTCAAAGCGAACCCACTCGGTGAACATGTGCACTCTCGCACACCAACGCTCTTCGCTAGGCCCATCCACTGCTACTTGTGACACATTTGTCTGCTACACTCACAAGCAAAGCCTACCGAATTGGAGATGTTTGCTGGAAATGCTGATCGGGAAGGTCCGAGTCAGATGTGTGTTGAAATCGGCGATAGACAATCCCAGGGAAGGGTTGGGCAAGACGGGCTAGCGTAACTGACGGCTTAGCTCGAAATTGTAGAAGCATGGCACTGTACAGTATGCGCGAGGCTCTTGGCAAAAACGACGATTCGTCTGTTGGCTGAAGAGGCTTTGTCGGCTACTTTGCGACATACGGAACCTGGTCGGAACGATCTCACAAGCGCATCTGGATTTCCCACGTTGCGGGGTTGCGACGACCACATACAGTACATGGTTCGATAGCACAAGAGTAACAATGGCCCGATGCTTCCCAGATGATCACGATTGGCACACTCGGTTCAACAGGTAGATCTAAACGTGGCTGGATGTGTCGATATCGCACCCAAAAGCCAATCGCATCGCAAACAGCAGTAAAGAGATCACCAGGATGGTCTGCGACCCGCGC
Organism: Ustilago esculenta; assembly: GCA_020827535.1. NCBI lineage: Eukaryota > Fungi > Basidiomycota > Ustilaginomycetes > Ustilaginales > Ustilaginaceae > Ustilago > Ustilago esculenta. Next base: position 112,745 of record JAAKGJ010000015.1, on the reverse strand, counting down.
GGAGTTCGAAGAGCTGACCGGCGGTCCGGCAGATGTGCTAGCCAATCGCGAGTTGCAATGGAAGATGCTATCAAATGCTATCAAATGCTTCCGTCTCTGTCTGCAACTCAACTTGAGCCAAAGTCGCTCAAGGATGAGCAAAGAGGTATTGACCCAAATGCTGGCGGATTGGATCTCAAGATGGAAGACTTGTACTGTATGATGCGCTGAAGCCCAGGTTCGATTGCGTTGCGGGTCGGGATATGACGCACGTTTCGGCATGGCGGTTGGCCGAGACGTGTGCCGCCAGCCGCTCCTGTAGCGGACGAGTGGCGCAAGACGATTTGTATTCAAGGTGCAGATGGCTCGATTTTAAATCTGGAAGGACGAGCGGTGCGCGTATTCAAATCGAGATTCGGGTTTGAAGCTGCTTGCCGGCTTGCAGTTTAGGAATTGGATCAAGTTGGGATGGTATCCCTTTATGACTGCCGTTCCGGCACGATTTTGGCGAGCTCCGCTGCTGCCATCTTTGACCCACTTGCGTGGATTCGGCACGCTGTGCTTGTGCTTTTGAACGTGGGATTAGGGTAAGAGCACAAACAATCCGAGTGGGAGAGCCCAGCCACACTGAAGCGTGCTGCTCGTAAAAAGAGACGAGATGCGTCGCGCACTGCTTGCAAAATGAGGTTGAGCAGGGCGACGTCGGCCGTCCTGTGTGGGACGAGCAAGCAAGAAACCCACTCGTTACCTGTATGCACTGTACTGTACAGTACATCACAGTTGACCAACCAAATCCGCCTGCAGCAAGGACAGCGGTGTGAAAATGTGCTTGCTGTTCTCCGTCCACATGATCTGCCTCTCCTTTCTCGTCCGTAAGATGTTCCCGATCGCCCATCATACCGTTGAATGCGCAGTACTGTAGCGAGGAATTGGGGGAGGGAAAGGGCAGAGCTGCATCATCCAAAGTCTTGGCGCTGTCCCCAGTCCCTGACGGGCACTTGGAAAGCCAAGACCTGCGGTCCAAATCCCCAACTCACCCGGGGCAGCTGCCCTGGCTAGAGACGCGCGCACTGCCACTCGGTTGTCTCCCACAGGTCTTGGCATCTGTGAGGTGGTGTACGAAACCGAAAGAAGGAAGAAAAAAATAAAATAAAAAGAGAAAAAAAGAAAGTCTAATGCAAATCAATATTTGTTGCTGTTGCGTGGTATATTACAAAACAGTGGGTGGGACCCGGACCTGGATTTCAAATTTTGAAGCGGCTGTGGCTAGTCGAGTTGAAAAATGTGCTGCGTTTGAAATTTAGCGACACGTTTCGGCTGCGAATGTCTGAGTGTGTGCTTGGAGCGAGACGGGAGCAAAGCCTTCGGAGAGGTCTTGGCATTCCGCCTCTCGCTGTCATGCCGTCGCCTTGGTCTTGAACCTTTTTTTTTTTTCTTGTGTTTTTTTTTTTTGTCTTGGTCTTTGGTTTGGGTCAAGCAAGCGTCATAAAGGTCGCCCGCCAACGCACGCGCATAAGCCTTGGCCCATATTCAGTCTTGGCAATCTCGCACACTTTGTTCCACCTTGTCTAGCTGCGTTCGTGCACGTTTGCTCAGCTTGCAAGCCAAGTCGCTCCAGTTCACACTCACTTGCTCTCGAGCCCCTTCTCCGTTTCGCCCTTCTCTTTTGCCAAGAACCCAAAACCTTGGCTGCTTGGCTCCTTCGCTGTCATCTCTGCCCTCGTGCCTGCCCTACCCTCTCAAGCACTGCACCGCCGACGTCTTGCGCCGCCCATCGATTCCTCCTTAACACTCCTCGTTTCCTCCCTTCCCTTCGATCCTTGCCAAGACTTTAACCCGCTGCTAGCTTCATGCCATCTTCTCCTCCCACCTCATCCTCATCTTAATCGTCCTACCTCTTCTACATCCATTGCACCCTACCGATTGCGTCGTTCTGCCAAGAACCCCTCCAACGTGGATCGACTGCCAAGTCTTGGCATTCTCTCTCCGACTATAGATTCTTGGCATCCCCCCGCCTCTGTCTCCAACCTTGATATACTCGACACATCGTCGCGTACCTCTACATCGCCTTTCCCTTTGCCTCCCATCTATCTCATCATCGACGCCAGCTGCTACTCCATCTTGACCTTGAACCATCAGACACAGCATCACCAACCTCGTCATCGTCGCTCCCCCCATCTCCTCTTTCACATAAGACTAGATCGTCTTCTTCCTCGCACTCAGCTACATACAAAGCCTCCCCCTCGACCAGCGCCAGCTCAGCTCAGCTGCAACACAATCACAATGAGCAACCACCTTTCGCCCGCTTCGGCCAGCGAGCACTCCAGCTACGCCACTTCCAGCAGCCATCTCGGCGCCAGCCCAGCTCCCTCGCACGATTCCACAGCCACTTCCTTTTCCTCGTCATCACCATCACCATCAGCAAACATGAACGGCTCTTCTTCCGACGCCGCCGACTTTGAGCCGCCCGCAAAGCCAATCATATGCCGATGGGACTACTGTGGCAAGGTCTTTTACGACCCAGAGGTCATCTACAAGCATCTCTGCGACGACCACGTCGGTCGCAAGTCTACCAACAACCTCTGCCTCACTTGCAAGTGGGAGGGCTGCGACGTCAGCTGTGCCAAGCGCGACCACATCACCTCTCACATTCGAGTCCACACTCCCCTCAAGCCCCACAACTGCGACGTCTGCGGCAAGACCTTCAAGCGTCCACAGGACCTCAAGAAGCACGAGCGCATCCACACTGAGCAGCATCAGCAGCAGCGCCAACACAAGGCCGCCCAGAACGCTGCCGCACGAGCCTACAGCATGTCCGACCACTCTACCCCCTTTGGCGCCTACCCATATCCCCCCATCCACCCCACCAACAGCTACCTTGGCTATCCTTCCGTCCCCGCTCACCAAGGTCTGTACCCATCCGCCTATCCATCCCTCCCCTCCTCCGACTATGCTCGTGACTACTACGCCCACTCCACCTCCAGCGCTTCCCTTTCGCCCATGTCGTCCCGCATCGACACACCACAGGGTAGCAGCCCTGCCCCCAACCACCATGCTCTCGACGCCAGCTCGTACATGCACCTCGCTTCTGGTCTCGATCCTCGCAGCAAAGTAACCACAGACCCCACCTCCTACACCTACCTCGCTCACGGTGCCACCACCAGCCACAACCTCGCCGGTAGCAAGCGTGGTCACGAGCAGGTCGAGGACTTTTTCGGCGACCTCCGCCGCAAGAAGATGGCTCCCGCATACGACTCGCACATGGCTGAGAGGCTCAACCAGACCTTTGGCGTCAACGGCATCGACGATGTGTCGCTCAACGCCATCCTCTCCACCTTTGATCCCTCTGCAGCTTACGCCCACGCTCCCATGAACCCCGCCGTCAAGATGGAGAATGTCTCCGCGCCTCGTCCACAGCCCAAGCAGGAGCCCGCCGACCTCGCCCAGCTCAACGCCTTCCTCCTTCAGCTCGGTGCCAGTGCCGCCTCCACGTTGGGTTCGCACTCTCACAGTGTTTCGTCCTCCTCAACCTCCTCTGCCTCGTCCTCATTCTCGTCGCAGGGTCACAACGCCGACTTTGACCTCTCGTCGCTCTCCCAGTACGGCCTTACCAACATTCCTGGCTTCGACGAGTCACTTCTCGCCAACGGTCAACGATCTATCGCTCAGCTGCCCAGCCGCGCTCAGGCCCACCACGCCCACATGCACTACCCCGACACCAGCTCGTTTGCAGGCAGCTCGCACCAGATGCACCAGCCTTCTTTCGACAGCATGCGCGTGTCACGTGGTCCCGCCGTTGTTCCTCAGCTCGCTCCCATCGACGCTGGTGGACACAGCTACCGCCGCGTCGAGGCTCTCACCCGTGCTGCTCCCGAACAGACCGAGTCTGTCCGTGTCCACTCTCACCGCATGCCCATCAAGGTTGAGGACGATGCCATGGAGGAGGACGAGCTTGACGACGATGCTTCGCAGATCAGCAGCCACCGTTTCCGTTCTGTCAGCCCTGCTGCTTCTTCTGAAGGCGGCTGGTCTGACGCCAGTCGTCGCGGCAGCTCATCGCCATCGCACGGCCTCTACCCGCGTGTCTCGCCCACCGAGGCTTCGCGCAGGCTGCCCCCCATCCGATCCAACTCGACCGCCAGCACTTCTGCTTCCATCAGCTCGCTCCTTGACTCGGACAGGCGCTTGCTTTCGCGACGCGACACCACCTCCACTGAGGCTTCGTCGCGTCACTCTGGTCCCGCTGGCTCCCCCTCTCCTCCGTCGCCATCCTCTTCCTCCAGCTCGCTCTACCCAAGCCTCGTCGACCGTGTCTCGCAGATGCAGGGTCTTGGCCGACCCCTCCCCCGCTCTCCGTCCGCATCGCCGTCGGAGGAATCCACCGAGGCCATGCGCAGGGAACACGTGCGTCTGATCCGCGACCTGCTCATCGCCATCAACTTCCCCGACAAGGCACGGGCCAAGCTCCAGGCCGATCACGACCGCGTCCGCCTTCCTCCCATCCTCACCTCGTCGCTCCCGCGTCGTCGTGCTACCGAGGATGGCGAGATCACCCCTTGCGCAGACAAGGACGACAGCCTTCTGTCCAACGGTGCCGAGAGCGACCGCAACTCGACGCCCACTCCTCCTGGCAGGCCTACGCTGCCAACGCTCTCGCAGTTGTTGAACGACGTGCCTCGCAGGGCTTTGAGGCCCATGGCAGAGCGCGAGATGGAGTGCGACGTCTAAGCCGCTCCATGCTTGCTCGTCAACGTGCCGCGTTGAGTTGTATTTCTATCCATGTACTTTTAGGTTCCGAGTCTGTTCCACATTCGTTTCGTCATTACTCGTCGTCGTCACAGTTTTGTCTCTCTTTCGCAATCCAGAACCACTCGTCTGCTATCCACACGCAACTATCAACTGGGCTGTGTCAATCTGTGTGCAATCGTATTTTCGGATTCTAGTTAATGAAAAGTTACACTCTGCGATCCAAAAGGTGGTTGATGCGGTCTATCGATGTGGAATCGAGTGGTTGTGAGAAGAAGAGGCGAAGGATGCGTGCGTAACTGGCCAACTTGTTGCTTTTGTGGGTTTGCTCCATGGAAGTGGAGATGGAAGTTGCGGATTGGAGGATTGGTTTGGGGAGGCGGGCGAGGCTGGCGCAGTGGATGCCAAAGCTTTTGCTGGCAATACCTGGGCGTAGTTTGTACAAGAATTCAATCCCACCTTCCTCCTCCCCTTCTGGTTGGTCTAGATCGTTGGATTGGGAGGTTGGAAGGAGGGTTTCGATGAATGCCATGTGGAAGTTTCGAATCCTCCGTGATGTGTACTTCTCCTCCAACGATCCAAGTTGAAAATAGTGCGTGATGAAGATCAAGTTCGGCATTCGATCAGCTTGGTTTAAGAGATGTTCAAGTACTCCAGTGGCGATACATAATCCGTCGTAGGTGGAAGTACCGCGTCCAAGCTCGTCGAGGATAACAAGGCTTCGAGGGGTGATGGAGCGAAGGATTTCAGCGGTTTCTTGAACTTCGACCATAAACGTGCTTTTGCCGGAGAACATCGAATCGCGTGCACCCATTCGGACAAATACACCATCGTGAACGCCCATCCATGCACTACTCGCGGGAATGAAACACCCAATCTGAGCCATGATAATACACAACCCAAGTGTGCGTACGGTGGACGATTTCCCACCCATGTTGCATCCCGTGAGCAGGATCCCCGGCGAAGTCGTCGACGTAGACAGCGTCAAATCGTTCGGCACATACGGCAACGGCGAGACTACTTCGAGAATCGGATGTCGCATCCCCCTAATTTCGACCGGCACCGACGATTCTTCCTCTCCCACCGAAGGACGCACAAACTGCGGCCTGGTATATCCAGCCGAAGAAGCAACCTGGGCAAGCGAAACCAACACATCCAAAACGGCCACACTATTCACCGTGTTCCTAAGCGCCAGATACTCGTTGCTGCACATCTGGGAGACGAAATCTGCAAACGCCGCATCCGCCTCTGCATCCAACGTCTCCTTATACTGATCGCGCAATTTGACCAGTCTGATCACCTCAGGCGTGTGGAACCGCACCATACTCTTGGTCGCGCTCACCCTCAACCATTGTACTGGAACCTTTTTCGCATCTGCCACGCGCACCTCCACCAAATAATCGACCCCCGCCACGCTCACATACTCCAAACTAGGCCTCTTGACCACCTTCCGCACTTCCTTGAGATGTTCCCTGAGCTGCGTCTCGACTACCGCGATGTTGTCTCTCGCAGCACCAATGGCGGGATACACATCCGCATCCGGGAACAGACTCGCCTTGTTGTTGGCACGCGCTTCCTTGATCGAGATCTGGTTCAGATAAGTCTGCACCGGCGCCTTGCCAGCCATGAGAGAGTGGAGGTGCGTGGTGATGAGCGAAGAGCCCGTGTTCCAGCTCGACTCCTCCTCCGGACGAAACTCTTGGGTGATTCGGTTGAGCGAAAGAAGCACCGTAGCCAGCTCGGTCGGTGTAGCTCTGCCATAGGTCATCCTAGCCAACCCCCTCTCCAAGTCTGGCAACCCACGCAGAAGGTCAGGCAGTGTGCGCAGAACGTAGCTCTTCCCCTCGAGCAGCGATTGCACCGCATCCAGCCTCTCCTCCAGCTGATCGATGTCGGTGAGCGGTCTCGAAACCCACTTTCGCAGTAGTCTCTTGCCCATCGCTGTTTTGCACTTGTCGAGCAGCCAAATGAGACTCCCCTTCTCGGTGTGCTCGTCCGCGGTGCGAAAGATCTCAAGATTTGCAAGCGTGTTGCTATTGAGCAGCATGGTGGTGCGCGAAGAGAACGATTGGAAGTTGGTCGAGAGCATGCAGATTGATTCGAGCTGAAACGCTTGCAGGTGATGGATGATCTGCGCCAGCGCGATGAGTGACTGGTGGGGAAGGGTCAGGATGAGCGACATGAAGGAGGTAGACTTGTCGTTTGCATGCTCGGCAGTCGCAGCGCTGTGCGTGTCATCTGTGCGGTTGAATGCTTCGAGCCCTTGATCGCGATAGAAGCGTGTGACGGCTTGGAACGCTTGGTTGTAGTCTGGCTTGGATTCCATCCGCTCAATGCGGACCCCGCCTTCGGCGCCACTGCCTAGCAGGTAGGAGATGACTTTTTCGGTGGGTTTGGTGAGCTTGGGCGGAACCAGCAATTCGGCAGGCGCCAGGTGGGCTATCCTCGTCTCAAGCTCGCCCCTTGTATGTCCGTCCGAGAATTGGTCGTAGGTCAAATGGCCTGTGTTCACCTCGACACTGACAATGCCGATGCTCACCCTGTCCTCCGCGCCATTTCCCCCCTCGGACTGCTCCACGATCGCCATGAGGCTCTTTGGCTGGTTCGTATAGCCATCTGCTATGCTCGCGCTGACATCATCGCCACTGGACAGGTCGTCGATCCAAGTGCCGGCAGTGTATAGTGCGGTGAGCTTGCGGACAAAGGGGGTGTAGGCGTTTTTGGACGCCGCTTTGAGGGCGCGCGTTTCGATCTGACGGACGACGCCGACCTTGTGGCCGGCTTTGATGAGACGTTTGACGTGAATGTTTAGACGGTGGATGGGGATCATGGCGGTGAGGAGATTGCGCTCGGGGAAGCACATGATGTTGAGCTCTTTGGACGCAATGCGGGCGTCTTCACCGTAGAACTTAAGTTTATATCCCACTTCGATGATGAGTAGCACCCCAGGATGAGCTGCTTTGAGTTCCAGGATCTGCTTCTCGAGGGGCGTGTAGGATGGGCCAGAGTCGGTCTCAGTTACCTTCGCTTTGGCTTTGGACTTGCTGCTTGCGGTGGGAGGGCGGCTAGACGATGCAGACGTAAAAGAGGATCCGACAGCGGCAAAGTGCCCGAATCGGTTGGACGTGGCATTTGCCTCGCCAGATTCAGCAGCTTGGTCATCGTCGTCAACGACGATAGCATCCGCCTCCACCACGCCTGTGCTTGTGTTTGCTTCACTGGGAGAAAGGGGATCCCTACTCGACATCTTTTCGATCTGCATCTGGTTCCTCGCGTGACGATCCAGGGCAAAGTTGGAACCGAGCAGCTTTTTCCGAAAGGCTTCATGGCGGGCTTTCTCCGTTTGGGTACGTCGGTTCTGTCCCTGTGATGAGCTTGGCTCCGAGCCTTCGCCTTGGCTGCCGGCAGAGGCGGTTGGGACGAATTTCCACTTGCCCATGCGATCGATGGTTTCGCGGCGAGGCGTTTCGTCGGTGTTGTTCGGCCTCGGACGCTTATGTGGAGGCTCAGACGCAGCATCGGCGAAAGTTGAGCTGCGAGGATGGCTGTAGCCTGCGGTGATGGGATCTGGCTGGGATGCTTTTGTGATGGTGGATGGGGTGGATTTAGGCTTGAAGAAGGCGCTGATGCTGGCTTGACCGGCCGACTTCTGGGATGGTGGCGGCATGGTTGAGTGAAGATGATGGGCGGTGCTCACTGTGGCGTGAACGTGGTCGTGTAGCACTTTCTAGCCATCTGATCCGAGTCTCAATCGCCCAGGCAGTCCCGAGGATGCATGCGTGGGGATAGAGACTTGGATGAGATGGTGGGCTGCTGAGAGTGTTGGATCACGCTGACACTGACCGTGATGAGACTCGTAAGCCGCACAGACACCACCAAAACGAGTCGCAATCAATTCGGGATGAAACTGAGCCAGGGTCCGAGTGGCTGAGCGGCTGAGCTGCAAAAGTGTTTCTTTTCGCTGATTTGCACGGACAATTAATTAATTCCAATCCGCACCCATCAACTCTCTTCCGCCCAGCGTCACTCACACCAACTTGCCTGTATTCCAGCATCTCGAGCAGTGGAAAAGCAGCACCATGGCCCAAGCCTCTTCATCAGATGCGTCGCAGCAGCTGCTGATACCGCTGCACGTAGCGTTTATCGAAGCTCTCGACAAGAAGCGCGACTCGCTGGCATACCACTTTACCACACATCTCCGCATGAACGGCGTCTACTGGGGCTTGACGGCACTCGAAATCTTGGCGAGACCCGACGTGCTCGATAGACAGGCGCTGATCGACTTTGTGTTTAGCTGTTGGGACGACGAAGCTGGTAAGTTGGTCAACGCTTTGACGTCTGGCGGGGGTGGGTAGCTGACTCTGGAATGTGTTTGCATCGTGACTTGTTGTTTTTCTTTGCTCTCAGGAGGGTTTGGATCTTTCCCTGGTCATGATGCACATGTGCACAGCTCTCTTTCCGCAATTCAGATCCTTGCGATGAAGCACGCACTCGACGAACTCGACACGAGGGGTGTACGTGACAGGCTTGTCAAATGTGAGTAGCCAATCAACCGTTTTCCCACGAAAACGCTTTGTTTGCTGATCACACTCTTTGCATCTATCTTCCGGTTCGGGTGATGCAGTCTTGCTGGGGCTCCAGCTTCCTAATGGCGCGATTCAGGGAGATCGGTGGGGCGAGACCGACACGCGATTCCTTTACTGCGCCGTCTCGGCACTCGCCCACCTCAACGTGCTCGAACAACTCGACCGCGAGCTCACTATCTCTCACATTCTCGCCTGCCACAATCCAGACGGAGGCTTTGGGACCGGTCCGGGTGCCGAGAGTCATGCTGCACAAGGTGAATTCCCCCTCCCTTATTCCCCCCCACTTCCATCCCTCGCCTATCCCGTACTGACTTTTGATCTTGTCTGCATTGACACCACGACGTAATGTAGCGTGGGTATGCATCGGCGCACTCTCGATCCTTGGAGCGCTTGACAGAATAGATCGCGATCGAGTTGGAGGCTGGTTGGCCGAAAGACAGCTACCAAATGGAGGCCTCAACGGTCGGCCGCAAAAGCTCGAAGACGTGTGTTACAGTTGGTGGGTTCTTTCCACGCTCAGTGTGTTGGAAAGATTGCATTGGATCAATGCAAAAAAGTTGTCCCGCTTCATTCTGTCCGCCCAGGTAAGCTTCCTCGTCTTTTTGGACACTTGGAGACTAGAGAGTATCACGAAAAGTGTCGGTGCTGACAAGTGTTCGATGGTTTCTGCTTGGGTGCGGGGGTAGGATCCCGACGATGGAGGGATAGCTGATCGACCAGATAATGTCACGGATGTTTTTCACACTGTATTTGGCTGCGCTGGTAAGTTTAGTTTCACCCCTGACATGGGGATTGGTTTGGAAAGAGGATGGCTGCTGATGGATGTGTTGGTTTGCTCTTGTGGTGTAGGTTTGTCCCTTCTCGGTTTTGACGGTCTGCAACAAGTCGATCCGACTTATTGTATGCCGTTGAGGGTGACGAAAGCGTTGGGTATCAATAGACCATACCAGCGACCTCCGCCAATTACTTGGGATTGACAAGTCGTCAAAATGCAATTCTGTCAACGTATCATATGTTGTTACAGCCCACAGTCGGTTTGGGGACGGTGTGAGAGCGTGGTTTATGTGGTTTGCATTCAAGACGTGAGCCGTGAGTGGGGGGTTTAGGCGCGATAGGCTGGTTCGAAAACCGTATCTCTGTTGATCGTGCAAGAGGGATCATGGGGTGAGTATTGGTATCTTGTCGCTTTGGACGGTGGTGGAGGATGGGGTGTACGTACTGGGGATGGACCATGAAGTTTCTACCATTCTTTCGGACGGTGATCTTGTTTTCATCTCGAGGGAGAGCTTTCCGCATATCATATCCGTCCTCATCTTGACCCTTTGCCCCACCCCCATAGTAGTATTCCTTTACTTTTCGATATACATCATACCCCATACGTTCGTACATGCTGACAGCGGTAGTGTTGCTCGGTCTTACGAAGAGATCGACAAAGTACGCACCATAAACACGATTCGAGACGTCTTCCAGCAACTGCATCATCCCATTCGCCAACCCCAACCGACGATATTCGGGCGCAACCGTAATCGCCGTCACATGTCCATGCAACGTCGGAACCTCTTTGCGATACTTTGACCCCATCCCAGCCGCCAATCCTCGATTCGGATACGGATCGTGACCTTCAGCTTTTCCAATAACATACCCCATCGTACGTCCCGATGCAGGCGCCGTCTGGATGAACGACAAATCCGGCCATTGCGCAAGATACGAAAGATAGAACGAAACCGAATACGTCTCGGTCCAATTGTCCAGATTCACATTGTTGAACTTGAACAGATCCGTAGCTCGAAACGGTCTCAACAACGACATTCCAACCAGTCAAATTTATCCTTTCGCGGGGGAAACAGGTGAAACAAGCGTCGCGAAAGGTCGGTGCGATGCCGTGCAGTTTCGAGCGTCAGCGGTGATGGTGTTGAATTCGATCCGTCGAAGCGATATGGCGGCATCTTCTAAACAGAGGAGCACCCGCCTCACCGACAGTCGATGTTTCGCTCTAACACCTAATTTCATTTTTTTAGGGTTTCCACGTTCCACAAACTCTGGCGCATCCGTCCAAGACAACACCCTGTCTGCCACACTACTACCACATACTTTGCCATCAGTGCAGCTAAACAATGCATTATTGGAATATGGCATGAGCCTCGACACCTCGGACGGTCCAACGTCAAGTGCTACAATCAAGCGGACACGCGTACTATACTGCGAACACTAGTCTAACCCGCCAACTCGTTCTCGATGGACGTGACGCTGGCCAGACTGGGCAAGAAGCCCTTACCCTGTGGACTTCCCATCCCCATGACCGCGAAACTCTGATTCAATGAACTCGACGCAGCCGCCTTGAAGCTCGGATGTAACGACGGACTCGGCGGCAGCTGTCCAAATCTCGACCTCGGCGAAGTGGACGGCAGTCTCCTCGCCGATGCTGCAGCCGGTCGCGAGAGCGTCACTCCGTCAATGTCGATGTTGAGCTTTGCTGGTTTACGCCTGCCCGTGCTCGTGTTGGTGCTGGTGAAGTTGGGGGAGGACGTGTTTCTGCCGCTTCCGCCACCGGTGGAGGTGAGGTTGAGGCTTGAGGCCGAGCCGCGTCGCCTAAACTGGTCGCCCAGGGATGAGTGGCTCGAGAGCGGAGACGTGGGCGAGGTAGAGCTCCTTGGCGAGAGTGGCGCCGACGACGAGATGGGCGCAACCGCAGGAAGAATGTTGGCATGGTGCGCGGTAGACTGCGAGAGTGCTTCGCGAACTGCTGCGCGTGTGTCTTCGTTCATTGCCCGGATTTCTTCCTCGTCCAGGCTGTCGTCGTGCGATCCGGTCAGAGGTCGTTTCACGGTGAACATGTCCTGATGGACAGGGGACGATGCAAATTTATATGCCAACACTGGGATCGAGGGGCTTGCCGCATGCTGTTCGGCCGGATCCGCAACAGACACTTCTTGATGGTCGACAGCATCGCCACGGCTATGCTCGCCAATCGGCAACTGCTGGTGCTCGATGACCGAATCTGTACCTTCGTCTGTCTCGATCCCATCCGAACTTTGCCGTTCCTGCGACAGAGCCGTACCAGACCGCCCTGACGAGATGAAGAATGCCTCATCACTCGGCGAGCTGCTCATGTACGACTTGACGACCTCGCCAGCTACCGACAACCCCTCTCCATCCACGTTTGCTGTGCTCAATTGCGTATCCGCCGTGGTCGGCTCCGAACTGAGATGGGCATCGTATGTGAAGCTACGGGTGCGCACGTCGTGGAGCAAATCACGCTTGGGACTGTTCGAGTTAAGTGAGTATGCCGAGGGATGGTGAGACGAGAAATTGCCCGTAGCATCCGAAACCTGACTCCAACGCTCCTTTGAGCCCGTCTCCTCTCGATTCGCACATGCAGCCGGCTGGACAGGGAGCTCCTCGACTTCTTCAGCCGCGTGGGATGGTTCTGCAACGTCGGTACGAAGCCCTGGCGTCGCGGACTGAGAGTCGCTTTCCAGGCTTCCCGACCTTTCGATGATGGTGCCGTCGGTGCTCGATTCTAGCTGATCCGTCACAGCTGCTGAGAGATCGTGAGGAATGGAAGCGTCCGAGTCTCTAGAGGCCACCTTGCCACGTAGGAAGCGTTGGATGGAAGCAAATCCGTGCTCGTGGTCATCTCCCATAAAAGCTGCCAGCTCCTCCGTGTCCTCGCCCTCAGTCTCGGATGCCGGTGCAGATGGTGCAGGCTGTGCGTGAGACTCGGGAGCTGCTACGGAAGCGGTGTCAGGCTCATCGGGCTCATGACTGGCGACCTCTGCTACGATCTCGGCCTGCTCTACAGGCAGAGTTGTGAGCGTCGCGTGTTCGACACTGTCGAGCTCGAGCTCATTCATCCTTGGCGTGATCGCTGAGACTGACTCGGCCTGTACCAACTCACCTGCACCCCGCTGGGAAGACGGTCCCGACGACGGGATATCAGGGGCAGCATGCTTATGAGCAAAGGGCACTGCAGTTGATTCTGTGACCCCGTCGCTGGTCGTGTCTCTCGACCTGATCGAATCTGCATCCCCGACTTCAGTCCTTGCGAGACGCGGCAACGTGTCGGCCTTGCTAAACTCCATCAACCTCGAAGCACTAAAAGGCGCCCGGAAGCCAGGGGAGCGGGCACACGAGGACGACACAGCTGACGTGCTGGCAGGTCGCGGCGAGACTTGTTCGCGGTCAAAGGGGCTTCCACCGGCGGCGAACGTGCTTCGCGCATTGATTCGGCTCTTGACGGTCGCGGCTTTGGCGCGGGCGAACCACTTGGGACTGGGTGTCACGGAAGCGGACAAGCTGCGTGCATAGGCGAGACTGTCCCTGCTCGACATCTTGGGAGCACTGGAATTGGGGCTATGACTACCGCCAGGGTTAGGCGAACACCCTGGGCTGAGAAGCTCGAGGGCTTTTTGCATCTCTTCGAGCGTATCGCTGAGGTCGCCCGAGCTGCGACGGCTGGCGCTGCTAGGCGAGTGGCCTTGAGGCGGGGCGAGCGAAGATGGCGAGGGAGATGGATGCTGTTGGACTGCGTGTGTCGACACCGAGCGCTGCCCGGGAGAAGATGCTCGAGGCGTGTTGAATGCGTCGCCAATGGCGGTCGGGCACAGCAGCTGAGGTGACAAGGGAACCGTCAAATTGCCCAGTTGAGGCCTGACACCGTCGAACGCTGCGGCATCGAGATGGATGGGGCTGAGAAGCGAGATAGCTGGAGCAGGGGCTGCGTCCAAGCTGGCCTCACCTTCACGATGCTCTACAGCTCGGTGTTGCACCTCTTGCACAACACTCGATGTGTCGTCATCGTCGCCATTTACCGACGCTGTGGGGCCATTGATAAGGGGTACGCCGTACGGGTCTTCCCGGATCTTGCTGGCCCAGAGGCCAACCACCTCGTCGATCTCGGATTCTTGAGGCAACTGCAAACCGTCCTCGTCGACATCCCGACCAAAATCGTCCTCAAATCCGCCAGTAGAGTCAAGTCGGCCCGTGGGAGTCTTTCCGATCCAGCTCTGGATCCTGGCCATGTTGGAACGCTGGGGGTTGTGATAGGCGTCATGCGCAAAACTGTCGGCGTGGACCAAAGTTGAGTGAGGCAAATCTTGGGTTGTCTGCATTGCGGCAGAAGACGACCACAGATGGTGTGCTGGGTGCTGCTGGTAAGCGACTTCATCGTAGTCGGACCTGTGCACCATCTCAAAGTCGTTTGCGTGCGCCTCGGGATGTGCGTCTTCCAAGGATCGACTCGACTCGTGTGGCTGGTTCTGAGGCGGCAGCGTTTCGCTCGGCTCTCGAGGCTCGGGGAAGATCTGATCCATACCGTGATGCTGCAAGTCGCGCCACATGGCCTCGTCACCGACATCGACGATGAAGCTGTAGCGAAGCGGGAATGCTTCGCACGGGAAGTCTTGCTCATGTTCAGAGGCAGCGGGACGATCGAATGGCTCGTGAGCCTCGAGGGAAGGAGAATCGGGGAGAGCCGAGTAGTCGCCCTCTTGCGCAAGCGAGAGGGGCTCACGACTGATGCTGCCGTCGTGCTGGGTGTCCTGTTCGTCTGCGTCGCCAGCGTCGAGGATCTCTGAGTATCCGGTACGGCTCTGGTCCGACGCATCGTTTTGGTTGAGCAGCGTGGCGCTACTTTCGAGGCGTGGCAGAGGCGAAGGAGATCGAGATCTGGTGCCGATGGATGATGATGAAGGGACGACGATCTGCCGTTTGAACACTTGCTCTGCAGGCACGCGTGAAGTGGATGTAGTGCGGCGAGACTCGATCGAGCCCATGGACACGATGCTCGCTCGTGCCGATCGGAGAGGCTCGTCGGAAGGCGAGGCGCGGCCGCAAGCAGGCTCGACGAGTTTGGCGTCTTGCGGCTCCTCGAACGCAGCTGGTGTCTCCACGACGGGTGCCTCGCTCACGGCATCGGCTTCTCGAAGCGAGAGCGCTGGGCTGAGTGGTTCTAAAGAGCGGTCCAGGTCACGGTGTTCGGCCTCTGGGATAGCGAGAGGCGTCGCATCGGAGATGATTTGGCTTTCCGGAAGACCAGCTTGAATGGGCGACGGGGCCGGAACCGCAGGTGGCTTGGGCTCCATTGGCTGGCTAGATTCGGGCTGGATTTCTTGCGTGTTTGGTTCGAGACCTCGTGAAGTCGGCTGTGGGGCTTGATGCACCTCGTCATCGTCGGTGCCCAATTCGTCGTCTCTCATTTGCGACGAAGCGTTTGCGAGGTGCATGCTTTTTCTGGTCTTGTGAGAGGGTCTCTGCTCGCGGCCTGCGGTGCGGGTAGCGATCCAGGTTGGCCACCATGGAGCCTTGTTCGAGTCGACCTGCCACTCGATGCGGGCAAGAATAGGGAGGCGCGGGAAGGGCGCAACGGGAATGGGCACTCGGCCAGCTGAAGAGGAGGCGTGTGCGGACCAAGCAGCGCTGCGGACAGATGGGCTCCATTCGGCCGAAGCATCTCTTCGAGGGAAGCCAAGCGCTTCTAACCTGGGCGAGGGACGTAATGAGACGTAGGGGATGGTAGGACGGCTGGAGGAGGCTTCAGCGAGAGTGGAGCGAGAGAGATCGACAGCAAGTGGGCTGGTGGACGACGAAGGGTCTGCAACCGAGTCTGCTGCCACGGTGGAGGAGCGGCGGCTGGGCGTGAAAGTTGTGGCGCCCTTGTAGGCGGAGGTGGAGGGGGCTTCGTCTTCGGCAAAGTACCTGAACCAGAGCGCCTGCCATGCGGCATCGCCAATGCGTGGGCCTCGGTTGCCCTGACCGTCATCGGCCAAATAGAGCATCAAACCACCGAGCGAGGGGAGTGCAAACTCGCGTGAGATAGCCCAAAGCTGGCCGCCCAATGTGGGGTACAAAGGCAGAAGGGAGCCTCGTTGCAAGCGGTCACGTTCGTGTTGGCTGGACTGTGGCGAGATTGGATAGTCGTCTGGCGGTACTACGGTGACAAAGTAGCTGGGACTTGGCGGGTACGGTGATCTGAAAGCATTGATGATGGGGCTGACACCGTGCTCTGCACTTCGCAGAACACTGTCGATGGACATGGGCACGGGCACAGCTGCCGACGTGGAGGCATGGTCGGGTTGGATAGAATTGGACGAAGCGGTGTGCGATGCTGGCAGTGCGTCGCCGCTCTGTATTGGGGATGAAGCGGGAGGCGCTGGATGCGGAGCGTACAGAGAGAGGCCAAGCTTTCCGGGCTGGTCGCTCGGCTGTGTACGGTCGAGCTGGCTAGTGGTGGTGGAGTCGAGTGTGTTGGGCAGCGTCGAATCGTGGACGTGAGTGGTGGGGAGCGACATGGCGGGTGAGGATTGAGTGGAAGCCATGGTGGTCGCGTGTGAAAGCGGGCTTTGGGACGAGCTGGACGAAGTCGGTATGATAACCGACATCGAGTCGTAGTTGGGACGTGGGCGCACCAGGCGTGGGGTTTGGAGAGGAGAGTGCGCGATGGGGACGTGTTTATGCGTTGAGAAGAGTATCCCAGAGTGGCGATTGCACCCAAATGGCGCCTGACGTCGGATAGGGTGAAGGTGGTTCGCAAGCGGAAGAAGCGAAACAGATGTGCAGATGCTTTGCTGACGTCAAGCTCGTGATGTGTATCCGCTTTGGATTCGATTGCAGCGGCGGCAAGTCAAGAAGAAAGTGATTATCGAGAGCGCGTTTTGACAGGTTGGGGGGCGGTCCAAGCGTTGCAGGAACCGCAAGGGATTGATGCGAAATGGGGTGGATACGATATGGAAAGGCTGAGCACGTTACGCATGCAAGAAGGCGGTTGAGAAGAAACGAGGAGCAGGTTGCAGGGCGAGACAAGGATAGGCGCAGATGACGATAGTGGTGGTCGTGGTGGTCGTGGTGGTCGTGGTCGTGAGAGAATGATATGATACAGAAACAGAAGAGAGCGTATGACGGCAAAAAGCACTTTTCGAGGGCTGAGTCAGACACGCTGGCGATAACAAGAGGTGAAGAGGGGCGGGCAAGCCAAGCTGGGAAGGCCGGATGCGCAGGCCGAGGTGATTCGGGAGCCAATAGGGAGTGGCGTGATGGTGTACAGAGGCAGAGGCAGAAGCAGAGGCAGAGGGAGGGCGTAGTTGGAGGCGACTCGATCGAGCACGAGGAGCAGCAGAACAGTGGCAGTGCGGCTGCAGTATTTTTTATATTATCACAAAACAAAACTATATTAAAATAAAACTTAAAACAAAATAACATAAAATAAAATAAAATAAACCCCTTCTCTGTGCCATACTGAACACCAAAAGCCGTGAGGTGCAGGAGAAGAATGTTTTCAAGAGAGTGAGCGCAAGACGGAACAGGATCCTGTCTAGCACGGGTAGACTTTTCGACACGATCCACCCACGTTTGCACCCGAAGTAAGTGGACATGCTGATTCGTCTGACCATTGCCGTGCTGGTAGTGTTTTCATTTGCGCAGTCAACGAAGCGCCTGTCGAACAGCGAGTCCCCACTTGGGATTTCATTTTCATTCACTGTAAAACTTTATTTTAGAGAACGCAACGGTGCATGGTCGAATGGCATTCGTGATTCACGATTCATTGCCAAGCTGGCAGAATGCCCATCCATCCATCCCTGTTGGCCACCGATCCCCCCTCCCTCCCCCCAAAAGAAAATTTTTTTTTGCTACCGTAGCTGCCAGATGGAAGCCGTGTCCCAATCACACGCTTGTTCCTTGTTCGTAGTCGGGGCGATCATGGCTGTTCCCGTGTTGCTGACAGACGAGGAGCGACCAGCTCACTGTGTGCAACCGAGCGACGTCTCTCGACCATCGTTGTGCAAGGATGAGATTCATTTGAGTTTGGTGGTCTTCGAGCGTCGACAGGGAAACGCGACTCTGGTTCCGAGCTCCAGCGCGACGCTGTGGAGGCGATATAGAGGATGCCAAGTGTGGCCGATGCGGTGTGGTCGCGCCTGCTCTGTTCCGGTTATGTGCCTCGGTGTTGGTCCAATCGCAGAGTTGCGCGCGCCATAGCAGTTTCATGTCATAGCCCTGGAGAGTGGACATCCAGTGAGCGTGCTGACGAAAGAACCGAAAGAGGCGCGCAAGACTCTGCCTGCAGCTGTTGCGAACGTGCAACACCAAGCAACAAAGCCGTGGATTGGCTCTCGGTTCGCAGACGCACCGCGTCGGCTGCGGCTGATGTATTTCCCCTCGGAACATGCAAACACCGCTCCATTCTCGTAGAGCTGGCAGAAGACCGCAAGGGAACCGTCCTCAACACTGGGGAAGCGCGGAACTCGAAGCTCGCTTGCTCGGAACGCTTTCGCGTGATCGACGCTCGGCATTTAGATCGCCAAATCCGATGGCGAGTGGTGTAGAGGAAGAGGACTGGTTC
This sequence comes from Ustilago esculenta, assembly GCA_020827535.1. Taxonomy (NCBI): domain Eukaryota; kingdom Fungi; phylum Basidiomycota; class Ustilaginomycetes; order Ustilaginales; family Ustilaginaceae; genus Ustilago; species Ustilago esculenta. The sequence goes on along the minus strand of JAAKGJ010000015.1, from coordinate 94,097 downwards.
GAAATGCTCATGCCTGGTTGTCAGGTGCTTCGATCGGTGTGCATGCTCGATTTGGCCAAGTCGGTCTACAGTACAGGTGCAGGTGCAGGTGCAGGTGCAGGTGCAGGTGCAGGTGCAGGTACAGGCACACTACTGCATTTGAACGGAGGGTGTTAGTTGCTTGAAACCCATTTTCATGCTCGGCCTTGGCCCGCGCGCCCTGTCGGAACGGATCTTTTATTTATTTCCTTTTCTTTTTTTCTTTTTTTTCTTTTTTTTTTTTTTTTTCCAAACTGTCGCGGAAAGTGTTGGTGTTGCGAGACGCGACGCGACGCGTCGTGCTGAACAACAGTCGCCTCCATCGAAGCCATCGTCAGGCTCCGCGACCAGAGATGATGGCAGCCATCCTGCCCGAGACGGTATGGCTCTTGCTCCGGTAACAAAGACAACGGTCCATTCGCTGCATTGCAGTTCAGCCCCTGGGTTAAACAATATGCATGCCGTAATCGAAGCTCCCAACGTGCAGCTAGTGCCTGATTACGGCTTCGAATGCAGGCAATCGCCGGGCGTCGAGTCTAGTTCATGCTGCGACTCCGATTGCACCGGTAGGCGTTCCTGTGACACATTCTGCGCAGAACCATTTTCCACTTGGCCGAGCCTGCCCAATCACCCCAACCTCTCAGTTCGAACCCACTCATGCATTCGACTCGGACCGGATGCAATACGTCCTTCCGTTTGTATTTGCTTCGCGCCTCAGTCGCACGTCAACATCCACTTTGTTCCACTTTTGCGCGTCTGTGGCTCCCGTCAGCCGTCCATCAACCTCACTCATCACAACACCAATCACATTCGCTTCCAAAGCCGCATCGGCGCGACGCGTTCGCTAGCCGTCCTGCTACACGCTTGCCCTCGACATCTCCAGGCCCCTTCACACCTTTGATCGCTCTAGCGATTCGTTGCAAAGACCAAGAAATCCTCGTCGCGTCTGCTTGTCCGGTCGGCAGCGTGCATCCACCAGCATGGACATCGGCTGAACCCTGCTATGATTGGAGCACCCATCCGGATATTGAGTCTACCGATCCATGTCTGTCCGTGTCTCTCCTGCCCGAGAGTTTACCATGCATGCCTCGTCCATACGCCTCACCACTCTTTGTTCGCGTCTGCCTCGACCAACTCACCATCAAATTGAGTCGCTCATTCATCCTCGACTCACACACGCGTCTCGGTTCGGCGATTCGACACGTCCGAACAGGATTGGCCTGAGGCACGGCGCGCTCCAGTCGTCGCACCTCGATCCGCTGCATCTGCGTTCGGCATCTGGCTCGGTCGTTTGTGAGACGTCCTTGTCCAGCTACCCCTTTATGGAAGCGCGCATTCCAGCCAATGTGAATAGCCGAGCTCGCATGACAGCTCGACCAAACACCGTTCATGCATGCAGTCTATCGGCCGTAATCAATGCATGGTCCTGTTTTTGTTTGGTTTTGGCATTTTGTTGCCATAATTTCAGATGGTTTTCTTCTTCACCCGTTTCTTCAGCATCGTTCAACACGGTCAGTCGTGAGAGCGGCTCGAGTCAAGAACAACCCTCTGTCAAGTCGTGATGAAGCGCCCAAGTCAAGTCGATTTCCTTTTTTGGCGGTTTTCTGCGTAGGAGAAGGTAACGAGAAGAGGCAGCTAGGATACAATTTCGGACTTTTTTTTTTTGGCCGGTGTGTGGACTCTGTGCTTTTGGCCTTTTGGGAGCTGTGGTCGTAGCCTGCGACCAAGTGCGAGCGCACCGGGTCTCAGTACAGACGCAGGGCGACGTTGACGCTCATGAGCTCCTGCATCAGCAGCTTGGCTGCGTACGGGATGTGGATCTGCGAAATCGCTGTGCGGTTGCGGCACGATCGACACTCGTACGTGCCCTTCTTCAGATTCGCCAGCGCCGTGAGACCGCACAGATCGCACACGTGGATGCGGTACGGGTCCGACACGTCAAACATACGCTCCTTGAGGAAGCTCGCGATGCCGTGCGCGATCATGCAGTCGCGCTCCATCTCTCCGAAACGCAGACCGCCTCCACGTGATCGGCCTTCCACCGGCTGCCGCGTCAGGATCTGCACCGGTCCTCGCGCTCGAGAGTGGATCTTATCGTCCACCATGTGCTTGAGACGCTGGTAGTACGTCGGTCCCAAGTACACCTGCGCCTGCATCTTGCGACCTGTGTGGCCGTGGTACATCACCTCCAGCCCACGCGACTGGTAGCCCAGGCCACGTAGGATCGACGACACCGCCTCCACCGTGAGCTCGGTGAACGGCGTCGCATCGCCCTCCTGGCCCGACAGCGCTGCCACCTTGGACAACAGACACTCGACCAAGTGTCCGATCGTCATGCGCGACGGGATCGCGTGCGGGTTGATGATAATGTCCGGTGTCACACCTTCGGCCGAGAACGGCATGTCCTCCTGCCGATACGTGATGCCGATCGTGCCCTTCTGGCCGTGGCGCGACGCAAACTTGTCGCCCGTCTGCGGCACGCGCGAGTTGCGGACGCGCACCTTTACAAACTTGTTGCCGTGCGAGTTGGTCGTCACCAGCACCTGGTCGATGATGCCGTTCTCGGTCGACTTGAGCGAGATGCTCGCGTCCTTCTTGGTGTGCAGCTTCGAACGCATGCCGAGCTCCTCTGAGTCCGGCGGCAGCGGCGCCGTCTTGCCGATAATCACGTCGTCGCCCGACACACGCGTGCCCGGCGCGCACAGGCCGTCGGCGTCGATCTTGTCGTACGTGCCGTGCTTCATGCGGATGGTAGTGTCGCGGTGCGGCTTTTCAAACTCCTCGAGCTGCATCACACCCACCTTCTTCTCCTCTGCCATGTAGCCTCGATAGTACAGCGAGCGGAACAGGCCTCGGTCGATCGACGACTGGTTCATGATCACCGAGTCCTCTTGGTTGTAGCCCGAGTAGCACATGATCGCCACGATCGCGTTCTGCCCCGCCGGCAGCTCGCGGAAGCGCAGGTGCTCCATCGACCGCGTCGTGCCCAGCGGCTTCTGCGGGTAGTACAGCACGTGCTGCATCGAATCGGCGCGGCTCACAAAATTCGAAATCGGGATCCCCACCGCCTGCTTGCCCATCGCGCTATTACCCGTGAAGAACGGCTGCTGGTTGATTCGATTCACCGTGGTCACTTTTTTGCTCGCGTCCCACTCGATCGACCGGCGCGCCAGGAAGTTGCCGTTGGGCATCGTGAGGCAGTACATGAAGCCGTCGTGGTGCGGGTTCTCGTACTGGACCGGCTGCGGCAGCGCCAGCCAGTGCTCCGACTCGGCGTACGCGATGGAGATGCGCCAGCAGACGCTCTTGGCCGTTAGCACGCCACACGTGTCGCCCTTGGCGTGGTGGATCGCCAGCGTCGTACGGCCTTCCGCCATCTGGGCGAGCACAGCAAGGTCCTCGATCATGGGCCTCGAGCTGGTGAAGATGGACTGGGCATCGCTAGAGGCCAAAGGCGGTTCGGAGACATTGACGTTTTGGATCGCCTCCTGGCTCAATCGGCCGCCTCGACCCAATTCGTATCTGCCTCCATCCCGCCCTGATCCGCCGGTACCGCTCCAAGCCATCTCAAGGCTCTTCCAGGTGCCATCCGCCGCAACATGGCCCTCGATGATGGCACGCGCCGAGATCGCGTCGAGGTCAAAGATCCACGGCCCATACCAGCGACGCAAGTACATCCAGTGGCCCAGATTCGTGAGCTGCTGCTGCTCAGGCATGCGCAGAGGGGCGTCCTCGGCCGTGCCCTCGATCTGTCGGTGGTACGTCGGATCGTACGCGCGGCACTCGTCGTCGTCGAGAGGGTTGAACCGCTGCGGACCGCGCACCATCGGCACGAAAAAGTCCCGAAGCTCGCGTGACATGATCATAAAGACGAGCACGGAGCTCACCTGTTCCCGGGGGGCCTTCTTGGGTTTGTCCGGGTTGAGGACCCGGCGACGCATCGGCGTCGCCTGTCCACAGCTGCTCATGCGGGGAGGAGGACCAGCCGCCGCAGCGGGCTGAGGCGCGGAAGACGTCTCCACGAGCGGGGCGCGGCTTGACGAAGGCTTGGCAGAGGCGCCAGGAACAGTGCCAATGTATTCGATATCGTCGTCGTCGTCGTCGTCGTCCACAACAATGGCGCCCGCGGCGGCGGGCTGAGAAGCAGCGGTGGGGTGAGGTGCAGAAGACGTCTCTGCGAGCGGAGCGCGGCTCGAGGAAGCCTCGGCAGAGGCGCCACCAACAGTGTCGACATACTCGAGATCATCGTCGTCGATGAACAGCGACTCGCCAGCCGCGTCGGCGTCGGCCATCGCACGCGCTACATTGCCTCCTTCGTTGCCCAGGGGTCGAGCCTTCCTCACGTACGTCGTATACGAAAACCACGGCAGCGCCGCAGACAGCCGGTCCAGTACTCCGCGGATGTACTCGATCCCCTCCGGCTTCGCCGTCGACTGCAGGATCCGAACGGCCCCACCCGAGACTCGCGACTGCTCGTCATCGAGAACTCCACCATCGCCCATCACGAACCCAACAAAGCGGCACCAGTCGATGCGATTCTGCTTGCTGTCCAGGAACCCGTTCACCTGCAAAAACTTGCAGTTCGGCCACATGTACGGCTCGTTCGGGTTCTTACCCACCGCGGGCACGCGGTGGTTTAGGTGCGTCGTAGTGCCGCTCTTGCGGTCCCAGTGGCCCTTGTTGCGGCCGCTGGAGTCCTGGAGCGGATCCAGGCCTCGAGTCTCCGCAATGTCCTTGGTCACGTGCACCTCCAGCTCCTTCGGCTTCTTCTGAGAGTTCACGTACCACCGGTGGTTTGGAGTGCATACCGCGTCGATGCCGGCGCTCAAAAGCCGGAAAATATTTTTTCCGTCGTGTTTATCTTTAATTACCGCCGTAGGCTTCTGCCACACCTGATCGAGTGTGTGTTTGTTGAGCGTCATCACCTCGTCGTCTGTAGTCACCTGTGCAATCTTCTTCCAACCTCGCTTCGTGAGAACGTCGTGGTCGAAGGATAGACACTGTTAGGATGGAAAAAAAAAATCAAAAAAAAAATCAAAAAAAAAGAAGAAAAGAAGAAAAGAAGAAGAAAAAAAAAAAAAAAAAAGTCGTGTAAGCAAATCGGTCCTCTCCTACATATATATCATGGTCTTCGAGCTCTCCAACATGAAGAAGGACCACCATCTTCATGTTGGAAGCCATGGGAAGCGTAGAAGGATGCAAACCTGGTAGCAATTTCGTGGTGACTGGTTATGATCCGGGAAGGGAATGATGCTGGCGCAGATTCCGAGGACCATGGCGGAGTGGATTTCGCAGTGGGTCCAGGTATCGGGTGTGATGGTGAGGACGGACTTGAGACGTGCGGAGGGGTCAGCGGAGTGAAGGTTGATGTTGCCATTGCGGGCCTTGTACTCGCGGGAGAGTTCGAGGTCTGTTGTGGACATGCAGATGAGGGTGGACTCCTCCTCTTCTGCATCGAGGTACTCGATGACGCCGTGCTGTACGAGGTGTGACCAGCGGAATTCGTCTGTGGAGTTGGGGATGGGGTTGCCGATCATGCGGACGTGGTGTTTTTTGATGAGGAGGGACATGTCGTGCTGGTTTACGATGAAGAGGGGGCGGAGGACGCGGGAGGCGTCGGTGTAGATGCGGAGTTCGCGTTCGCGGATGTCGCGGACGACGGAGACTTCGTGGGAGATGTCGTCCTTGCGGCGGAGGTCGCGGAGGGTGTCTACGAGGTGAGCGGGATCGTCGTGGGTGCCCATCCATACGCCGTTGACGAAGATTTTGGTGGCCTTTGCGTGGGCGAGCTGCATGTCGACAAGGCTGTCGAGGCCGAACTCCTCGAGGAACTCGACGATGGGAGCGGAGGGGGTGCCTACGGTGACGGTGGCCATGAGGCTGAGGTTCTTGACGAGGCCGCAGGCCTGGCCCTCTGGGGTTTCTGCGGGGCAGACCATGCCCCAGTGGGTGTTGTGGAGCTGGCGGGGTTTTGCGATCTTACCGTCGCGGCCGATGGGGGTGTTGGTGCGACGGAGGTGGGAGAGGGTGGAGGCGAAGGCGAAGCGGTTGAGGACCTGGGAGACGCCGGCCTTTGCCTGCATGGCCTTCTTCTGGTCGCCCCAGTTTCCGGTTGCGAGCGAGTAGCGGAGGCCGTTTGTGATGGTGCTGGACTTGACGGCGGCCTGGATGTGGAATTCGCGGTGGTCCTCGACGCACTTCTGGAGGTGGCGGTAGACGTCGCGGGTGAGCTTGCGGAAGAGCATGCGGAAGAGGTTGGCCATGAGGGGCCCGCCGAGGTCGATGCGCTTCTTGCCAAAGTGGTCGCGGTCGTCGATCTCACGACGGTCGAGGGCGGCCTGGAGGAGGCGGTGGATCATGTAGCCGAAGAAGTAGGCCTTCTTGGTGTTGGAGCCCTCGTGGGTGGAGATGTGCGGGAGCATCTCCTTCTGGAGGATCTCCTGTGCGTAGACGGTGCGCTTTGCGCGCGAGAGGCCGGTGGTGGTGCCGCGACGGCCGATAAAGTCGAGGGCGACGTCGCGGTCCTGGATGACGAAGGCCTCTTCGATGCAGGGTTTGAGCATGTCGAGCATGAGGGTGTCGTTAAAGTCGTAGCAGATGTGCTGGAGGACCTCGCGGTCGGGGACGATGCCGAGCGCGCGGAAGACGATGACGATGGGGATGTCGTTGCGGATGTAGGGGAGGGTGGCGCGGATGGTGTTGTTGGCGGTCTTCTCCTTGCTGCGGGAGAAGAGCTTGACCTGCATGGTGGAGATGGTCTTGCCGCCCTTTTCGACGGCGCTGCGGATCTCGGCGAGGAAGGTGACGGGCGCGGGGGGCGCCTTGGAGAAGACGTAGACGTGGTTGGCGGCCATGCGCTCCTGGGCGATGAGCACCTTTTCGGAGCCGTTGATGACAAAGTATCCGCCTGCGTCGTAGGGGCACTCGTTGAGCGAGTACGACATCTCGTCGTCGAGGCCCTTGAGCCAGCAAAAGTCAGACTTGAGCATGATGGGCACCTTTCCGATGAAGATCTGCTGCTCGTCGACGTCAGTCTTGCCATGCTCAGGGATCCATGCGGGATCGCCGTTGAGGTCGAGCTCGTGCTCGCTCTGGACGAGCACCTTCTGCGTGACGTCGACAAAGAGCGAGGCCGAGTAGGTGAGGTTGCGGAAGCGCGCCTCCTGCGGGAAGAGCTGGGCGGAGCTGCCATCGGACTCGGTCATTGTGGGCTTGTTGAGGTAGATCTGGCCAAACTCGATCTCGTATCGACGCGTCCTGTCCTCGGCGTGGCCCGAGTGCTGGTCGCTCTGTTCGAGCGTGAGGCTGCGCACCTCTTCGACGAGTTCCTGGATGGTGTTGGACATGAACTCGTTGAAGCTGTCGAGCTGGTGACGCACGAGGCCTTTCTCCTCGAAGAAGGAGCGGATGACATCCCAGCAATCCTCCTGCGAGATCTCTTCCGAGTATTCGTCGTCGTCGCCGTCGCCGTCGCCGCCGTACTCCACGCCCTTGCCGGCAGCACCGTACACGTCGTGGTAGCCGGCCGTATCCAGATCATCGACATCGATGGCACCCTCGTCGAGGGTATCCTTCATATACTTGTCGTAGGCAACCGAGTCAGCCATGGTTGCCACGGGTCGACGCTAGCACCAGCGTCGAGGGATGGGAAGGAAGGGAAAACGAGTCGGAGGGGGGGCAAGCTGGAAACCGCGATGCAAGGGGGATACGTTGCAAGCGCAGCAGACGAGCCGTGGAGCCCGCTAGTGGCGGTGGGTGTACCTCTGTGCTGAGCCGATGGACTGCTGAGCGATAGGCGGCCTGCTGGGCGAAAGAAAGGGGTGAAAAAAGGGAGCGTGATCGGACGCAGTCGATGGGCACCGGCGTTTCTGAAAACTTGTCGGTAGCCAGGCGGAAGGGAAGACGAGCGGATAGCACAAACAACAACAACAGATGCAGAAGGACAAGGTGAGGAAGGGTGAGGGTGGCGGTGGCGGTGGCGGTGGCGGTGGAAGAGAGGAGCTGTTGCGACAAGGTTTGGGTCACGACCAAAAGCGCGGATCGCGACCAAGACGAGCGCGCGGTGATGTCTGCCGCCATCTTTGTTTCCTGACGACACTTTCTTCGCTTTGAGCAAGTCACACCCGTCCTATCGTGCGAGTGGCGAAAATAAAACAAAAACAAAAACAAAAACAAAAACAAAACAAAAGAATCACAATCAAAATCGGAAAATCATGAATGGAAACGCAATTTTGTGCGTTTTCGGCTATTCATTCCTAGTCGCGTGCCGTGTTGCTCAGCCACGACACTTGCTCGGACCCCACCATCGTCGCCCGTCCTTCTCAGCTCGACTCGCATTCCACACTCCCACCACGAGCGCATCGCTAGCAAGCCTGCATCGGCGAGCGGTGCCGCCGCTATCAACATGGGTGGAGGCGATCTCAACATGAAAAAGTCGTGGCACCCTCTCCTCCAGTCGAACCAGGAGAGGGTGTGGAAGAGGGAGAAGGAGGCGCTTGAAGAGCGCAAGAAGCTCGAGGAGCTCCGACGGGAGAGGGAGCAGGAGCGCGAGATGCAAGAGCTCCAGCGTCTGCAAGAAGAAGCCGGCGGCAAGAAGCGCATCGACCGTGTCGACTGGATGTACGCCACCCCGGCGACGGCTGGTTCCAACTCGGCCGCCGAGATGGAGGACTACTTGCTCGGCAAGAAGCGTGTAGACAAGCTGCTGCAGGGGGACGAGGCTGAACAGGTTTCCAAGACGAACCAACAAGGTCCCGTATCGCTTCAGAATGCCAACTCGGCACGGGACCTCGCTGCCAAGGTGCGCGAGGATCCCATGCTGGCCATCAAGCAGCAGGAGCAAGCGGCGTACGAAGCGCTGCTCCGCGACCCTGCAAGGCTCCGTCAGCTCAAGATGCAAGCCGGAATCGACGTCGACGATGCAGAAACCAAGCAGGAAAGACGACGCAGGAAGGAGGAGGAGAAACGACACAGGCACGGTGAAGGAGATAGGCGCAGGCGACAGCACGATGACGACCATGGCGGCTCGAGCAGACACGCATCGCGTCGCAGTGATTCTCGCAGCGAAACTCGATCCCATCGCCACAGAAAGGATGGAAAGAGCCGAGAGCGAGATCGCAGTCCGGATCGTCGGAACGGCGAGTCTCGTCGTCACCGCGATGACGAGCATCGCTCCTCTCGAAGCTGCCACGATGATCGTCGTGATGGCGGCCGACACCGCGACGACAGCCGTGACCGCGACTACGAACGCCGACACCGCGATCAAGCCCGATCTTCCCAATCGCGTCGCGATGCGGACGGGCCCCGCTCAACATCACGCAGCAACGGAGACAGATCGGAGCGAGCTGCACACGACGAAAGCGCTCGCTCACGCAGTCTCGGTCGCAGTCGCTCGCCAGTCAGGGACCGATGCCCTCGCGACGAATTCTCTCATCCGCACGACTTGTACCGACATGATCGGCGAGATCCGCCCTTCCGAAACGGACGTCCGACTGCCTGTGGCTCGGCCGGCAGCCAGCAGGCAGAAGAGAAGCGCAAAGAAGAGATCCGACAACAAAAGCTTCGAGAGATGGAACAGAACGCCAAGTCGATGGAGGAACAAAGGAGCTCGTATGTCTCCAAGATCAACGCCGAGGAAGCGGAACAGGACAGGAGAGAGGCCGAGTTGCGCCAGAAGCTCATCGATGCAAGAGCCAAGGGCAACAGCGATGGCAAGGGCGACTTCATCCTGGATCAACAGCGTAGGACGTTTGGGGGCAGCGTTGACCTCGCTGAGCGTATGAAAAGGGACAGAGGCAGGTTGCAGCGCATGGACTGACACTGCTCTACCCCGTGCGAGTCACGAGCACCTCCAAATCGACCACCTCGGCCAACAGAAGCAGCTGTCCGTGACATCGGTGGCCACCGCTACCCCCAAATCCACTTTCTTGTATCCATCAACATACCCGTTTTCGGCGCTTGCCTCGAACCTGTTGTCCTTGTAGTTCGTGACCGCGTTGTTCAAACCCGTGTGTATTGTCTCGCCGTGTGCTCTTGTGGTGAAGCGCAGAAATGGGCGTGCCAACTGGAGCTCGATGCAGTCCCTGTGCAGTGCATGGGACGTGCCTTGGCGCGAATGGCCAACTACTCACTTGGTGGGTCGCTGCAACAGCCAAGGCTCAAGCTACGTTCCAAGCCGTCGTCGTGGCTCAGGTGCGATCGAGGCTGCGAAAGAGAACGTCGAAAGGACAGGGTTCAGCCGAAATGCGCTTGGTGGTGAAAGCGCTCGTGGCTAGGGTCCAACATGAATTCGCTGCACGCGTGCAGCTGGATGGCACCACCCGCGCATTCCGCCCACGCACAATTTTACAACTCAGCATCTGGCACTCTCATGCCCTGCTTTGCCACCATCACCACCGCGATTGCCTTCCTTCCTCACCCTTGGCCTCGAACACGCTTTCAATCATGCTAGTGGTGCCGTGAAGAGCGCCCGCATTCGGCAGTGCGAACTCTGCTCACATCATAGGCGGGCTGCTCAAGCGCAATTTTCAGTCTACCATTGCACTCCTTCCAAAGGGTGCCTGAGAGAGTACGGCCATGCCTACGCCCAACATGCCGAATTCCGGCCCATCGTTCTCCACCAACCCAGTACCAGCACTCATCGCACGTCGCTCCACCGTCCTGGCACCTCCCAGCCTGTCGACAGTCAACCATCTCGACGGTGTGCCATCTGCTTGTTCCTCCTCCTCCTCCGCTCGCCCCACCCGTAGGCATCGATCGGATTTCCAGCAAGCGATAACCCTTGCAACTGCCGCACATCCTGTATCGACGCGAGAAAACATTTCCTCCTCCAAGACTTGGTCCAGTGGACTTGCGTTGAAGCACGCCAGTGCAAACACGTGTGGTGGCTATCCGAGCGGGATCGGCAGGGGCTACGGCATCGACGATGCGTTTGCAGTGCATCCAACGTTTGAATGCGATGCGGAAAACAGGGGGGATGTCTTGGTGCGCGTGGACGGAGTGGAGTTCTGGGTGCACAAGGACGTCTTGATGTTCTCCAGTCCGTTTTTCAAAAGTGTGCTGCAGGGTGGGTGGAGGGAGTCTAGGCTTTCGCGGCTGCACCAAACCGAGGCGGTTGACGAGGATACGGGACGAGAGCCGTCGGAAGCTCAAGCCGAGCGCGATGTGCTCGCGCAGCAAGATCAAGACAAAGCGGGCGGAAGCACGCCCGACGACATCCCCGACCTCGCCTCGAAGGCGGGCACAAGTGCGGACACGACGGGCGGCAACAACATGTGCCAACAAGTTGCACAGCAGCCCACATCGAACGCTGCTCTCGTGGAGGGGAAATGCACGCCCGAACTTGATGCAGACGATGTAGCAGCCAGCGAGCTTGATGGCGAGCATCTGGAAGGCGAGGCTCGAAGGAGAAGCCTTCTGCGTGCTTCCTACCACACAGCATTGTGGAGCCAAGACGAAGAGGCGGGAAACTCATCGACGCTTTCACAGTGCGCTGCTGCATTTACGGATGAAGCCGAGGACACAGGTTCAGCGAATGACTCTACCGACGAACGTGGCGCGGAAGAAGAAGTTGGGGGCAGCGACAAAACCCGGAAGCGCGTCGACATGGAGGCAACCGCAGATGGCACCGACGAGGGCAAAAAGGCCGCAACCAAGCAGCTGTTGAATCCAGCTCGAGATGCCAAACCAAGCACTGCAGACGATCAGCGAGCTTCGGCGAGGATGGCGTCGCAGCAGAAAGCAAGCGGGTCTGGGTTGAGGCAGGTGCGTTCCAAGTCTAGGCATTTGGCCGCGCGCTTGACGCTACGGAAGCTCGAGTCGGCGCAAAGGGACAAGAGCATCCCGACGCGGAGCACGAGCAAAAACGCTAGGCTGGAGGCTGCCCATGATTCGAGCAGAGAGGTGCCGACGGAGGATGCGGCGACTGGACCGTTGGAAAGGCTGGAATCGCTGGCCACCCCGCCAGTCTCTCGCAGGCCGAGCCAGGAAGCTTTCTGCGATGCTCACATCGCCGACGTGGCCACCAGCACCGCTGGCAACGAAAGGGACGCGACGGAGAGCACAAGAGACACCGCCACACCAGCACCGCGCAAGACCAAGCTACCTGTGCGCTATCATGGAATCATCTCGGTGATCGATTTGGAAGAGGAGAGCGCCTCGACGTTTCACGATTTCCTGTTCCACACCTACCCGCATCTCGACCTCTCGGTGACGTGGTTCAACTGTGGACCGCTGCTACGGTTCTCGGACAAGTTTCAGGTGCCTTTTCTGCGCCGATCGTGCGTCACGTTTCTGCGCGCTGCGCTGGCGGGGAAGCCGATCGAAGCGATGCGGTTGGCAGAGCTGCATGGGATGGACGATCTGTACAAGGAAGCTAGTCGACACGTGCTGGATAACTTTAGCGCGTGGGAGCCGGACGAACTGGAGGTGCTTTCCAAGGAGACGCTTCTGAAGCTCGAGCGCAAGAGGACGTGGTTCTTGGAACGACTGCTCAAGTTGGGACTTGCGAATCCGGCGCGAGACTACGAATGCCACCCATCGTGTCCGGACCCGCAGTCGTGCGCGAGAGCGCTGCACGAAAAGTGGCAAGCAGCGTATGCGAATGCGTTCCGATTCTCGCCTCCGCAGCCGAGTGCGATCTTTCGGCATCTCAGGGAACTGGACGGAAGCGTGGGAGGCGGGATGCAGTTGAGCAGCTGTCAAGCCACCAGCAGGGTGTGGGTGCAGGGATTGTTTGATCGTATGTTTGAGCTAGGGACGCTGCATACCGGCAGACTGTTCCTCGCCGTCAAGTTGGATGGCGTCGTGCCCAGAAACGTCTCGCACAGGGAGTGCTGATAATTCACGCAACAAGTTGCAAACGAAAATGGGTCGCACGACGAAACACACGAGTTACAGAATTAAACCAGACCAAACTCCAGTACAGTACAGTGCGGCTCCTGATTTGTTTTGAGCTAGGTGGAACGGAGCTAGGTGGAACGGGGAGACAGGGGAGCTTTTGGCTGGACGTAGCGGAAACTGGGTCTTCCCAACCAACGCAGAAGAACATAACCCAACAAAAGGAAGACGACCGAGATCGCACCCAAAAAGCCCGCGTTCTCGGCGATGGTGAACCTTTCCAGATCGTACTGGTTCAAAACATCCTGACCTGTTCTGTAGCATTGTTGGGAGTCCGCTGTGCAGGTGAACTGGATGTCCTTGAACTCGTTCTGTGCCAACGCCGAGTACGTGTAGGTGATTGGGGAGATCCAGTGAAGCCAAATGAACCAAGGGGGGATCGAAGAGAGGGGGAGGAGGTTTCCACCGAAGAGGAGGAAAATCACGTTGATGACCGGGGCGAATACGTTTGCCAGTTCGATGCTCGGTGCACCGCAGCCGATGACCAGACCGAGACCGATGGCGGTACCGATCTGGAGGATGTTGATGGCGAGCCAGATGAAGAACGAAGCTGCGGTCTGATGCAATCCAATCATCCAATACACTATAGCGTAGAAGAGGATGCGTTGGAACAGTTGGTTGGGCACTTCGGTGAGGATCTTGGAGAGATAGAACGACGAGATTCGGTAGGTTCCGGCGGAACGTTCTCTGAGCATGATGTTTCGCTGCAGCGGGAAGATGGCGAGGATGGGAAAGAGGACGGCGAAGGAGGCGTTGACGGGGACGATGAACAGAGCGCCGATGCGAGCGAGCGCACCGCCCTGGTCATTGCTCAAGCGGAAGAAGGCGAATCCGATGATGATGAGCAGCACCAAGTTCTGGCCAAAGCTCGCAAACACGATGGTGGGATCTTTGAACACCAGCATGGCGTTGCGATGGGTGAGCACCATGAGTTCGCGGAACCAGCTGTTGGGCCAAGAGCCGGCGACCTCGCTCGCATCGCTCGACTTGGGAACGATGCGCGAATGGTTGCGCTCCAATTCGCCAGGCTTGTTCGAAGCGAGGCTCAGCTCTTTGGCCACGTGGTTAGCGATGAAGGATTCTCCGCCTTGACGCCAGGAGGCGAGCAGACCGCGGACTCGCGTTTCAGCGTCGTTGGTCTTTTCGTAATTCTCTGCGATGGTGATGTAGTAGTCGGCCGGGTTGACGCCCTCGGGAGGGTGATGAGCGAGCGAGGCGAACCAAGCTGGTGCCGATGTAGGTGGACCCGAGTAGTAAATCTGGCCACGGGTGAGAAGGATGACCTTGTCAAAGTGCTTGAAAATGTTCCACGAAGGCTGGTGGATGGTCATGAGCGTGTGGAGTTGTCTCTCGCGGGTGATCTCCTTCAAGTTCTTGACCAAGTTGAGCGCGGCAAACGCATCCAGTCCGGAAGTGGGCTCATCGAGCAGCAGCACGCTAACGTCGGCGACGAGTTCGGTGCCGACGGCGACACGTTTGCGCTCACCGCCCGAGACACCACGTTGGTTGGGACCGCCGATGCGTGTATCTCTGCACTTTTCGAGTCGGAGCATCTCGATGCTATCTTGCACACGCTGATCGCGCTGTTGCTTGTTGTAGAGGCGTCTGGGGAGGCGAAGATCTGCAGAATACTGGAGCGTTTCCTGGACGGTGAGCGCGGAAAACATGAGGTCGTCTTGCTCGACAAAGCCAGTGAGACGTTTCCACGTGGCGGGATCGCGCTGCTTGCCTTGGAAGAGCACCTGGCCAGCGATGTCGGACGACTTGTCCAGCCGGGCGGAGAGGATGGAGAGCAACGAGGTCTTACCAGCACCGGAAGCACCGAGGATGGCAACCATTTCGCCGTTTTTGACGTCGCCGCTGACGCCGTTGAGCACGCGGCGTCTCATGGGGTCAAGAGGAGGGAGGTGCGAGAAAACATCGTTTTGTTCCTGGAGCACCTTCTCATCGATGCTACCAGAGGGTGATGCGGTACCCTGCTCAGCATCCAAGACCTTTTCATGTGTGGTTACCTCTTCGATGGCGGAAGTGCTGGATGAAGATCCGGAGGCGTGCTGCTTGATCTGCTTGCGTCGGGCTTTGGACAGGAGTACATCGTAGGTGATATCGCGCCACGAGAAGAGATCAGCGGCGGGTGTGGTGTTGGCGCCAGTTTGGCCGGGTTGTGGCGTCGAGATAGACGAGTTGGAGCGCATAGCGTGGGTCGCGGCGAATGTGGAGGGGGAGGAAGATGCGGACACGGTGTTCGGTTGTTCTGTGGCCATCATGGATGAGTTTTCTCCAAGGTGGAGGGCGAAGGGATGGAGACCAGAGAGGGGGCAAGTCGAGGAAGTGGACGCTGGGACGAAATGCGGACGGAGGTGAGGGAGAGAGGGGTTTTTATGTGGTTTCGGCGCAGTGAGCTGTGCGAATTCATTGGGCTGCTGCGAGATCAAATGAGCACATTGTGGTTCGACGGAGGGCGATGGACGCCTGCAACACTCACAGACTGGCAAAGTAGCACTACAGTACGGTGCTGTGGTTGTGAAGGACACGGGCTGGAATCGGTAGCAGGTTCGGAAGACGGAAGGTGTTTGGATGCAGTCTCCACGTGGGTGATAAAGCGCAATCGAATGGTCCACGGAGATGCCAAGCAGAGCCAAATCAAACAGATTAGCATAGCATCAACAGCCGCCACGAAAGCATAGCCAATCTGATCCGCACGCTTCGCACCTATATGCATATTTCCAACGGCGAAAGCAGCGGTGGACCCGGATGGTACAGTGAATATCGGCTTGTGCAAGTGGCATGCTCGTTTCACAAAGCATCGGAAGCTTATCTGAGTGTGTGCCTGTGGATCGCTTGGCTTGGAACCGACGCCAGAACAAGCGAAGGGCAGCCATATTAGCATGATTCCGCGGGAGACACCGCGACACTTTTCTTGGAAGGATCACCCATAACGAGCTGCGGCGGATGCATCAATTCATGATTTGGTTTGGAAAGCACGCTGGATGGCTGGCTGCTCTTCCGTGTTGGGCAACTCTGTGACTGTGACTCTGCGCTTCCGCGGTAGAGCGCAGGGTTGAACGAAGCACAGCGTCAGGCCTCCGCGGGAAACCACAGCGCGGGCTGCGGAACTGGGCAGCGGAACTGGGCAGCAGAACTGGGCAGCAGAACTGGGCAGCAGAACTGGGCAGCAGAACTGGGCAGCAGAACTGGGCAGCAGGGAGTGAGCCACTCGATTCATGATTCATGATTCATGATTCATGATTTTGGGTTTAGCGAATATCCACAAAAAACAAATTCGAATCGCTTTCTCGGGTTTCGGCTTGGCGAGGCGCGCGCCGAATCGGGAAACGGGAATCGGGAAACGGGAATCGAATTCACGGTCCAGAACGCATCTGCGCTGTCTGCGCTGTCTGCGCTGTCTGCGCTGTCTCCGCCGTCCCCGCGGAACGTGGAAATCGCAGCACACAACGTCGCTCTGCATTCATCCATCGCCCAACTCCACAGCTCTTCCGTTGCCCACTTGGCTCCCCTTTGCTGCCAATGTGTCTGGATTCACACACACACCAAAAGATGCAACGCATGACTACGTGCACACAGGTTCGGGCTCGGGTTCGGTTCAAAAGTGCGCGAATATAGTGTACATGCAGAAGCTGCTGCTGCCGCTTCGACGAAGACGTTTTACTTGAACTGCGTCTCGGTGACACCCTTGCCCATCGCCGAAGTCGACGCTGCCTTGAGCACAGTGTTGAGGCACGCGTCCACAAAGTTGGCGCCCGACCACTTCTGGTGCGTGAGCACGTCGCAGCCGATCTCGCGCTCCTTGCGCTGCACAATCTCGACGTAAGCCTTCATACCTTCCTTGGCAAATCCGGCCGCGAACACATCCGAGATGTACGCGTTCGAGTGCAGCCCACCAAGCGTGATAAACTGCCACACAAACCCGAGCTTGCCCAGGTCCCACACGTAGCTCTTCATCTGCTCCGTGCTCAGCTTCGCAGCATCCCAGTTGAACGACGGCGACAGGTTGTATGCGAGCCACTGGTGAGGACGCGCTGCCTTGACACCCTCGGCAAACTCCTTCGCCTGCGCAAGGATGGGCGACTTGGTCTCCATCCACAGCAGATCCGCGTAAGGTCCAAACGCGATCGCACGGTTGATCGCGCAGTCCGTACCACCCTGGTATCGGTAGTAACCCTCGCGAGTTCGGCACGCATCCCAGTCGAACCCCACCTCCACACCCAGGCTCTTGGCCTTCGCCTTGGCCTTGATCAGCGACAGCCCAATCACCTCCTTGACGAACGCCGCCGCCTCCGACTTCTTGCCCTTCCTCTCGAGCTCAGCCGCGACCGCGTCACCATAGCGCACGGGCTGCGCCTTGGCGAGCCACTCTTCTTCCAGCGCGATGAGCTTGGGGCCGTCCGCACCTTCGGCCTCGGCGCGGTTGAGAATGTCCACAAGCGGCTCCAGACTGGTGTTGGTTGTGCCGAGGATGAATGCGTGGTCACGCTCGTCCACGTTGGTGGTGATCAGCGTAGCAGCTTCCGAGTCGGTACGCGCAACCACCAGGTTCTCCACACCCATAATGTCGTACTGCAGTCGGATGGCAACAAGACGGTTAATGTGCTCCTGGATGGGCACCAGCACCTTACCCGCCATGTGGCCGCACTTCTTGGTGCCTGGCGCCTGGTCCTCAATGTGGATACCTGCCGCACCCTTCTCCACGAAAAGCTTGGTGAGCTTCATGACCGCGGTGAGACCACCGTGGCCCGTGTCGGCATCCGCGACGATGGGGCGCAAGTAGTCCACAACGGGCGTCTTGGCACGCTGCTCGGCCGACATGTTGGTTCGCTCCTCGCGCTGCTTGCGGTCGTGGAAGAGCTGTGCCATGAACAGGTGCTCCACCTTGAGCGGCACAGTGTTGTAAGGGTAGTCGGCAAGATCTGGACCGGGCTCGTTGGTCGACGACGCGGTCGACGAGCACTGCCATCCAGAGACGTAGACCGTCTCGAGGTGCTTGGCCATCTGGGTCACCTGCACGGGGTCAAGCGCACCGTACGTGTGCGAAGTGGTGCCCTTGGATGCATGGCCCTCGAGCGTCTTCCAGAGCTTCTGCGCCTGGACGTTGGAAGCGTAGGTCTGCTTGAGCGTGCCTCGTTTCGAGACCACCTGCTCGGCAGTGTAGGGCCTTGTGGTGTTGGCGAAACGCGGGTTCTTCCACCACTGCTTGACGGCCTCCACCTCTTCCTGGAAAAGTCTGAGCTCCTGGTCAGCCATGATTGCGATCAAAGCCTTCTACCGAGGTTGTGTTTGAGAGTTGCGGGGTTGAACGTGGTCGCTTTTCACCGTGTGATGTGCGTGAGTTTTGGTTGGTAGGTGTATGCGGCAACGCGAGGCGTCGATGGAGACTAACGGCGAGATGGAAAGGGAAAAGGATGGTGGTAGCAGCACCAGATGGCGCACACGAAGCGTTTCAGGGTATATATGAGTGCCTCTTCCGATCCTCATGCTGTACAGATCGCGCGAGTAACAAACGAGGCGGCGTCTACAGGGATCGCGGTTAGCGGGCGTCTCTAGGCTGTGAAGCGGCGATGATGCGCATTTGGCAGGCTGCATCTTGTGGCTCGCTCCACAGAGCCAGCGTGAGTGCTGGTAGGCACAAGCGCAACCGGGAAGGGCATGACTAGGACTGTGCTGGACGAGCGCTCCAAGTGGCACAGCACCGACCGACCGAACGAGCGACTGTTGAAACCCAACGGAGCAAGCGGACTGGGCGCAGATGAGCTGGGCGTAGCAGCACTGTCGAGGGCTTTGCTCGAGTGTGGAGGGAATGGGAGAGCAGCTCGCAAGTGGCAGCTTAGCGCCTCGATCCCCGCACCAACTCATGAGGTGTGTTGCAACCCGTTGCACCCGTAGCACGGTTTCCCGAGTCACGGCCTGGCCAGTGCCAGTTTGGACCGGTTACGCGGGCTGCTGCCTCGAATCCGGTTTCCAAGTTGGGCTTTGCTAGATCCGCATGTGTGCAGAATGCTCGCAACCACGCACCGGATTACAAGCGGCAGCTCAGCGCTTTCTCGTGTTTTCACGCACACACCTCATCGGCACTTGTAGAATAGCGCCTTGGTTTCTCGCCTCTCCCTCTCCCTCTCCCTCTCCTTCTCCCTCTCCCTCTCCCTCTCTGTTCATCTCCGATCCGTCCGGGCGTTTGGCTGCTTCCGGCATCGAGAGCGTGAAAGCCACGGCCACTTCCAGCTTCATCCAGCTCGAAGCTTCGGACTCCGTACTGGACTGCACTGGACTGCACCAACACCATACTCAGCATCGCTTGTATCGTTCCAAGACTCCTTGCTGCCAAGCTGAACAGAAAGTGTTTACCAACAAGCAACGGGGATGTTGGGCTCAGACTTTCAGTGGTCGTGAGGCTTCCCTCTGTATCGTTGGGTCACGTCGCTAGCGCCAAGTCAGCTGGATGGCTCGAGGTCGAGATGAGGACCCTAGCGGCGGCTTCAAACGGAGTTCGAGTTTGGAGCGTTCTCAGCTTGGCGTTGCAAGCTCTCGTCCTCGCAAAGCCGTTTTGTGCCAAGCCGCGTTGCACCACCCCAATGCGCTCAATTTCGTATCGCACGAGTAGCACCAGCGCGGTGTCCGACTTCCGAGAGTTTGGCTCCAAAATTTCTCCACACTTGCGGATCTTTGGATGCGAATGCGTGCCATCGGACGCTAGCTTCGACATCGAGGACCGAACCGAACCAGTCACACAGCCATGGGCAAGCCATCAGCATCAGCCAGGGGCGGCAAGGGTGGTCGCGGAGGAGCTGGTAGAGGTCGAGGCCATGCCGGCCGTGGTCGTGGTGGCGGCCGAAATCTGGCGGACCGGTACGCATCCGCATTTGAGAACGACAACTGGAGGCCTGACAGTGCGATTGACGAGCCAAGACGCAGAGGCACACGCGATGACTCGGGCGATTCAGAAGAGGACTCTGAAGTGGAGCGCAGTAGCGAGCAAGATTCCGGGGAGGAACAGCCATCAAGGCGACGCACCGCGGCCGCATTGACTGAAGATGACCAAGACCAAGAATCAAGCGACGCAGACAGCGACTACAACTCCGTTGATGGTGGTAGCGATGTGGACTCGATCGATGTTCCCGTTGCAATGTGGGATTTCAATCACTGCGATCCGAAGCGCTGCTCGGGCAAGAAGCTTTCGCGGCTAGGACTCATCCAGGAGCTGCGGGTGGGGCAAAAGTTCCGCGGCATCGTGCTCACTCCCAACGCCACACAAACGCTCTCACCCGCGGACGCCCACATCATCGCCGAGAATGGCGTAGCTGTGGTGGAATGCAGCTGGGCGCGTCTCGACGAGGTTCCGTTCGGCAAGCTCAAGAGTCCGAACGAGCGGCTGCTTCCGCACATGATCGCCACCAACCCTGTCAACTACGGCAAGCCGATGAAGCTCAACTGTGTCGAGGCTCTCGCTGCTGCGTTCTATGTCTGTGAAATGCCAGCACAGGGTAGGCTGCTTTTGTCCAAGTTCGGATGGGGCGAACACTTTCCAAAGATCAACGCAAGGTGGATTCGCGCCTACCGCGCATGCAAGGATGCACGCGAGGTGGACGACCTCAGTCGTAAGATGGTCGAGCAAGACCGGCTGGAGAAGCAAGAGCAAAAGAAGCGCTTCGACGAGTCTGGCGGCATCCAAGGCACACTCGATCGAATCGCCGACGAGGCTGCCGCAGCCGACGATTTTGACAGCCAGGACGAGCGTGAGGCGGAAGATCGAGCGCTTCAGCACGACTTTTCCAAGATTGTCCGCATCACGGATCGCTCCGCTGCGCCTTGAGCCGAGGTGATGCTTTTGCGTATATCCACCTCTTGACTAGATTCGTCCATTGCTTGAATTTGTACTTGTACCACCAGTCTACTACCTAGCATCGTCTTCTGCGCGTCTTGCCCGTGTGCATGCAACGTTCGAGTGTGACAAAGCGTAGGGCGCAGGCATGGAGCAACCACAATCTCGATGCAGCTGAACATCGGGGGCCCGATGGGAAAGGTCACGCCGACCGAGTTGACCTGGCGGTGTCGATGTTTGAGGGTGAGCTCCAATCACGACTGGAACAAATTGAAAAAGACGGGAATTCGAGGGAATTGATGCATGCACGGATGCACGGAGGCACGGATGCACAAATGCGAGACAACGATGACTTCACCGCTGCAGCCTCCCATGTATAAACCTCGCACAGCCAACCATTCTTGCTCGGTGGAAACCAAGTGGCTGCTGTCGATTTCCGCTTTCTTCTCGACGCCTTTGCAACATGGTTCGGAATGCTGTTCGCACAAAACATCAACCCGGATGATTTTGCATGATGTTGAGCTGCTTTGACACATCAAAATGGAGGGCCAGGGTGCCATGCCAAGAAGGCTCGCTGCGACACAGCGCCTATCTGCGGGCCAGATCGATCGAGTTGGAATCAACGGCATTCCTGCGTTGTCAATCTTGGTGCATGCAGCCTTTACCCGGTTGAGCGTACGCTGATTTGGAAAATCCTTTCGGTCGTGCGCTTCGTTTGGTGCGACTCTGTCAAGGGGCGTGGAAGGATTGCGAAGCAACGTGGCCAGGAGGGTGCAATGCTGTGGAGGAGTTTGAAGGGTTCCATCGATACCGACATGGACCAAGTCGATGCGCAGGGTTGCGCACGCTCGACTTAGCGTACCGGGGACCAAACTAGGGTTGCAGGTTGACAAAAGGCGACATTGCGCTCGCGGGTGTGAGGATGCATGTCCGTTAAACGGAGTCCAACTGTCAAGTTCGTACGCATAACTTTTTGGTTTTGTTTTTGGTTTTTTTGGCAAAATGTACGAATTTGAATGACCGCGCTGTGCTGTGCTGTGGAGAAATTCTTGGAACTTTTTAATTCTGTTTTGGTTTGTGCAAGCAGGGGTTGCAGATTTGCGGGAGTGCGATGCAGAACGGCTGCGTCAGCGTGTGTGTGCAGTTTTGGTGCAACACGACTTTGGAAAGTGCGTGTTCGACTGGACTCTGCATATGTATGCGTGACAGTTGTATGCACTGTACAGCACACTACTTTGTACAACACACAGCGGATCACGCCAAGGCTCGCTCCTCGTCTGCTCAACAGCAGCAACCGAACTGCACTGTACAGTACACCGACTTGCCATCACTTCTGTGCTCACCAGCCCATCCTGTTTCTTTCCGTCAGCTCACTTCCACATTCGACTCGTGCCATCATCATCGTCGGCCCCATCCTTTTACATCCTTCGCTTCTCTCTCTCTTGCTACACCTTCCTCCCGGCCTTCTTCATCGAGACACTGCCAGCACATACCCTGCCAGCACACCCTGCAGGCTGCACGTTGCATCCGCAACCCACACCATCCAACCTACAACGCACAGCCTACAACGCACAGCCTACAACGCACAGCCTGCGACGCACGCCCTACTTCCTCCATCCCACGCATCTGCCTCGAGCCTCTTGCTTCGCTACAAACCTTGTAGATTGCTGACACGTTATCAGCATCAGTCATTGGTTCGACCCTCTTCAATCTTCACCCTCCAAACCGCTTGTCCATCGAGCTCCACGTTCCTATTCTGCAACAAGCTTTCGAGCTTGTCCTGCATACTTTCTGTCAACCCACGCACACATTGGCCAAGCTTTCTGTCGAGCCAAACCTTGTTTCCACATCCCAAATCGCTCTGCTCTCCATCAATCCCCATCCCTGCATCCCCGCTGTCACTAGTCACTGGCCGGGCTCGTGCGCTTCTCGGTCAAAAGTGCTGTCCCAAGGGCCCATTGGATCGGGTTCTCGTTATCTTGCTCTGCGCACAGCGCTGTTGCCGCCTATCTTCAATCTCACCGAAACTCGTACACTGTCACCGTTTTTGCAGCACGTGCGTGTGCCCATCAGCACCGTATCACATCAAAGCGTTTACAGTTCCAGCCTGGCAAGCTAGCTGTCTATCACAACATGCCAACCCTACTCGAGATCACCGCGCAGAATGCGCAGCCGCCAAGCTCGCAAGGCGACAATGCATCCCAGACCCAAGCTTCATCCTCATCTTCTCAGCCGCGCTTCATTAGTACCAATGCCTTCCCTCGCTCCTCGGACAGCTTCACCGACGGAGCAGTGCTCCACCGCCTCGCCAGCTCTTCTTCCACCCGCTCACACGCCGCCGTCGAGTCCGGCGCAGAACCACGAGAGAGGAGACCTTCCATCGGCAGACGCCTCCCGTCGCGCACATCCCGCAAATCCACGGAAGCCACCACCGGCGCCAACCTCGCAGAACTCAGCAAACCCAACCGAAAGTTCAAGAGCGGCATCAAGTGGGATTCACAGCAGCCCCCCGAGCCCTTCATGGATGTTTCAGATACCACAGCCGCAGAACGCGAGCTCGCCTCGACGCTAGATATACACACCGCGCTCACTTCCGGAAGCACCGCCGCTGCCCAGGCCCACCTCCAAAACCGTGGTATTGGCCAGCCCATTTTCAACACCCGTCCGTCTTCATCCTCGACCTCGCCTTCTTCCACCTCCCCAACTCAGCCCATCTTTCGACTCCCCACAGTCTCCCAGACCATCTCAGCCCTCGGAAACAGCGGAGTCCATCCCGATATTCTTGCTGGAACCAGCTTGTGCGCCAAACAGCAACGTTCGTCGTCGACATCCGACGCTGGTGCCGACTCGAAACAAGCACTCGAACACGACGCTGGTACGATGAGTGGCGACGGTTCTACGCCGTGCACGACTCCCCCGACCAAGAGCAGGCAAGCATCCCAGGCGGAACAAGGTACTCTCACCGGTGACAACCACATGGTGGCGCGAGCCGCACAGCTAGTCCTCGAGGCAGCGCGTCAGCAAGCTCGTGTCGAGACCAGGAAGAAGGGCAAGTCAGCTCCAGCTTCACCCAAACGCATCGGTGCCAGCTTGTCCCCCATTACCACCAACAACCAGGAATCTCGTTCCGCCGAAGTCGCCGGCGCACACGGCGAGCAAGCCGACGCCGAGCTCTCACGAACGCCTTCCCAACGCGCCCGCTCCAAGTCGGATGCTGGCGAAGAGACTCAGGCCAAGGAACGCAAGAGTTTCCTACGTGCCATGGGTTCACGATCACGTCGCAACAAACCTGAAGCTTCCCAGTCCTCTCAAGATGTCTCCGAGATGCCTACTCCAGCACCCAACAGTCCTACTAACGCTTTCAGCGCGAGCCCGGGGACTGCAACGCCAGCCAGACGACGGAGGTACGCCGATACGCGTGACTTGGACCTGCTCGCTCGCGAACTCGCTGCTGAGGCTATTGCTGAGCAGGTACCTCAGCCTCCGTTTGCACGTGCTAGCCGCAGTGGTAGCTCGTCGCCACATCGAACCAAAGCGGGGCCCGGTGGTTTCAACGATCCTCGCCGTCGGTCTTTCCCCAGCATCCTCGAGGACGCCCCTCTTCAGGATGACAGTATTACCCCAGCCCCTTCGGTTTCAAGTGGCCTCAAGCCCATGACGCCTCTCCATCCTTCGCGACCCAACGCACGAGCGAGGGCCGCAGATGCAAGGTCCCCGACGAGCATCGGCGGAGCCAAGGCGTTGCCCGGCTCGTCGTCTGATCCTGCCATCGGATTGATTCCAAAGGAGATGTTCTTGGGCCTGGGTGGCTCGCCTTATCCCAGCCTTGCGCCTCCGAGCTCTCGATCTGCTAGCATGACGCTGGACAACATGGATCCGTTCGGTATCCCGCTAACCCAAGAAAGCTCTCCTTTTGATGCTACGATGGCGTACGCCAACAAGACCAATGTATACCACACGCCAAACCAAGTGGCTGCATCGCGCAGCCACTCGGGTGCCTCGACTTGGTCCACATCACACACTTTACCGAACAGCAAGCGTCGACCGGTTCTCACCATGACGATGAACGACCCGCAAGCCGAGTTGCAGGGTCTGACCAAGCCACCTAAGGAGGCCGGCAGCAAGCGATTGACATCTTTTGGTAGTCGTGCCAGCAGCCGAGGTCCCAGTCCGAGCCCCTCTTTCACCAACCTCAAGCAGGTCGCTGCGGCGCAGAACGAAGCCACTGATCAGCGATCATTGGCTGAAAACGGTCTGGTTCAGACCGATGCGACAATCCACGGTGCCGGCAGCAAGGAGCTTGCTTCGGACACAACGAAGGAATCGAATTTATGCCCGGAAAGCGCCAGCATCGATGATGCCAGCAGGCGCAACTCGATCGCTCTCTCTGAATTGAGCGTTCGACCCGGGCTGGCTCCTGCCAAGTCGAGCAAGAAGAACCGTCTGTCGACGCTGTTCCGCTCGAACAGGTCCAAGGTGCAGGTGGACACTGTGTCGAGTGTTGGAGCTGCCTCTGCCAATGCTTTGTCCCCCGCGTCGTCGGATGTGAGTGTTTACAATACGCCGTCTGCAGCGACGCCGACTGCCATCTTTTCGCCGAAGTCTGCTGCAGCTTCAGCCGATAGCGACACGGATGCTTCACCGATCGCCTTCCGTAATGTCGATCTACCGCCGACGCAAGATGCTCCCCGCCGGAGCCAACCGACGAGTGCCAACGCAAGTCGACGTTCGAGCATAGCGCTCGAGTCGGTCGAGAAACCAGTGCCCAAGAAGCGTCCAATCCGAGCGCTGCTTCGCCGACTGAGCAGCTTCAGCTCCAAGAACGACAAGGAAGCCAACAGTGCCAAGGCCAACTTCCCCAATACAGCATCGATGCCGGTGCTCGATGTGGACAAGATGAAGCAGCTGAGTGAGGCGACGGACGTCAAGACTGACGGTTCGCTCGGTCTTTCGGCTTCGGCGGATTCGATTGTGACGCGGGTCATCGTTGCTAGCTCGGCAAGCACTGCGGCTGATGCAGTTGTCGAATCCGGACTCGCTCCCAGGATCCAGGGCCTGGACCTTTCGAATGCGTCGCCAGCGCCTGTCAACGAGGAGATGGCCAAGAATGGGTTCGGAACGCGATCGGCATACAAGCTTGGAGGAAACAGCAGCACTGACCTCAAGGCTGGAGCCGCTCAACAGAAAGATGCAGTCGGATCTTCGGAGGTGGAGAGTGCAGCATCGAGCACGTCGGACGAAGCCAAGGAGCAGGACAAGGATTTTGGGAGGGAAGATGGATGGGAGCGAACGCGGCCTGCTCAAATTGTACGGAGCGACTCTCAGACGCCATCGTCGGAAGACTCGTTCTTCCTGGGTAGCGGACACAGCACGATGAGTCGGCCGGGAAGCGGAGCGCTGATGAAGCATGGCAGCGAGAGCGCAATTAGCGAAGAGTTGCACACGCCTGACCCGTCGACTACGCATCTGCCCACGACCAAAGTGGACGAGGTCCTGCTCGACGACGACGCTCTCTCCTCGACGGTGTCTAGCGTCACTGCTGCTGCTGTAGCGGCCAAGGCAATGGCGAGTGGCGATAACAACACGCCTGTAGTTACCGCTGTTCCCACCGACGAGGTTCAGCGGCTGGCGGTTTAATCGCGCTACTTCGGGTACATATCACTGTTCTTTTGTTTCCTCCTTGAATACAAGTCGGCACCTTCACAGGACGTGCGAGTATGCAGGTATGTTGAGTGGCAGCTTGGGATCGACCAAAGAAGCGGGTTGAATGGGTGATGGCAACGACGCAGATAAGTGTGAACAAGAACTCATATTCGCTGTCATGACAAGATACGTCGCTGCATGAGACCCTTGGCGCCGCACAGTCAGGCGTTTAGCTCCAAAAGCCACAGCCGCCCGTCGGTTGCATGCATCGCATGGATTCGATAGTTGTTCCCGAGTCCAACCTGCCTTCTCGAAGCCTCAAGCTTCCCACAGTCTGCCGTGCCTCTCAGCCAAAAGTCGTGTGGCTTCGCAACTGGTCTTTCCGCCCGCAGACAGAATTCGCCTTTAAGATGCACTCCCATCCGCTACCATAGCTGACAAGTCTCTCCTGGTGTCAGGCCAACGGCTTCACCACATATATATCGAGACACGATGACAGCTATCCATCGGGTTGGACTGGCCCTGGTTAGGCCTTCTACTACAGCTTTTTCGAGAGCTTCCCGCTCATCTATCCGGTTATCTATAGCTTCACATTTGAGTATACTGCAGTTGCGTTTGTCAGTGTGGCTGTCAGCATCGCGGTTGGCGCAGCAGGTTATACCTACTACGTGTATTTCCGCGTAGAACCAAAGATCCGGGAGACGGGGGAACTTGCTCGGCTCGAATCACGTCTCATACCGGCTATACCAGCAAGCATCATGATGTCCGTCGGTCTGTTCATGTTCGCATGGACATCGCGAGAGTCGGTGCACTGGATGGTAGGCCTCATTGGATGTGGCATCTACAGCATCAGTTTTTACGTCTTTCTCCAGTGCGTGCCGTTACACGTTCCGTTGGTGTATCCGAAATACTCCGCTTCGCTGCTGGCCGCCAACGACTTTTGCCGATCTTCGTTGGCCGCTGGGTTCGTGATGGCTGGACATCCGCTGTTCAAGAATCTCGGAATCGGTGGTGGCGTCTCATTGCTAGCTGGACTCACTTGCCTTTGCATCCCGATGCAATGGCTGATCTATCGATACGGTGCTTTGCTGAGAAGCAAGTCCAGATTCGCCGAAACGCCTTCAAGAGTGCTGGTCAAGCCTAACAAAACCACCAGTTCAGCTTGAGCGTTGCTAAGAGCTGGCTCGCTACAGTTGCTCTTGACATGTTGGATTTTCGAAAGGCAATTGTATAGTACATTGAATTGTCATCCTTCGAGAGTGTCCACTTTGTAATTGTTTCAAATCTTGACACGGTACTTTGACTCCTTTATCTTGGATACGGTGTGTGGATGAATCACATCTCACATCTGCTGTTTGTTCAGCGCCTCGTTTGTAGGGCTAGGACGGGGCTGTGAATCGGCCAAGACGTCTTTAAAATCCATGTCGAGGGACCAGGGTACCGAATTCACACAGAACCATCCAAGAGGAGATTCAAACGAGCTCTGCAGGCAGGTTGCGACGAAATTTCACACAACAACAAGGTGGTGTCATTTGGAAGAGTATGCTTCATTTGGTGTATTGTTCCACCGCAAAAAAAAACTTGTCTTGGTAAGCTGCCGATGAACTCAAGCCATCGCTGAAGCGCACGTTCCAGTATAGTACCCACCATGCTTTCGTGGAGGTCAGCACGTGTGGGAGCTATTGCCCAATTGTACCTGACTAACCGGGTCGGCACGATCTTGAGCGAGGTTCTGCGCTTCAGGAAACTCACGGCGTCACGATTCATGGCAGATCAGCTGGTCTGCGGGAAGCTTGGAAGCAGATCAAGTGGAGCGGGGATGGTTGGACGCAAGAAGTTGCCGAAAACGATGCGAGAAGCTGTCCACGTTCCTGTTGACATGCATGTTGTTGTCTCAGCCGTGGAAACCTTGTTTGGAAAAAAAATCAACCGCACTGCAGAACCTGACACAATCAGATAAAAGATTATTTGCAATCGCAATCGGCTTGGGCGGCCAAGCGATCCGCCGGGCTTGCATCCACAGCCGCAGGTCTTGCTTCCATCCTAGACGCTTCTCAACTTCTCTCGCTCCGTTTCCTGCAGTCTTCTCGCGCACTGTCCACCTTCATCTCCCCAGGTCTGAATGAGGTGGGTATATAAGGTGATCCTTGCGTCTGTAAATCAGTCTTGTGGTGCCACCATCAATCATCCTTGGAGATCTTCCCCCTGGATATACTTCCCCTGGATACACTTCCCCTGGATACACTTCCCCTGGATACACTCCCCCTCTCCCGCCTTGCCTATTTTGTTGCACTCGCACTGATGCAGCTCGCAACAAACTTCCTGGCCGTGCAGGCTTTGGTGGCCACGGCTGTCTCGGCCGCCTTTCTGCCTCGCGACTTGACCCCTACCAACTCCACCAAGCCTACTACTAGTAGCCCCGAGCTTCCTTTCGCCACCAACGTGGGATACCCAGGCACCGTCAAGTACGGAGCTCCTCCCTTTCTCGCTATCACCGACCGTATTCCTGGACAACTCAAGGACAGCTCGATCGAGACTCGCAGGAAGCCGCTCAATGCAACAGAAGATTGCACCTACAACATCTTCCAGCACCTCGGCAACGAGTCACCCTACTTTTCCTCGCCCATCTTTGCCGAGTTCCAAAAGCAAAATGCTAGGCTGCCCGAGCAGTGCACTGTCAAGCAGGTTCACATCCTGCATCGACATGGTGCGCGATACCCCACCTCGGATCCGACTGAAGGTGCTCCGTACTTTGGTGAGGTCATGGCCAACGTGTCCAAGCTCAACAACCCCAACTCGAACTTTTCTGCGTGGGGCCCTCTTGCCTTCTTGAACAACTGGAAGTACGAGTTGGGCGCCGAGGTCCTCAACCCAGTCGGTACCCAGCAGCTGTTTGATTCGGGTGTTCAGCACTACTATCAGTACGGAAAGCTGTACAACGCTACCAGCCAGAAGCACAAGCCAGTCATTAGGACCACGAGCGAACAGCGCATCCTTGACTCAGCCCGCTACTGGACCCTCGGCTTCTTCGGCTGGGATGCTCCCACCAAGATCAACCTCGAGGTGATTCTCGAAGGTGGCGATGGATTGGGCACCAAGGATGCTTTCAACAACACGCTCGCCTCGTACGATACTTGCAACAACTCGGACTCCATCAACGTCGGCGACACTTATTTGCGACCCATTTGGGATAAGATCTATCTCGAAGCGCCGCGAAAGCGTCTTCAGCAGTACGTTTCGGGTCTGGAGCTCAAGGATGAGATGGTGTATGGTATGCAGAGTTTGTGCGCGTACGAGACGGTGGCTTTGGGTTATTCCAACTTCTGCGGTCTCTTCACCAAGGAGGAGTGGGATGGATTTGAGTACGATCTCGACCTGCAGTTCCAGGGTGACTATGGGATCATGAGCCCGAGCGGTAAGGCGCAGGGTATTGGATGGGTAACCGAGTTTATTGATCGTCTCACCAAATCACCCTTTGACCAGAGTACCATCACCACCCAGAATAGCACTCTCGACTCCAACCCGACTTACTTCCCCCTCGATCAGACCTTCTACGTCGATTTCTCCCACGACGACATTCTCGTCTCGGTTCTCACCGCGCTCAACTACACCCAGGTGATTGGCGATTATCTGGACCCTCACTACCCGGACCCCAACCGCACGTTTGTGCTCAGTCACATTACGCCGTTTGCTGCGCGTATCGTGTTCGAGGTCGTCGAATGCGGCACCGACAACCAACGATTTATCAGGACCAAGCTCAATGAGGCCGTGGTGCCGTACAGCCAGGCACAGGGATGTCCAGAGGGAAAGGCGTTGTGTCCGTTTGACGACTTTGTCAAGTTCCAACAGACTCATGCGCTGAAGGACGCCAACTTCGACAAGGCCTGCTTCGGAAAGAATGGCACCGACTTTGTCATCACCGGCCCTGTCAACAACGGAACCGTCTACTAGAAAAATACAATACATCCGATTGGAATCGCGTCGAGCCTGGTGGTGGCTGCTTTTTCTCGCCAATTTGGTCAGCTCGTTTGTCGTCGGTCAGGCTTGATGGAACGAGTTTTGACGCTCGTGCTGTGATGTGCAGCAATACATGCATAGAAAGGATCTTGATGATTGACCTGTCGTGGAGCTGGTTTGTAGCGTGGATGAGGCTGATGAGAATATTGAGTTCCTCGCTGCTGTGGAAGCGGGAATATGTGAAGCGTGTGCGGGACAGGAACGCGACAGGGTCCATGCATAACAGTCAAGTTATTGCCGACATTCATGATTCACGGTGCTATCATCCAGAGACTTAGTCTCATGAGCGGCAACAACACACTACCACAGCGCCACAAACTACGCCATCAACCCGGTAGCTCGGCTTTGGACGTCAGCCGGAACATCGAGCTTTAAACCGTGTGAACAGCCACCAAACACACCACTCAACAGTTTCCATTCTGCGCCGATTGCAACGAATTCCCATCGATTCTTCGTGGATTCTGTCTCAGCGCGACAAGTATGACGGGTAAGAAAGGTAGAGACGATGGGGACGGGAGTAGTGTGCGGAAGAATCGGACGCACCTGTTGCAACCCGACTTTACACCTCACTCGGTTGTCCAACGTCTTGGGGAGGATCTTTTGCACGGACCGACGCTGCAAGACCACATTGTTATCATCCTTGGCGTTGGACCTGGTCTTGGGTTAAGCATTGCAAACGTGTTTGCTGCACGGGGTTACACAACCGCCATCCTCTCCCGCAGCAAGCAGCGGCTTGAAGCATGGTCGCACTCGTTGCACCAAACCGCACTCGCCTTTCGCAAAACTAACAACATCCCAATCGGTCCACCGGGCGAGAAACTCTCAGCAGCCTTTGCGTGCGATGCGCTCGACAACACATCCATCGCCAACGCCGTCCAACAAGTTTGTGCCTATTGGCCAGAGAAGAAGCTCGGAACCGCTTGCTACAATGCGTCCATCCGGAAAAGAGGTCCGTTCCTCCAACAGAGATTGGACCAGATTCAGGAGGGGGTACAGGGTTCGATCTTGGCTGGGTTCACGTTTGCTCAGGCGGTGATCACCCAATTCGAGGCACACGGCCAGGGGGGTAGTTTGATTGTTACAGGTGCAACTTCGTCGACAAGAGGTAGAGAGGGGTTTGCTGGGTTTGCTGCTAGCAGTAAGTCGTGCGTTATGGTTGCTCGTGAAATTGGCTGATACTGACCCGAATCGATCAATGCTCTCACCTCGTGGTTGGGCTTTTCAGAGTCGGGTCTTCGAGCAATGTGTCAGGTACGTCTTCCAAATCGTTTCATGCACTTGGTTGTCTGGATCTTTCTGACACTGTTTCTTGACAATGCTACTAGTCAGTGGCTAGGGAGTACGCCCCAAAATCGATCCATGTGAGCCATGTCATTGTCGATGGACTGATTGAGTCCGATACGGCTCTGGAATACCTCGGTATGCCCAAAGGCAGTCGCTTCCCCAACGGTTCGGTAAGCTTCCTTGTCACCCCCTCGCTCTAGCGCATTCCATCCCCCACTCTCACTCATCTTCTCATTCCGTTTGTCCCTACAGGCTCTGCTCCCATCTCAAATGGCAAAAACTTGGTTATTCCTCGCTCAGCAACATCCCTCGGCTTGGACGTTCGAACTTGACCTACGACCTGCGCGTGAGCATTGGTAACACCCTGTGATCACGACCAATGGCATTTTGCCTCAAAGGCGCGACACCGGAATCCTACCAGCCTTTCAAGTTTCAAAGCAGTAGCATGTGTTGCGTCACAGTTCACCTCAAGTTGCACGAGTCCGTGCTCATCAATCGCAACGACGCAGATAGAAAAGTGTTGAAAACGCTTCAATTTTTAAGGGGTACGATGTCAATGCTGCATAGACAAGCGACAGAGACGGTACAAGAGTGATTTGAGAGTGTCATTGTTGTTGGCCGATTTGAGGGGCCGCCGAAATGGCCGAACCGATTTGGACGTTCGATACCAACGACAATTAGCCTTAGTGAGGACTAAGATGGGTCAAAATTGTAAAGCGTGTGAGTGACATGATCACATTCTTTGCCATCTGCGAGGCCATGTCTGCTGTGCCTACTCGGGTGAGCCTGTGGAAGCACAGGGTGATGAACACGTACCATCGCTAAAGACCAGCAATCGTGGGGACCAGACGGTGGATACCAAGCCGTTGATGCTCTCCATCCCAGCGACGGGGTGCAAACAGGTCACCTTGAGGGGTGAGCTGTTTACTTGGATCGGGCGCGCATCTTTCTGCGCTTACGACGAAGTCGGCGCATACGCTTCTTCCTCCACTTGGCTCGCATGTTGACAAAGCTGTTATTAGGATGAGTGGAAGAGATATTGTGACGGGTGCGAATGTAAGCGCACGGTTCAATTCTAAATGCTGTTCGAGATCGACTGCTGGAGATCCACTTCAGGTCATGTCGAGAAACTGCGGATGACGAAGAAACCACGGCTGCCAGTTTTGGAGACGGTGCTGTCGAATGCACGCCATCGTTGTGAATTCCCTAGTGATGATGTTGATGCAATCCCAGCAATTCGATGTGTTGAGATGTACCTACCTGACTTGATCAAATGAGAGCTACTTGGTGGGAGAGAAGAGAGTAAAGGCAAATGTCGAGACGAGCTTTGTAGCTCACTCCACCTGCCTCTCGCGCCCACTCTGCAGAGCTTGGCTGAATTTGGCGGCCGCCTCGCTCCACTGCGGTCATAGCACCGCGCGCTAAATTGTGGCTTACCCAGGCCACCTGACCAAGTCTCGCCAAAACTGGTGGCCCGATCACCCGTTTCCTTTTGGGTCGTGGCTTTGATCACGTGTCTCCACCATGGTTCGGCCGAGGTTTAGATCTGACTATAAAGTTGATCGGCTGGCTTTTTGACGCCCGATTTAAACGCGCCCCCCGACAGCCCGGTCTAACAGTTTGATTTGGTGAAATTGCTCGAGCGACGTGACAAGGTGCAAGAAGAGTGCGAATGGTAGGTCGCATTGCGCCAGGATGCAGTTGAATGGTTTGCTGACTTGTCGAAAGTCAGCACGAGGATATGCTAAAGTACCACAACCGAAAGAATAATGGGGGAGCTTGGCATCCCTGGTTCAGACACTTGGGCGAATCCAATCATGACAGGTTGTATATTAAAGCGCTTGGTACTGGGTCAAAGCGACAACAAAGCATGGATCGCATGAAGCTCTTGTTCCTGTTGTTGCCCGGCTATCACGAATCGGCCTCGAAAGAGAAGGAACTCAGCTCAAGATAGCTCTCCACGCGCGGATGACCACGTTGCAGGCCGCCATCGTAGCCGCATCAACGTGTCATATGGGACCAAGAAATGCAATATTTGAGAGGCTGTAAAGTACATGATGACGAAAAAGGGGAACCAGGGGGGATGGTGGATTCATTGGCAGCTCCGTATGGCAAGCACAGTTGATGAAATCTGCTGTGTGCCTGTACCGAAGGACAGTGCCATGGTGGGTGAGGGCAGGTATACTTCAATCCAGATGGAGAAGAGATTTGGCATCTCTGGATGCACAGACCACATTTGTCGAGGGAAGCAGGTGAAGGGCTTACTCGGTGACGATGAGCTCGCTGACGGTCCAGTCTTCGTAGCTTCCATCGGGCAGATATCGCCTGACGACCAAAGGGATCTTTTTGGCCGAAAGCTCCTTCATGGCGATCTCCAATGGATCGGTTTCACCCTCGGTTGGTACGAGGACGGGCGCATTCATGCTGTGTCGATAAAATGCAATGTGGAGAAGCAAACATGGTTAGAGGATTGTCTTGGCAAGATGCATGTCTCTGTCTGTGAACGCTTCTGGTTGGCAACACACGGCGAAGATTGGACCAGAGACTTACGAAATCTGAAGTGCACGGGTGCCAAGAATTCTGGCACGCTCGTACTTGGTCATATAGGGGGTGGTGATGCGTTCAGCATTGGCCTGACCGGCCATTGAAGAGGAAGGATCGCCGCCTGCTGAAGAATGGACAATTCCGTTGGCAGCAGCGTCGGCGCCATCGTCGAACTGGCCCTCTCCGAGGTCATCGCCATCGTAGACCGGCTCCTCGTCCTCGTAAAAGCTGTGCCACACGCACAAATGAGAAGATGTGTGAGTGTACCTGTACACGCTAGACTAGGTACTGATGCGATTCATTGCTGGTGATGGTACTCACGTGTCCTCTCCTCCGTCCTCGCGATCCGACATTGTGTAGATTCAAGGATAGATTCTTCGAAAGAGATTGTGTGCTGGTACACTTGGATGTGCAGAGTCGAGATTTTTTAGGCGCAGTCGACAAAGCTCAGAGAGTTTGGTTTGCGGGAGTGGTGATACTGAGTTCTACGAGGAGACGATGAGAGCCAGCGTGTCGGAGCGAGTGGATATTGTTGAGCAACGCCGACGACGAAGAGCAATGTGGACGAAGAAGTCAAGTTTTGCACACAAAGCCGATAACCGAAATTTTGACGTGTGGAGAAACGCGTGTTTGCAGAATCGGGATTGAAATATCGGGAGATGAATCGGCGCGCTCTTTTGACTGGCACCCTCGACTCGAACCGAAGCGCTCTCGTTGATGATCTGCGTGGAGGTTGGGATTAGAGACTGGGGCTGTGAGTGTGAGACAGTTTGAGCGTGTGACAGTTTGAGCATGAGAGGCACGAGACGGATTTGGACGTCGACGAGCGGTGATTCGCGGTGGATGCCTTGCCTGCGATTCGTGGAGCGGTAAACCGCATTGACAGGACAATGTTGAGCAGTTGAGCATCCGTGGTAGACAGGCGCGAGTGTACGGGAAATGTTGGCTGTGGCCAAGAGGGAGCAAGCATGAGCGCTGTACCATACCCCGCCTTGACATTTCATTCTGCGTGGACCGGAGTTCCGTCGACAGGTCTCGGCGGTCTTGACCGAGTCGGGCAACCGAGTTGGTCTTGCACGCCATCTGGGACCACTTTCCAAAGTGTTTCAGGGGCTCAAGATTTGAGCAAACCACATACAGTACAGTGCAGTATTGTGGAGTGCCTGTGCCGAACTGCGAAGCGCGCTGGCATCCAAAAAGGAGTGGCGGAGCTTCGAAACAGTGGATTCTACAGGGCTTGTCGTGGCTCTGGCGCTGGCATCCGCCTGTGTGATAACGGGTCCTTCAAAAAGCGCATGTGCAGCATGCAGCATGCAGCATGCAGCGTCTGCAGGCACACAGCTCAACAGCCAGGGAGTGTCTGTCACTCTTGGCTTCGTTTGTAACACTTGGGGACCGCATCCCCTGTGTTAACCCCCTTCCTTTGGGCTGGTCCGCATCAAGCGCATGCTGCACACGCTTCCGCGCTCGCCTTTGCCGCTGGCAGTTGCTCACAGTGGCGTGCAGTTCTGGACCCGTTCTTGTTGCGTTCAATCAATCTCTTTCTCCTCTCGCTGCTGCACTGGGCCGTGAGCACATTGCATGCCATCTCGCCATCCACGCTTGGTACGCCCCTGCGTCATTAAAAGTCGCTCGAACCCCCCTCTAATCTGTCTCATCCACCCTCCCAGAACCCTCATTCTCCCAAATCTGTCATCATTCTCCAACTTTAGCCCACTTGCTCAAAACAACGAATCTTTCTCAAGCTCACTCCAACCTGTACCATCCCTTTGTCCTGCGCGTCGACCGCTTTCATAGGCCATGAGCCAATACAATCGCCACGGCGGATCCGCTCACTCCTATGATCATTACGGAAGTCAGCACCAGCCCTACACCGAACAAACATCGCAGCCCGCACATTCTCCAGACGCCTACCAGCAATATCAACCTTATCCTCACCAGCAATCCGATTCCGCTTACGATGTTCCACAGCCCGAGTATCAGTCTGCGCCTGTCAAGCCTCAAAGGTAAATTTCGCAACCCACTTCATCTCGGCGTGAGAGCCTAGCCACACCGCCCCAGCATTTGCTCTGACCTCCTATCGTTACTTCCCTTGCGCCCAATCCTCAGGCAACCCTCCAGGCCCAGCCCCAACTCATCCACCAGCCGTTCTGCCAGTCACGCCCCCGCTTCGCACAACAATCTCTCCGCAGCGCGACAGCCATCCGCCCACAGCCCGAATCTCGCTCAGTCTTCTTCCTCCTCCTATGACCAAGACGCCTACTCGCATCCCTCGTACCACTCGAATTCAAGCGTTCCTGCCAACCACCCAAGTCATTGGGATCCCAACACGTCCTACGACACGGCTCCCACCGCTCCTCTCTATGACCCTGCGCCTCTCCCTCCACCTACACAGCTCCACGCCGACCCCTCCCAGCACAGCATCGATCTAGGCTCGCGCGATCCTATCTATGACGAGCAAGCCATGCAGCAGCACTATCCCTACGCCGGTCCAGCCGCTTTCGAACGCTCTGAAAGCTACCAATCCGGCCGCCCGGCTGGCAGCGGCTACCATCCCGTGGACGATGAGAAGAGCATCTACTCGATGAATACCAACCACCCTCCGGGCGCCTGGGAAGCCAGCGCTCCCTCCACGCAGTACAACCAAGTGCCTGGTTCCCACTCGATGGTCCACCTTGTGCAACCCTCTTACCCTCCAACATCCTACGGCGAGTACGCAACCCAAGGCTCAGGCATGCCCGAGGCGCACGTCTACATTGGAGGGCTCGGCGTCCCTGGCGCGGTCATCGCCCCCGCGCCTATGCACGACTTCAAGCGCAAGGATTCGAGCTTTCAGCGCGAGAATCGCGACCGCATCATGCGTAAACGTACCGTCAAGCGCATCCCACTACAGGACGGCAATCTCGTTCTCGACATTCCCGTCGCCAAAAGCATCAGCAAGTCCGACAGCAACAATCCAGAGTTCCGCGAGATGCGCTACCATGCTTGCACCTCCGACCCTGACCAGTTTATCGAAGAAAAGTATACCCTTCGTCCCTGGCTTTATGGAAGGGAGACCGAGATGGCCATCGTCCTCACTTGCTACAACGAAGACGACGTCCTCTTTGCAAGAACCATGGGTGGCGTCATCAAGAACATTGCTCACCTTTGCAGTCGAACGCGCTCAAAGACCTGGGGCCCTGACGCATGGAAGAAGGTCGTCGTCATCATTGTGGCCGATGGTCGAAAGAAGGCCAACGAGCGCATGCTCAAGGCTCTCGGCTTGATGGGCTGCTACAACGAAGGCGTCATGAAGGATCACGTCCTCAAGAAGCCCGTCGAGGCTCATATTTTTGAGTACACCACTCGCGTGCAGATTACCGAAAAGGGTGAGATCCAGGTCACCCCTTGCCCCATCCAGGTCGTCTTCTGTCTCAAGGAGCAGAACAAGAAGAAGCTCAACAGTCACCGATGGTATTTCAACGCCTTTTGCAAGATGCTCCAACCCAACGTTTGCATTCTGCTCGACGTTGGTACCAAGCCTACCGGCACTTCGATCTACGAGCTCTGGAAGAGTTTCGACAAGCATCCACGCGTTGGGGGCGCCTGTGGAGAGATCTGCGTCGACACCGGTCGTGGCTGTACCTCGCTCTTCAACCCTCTGGTTGCCTCTCAGAACTTTGAGTACAAGATGTCCAACATCCTCGACAAACCTACCGAGTCCGTCTTTGGCTTCATCTCGGTGCTCCCGGGTGCTTTCTCCGCCTACCGATACAAGGCGCTCCAGGGTCGTCCTCTACAGATGTACTTCAAGGGCGAGAAGCTCCACTCGGGCGAAGGTAGCAACTCGATCTTCTCGGGCAACATGTATCTCGCGGAAGATCGTATTCTGTGTTTCGAGCTAGTCACCAAGGAGCGCGAGGGGTGGCTTTTGCGATACGTCAAGTCGGCCAAGGCGTATACGGATGTGCCAGACAAGGTGGCCGAGTTTATCTCCCAACGTCGACGATGGCTCAACGGTTCGCTCTTTGCGTCCTACTATGCCACATGGCATTGGTACCGTATCTTTACGTCCGGACAGCCCTTCCTTCGTAAGCTCTGGCTTCTCTTCCAGGTCATCTACAATTTGGTCTTGCTCGTGTTTAGTTGGTTCGCCATTGCCAACTTTTTCTTGGCTTTCTTTTTCCTGCTCAGTTCGGCAACCAGTACCCCCGGAAAGGATCCGTTCGGTGGACAGGGGGCTGCCATCATCGAGATTTTCCAGAATATTTTTATTGCGATGGTCATTGTCGTTTTGGTCTGTTCCCTGGGTAACCGACCCCAGGGTTCCAACTTTGCTTACACTTCGGCCATTGTCATCTTTGCGCTCATCATGGGGTTGGCACTGTACGCAGCTGGCTACACGACGTATTTGGCTTTGGAGGCTTCCGGTCTAACCCATAAGAGCGGATGGCGAGTCAGCAACCTCGAGACGCTGTTCAAGACGTCTGGTTTCCGTGACATTGTCATCTCGCTGGCGGCAACGTACGTCATGTGGCTCGTGTGCTCCATCTTGCATTTTGAACCATGGCACATGCTCACTTCGTTCATCCAGTACCTCTTCCTCACGCCGACCTACATTATCATCTTGTCAATGTACTCGATGTGCAACACCAACGATCTGTCGTGGGGCACCAAGCAGTCCAACGGTCCTGCAACCGATCTGGGCAGTGCAACGGGATCTTCCTCCAAGAAAGACGGCAAAGGCCAGATGGTGGAAGTCAAGATCCCCACTTCCGCCGACGATGCTGAGGAGTTGTGGACACACTACCGACAGACGCTTTCTCAACCCACCGCCGAGGTCAAGCAGAAGCGCGACAAGGCGACGCGACAGGAAGACCACGCCAAGAACTTCCGAACCAACCTTGTGCTTGTCTGGATGTGTACCAACGCTGTCGTTGTGATTGTGTTCACGAGTACTTGGTGGAACAAGTACGTGCGAAACCACATCTACGCCAACGCCGTGCGCAATGGCGCGCCAGTGATAAACCCGTACCAGTCTGTCATCTTTTGGTCGACCGCCGGTCTCTCGGCTGTTCGATTCCTTGGAAGCATCGCCTTCCTGATCCTCCGCCTTTTTGGACACTAAGCATGGCCCTTCAGATTCTGTGCTTCTCACTCTTTTCGCTTGGCCACCGCTGTCTGTCCCATGATATCCTGTAATAAAAAAAGCGACACATTTCGCCGGTATTGTTGTGCTCAACCAGCGTTTGTTCTGGCATTTTGAAACACTGTCATGCAACCCCAATTCCTGGATGCTTGAGCGATCTTGTTTGTGCCGGCTACTGGCATCACCCGCCGATCAAGTCGAAAGACCTTGGGGGCTTGCAGTCTTGCAATCTGTGAATGTGTTTGTGTTTAATTGTCTCGAGACGCTTTGTGCTTGGACGAATTTGTTGAAATTGAAGAAAAAGAAGGTGGAGAAAACAAGCGAAATTCGACTGTCTCGGTTGACGAACAAGTGATGTCCGATTTCCGAGATTCGCGCTTTTGCGACTTTTTTTTCCAACGAGAATTTTTTGGTTCAAATCCGCGAACAGACAGTCACAGAGTCTTGTTTCGCTGGGCAGCCGCCGTCGACGCTCGACACTTGTCATCCTGTGCTCCCATCTCGACGTCTTCACCAACACACAATCCAGGTCGAAGCACGAAGCATCGCATCGTTGCTTACTTCTGTCTCTGTCAGACCATCCCACAAGTGGTTACAGACCTGCACCGACAGTTTACACGCCCTCGTGGACAATCGTGTTGGGAGCAAGACCACGACTCAGCCCTCCTCCATTCTACATCTTTCCCAAACAGCAATCTCCTCCAGCAACATCATATCGAAGAGACTGGTACTCGAACACCTTAGCTTCTCGACACAGCAGATATGCCACGATCTGCGGCTTCGACGCCGGTCAAGAAGGCGATGCAGGTGCCGTCCACGCCCTCTCAGCCAGCAGCTGCACCTTCACCTGCACCTTCACCTGCACCCGCTCAGTCTACCCCTCGTCGGTCCAAACCAGACATTACGGAAGCCCTACCACCATCTCAGAGTCTTGATGCGTCCACCAGCAATGCTCCTGCTCCTGCAAAGTCCCGTCATCGCAAGAGTAAGAAGAGCATCACAGGTATCAAGGACCGCACCGCCGAGTTCTCGCCATTCCAGACCATCAGCGAGGGCAGGGTATCGCGACTTCCCGTCGTGTTTACTCGTGATGCCGATTACTTTTTTGCTGTGTCCAAAACGTCTGTCCGCATCTACTCGCGCACCACGGGTCAGGTGGTGTCGACGCTCTCCAGCGGTCCCGGCTCTCACTTTGCCGCCATCACTGCGATCATGATCAACCCCGCCAACCCTTTGCAGCTGCTCACAGCGTCGCTCGATGGTCGTGTCAAGGTGTGGGACTTTTTGGATGGCATCTTGCTCTCGTCGTTTGACCTTCAACTTCCGATCTCGGGCATGGCCGCTCATGCTTCCACCCCGAACACCGTTTTCGTGCTCCTCAAAAAGTTCCGCCACCGTGATGCCGAAACCGCACCCAAGAACATGTCCGAGATCCTGACTGCCCTTGATAGCGGCGCGCCCTTCAACAGCATCATCGCTCACTTCAGCCTCGACTTGGCTGCTTATGCACAGACTTTGACGGCCATGCCAAAGTTCTCCCGTGGCGCCTCCATCCGTCCGGATTTGGTGCGGATTGGAAAGACCCGAGAGGCTGTTTCCATCGGCGTATCCCCAAATGGCGAATGGCTTGTGGTTGTGGGCAACGACAAGGTGCAGGTGGCGAGGACCAACGACCTCGCCTCGGGCTTCACGCGTTTCATTTCTTCCCACCCTGGGGCGCAGCAGCAGCGAGAATCGATGACCTGCATGGCTTTCCATCCAACCGACTCGACAAGGCTTGTCACTGGAGACTCGTTTGGCCGCATCCGTGTCTGGTATTGCCTGCAAAAGAGCTTCATGGCCCCCTCCAGGGCGGAGGCCGATGATGGCATGGAGAGGCACGTGCCGTCGACTGT
This sequence comes from Ustilago esculenta, assembly GCA_020827535.1. Lineage (NCBI taxonomy): Eukaryota > Fungi > Basidiomycota > Ustilaginomycetes > Ustilaginales > Ustilaginaceae > Ustilago > Ustilago esculenta. The sequence continues at coordinate 52,837 of JAAKGJ010000015.1, read as the reverse complement.
GCACCACTGGCACGCTCACGCTGTCTCCTCGCTGTGCTTCTCTCCCAATGGCGCACACCTGCTCTCCGGAGGTGAGGAAGGCGTTCTTGTGGTCTGGCATCTTGGTGCATCTGGCAACGCTGCTTCAAAAGAATTTGTGCCGCGTCTTGGTGCGCCTCTTTCGGCAGTTTCAGTGGCCAACGGTCTGGACGGCAGAGAGCAGGAGTATGCCGTCTCGCTCGCGGACGGAAGCATCACGTTCGTATCGTCCATGACGCTCAAACCTACCAGGACGTTCACTCGCATCAAGATCGATGGGTCGCGTCATGTTCCTGGTGCCTCGGTCCCCACTGACACACCGGTGCCACTTGCTGTACACCCTACCAGCCGTAACATTGTGCTCTTGGCCGGTCACCCTTCTTCCTTGCAGTTCTACGATCCCATCAAGGATGTCAACACCATGGAGCTCGAGGTCGCTCCGTCCAACCGTGTCTCGCGCGTCGAAGACGAGCATATTGAACCCACTCGCGTCGAGCGTGTTGTCTTTTCGCCGTCTGTCTCCACCAAGACGGCAGAGCAGGGCGAGTGGATGGTTACGTTTGACAGCCGCAACCTTTCTGACATTCAAGGTGAAGTCGAAGTGGTTTCCGAGTCGAGTCTCAAGTTCTGGCGATGGAACCCGGTCAACAGGCGCTACACGCTCAACACGCGCATCGACCGTCCTCACAACGGCAAGCGTTTGACCTCCATGACATTCTCGCCGAGCTCCGCCCTGCTCGTCACCACGTCTGCTGACGGAAAGGTGCGCACGTGGCACGTGGCTTCCCGGAAGCTCAAGTCGGGCAAGATGGAGAGCTACTGGGCTTGCCGATCCGTGTTTGGTTACCGCGAGCAGACGCCGACTGCCAGCGCGTTTTCTGCCGACGGCTCGATCCTGGCGGTCGGCCAAGTTGGCTCAGTAACGCTATGGAGCCCGGAAAGCAACCTCATTTCGATGGTCATCTCGGCGCCCGAGCTGGCAGAGGGCGTACACAGCCTGGCTTTCTCAGGTCGATACTTGGGCATCGCTACGTCGGAGGCGGTGCTCGTGTGGGATCTTATCCTTTCGCGACAGGTCTCTCGCAAGGGACTTGGTGCTGGCTCGAGGGCTAGTTTGCTGTTGTCGGCCCCTGCTTTGGCTGCCTCAGTCAACGCGGAAGAGCGACCTATCTTCACTTTGGTCTCCACCAGCGGCGGACCGACTTCCGAGAACGAGGATGGCTCTCCTCAGCAGGACAAGACTATCGTTGAGCCAATCTCGCTCGTGTCAGACCGGGAGATTGCTTCGTCGTCGGCCTCGGCACCGTCCGCGACCGTGAACAAGGTCAGCTCGACGACATCTCGTGCCGTCTTCCGCACCACTGTCACTTCGGCTGCGCCTATCCCTCTGCCTGCGGGATCCTACGGCCAAGCGCAAGAATTCGTCGCGATCAGCAAGGAGATGGACCTCGTCATGTTTTCTTCATCTCGCTCTGCTTCCAGTGGAAGTGTCGCTGGTGCTACGGCGGAAAGCATCCGAGGCATTTCCAATGTCAAAAAGACCCTGTTCGACGATCTGTTTGGTGCTTCTACCTTCCACGATGCACGTGCGGACGACGATGACGACGAAGCGGCTGTAGCGTCTGCTGGAGCCGGTTCGGGTGTGGCTTCGCTGTTCTCGACTGCCCCTCACCTGCTGCCGCCTGCAACTTTGCTGTTTGACGCATTCGTGGCCAAGATGCTCCCCGCCGCGAACGCGACGTCCACCGCTGCTACTGCTGCAACAACAACAACAACAGACACTTTGTCGACTTTGATCACCAACGAAACCGACAATGTGGACACAGCAAAGGGCGGAAAACCAGATGCGGTCGCATGGCAGGAACGAAGCATCTCGGATATTCTGTTAACAGATACGGACGAGTTGGTGGAGTTGTTCAAAAATCAGATCTTGATTCAGAAGCCCGTCGGGCCGGTTTCGTCCGAAAAGACGAATGAAAGTGCGACGGCTACACCGGTGAAAAAGGCTCAGGCGAACGGTGGTGTAGCGACTGCGCTGTGGAAAGAGAGTGTCGTTTCGAACAAGCCCAACAGTCCTCGAACACCCGCACACCTGAAAGGGGAGGTGGAGAATGGATCGCCGTCAAAGTCTTCGAGGAAGCGCAAGTTGTAAGACAAACCAATGCATTCTTCGTTCACAGTAATTCCAGAGATTCCGGCAATACACAAAAGTGAATACGTGGACGAACCTAACCATGTGATGAGGATGTGTCTGCCGCGGACGGTGCTGAAAAGCGGTGGGAGGACCGGCAAACGCACGTGCCGGACTCCGATATCGCTCCATTCATGATTGCCGCGCCATCCGCATCCGATATGGTGAGTTGGGAAGGCAAGGGAGACAAAAGCCGAATGCAGTGACACACGCTGGAACATGCCAGTGGAAACCACACTACCGATCGGATGTTGTACTGTACTGTATGTATGTCTCACCTCACCTCCAAAGGTTAATAGCCGATTCACAACGCCGAGGAAATATGCGACCGGACTCCGAGGGAGGTGCAGCAGAAACGCGCGACGCCCAACGTGTCCGCGGATAAAGCTGCACCCTGCAGGCCGAGATACTGCCGCGTGCTGCTTTCTTCCCACCTCCGTGTCTGCATAGCTCGGTGCGTTCCCTCAGTTGGTGTTTTTGAGGCCGACCGAGTCACTGTCAACGCTACACAGAATAGGATCAAGTGGAGCGAGAGCTGCGAGCAAAGATATATACTGCACCGAAAGACGACATGTCGTGAGGCGTCGAACAAAGATAACACTACCTCTAACAAAACAGTCAATCTCTCGCACTCAAACATGCCGCTGCACCGTAAGTCGGTCACTGAGCGTCACGGACTGGGTTCAGGTATTTGCCCGAGTCGATGCTGATTTTGATTGCACTTTGTGTCGATCGGAACAGGAATCTACACACCAGCCGGTTTCTTCAGCAAGGAGGAAAAGCGAGAGCTGGTCAGCAGCATCGCGGACATGTAGTAAGTTGACACGCTTTTATCCCCGCTGAAAAACAGCCCCGCGCTATCTTACTGATAGCGGAAGAGCACCCCCCTTCTCTAGCATCAGCTTCGGTCTGCCACCATTCTTGGTGATTACGTTGTTCTGTCCTCTCGAAGAGGTCGATTTTTACATTGGCAAGCAAACCCATGCGGAGAGGGCCAAGGAGCAAGGCAAACCATTCGTGCGCATCGTCAGTCAACATCTCGCCCGAGCCTCTGAAGGCAAAGAACAGCGAGCAAGGACGATCAAGGCTCTCGAAGACAGATTCAGAGGCATGCTGGAAGCCAAGAACTGCGAATGGGAGGTGAGTGTGCACGCCGCATTTCGGCTAGCGAGCTACGGTCTGGGACGGAGTCGGAAGCATTAGTAACTTACTTTGCCGGTATCCGGATTTCCTCTCTACAGGTTCACATCGAAGAGCCTCCCGCGGATTTGTGGCATCTCAGTGGACTCGACTATCCCGCCCCAGGTACCAAGGCAGAAGCCGAGTGGAGGACTGCCAACAAACCTGTGGCGTACGATGGCCCGACGATGGCAGATCACCTAGCGAACAAAGCTGCTCTCTGACATGGTCAAGCGGTCGCATTTCGAGCAGTGATCCCTGTTCTTACCGGAGAGCTATTAATCATGAACGCCATGTAATTCAGCAATGTCTGGCTTTCCCTACCAATACATGGTATCAGCACCGCTCGCAATCATGAAGATCTTTTTCTGAAGCGATGGTGAAAGTCGTGGGCGAGACCGAAGCGTATGCACAAGCAGTTAGGCTACTTGAAAGCGGACGAGCGTTGAAAGCGGGAGGACAGAGGCAAGGCGACAGAGCATGTCTCCGTGGAAGCCGGCAATATCTCGTTGACAGTCGGAAATAAGTTGACTTTGAGTCAGAGACTGTCAAAGTGCCTCACAATTGCTACATGAACACAGGCGAGCGCGGGCACAAGCTGTTGTAAGAGAGGCAGAGTGATGGGCAGTTTTGCGATGGGGAGGGGGTCGCCCACAATACATTTGATGCCGCGTATGAAGCGTTCGAGCCGTTCAGACTCGAAGGCGGAGACGGACAGCCCAAGGTCGATGTGCCACGACTTGAGCATAGAGAGGTTGCGTTTGAGGGTGTTATACGACTTCCCCGCGGTGTGGTGACGCGCAACCCATTCGATGAGGGAGATGTCGGTGGCTGGGAAGGAATGTTGCAGGCAAAGTTTGCTACTGACGAAGCTGACAAAGTCGCTGCACACGGCGACTGAGCGTGCACGAGTGCTGGGAGCAAGGCCGTTCCAGAGGGGGAAGGCTGCTTGAGTGGAGACGCCTGCGGCAGTGACGAAGCTGATAGGGGGTTGCTGGCCGCCGGTCTGTTGAACTGCAGGAGGGAGAATGAGCGTCGCCCGTCGCGAACGAGGCGGTTGTAGATTCGGGTGTGTTGCGCAATCGATGGCATGCCACTTGCCAGATCCTCGATGTGCTTCTCAACGACGGGTTTTGGCGTTCTTTCCGCAAGAATATGCTTCAGCTCGATCATCTGATTCCCGACTGGCTTCAGAAGCTTTTGCATAAAGAGTCGAGCAACATCCGCATACAGGCTCCATCTGTGGGGGTGATGCAGTCCCAAGTCGCCTCACTCCCACCGCCAACTGGTCAGCCTGCAATCACGGCACCTTCAGAGCCGTCTCTCCCATCGCGAATCGAACGCACTTTCCACGCTGGTTCAGCTGAGGCCGTGCTCGGTCCCATCGCCGATGTTGGTCTCGCCTTCCCCTTTGATTTTCAAGCTGTTGGACGACTTTGATGTTTCCGGCTTCGACATGCCTGGCAGCTCGTTGCAGCTTCCACAGTTTGACATGGACTTGCTCGGCCACCAAGACTTTGAGGGGTCTGGTAATTTGAGTGAGTCAATCGCCTTTGCCAAGATGCTCATGGATTGGCGCGTTGATGTTCCTCTTACCTTGTAGTATTGGCCGTTGTTGTCAGTCGCAGTATCACCCCTCTTTGCGCTCGTAATTTTTTGTAGTCGTAGTCGTCTAAGTGTGCCGTAGCTGAATGATTTGCACATCAGCGGACCCCATCTGTACCACGTGTTTGCCTGTTGAGATTCTGTCGACTTTGCTTCCCAGAAGCTTGTGCGTCATCACTCAAAGCAAGAGCACCGGATACGAGTGAAGGAAAACTAGGTTGGCTGAACTCTTCCAAAAGCTTCATGTCATCCTGTCGAGAATCACAGAATGTGTGCGGGAGCACAGACGCAAAGAGCCAATTGAATCGAGTGATGAAAATGGGCCAAGCTGATATTGGTATGATCGATGTTACATTTGGAAAGTCGGAACTCTGCAGATGCGTAATGCTGTACGGTGAGAGTATGATTACTTGGACTTGGCAGCGGAGCCGTTGACAGCCCTCCACTGAGTGCGTGCACCCATGATGGACGAAGCGAAACCAGCCAGACCAAGGATGCCCTCATCGAGACCAAGGATGTCGGCACCCGTGGCGGGGATGAGCCAGTCGAGAGCATCCTGGGACATCTGGTATCGAACCGCGGCTTGCTCGGTCGAGATCTGGGCGAGTTCGATCTTACGCTCTGCCTCCTTCTCAGCGGTAGCACGAGGACGTTTGGCACTGGCGGCACGCTGCTGGAGAACGTAAGTCTTGTAGCTACCCGAAGCGAGCGAGAAAGTGAGACCGAGAAGCCAGAATCGAGCAGCGTTCTTCGAGATCTTATCAGCAGTGGCCTTTTCGAACTGATACACCTTTGCACCGTGGATCCACTGGAGCGTGTCGAGGATGAGGTAGAAACCGTAGCCGAGCTGTCGACCAATAGCGGCATACGACACGACGGGGTCCTGAATGGTGGTTGCCTTGAGTGCGGCCTGGAAGTGCTCGAGGAACTTGCCGACTCGCATGAGCTTTCGGCTGAGACCAAGCTGAGACTTGAGTGCTGTTAGGCGGGCGACGGTCTCCTTGGTGGCGCCCTTACGGTACTCGTACCAAGCGAGGAAACGGGCGGCATACTGGATGGTACGGTAGGTCTTGTCCCTGCCGACCGTGGTCGACCAGAATCGCAAGAGCTGCGAGAGGTAGGGGTGGAGAATGATCTGCTGAAGTGCGGACATCTTGGCGGTGCGAAGGATGAGGGATGCGATGGTGGAAACGGAAGGCAAGCAGGAGCCAGAATGGTGAACCGAGCCTTTGTAGCATTGGCCCGCGCTCTGTGAATGTCAAGTCGACGCCCTCCGCGCTCGCGCATTTCACACTCAAAATCCAAATTCGCACTTTGCCCTAATTCCACAATTAAAAAAAATAAAAATAAAACCACACACACACACCAGTCTCGGCCACGGTCATGCTGCACACATCACACAGCTGTTGATATTGACATAACCATGTCGACGACGAGTCATACATGAAGAAGGAAGATGTTTTTCCGCCTAGAGCTTGTCGAGGTATGCGTCAAGTTGGGGGATGGAGTCCTTTAAACCCTTGCGCTTGCGGATAGCGAGGACAATGTCCTGGGTCTTGCCGGCGTCGAGGGGAGTGCCGGGAAGGAGCTGCCAGTGGTCGAAGACGGACTGGGGGAAGGCCTGACCGGAGGTGGCCTGTCGGAGATCAGCGTTGAAGCCGAACGACTCGTTGACGGGCAGGTAGGCCTTGACGGTGACCATGGGGGTACCGACACGGGGCTCCTCGGAGAAGACGTGACCACGACGCCTGTTGAGGCACGAGTAGATACCACCGAGACCGGAGTCGGGGCACTGGATCTCGACGAGGTAGACGGGCTCCTGGATACCGGGCTGGGCGAGCAGGGCGGCAGCGTAGCAGACACGTCGGCACGTGGGGATGAGCTGTCCACCACCACGGTGGATGGCGTCGGTGTGGAGCGTGACATCGAGGATGTTGAATCGGGTACCACGCATGGGCTCCTCGGCGGTAACACCCTCCTTGGTAGCCCACTGGAAGGCGGCGACACACGAGTCCTTGATCTCGTTGAGGTACTGGACACCCTTGGTGACATCGACGAGAAGGTTGGGACCGGTGGTCTCGGGGCCGAAGCACCAAATCTTACGGGCGTCGGTGACATCCCAGCCGTACTCGTCGGCGAGGATACGGGCACGGGCCTTGAAGTCGTCACGGGGAGTCATCTTGCCGGCCTCGATGAGACGCGAGAGCTCCTCGTCGATGGGCTGGGCCTTGACGAAGAGACGGTTGTGCTTGTTCTGCGACTTGGAGAGGGCAACCATCGACGACTCGGCCTGGACGGTCTCACGGTAACCGACGACGGGGTCCGAGATCTTGAGGGGAATCTGGGCGTGGTCCTCCTCGAGGTCTTTGAGGACGATCTCGAGGTGGAGCTCACCAGCACCGGCAACAATGTGCTCACCGGTCTCGGCGATCCAGGCCTGTACACAGGGGTCCGACTTGGAGAGACGCTTGAGACCCTCGACAAGCTTGGGCAAGTCGTTGGCGTTCTTGACCTCGACGGCGACCTGCACGACGGGTGAGACCGAGAACTTCATGACCTTGAGGTTGTGGGCAGTCTCGGAGCTGGTGAGGGTACCAGACTTGAGCAAGAACTGGTCGACACCGACGAGACCAAGAATGTTACCGGCGGGGCAGTCCTCGATGGGCTCGACGTAACGACCCATCATGAGCACAGTACGCTGGATCGACTTGACGAAGAGGTCCTCCTTCTTACCGGGGGTGTAGTTGGGACCCTGGATGCGGATCTTGGGGCCCGACTTGACGGTACCGGAGAAGATACGGCCGAAGGCGTAGAAACGACCCTTGTCCGAGGTGGGAACCATCTTGGACACGTAGAGCATGAGGGGACCCTTGGGGTCACAGTCACGGATACCGATGGCGGATTCGTCGTCGAGGGGACCCTCGTAGAGAGTCTCGACACGGTAGCGCTGGGCAGTGACGGGCGAGGGGAGGTGGATGACAATCATCTCGAGGAGGGCGTCACCGGCGGGCAGGAACTTTCGCATGGCGACCTTAAGGAGCTGCTTGCCCTCGAGGTCCTGCTCCTCCTGGGTGAGCTTAACATCGAGCTTCTCGAGAATCTTGGGGATCTCGTCCTTCTTGAAGTTCATGATGGCGTCGAAGACACGGAAAATGGGGTCGAGGACGAACATGTTGAAGGCACGCTCGAGGGGCTTGCCGTCGGCGTCAGTGTCCTTGGTGGTCCACTTCTTGGTCTTGGGGTTGAAGAAGTTGTCGCCCCAGAGCTTGCCCATCATCTTGTCCTTGTCGACACCAAACTTCTTGGCGTATCGGTTGGCGAACTGGCGGAGGGTGAAGGCCCAGCCGTGAAGACCGGAGGCGAAGGCGACGGTGCCCTTCTCGGGGTAGACCTGGCTCTCACCGAGGACGGGGTCGTTGTAGGTGGCGATAACGACGTTGACCGACTCGATGGTTCGCATGAAGGACTGGTAGAGGTCTTCCTTGCCGACCTGGAGCTCGAGGAGAGCACGGTCGACCTTGTTCAAGCAGACGACGGGCTTGATACGCTCGGTAAGGGCCTGTCGGAGCACGGTCTCGGTCTGGACACAGACACCCTCGATACAGTCGACGACGACAAGGGCACCGTCGGTGACACGGAGGGCGGCAGTAACCTCGGACGAGAAGTCAACGTGACCGGGGGAGTCAATGAGGTTGATCAAGAACTCGTTGCCGTCCTTCTTCTGGGAAATGGCGTCAAGGGCGTCCTTGTCCATGGGGAAGTACATCGAGATGGCGGTGGACTTGATGGTGATACCACGCTCCTTCTCGTCATCACGGGTATCCATGAAACGAGTGTCACCGGCCTTGGCACCGGCGATAATACCAGCCTTGGAGACAAGCGAGTCGGTAAGAGTGGACTTTCCGTGGTCGACGTGGGCAATAACCGACATGTTACGGATGTTGGTGGGCCTGTCCATGAGGCCACGGATCTCGTCGACGGTGAAGCTGTTTGGCAGAAACAAACGGAACGCAAGATATAGGAGTTGAATGATGGTTAGTGATGTGCTTCTTCAAGCAAAGTGGGTAGCAGCAACATGGCATCGTCGAGAAATGCTAAACAGACGCAAGTTCGGGCTTGTTGTCCATCTACGTGTGACAAAAGTGGGCACTGTGCTGGATGTCGATGATGGCGATGCGCGGATTTTGCGGAGGATACTTACTTAACCATCTTGACTGAACACTAGCGTCGGTGCGCTGAGGAACGAGGGAGATGGATAGGGATGGGGGATGGGTGGTGGAGGTAGAGGGTCAAGACTGGGACGGTGGTCTCGAGCTCAACAACAGTGACGACACAGGCAAGGGGGGGCGAGCAGACAGAGAGGGCCCATCAGCCAGGTTGCACACGGGAGCGCAGAACGAGGCAAGAGGGCGATTACGCAGGTAAAAACCAAACCCAGCGACGCTGAGCTGGCCAGCGCTGGTCTTGGTTCTTTTTCCAAGCGAAATTGAAGAAAAAAAATTTTAGACAGCCAACCCACGCCGACGGCGAATAGCAGCGCGTGGATGCTCTCTGCGAATTTCACGCCTCGCCAAAAGATCGAAAGGCTCGAGCAGTCGAAAACCTAATACAAAATCCACTCGTGCGAACGGAAAGGCCCAATCCGCAGCGGCTGTCTCAATTACACCGACAGCTTGCATTCAATAGATCACTTGTAATGCAAGAAGAAGTGCGCACAAACCAACGAACCGTTCAACACTGGTGAGCTGCTCTCTCTGGCGCGCAGGCGCAGTAAATATTGGCTCCAGATGCGGCCAGCCAGCTTGCCCATCGCCTGTCTTGCGGACACCTGACCGCGCAGACCAGAACGATGCTTGCCAAGCGAGCGTCCTCATTCCCATGATACAGGAGCGTGCCCCTGTAGACACCACGATCCGTGTTCTCGAGCGTTCTGACATATGTTACGGCAAACGATTCATGCCTTGACGATACAGAAACGGCTGAGGTTGTTATGGCGCCAGGACAGCGGTGAGGTTCGTGGGGAGTGGTCTCGAGCGCAGGCTGCGCGTAGCGGTCGTTGCCGCAGCTGTATGGGAGTTGATTTGAGTGCACATGTCGCGCGAATGTGCGAACCCGATTCTGAGATCGGCAACCCGTTTTCGCCTTTATCGGGATTTTCAGCATAGAACGAGTCTCAACGTCTTTGTGCAGCATGCGTGTGACTTTTCGATGTGTTACTTTTGGAATGACACAAGGACGAGACAGGCACAGTATGTTGTTGTGGTTCTAGCCACCCACTGACATTAACGCCACCACCACCACCTACCCTCGCAGTCTCGTCCTCCTCCAACACTCAATCATATACCATGTCGGACGAGTCCAAGGTTTTCTCCCTTGTCGGTCAGGGTCTCAAGCTCGACAGCAAGACCGACATTCAGCCGCACCTCGAAAAGCTCGAGCAGATCGCCGATCTCGAAGAGGTTCACCTTGGAGGCAACACCTTCGGCGTTGAGGCTTGTCAAGCGCTCGCTGACGTCTTGAAGAACAAAAGGACGCTCAAGGTAAACTTCTAGTCGTCATGCTGGCGTCGGCGCTTCACAATACCCCCTTGCTGACGATTCTTTTTTCATGCGTTGTTCGATGCCCTTGCCGCTGTCAACCCCGACCTACAGATCGCTGACTTTGCCGACATCTTCACAGGACGACTCATTTCTGAGATCCCTGATGCACTCAGAGCCCTTTGCGATGCCCTCACAGACCACACCAGCCTTGTAGAGCTCGACCTTTCCGACAATGCCTTTGGCGGTCGATCCGCCGAGCCAATGGTCAACTTTCTCAAGAACAACCACAGCTTCTCCGTCCTCAAGCTCAACAACAACGGCCTCGGCATCACTGGAGGTACCATTGTCGCTGAAGCTCTCTTCGAAGCCGCACAGAACCTCAAGGCCAAGGGTCTCGAGTCCAAGCTCCGCACTGTCATTTGCGGCCGCAACCGTCTCGAAAACGGCTCCGCACCCGTCTGGGCCAAGGCATATGCAGCTCACGGTGGACTTGTCGAGGTTCGCATGTTCCAGAACGGTATTCGCATGGAGGGCATTGAGGCCATCAGCAAGGGCCTCGCCTCATGCCCTAACCTTGAGGTGCTTGATCTTCAGGACAACACCGCCACACTCCGAGGCTCGCGCGCCATCGCCGCCTGTCTCCCCAAGTGGCCCAAGCTCAAGACGCTCAACCTCTCCGACTGTCTCCTCAAACCCAAGGGTGGTGCACTCCTCTTCGGAGCTCTCGCTAACGGCAGCAACCCGGCGCTCGAGACTATCCAGGTTCAGTACTGCGACCTCGACCGCGAGGTGCTTGACCAGCTCGGAAGTGCCATCGAGCTCCACTTGACCAGCCTCACCAAGCTCGACATCAACGGCAACTGGGCTGACGAAGAGGACGAATGCATCGAGAAGATCAAGAGCGCGCTCGCCAAGCATGGCCACCAGGATGCTCTACTCGAGTTGGATGAGATGTGAGTCCACTGTATACACTTTTGCGATGGTTGACTGAGCCCCAGATTCCACCATCTGACCTGATTTCCTCTTTCTTACGTCTTGCAACCTACAGGGACCCCGAGGGTGAGGAAAGCGAAGAAGACGAGCAAGAAGATGAAGACGAAGATGCCGATGAGGCACAAGCGATCGAGCCAGCAGCGAACGAGGCCAAGCCTGACGAGACCGATGAGCTCGCCTCCGCACTCGCAAAGACCTCGGTAGCGGATGAAAAGTAAGCGCCACTCTCTAACTGACTTTATCATAGATTCCCCTTCGGACTTTGTAGTTGCACTGCTCCGTTTCTCGTGGTGCTTGTGCGGCATCCAGTGCAGTTGTTCCATGGCTGCACTGGTCCTGTTCGTGGTGGCTTTCATCTTCAGGATCGGCACGACTACAAATCACACTTTGCTTCCTTCTCGCCGCCTCGTCACTCTCACTGACCCTTATTGTACTTGTACCGCTCAATACATGCCTTCTGTGCGTTCAACGATGCATGTCGCCTCTCTCGCCGTTTTTCTGCTTAGGAACACTCCAAGTGCTTCGGAGGTTGAGGCGCCTGAGGCTCGCACCACAGACGACGTGGCCGCTGCTACACCAACTCCTGCTGTTGCAGCCGAGGAAGCTGCTGCAGCCCCCATCGAGACGGAAAGTTCGCACAAGGAGAGTATTCACGAGTCCGCATTCGAACAGGCCATCGAGCCAGCCAGTGAGCCCATCCAAGTGCCTGTCGCCGATCCTGCCACAGAGGAGGCCAACGAGGCAGCCGAAGAACCCGTCAACGAGTATACCGATGCATCTTCCACCGAACAAGCCGACGGCCAAATCAACGAGCCCGCAGACAAGCAGGACGAGCCTGCCAACGAGTCCGCCGCCGTGGCTTCTACCGAGCCTTCCATCGAGGCTACTATTGAGCCTACCATCGAGGCTACCATCGAGGCTACCATCGAGCATTCCACCGAACAAGCCGACGGCCAAGTTGACGAACCCACAGAAAAGCAGGACGAGCCTGCGAGCGAGTCCGCCGCCGTGGCTTCCACCGAGCCATCCGTCGAGCCTTCCATCGAGAATTCCACCGAACAAAGTGACGGCCAAGTCCACGAGCCCGCAGACAAGCAGGATGAGCCTGCCACTGAGCCTTCCACCGAGCGAGATAGCGAGCAAGTCGATGAGCCTGCCAACGAGTCCACCGCCATCGCTTCCACCGAGCCATCTGTCGAGCCATCCGTCGAGGCTACCATCGAGGCTACCATCGAGCATTCCACCGAACAAGCCGACGGCCAAGTTGACGAGCCCACAGAAAAGCAGGACGAGCCTGCGAGCGAGTCCGCCGCCGTGGCTTCCACCGAGCCTTCCATCGAGGCTACCATTGAGCCTACCATAGAGGCTACCATCGAGCATTCCACCGAACAAAGTGACAGCCAAGTCCACGAGCCCGCAGACAAGCAGGATGAGCCTGCCACTGAGCCGTCCACCGAGCGAGATAGCGAGCAAGTCGATGAGCCTGCCAACGAGTCCACCGCCATCGCTTCCACCGAGCCATCTGTCGAGCCATCCGTCGAGCCATCCGTCGAGCCTACCATCGAGGCTACCATCGAGGCTACCATCGAGGCTACCATCGAGGCTACCATCGAGCATTCCACCGAACAAGCCGACGGCCAAGTTGACGAACCCACAGAAAAGCAGGACGAGCCTGCGAGCGAGTCCGCCGCCGTGGCTTCCACCGAGCCATCCGTCGAGCCTTCCATCGAGAATTCCACCGAACAAAGTGACGGCCAAGTCCACGAGCCCGCAGACAAGCAGGATGAGCCTGCCACTGAGCCTTCCATCGAGCGAGCTAGCGAGCAAGTCGATGAGCCTGCCAACGAGTCCGCCGCTGTCGCTTCCACTGAGCCTTCCACAGAGCGAGCTAGTGAGCAAGTCGATGAGCCTGCCAACGAGTCCGCCGCCGAGCCTTCCGCCGAACCATCCACCGAGCCTTCCGCCAAGCCTTCCGTTGGGCTTTCCGCCGAGCAAGCCGACAGCCAAATCAACGAGCTCGAAGACAAGCGAGTTGAGCCTCTGAGCGAGTCTTCCGCCGCCACTTCCGCCGATCAAGTCAACGGCCAAAGTGACGAGACCGCTGATCGGGAAATCGAGCAGCAAGCCTCGAAGACTGAAAGTGAGCCTGCTACAGAAGCAGCGGACGAGCCTGATACGGAACAAGCCAACGAACGAGTCGATGACATCGTGAACGAGCAAGCTGAGAAGCAAGAGACCGAAGATAATGTTGCACACGCGCCCGTTGATGCAACGTCTCAAGAGCAGCAGCCCAATACTAAAAATGCGACTGATGCTGCTGCTGCCGTTGCTGAAGCACCGGCAGCGCAGCCCGAGCCTGGTGTGGATTTGCCAGAGGAGCTCTACTCGAAGGACACGGTTGCAGCAACTCCATCTACGCCAGCTCCCTTGCAGGCTGACCAGCAGCCGGACACGACAGCCGAGCCAGCAAAAAAGAGGCGTGGATTCCGCGCTGCCTGGGATGCCATTCGTGAGCTTCTCAAGTAAAGCGCTTTTGCATCTTCTCCCGCGGACACGCATGAAGGTAGTTCTCACCAGCCGTTTCACGCAATAGCCCCCGATTGATCGACTTTCACAATTGTCACCGCTTAATTCAAGAGTACAAGTCAGAAACTGCGTGGGTGCAAAACCTCAAGCGGGCGAGAACGGCATCGCATTGAATGGCAGCGCAGACGCTGATATGAAGACGGCCCCTTGATTCCAACGATGCGATGCGTAGTGACATTAGGTCAGCGGCGACTGAGCGCACAATGCCTGGCGCTCAAAGACACGATGGGAAATAAAAGGAAAGAGATGGAAATGAGTTCAGGATTGGAAACCGGCTGCTTTGCCTTTCTGACAGAGGGGCTGCGCTCGGAATTCGACGAGCTATGTTCGAAAGCTACCATCACCTTCTCGCCTACAGCCCTGGCCTTGGTAAAGTGAGCTTGATGGCAGGCCCTCACTTCGAATCTAAAGAAACCGAGACGGTTTGAGTTTCCATCAAACTTCTCATTTTCGCAAATTCCCCTTCATAGTGTCACTTAAGCCGAACGGATGAGTCGGTCATGCAGTGTAGTCATTGTTCCGTATCCTGGCTGCACCGCGAGGTGGTGAAAGCCGCGTCGATGAGTAGCAACGCGTACTTGGACACGAGACGGAAGACACGAGTGAGTCTCAATCAATTTTGGCTATAGTGTGAATGTACTGTAGCAAGAGCTGGAAATGGATGCCTCTGCGATACCCACCACAATTGTGGTTCCGGTTGAAAGACGGGGCGTCAGACCGGCAATAGGAATCGTCAGAGCGTGGAATAGTCAGAGCGTGGAATAGTCAGAGCGTGGAATCGTACGTACAACACAGTACTGTGATCACTTGCCGCCATGCATTCTGTGCCCGACAATCGTCTGCTGGATAGGGCTGAGATCAATGATGTTGAGGAGGGGATCGGTCCCAGGCACACCTGAACTTGTGCGTGTCGACCTTAAAAAAACTTACATTTTGTTAGGCCTGTTGCTCACACACAACCTTGAAAAAAGGTCGTGGGTGGAGAATCGATACGCGCGCTTTTGGATTCACGATTTGCTCCGACAGTGTCGCCGAGTTGGTCTCATCGACTGTGCGATGCCTTTCTCAACGTCACTCGAGCTTCTCGCATCGTCACAACCCCATCAACGCATTATCGTATCTGACCGGTATCGAGGCTTCAAGCGCATCTCTCAAGCACAAGGAGAGTGTGGCTCGGCTGCAATCATGGCAGTTTTTTCGCTCTCAACCCTCCTCCAAAATGTTCCGCCAGGAACAAGGTTCCTCACTGCTCTTCTCTTGGCATTCACAATCCTGCTGTTCTTCTTGCGTCTTCACACCGGGATTGGATTTGGGACAGCAAGCTCAGTGCAGTTTCCTTGGCTAGTCATCGTTCCAGGCGCGAGCTTTTGGTATCCATGGACTCTCATCACCTCGAGTTTCTGTGAATCGTCCATTCTCGAGTTTCTGCTCTCGATCGTGTCCCTTCCTTTGGCAGCAAGGTATCTCGAACGTCAGTGGGGTGCCGTCGAACTCATCAAGTTTTCTGTCGTCGTTCTTGTCGGAAGCAACATCATCGCGTGGGGTTTACAGCTCCTCTTGTACGGCGTCTTCCGCAAAGAGGCGCTGATCTGGGGCATTCACTTTCACGGTTTGCAAGCACTGCAGACCGCCTTCCTCGTCGCCTTCACCCAGCTTATCCCCGAGCACCAGGTGCAAGTGCTCAGTGGTGCTCTCAAGCTCAGGGTCAAAGATCTTCCAATGCTCTATGTCACTGTCAGCAACGTCATGTGCATCATTGGCTACACCTCGCCCTGGATCCTGATTCAGTTCGGATGGCTCATCTCGTGGGCGTACTTACGCTTTTTCAAGGTCAACGAATCCGGCTACAAAGGCGACCGAAGCGAGGCGTTTGCATTCGTCAACTGGTTTCCGCCTATTGCACACAAGCCTGTCCAATTCATCTCTACAACGTTGTTCAACTTGTTTGTCAAGGTCAAGGTGGTGCAACCGTGGACGGGCGGAGACTACGCTGATCTGGAGTCTGGGTCTTTGAATGGGCAAGCTCCTCAACATGGCAGTGCTCGCGCCGAGGCAGAGCGTCGGCGAGCTATGGCCCTCAAAGCGCTCGATCAGCGACTTTCAACAAACAAGGGCTCTGGCTCCCGAACCAGCAATCTGCAGCGCAGCGACTCGACCAAGTCGTCCGCATCCACTTCCGCACCAAAGGATGGTGCATCCGCCGCCACTTCCCCCGCTGAGGGTGCTTCGGCTACATCCGCCACAACTTCTGCGGCGTCTGTACCGCTCCCCACAGTCGTGTTCGAGGCTCCTCCAGAGGACTTGGTGGCCGAGAAGGAGTCAAAGTAGGGGTCCAGCGCTCTGCTTCCACCAACGGTCACACCGGAAGCTTTGCCAAAACAATTCTATGGAACAGAACAACCGTTTTGCAATAAGATAAAGCCATGCAAAAATCGAATCTGACAGTCACTGTGTGCACTGTCCAACTGTGGGAGACGCGATGTAAAAAGAGCAAACCAAGTGCGATGATATTGAGTTGGTGATGATGAAATGATGGTGTACAAGAATAGATAGTTAATGATGCGAAGAGGGTGACTGCGCTGAATCGAGCAAAGTATGTGAGATCATGCGTTCAGAGTGTCATCGTTTTAGTTGCGAGGCCCGTAGCCCTTTGGTACTCTGGGCTTGTTGTTGGAAGAGCCAATCTTCTTGCCCTCCCGTTTGGCCTTCCTCTTGGACGCACGAAGCTCCTTCTTCATACGAGGATCGACCATCTTGTATCGACCCTTGGTGCCCTTGGGTCGTCCTTTGAGACCTCGGTTGACTCCCTTAGCCACAACCAGCTGCACCTCCTTCTTTTTCTGTCCGCCCTTGACCGATTTTGCAAGTAGCTTGTTGATAGTCGACGACTTTTCCTTCTCCGAGATATCTTCGTTTTCGTTGATGGTCTCGGCCTTCTGCTGCGCTTTCTCTAGACGGCGGAGTGCACGCATCTTCTTTCGCGCCTTGGCTTCAGCAATCTTCTTGATCGGACGAGCATCGAGGGCTCGTTGCCGCTCGCGAAGCGCCTGCATGGCTTCCTTTGTGATGGGGATGTTGGCCTTGTAGTGCTTCTGCTCGTCGTCGAGGAACCACGTAGGGAGGCCGTCCTTGTCGACAAAGTTATGCTTGGAGAAGCCTTGATCCATGAGGTCCTCCTTGGTGATCTGTCGGTTGACGAGTGCCTGTGCAAGCGCGACGGCTTCGGCAGTGGCCAGACCGTGGTCCTTGATTCGCTTCTGCTTGCCTGCCTCCTCATCTTCGCCATCCAAGTCCCATTCGTCATCGGGAATAGCGTCCTCCTCCTGGTCTTGAGGTACAACCTCAAAGTCATCCTCTTCTTGGTCGCTTCCGGAGACGGAGTCTTCTTCCTCGTCTGTGCCAAGTTCCTCATCCTCGTCAGCTTCCTCCCAGGCGTCTTCGTCCTCATCCTCGTCGTCCTCCGCTTCCTCAGCTTGAGCGTCAAGCTCGAGGTCCTTGAACAAGGGATTGTCGAACCAGATGGATGCTTCGCGGCTCTGCTGTGCAGTCACAGCAGCGTCACTGACGAGGCTGTTGACGAGAGAACGCTTTGACGGCTTGACAGCAGCGACGGCATCATCGGCGTCGAGATGCTCAGAGGCAGCACCAGCGACGTCGCGTTTCCTCTTTCTGGACTGCTGCGTAGCTGCGCACTCGAGGCGTTCATCTTCCTCGTCCTCTTCATCATCGGTGTCGAAAGTCTCCTCTTGCTCCTTGCGTCTCTGGACTAGATCGTAGCCTCCCTCGCTCTCGTCGCTCATGTTAGCCTCGTCGTCGTCGTCGTCATCGTCCTTGATACCATGCCAAGAGTCGTTCTTGGCGTCCTTGAGACGAGCCTCCTTTGCGCGGAACTTTGCGTCGCGGTCCGACTGCTTCTGTTTGAACTCGTCGTAGAGGGCATCCATCTCGGCATCCAGGCGCCTCGCGCGCTCTTCGGGGTCGTCATCGTCTGTACCGTGGGAGCTTACAATGGTCTCGCTCTCGTCGTCACTGAGATCAGCTTGCTGCATGAGGGCCTTCTTGGAGACTCTTTCTCCGGAACCAATTTCAAAGATATCGCCATTGCCAGATCCGAGCTGGTCGTCCATCACGTCCATGCCGATATCCATTGGGGTGGTCATCTGGAGCTGCATCTTGAGAATCTTCTTCTGACGAAGCTCGTTCTTGCGACGCCTCTCTTTGCGCGCCTTTCTTGCTGCTTCCTCATTGAGTCGTGCAAGCTCGTCGTCAATCTGATCGTCTTCATCCATCTCTTCTACCTCGACGGTCTCTGTCTGGTCTGCGAGGTCCTTTTGCTTGGATTTGGGCACGTCGAGGCCGAGAGCGAGGCGCACCTCCTTGCGCCAGTTCATGAGGTTGCGAAAATCCTTCTTACCGAGCACTTTGAGATCTGAGCAGTTCTCGCGCATCTCTGCGGTGGTGTCGGGAAGGTCGAGAAGCTTCTTGCTCTGGTCGGTCTTGAAAGAGATCTCGTTGTACGAACCGAGCATGCCAATGACATCTTGACCCTTGATGAAGTCGAAGGCGTCGAGGGAGTGGAAAAGGGTATAGTCTCCATCGGCGTAACCTTCTCGGTTCCTGCGGATCTTCTTGGGTTCGAAAACGTTGGCGTGTGCATTACCAGCTGATGTACCTTTGAGACTGAGGGGAACTCCAGCCTCTTGGTCTTGGTCAGCAAGAGCAGCAGGGTCGAGCTCCTTGAAGACATGGCGAGGGTCGAGGAACTTGGGGTCAATGCGAGCAGGGTTCTTGTAGCCTTGGCAGACGACGAAAATTTCTGCGGAAACGTTACGCGAAGACGAGGGCTTGGTGGCCTCGACCTTCTTGAAGAGCTGATTAAAGACCCAAAGGAGGTTGTTGTAATCTTTGGAACGGAAGACCTTTGTGACAAAGGTGCCGCCGGCGTTGAGGAACTCGACGGCGAGACGCAACGACTGGAGGGTAAGTTCGGACTGGGCGTAGGCATCCTGAACCCAAGCGGTACCGACGTTGGGAGCACCGTC
Source organism: Ustilago esculenta (assembly GCA_020827535.1). Taxonomy (NCBI): domain Eukaryota; kingdom Fungi; phylum Basidiomycota; class Ustilaginomycetes; order Ustilaginales; family Ustilaginaceae; genus Ustilago; species Ustilago esculenta. The sequence continues at coordinate 33,683 of JAAKGJ010000015.1, read as the reverse complement.
GTGAATGACGATATCGGCCTTCCAATCTTTGAGGATTTGGCGGAGCTGATCTCTGCACTTGTACGAGTTGATGTCCTCTGCAAACGTGATGGTTCTTGGGATGGGTTTGATGGGGACGAGATCGACACCGACGATGAGCGAGTTGGCGGGCATGTATTTGGATGCGACCTGGAGCCAACCGCCTGGAGCGGCACAAAGATCGATACAGCATCTTGCCTTTTCGAGAAAGTTGTACTTTTTGTTGAGCTGGACCAGCTTGAAGGCGGCACGGGAGCGGTAGCCTTGCTCCTTGGCGAGCCAGTAGAACTTGTCGAGACGACCCTTGGCCGTCTTCTTCTCCTGCTTCTTACCCATCTTGTATGAGTGGCGATGTGAAAGCGCCTTGCAGAATGGAAGGAGTGCGAGATGGTGGATGTCGACTATGCCAAGCCTCAGCCCGTTGGTGGAGAAGCGGCTGAGCAGACCTCGTGCATGTGCTCTGAGCCTGCAACGAACAAAAAAACTTGCCATTTTACTCGCACACACGCTTTTTGGGCGGTGGCCAACCTGCGAAATTTCCAAATTTTTTTGGCACATTTCGACGGACCCTGGATGGCATCAGTCGCACGAGTGGGCACGAGCGTGCGAGCAACAGTCGCCAAGTGGCTCGGGCAGCTGCAGACAGACGAGTCGAGACGGGGGAAAGAGCGCCAAGCCACCACAGCCAGCCAAATTCGGAACCAATCGTGACTACTTCAAACGCGTCCAATGCGATTCAATTGCCATCTGTTCTCACAGAGCGGTTTTGAATTCAGCCTTCGCGAAGAAAGGGGGTACAGTACAGTACAGTGCAGTACAATTCAATTCAATTCAATTCAATTGGAATGCACAAACGAACAAAGGAGAGCAAAGGAAGAAAAAAAAAAAAAAAGCAAGTCTATTGAGAGCAGCAGCAGCACTCAAGGCGCAGGCGACACTGTCTCCGTTTCGAGGCTTTGGCGTTCGGCCTTGTGCTCGTCCTTGTCACCAACAGCCGCAACACCTCCTTTGCTCTTGCCTCTACCTAGAATATCTTCTGTCACCCTACCCCAAAAAGGTCGTATAGACCCAGTCTTTAGCTACACATCGGCAGGTCCCCTCAGTCCGCCCTCGCCGACCACCCGCCGTTCGGTTCGCAGAGTCACCCTTTGTTTTGCTGCGATCGAGGTGTGTTTCAACCAACCAGCTTCGCACATTCGTTCGTCTTTCGCCAGCACCACCTCTGCCCAACATGCCTAGCGTAGACGACATCACAAACGGCGTCGATGAGCTCGACTTCATCGACGACGCAGACATCGACTTTTCCGACATCGAACAAAAATACTCGGTCAAGTTCGACGAGGGCCTCGACGACGTCATCGTCATCGAGGGTGTCCCCGTCATCACCGAATCCCGTCAGCAGAAGCTCTTCGAAACTATCCAGAAGCGTTTCAAGACCAACGCCGGCATCGACATCGCTGTAGCGGGCATGCACATCCCTTACGCAGACAATGGCGACTCCAAGGGTTACATCTTTGTCGAGATGGCTTCCGCCGAAGACGCCGCCCAGGCTATCCGTCAGATGGACGGCTACGCCTTTGACAAAAAGCACCGCTTCTCTGTCCACCGTTTCACCGATGTTGAAAAGTTTGCCAACCTCTCCGAGGACTACGTAGAGCCTGTTGACGAAGAGTTCAAGCCCCGTGAACATCTCCGCTCCTGGCTCTCAGACCCCGCCGGCCGTGACCAGCTCGTCATCTGCCGTGGCGACGACGTTGACATTGCATGGCACAACCGCTCCTCTGACCCTCAGGTCGAACACAGCCGTCCTCGCTGGACAGAGAGCTACGTTCAATGGTCTCCTCTCGGTACCTTCCTCACCACCTTCCACCGCCAAGGCATCCAGATCTGGGGCGGCCCCTCGTGTGAGCGCTTCATGCGTTTCCCTCACCCTGGTGCCCGTCTCGTAGACTTCTCTCCTAGCGAAAAGTTTATGGTCACCTGGTCTCATGAGCCCATCCAGGTCCCCGACAACGCCCCCATCGGTCCTCAGTTCTTTGGCACCGAAGATGAGGGAAACCGCATTGCCGTCTGGGAGGTCCGAACCGGTCACCTCTTGCGTACCTTCCCCGTTCCTCAAGACGAGAACGGACAGCCTGGCCAGCTCAAAGGCTTCTCCTGGCCCTTCCTCAAGTGGAGCCCTGATGACAAGTACTGTGCCCGTCTCAACCCAGGCCAGGCTATCAGTGTATACGAGACCCCTTCCATGGGCCTGCTCGACAAGAAGTCGATCAAGATCGAGGGTGTCGTCGACTTTGAATGGTGCCCCATGGGCGACAAGGATCGAGAGGCTGCTGACGCCGGCAAGCCAAACAAGAAAGCCAGGGACAATATGATCGTTTACTGGCAACCCGAGGTGGCCAACCAGCCCGCACGTGTCACTGTCATGGCCGTTCCATCAAGGAACATCCTGCGTTCCAAGAACCTTTTCAACGTCTCGGATTGCAAGCTTCACTGGCACCCTCAGGGTGACTACCTTTGTGTCAAGGTTGACCGTCATACCAAGACCAAGAAGTCCATGTTCTGCAATCTCGAGATCTTCCGCATGCGAGAGAAGGACCTCCCCGTCGAGGTGGTCGAGCTCAAGGACCCTGTCACCGCCTTCGCATGGGAGCCCTTTGGAACTCACTTTGCCTTCATCTCGAGCAACGACCCCCAGCTCGGCACACCCGCCGCTGGTATCACGATCAAGACCCAGCTCAACTTCTTCCACCTCCACCCCAAGGGCGACTTCCGCCTGCTCAAGGCGCTCGACAACAAGACTGTCAACACCCTCTTCTGGTCGCCACGCGGCCGTCACATCGTTGTTGCCACGCTCGGCAGTTCGCAAAAGTTCGACCTCGAATGGTACGATGTTGACTTCATGCACGAGGTCCGACAGGGCAACCCCTCGGCTGACCCCGCCGATGATGTTAAGCTCATCGGCACTGCTGAGCACTACGGTATCACCGACCTCGAGTGGGACCCATCAGGACGCTATGTTGCCACTTCGGCATCGGTGTGGCGCCACTCGCTTGAAAACGGTTTCGCCATCTGGGACTTTAAGGGACAGGAGCTGCAGAAGCACATCCAGGACCGCTTCAAGCAGATCCTGTGGCGTCCACGACCCCGCACGCTCCTCTCCAAGGAGGACCAGAAGAAGGTGCGAAAGAACCTGCGAGAATACTCAAAGCAGTTTGAGGAGGAGGATGCGGCTGAGGAGTCCAACCTTGCCACCGCCGAGCGCGAGCTGTACCAGCGTATCCTCGAGGAGTGGAAGGCATGGCGTGGACGAGCCCGCCGCGATCTCGAGCAGCTACGCGCCGACCTTGGACGCGAGACTGTGGGTCAGAGCGTCGACCACGCCAAGAAGCTCGCCGAGGAGGCCACCGAGGAGGTGCAGGAATGGATGGAAGAGGTCATCGAGGAGACCGAGGAGGTGCTCGCTTGAGCAACTCGTGCTTCAACTTTCCTCTACCCCTGCGCTTCATTGGCACTCGCGCTGGGTCAGACGTCCATCGCTTTCGGTTTTGTAGCTATCATTGCTGTTTGACTCACGGTCAATCTGTATACATAAGTCCCTCATGCCCTATCCAGATTCTTGCGTGGACGTGTGTTCTCGTCCTGCATGTCATTGTTCCCGTCCGTGACGGACCGACACAATTCGATTAGTGAAAGGCTGTGATAATCTCTGATTTATGATAGCTGCATTGGCTTTGGCAGGACGTTAGGTAGCGGTACAGTGGTCGTAGCTGATTGCGTTCTATTGGCATGCCATCTGGATTCAGTTCGAGGACGGTATTGTTGATGCGCTAGTCGTGGACGAGCTGGCAGCAGAGTCAGCGTCATGGAAGGCTCTTCTCCAATGCGCCAGACCGAGCTCTTGCATATCTTTCTCGATCTCGGTTGGAAGGTTAATATGCTTGACTGACTTGGGCTCGAACGTTGTCTCGAGTAGTCTGGCCGTCTTTCTTTGCATGTATTCGATCTGGGCAAAGTCTCTTCTTCGAAGCCCGCCCCCCCATGACGGGTGTTTGAAAAAGTAACGCAAGTAGATGGTAAAGTCTCTTCGATGTTCCTGGAAAAAGCAAAGCGGAACGGCATGCAATCGTGGAGGATGAAAGCATGGACATCTTATGCGTCAAAGAAACTAGCGCTGGATCGGACGTGGGTCAAGTTGGGAGCAAGCGACTTACCTGCTCCTTCGTCTTGATCATGCGGAGTCCCCTTCTGTACAGGGCCAGGATCTCCTTTTGAGCTTGTGTGAGTTTCTTTGCTGGTGGCATCGTGTATCCTATCCCTAGTCGGTGGTTGATCGGAATGGTATGTGTGCGAGGGCGATGCAGGATGGATATACACAATGGAGCTGAAGGAGCGGAAGGTTCGGGCGAACGTTAGCTAAAGCACCTTCTCCACAACCACATGGCGCCCAGAAGAAAAATCTCGGAACTCGGAACCCAGCGTGGCTCTCCACCAAAAAATTCGGAACTGTGACTGCTGAGAAGGATTCATTCCCACTTTCGTTTTTGTGACCCTTCAGAACGTCGTTCCTCTCTTCATCTTCCCCGGGCCATCGCTGCAACCATGCCGAAAGCATCAAAGAGGAAGAAAGAGAAGAAGGCTGACTTCCAGGTAAGTCGGTTGCTACATATAGTCACTGCGGGAGAGATACATCCTCTGACACTCTCGTTGGATCAATCTCGGAACAGAAAACCAAACTCAAGCTAGGAAAGGGAAAGCAAGCAGCCAACAATGCTACCGATGTTTCTTTCAAAGCAAAGACGATCTCACTTCCGCAGCAGTCTATCAATGCGGACAAGTCGGGCAAATTGGTCAATTCACGAAATCTTACTGTGGCTGACCTAGCTCTGCAGCTGCGTCACTATTCCGCAGGTGTTCGACGTGATGCTGTCGGAGGCATTCGAGAGATCCTCACACTCCACCCAAGCTTGATGCTCTCAGCTGCAGCATCACTCATCCCGGAACTCTCCCGTTGCATTGGAGATGACGATGCCGTGGTACGAAAGCAGTTGTATTCTTTGTTCGCGTGGATGCTGCCTCAAATCCCAGCGCAATTGCTCGGCCCTTATCACAACACTCTCTTACTCTTCATAACATCTGCTCTCAGTCATATCCACCCCGAAGTTAGACTGGATGCTATCAAGGTACTCGACGTCTGTCTCGACATCTTTCCGCAAGTTGCAACCGCGGGTTGGGAGAATGCCGTCTTCAAGATGGCCAGTACCGTCTCTTCAGCATCATCCGGCGCAGCCACATCTAAAGCCGCTGGGCCCAGCAATGCGTCGCACCAGCCTCACGGAGAAAGGATCATGAACTGCTTCCTCAATCTGTTCGGAATCACACAAAGATCGAGTGCTGCTGCTTCCATCACAGCTACCGACTTGGGCTCTGGCGCAAAGCTCTTGATCCTCAAATCGCTTAACACCTTTCTTTCACACGCACTTCCGTCTACCTCAGATGATAATGACGAGCAGGCTAAAAACGAGCAGAGATGCCCAACCTGGTTCTTCCGTTCCGCTTTTGCTTCTTCAGCCGAGTTCGAATACTTTCAAACACTATTTGGCAGACACACCGGCTCATCCCGTTCCCGCAGCATCTCTGCTCTTCGGTCAGGCACGCACAACTCTCAAGCTACAGTAGCTTCACAAGGCTGGGAAATCTCGTATTCTGACTGGATGGCCGCAGATTGCGGGGTAGAATCCCTAATGGACTTGGAATTTTCCTCCGGAAAGTCCGTAACCCACGGCGATCTCTTCAAATCTTTGCAAGCAGCCACGGTCTCGTCTTCCCCTCCCACCTCCGTTGGAGGTGTGTCGAGCTCTGGAAAGCAAACACGCTCAGCGGCCCTATCGCTATATGGTCTACTCGACCCTGTCTTGCTCGCTTCCTTCCTCGACACTGCTCCGTCGGCCTTCCAGCCCGACCTCGACCTTTCACAGCAACTGCGAGGCCAGAATGTGGGACTCTCCACCCCTTCCCAGCTCGTATTTGAGATCATTCACCTCATCCTGGCTCTATGGCGCGGCTGCTCATCTCCCAACGCACAAGCGCAAACCTCACTCGCAAACACGCTTGGTCACGTCTCGATCTACTTTCCCTTTAGCCACCACACGGGCTCAAGCGGATTGTCGGCCAAGGCAAAGTCCGCGGTCGTTCAGATGGACCTTGCCTACTCCGAGCTCGCGGCCCTCTTGGCACTCAACAACGCCAAACCTCAGAAGGTCAAGTCAAAATTCAATGTCGAGGCGCAAATGGCTTCAGTTTCAGCCTTCATCGCTGAGCTGCTCTCGGTTCCCGTGACAGAGAGCGGCACCGTCTCACTCGGCTCGGTCGGTGGATCGGTAGCCGGCCTCCTCGATCCAGAAACCTTCCGCGCCTTGCTTCCCACGCTGTGGTTCCTTCTAGGATCGGATCGCGAGACGCTCCTAGACAGCTTGTTGGTCGCTTACCATGCTCACGCCACCCAGCATCGAGTCAAATCTGTCCTCTTCGAGTTTTTGGCGCGCGCCTTCCTGCTCTCAAAACTTCGTGCCCAGACGCCCTTCACCGCAGTTGAAAGCGAGCGCATTCTCGAGAGCTTGCTTTCCACGCTTCCACGCGGCCTCTGGGAAGCAGCTTCATCAATCAGTGGACACTCCTTTGCTGCAATTCAGCTGGCGTTCCTGCATTTCCTTTTGTTACTGCCTTCGCCGCCCACCGCTCTGGCTTACGACAAGCTAGGTCCATTCTACTGGATAAGACATCCTACCAAAAAGGTCTCGGGCCCCGGTCCTTTTAGCAGGCTTCCGCGCGCTCTACGCAAACTTGCCATCGATAACATTGCGCTCTTGCAGAGTCGTGACGACAAGCTCGACAAGGCCATGCTCTTTGCACGCCAAACTGTTCAGACGGATTGATAAGTCAGCTCTTCTCACAACTGTAGAACAGTAGAGCGTGTATGCCTAGCCTGTAGCACGTCCACAGACATTCTCTCTTTCAGAAACTCTTCATGCAATGCATTTCGCTCACATTATGGATTACTATCAATCCGTCTTCTGTGTTTTATTCGACAAGAACGTTACGCTAAGCATCCTTTTCGCCAGAGTCGCCGAGCTTCTTCTCAAGCTTTTCGTACATGGCTTGGGCCTGTGGGATGAGAACGTTGAATTGGCTGTTAGACCATTGGGCCTTCTGAGAAGGAAGCGAAGGCAGACTGCCAGACGTCTTGAGGATTGCCAACAGCTTGGCCAACAGCGCATAGGAAAGATGATCAGCTTGAGTCTTGTCGATGCTCCGGAGGCCTCGGTCTTGGTACTTGCCCGCATCAAGGGCTCGATATTGGGCGAGCAACGTTGCGAGCTGCAGGATGCTAGGCGGATAGTCAGATTGGGCAGACTGTTCCATCCAGAACCTCGCTTCTAAATCATCAGCGTTGACGCCAAACGCATCTTTGTGCGCCTGCTTCATGGTCTTGTCTCCTCCTGTCACGTCGGGATGTTGTGCCAGTTTGTCGCGATCCAGAAAGTAGAACGACCCCACTTGAAACATGCTTTGCGCATCCCCCTGCTCTGCCGCCTGCTTGAACAGTCTGAATGCCTTTAGCTTGTCCCCGCACTCACTGCCCAGGAGGTGGTGCATGCCGAGTGCAAAGAGGCAACCCGGGTGCCCCAGCTCCGCCCCCTTCTCAAGGTAGCTGTGCGCCCGCTCTTGATCTGGAGGGTTGAAGCGCGATCCCTGAAAGAGCGACGCCAGATCGTACCAGGCTTCTGCCAGACCTTTCTCACCTGCCTGGATGTACAGCGTAACGGCCTGATTGATCGATACCGGCCATTGCGACTTTTCCACTTGGCCTCTCTCAACACGCTGAAGGAGAAGCCTTGCCACACCTGCAGAACCTCGGGCGTTGCCAGCAGCAGAGAGCTCGTGATACATGTTTAGCGCCTGCTGCACCCTGCCCTTCACATCGCCAGATGGCGGCGGCGGCGCTGTGTTCTGTAATACCATACTCGCCCAATAGTATCCGGCATCATCAGAACCAAACTGGTGTGCGATCTCGAACAGGCGAAATGCCAAGGGTTGACGACGTGGATCAGCGGATGTGGATAGTAGAGTGTTGGCGAGCTGAGTAACGTCTTCGGCCGTAAGCCCGCATGCTTTGACGTTCTTGATGATGTCAGCATCCACGGAGGATTGGTACGCTTGACGATCACCAGCAGAAGCAAGGTCAGCACTCGTGCGAAGCTGCAGCAACAGCTTGGACAACAGCGAGCAAGCTTGGGTGTACTCGATTGCTGTCGCAGTTTTGAGCTCGTATCGGGAAGATGGCAAAATACGTGTGATAGAAGCATCGAGCTCATCATGATGGGGAGCCTGAGCATTGGCATCCAGAGCATGGCTTCTGATGTGGTGCAAAGCAAGCGACGGAGCTGAGAATGACGATGATGCTGCTCGCGGTCGGGCGATGAGTGTGCTAGCGTGCGGAGGGAAGGCCTGAAACGCGCTTCGGCGCAAGAGTCGTGTGGGAGCTATCATGTTGGTCTGGTCGGGTTCCTGCAATGCGATCGCAATGGTGGAAAGGCACTTCTATCGAGTGAGCAGGGGGTTCTGCTTGGAACACTCGCTCTAAGCGTGATACAGAAGCATCTCTCTGGCTTTGCTCGGCGAATTGCGCGGTTCTTTCGGCGTTTGATTGCCGAACACAACGATTCGCGGCGTCTGCTTTGCTCCACATTTCTGTCTGCAGCCGTCAGTCGCGAGATCCGATGTGTCCAAAGTGTGTGATGCAACCTCCAACATTGCTCTAACCCTAAGCTTGAATGCTCCAAAGTACAGTGATCTGGAACCATGTGCGAGTCAGAATGGCCCCTGCCATCTTCCTCGTGGATCGACAACGTACTGTTTCTAGGCACAGGAACTAGTGGTCAAGTACCAGCGATCCACTGCGTCACTAAACCTGATTTTGGCGGATGTGCTGCCTGCAAGGACGCCACACTCAACCCCGCCGGCAAGAATCGCAGAGGATGTACAGCAGTCGCTGTCACTGGTCGTCAAGCTCAGGACAAACACGACAGCACCATTCTGATCGATTGCGGGAAAACTTTTTACTCCAACGCAATCGTGCACTTCCCGCGGAATCGTATTCGTGCTATACGAGCAGTGCTACTAACACATGCGCATGCCGACGCTATCCTCGGTCTAGATGACCTGCGTGCATGGACAATGGGAGGTGTCATCCAGAAGCATGTTGACATCTATTTGATGCAGGAATGTATGACGGTTGTGGAGGCCATGTTTCCGTACCTGGTCGATCGTTCCAAGTCCACAGGCGGAGGTGATGTTCCCACACTCTGCTGGAACATCATCGACAAGGACTCGCCTTTCATCATTCCTAGCTCGGAAGACCGGGAGCAGATAGAGGTGCAGCCTCTTCCCGTACTTCATGGCTACATCGGACGCACAACCCCCTTTTGGAGCCTTGGATTCCGAATCGACTCGTTTAGCTACATCAGCGATTGTCACGAGATTCCGCGCGGCACCATCGAGCTTATGCGCGGTAGTCAAGCTATTGTCATGGATGCTCTCAAGATGGACCGTCACCTCTCGCACTTTTCTTTCTCGCAAGCTCTCTCCTTCTTTGCCTCCTTCTCACCCCCGCCCGCTCTCGGTCTTCTTACCGACTTTACACATCGCGTAGAGCATTCCGCAACACAGCAGCTTGTAGACACATGGAGATACGGGATGTTAGCTGCTCAAGCCGCCGAAATGTGGCAAGATAGCTCATCGGTAGGAGAAGGCGGGGGATGCCGGTGGTGGACGGACGTATGGGATGAAGAAGAGAACGAGATGAACATGACAATTAGATTAAAGCACCAATACCAAGCCCTGGATGAGCAGGCGGCGCGAGCAGTGCGTCACTACATCCCGCCAATCATGCTCAGCTGGGATGGATTGGTGGTACGATTCGCACCCCAACGTACATAGAAGCAATCCGGGTGAAGCTAGCGATAGACTGTCATAATACAAATCTTCACATCTCAATCAACGTCACCGGCATTTTGAGCCCCTGAAGTGGTAAACAGCGTGAGGACGGAAGAAGCTTTTACTTGAGTCGCGAGCACTCATCTTCGAAGTCCGTTCGGATATCGTTTCTTTCGTTGCAGAACTCTTTTTGTTCTACCCTCGCTAAACCGAGCAAACAAAGGGAACGTAGTTTCCAGGTTTATGCTATGTTATAGAGCGTGGAATTTTAAACACACCAAAGGCAGGGTGAAAATTACCAACGGAAACTGGCCTGATATCTGCCTCACAGTGATCCGAAGAGACTGGGAAAGATGGCTCTTCCTATTCCGGTTTGCAAAGCACGCTAGCTGTTAGAACCGCTGTCAAGAATCTGTGACTAAGGAGGCATCAGAGACGGTGTGATTCGGTTTCTGATCGCGCTCAACACGACGTGCAAACTGTTAAAAGGTATCACGTACTTTGATAGGATCCCGATCGATCCTCGAAAGAGAGTGTGAGTTATGCTCGGAGGCAGCGGGTACCGAACAGTGTCGATAATCAGTCTCTTTGGACAAGTGCTTTGCGGAGTGTAAGAACTTAGGTTTCGCTCTCGCAAGTGGGAAGCAGAACCGAAAGATGCAGTTCCATGTCAGGTCTATATGAATTGCAAATCCTTTGAGCAAGATGGTATGAGCATGATTCTGTTGCTGGAGCCCCACTGCAGTGTTCACCAATTGCCACGGCAGCTGTCAAACTATGACGCAGTCAGGTACTGATTGCCACGTTGATGTGTTCATGCGTGCCATGAATCGAAAACCAAACCGCCGGCCAGCCGAACCACAAAGTTACTCAGATCTCTTGACAGGAGTGCCTTCCCCAAGACTGACTTCAAAGGAAAACTTTCAAGCTCATCGTGCCTCATGAGCAAGCCGAGTTGTGCAGTACAATACAAAACCTTATCCAAGACGCCAAGCTGAATTGTTTGCTCAGAACCTCGAGCACAGTCAAGAAGCTAGAAAGAAACTAACTGTCAGAAGTCTGGTACCAATGGCTCGCGATAATCATGTTCGCACTGTGTTGAAGTCTTCGAGTCTGCACATCAAATGCACTGTCTTGGCCTAGATGCATGGACCCAATCGCCAACGGCACATACATTGTTTCCCCCGCAACCTCTTACCATTTTCTGTTGCTGCGAGCATGCCCAAAGAGAGACAAAGTACTCTCACAGCGTGAGGATTCTCTCGCACAAGTCATTTGCGATTGTGATTGCCAGCGTGCAAGGTTTCCTCCTGAAAGCTCAACCACATACAAACACTTTGCCCTGTACATCAGAAGTACTGACATGCACTCACGCTTTGTCTATCTAGCACTTCTCACACTTGGCAGCCATAGACTTGCTCTGGATCCACATTGCCATACATGCAGGCATTCCTCTCCAACTCAACTTCCTTTGGCCCACCTTTCCTTTTGTGTACTTTTCAACTTTCACTCATATCCTCGGTGTCAAACTTCATAATATCACCCCCTTCAATGACCACTTGGCCTCCTGTGAGCCTTCTGTTTATCCTGAACCTACCCTTCTATTTCTCTTTATTGTCAAGCTGTCCCTGCATTAGGACACTTTGCTCTCCATTATCCACAGTTGTGTTTGGTTGCAAGCAGCAATAGGTTGTGACACATGTGACTAGATCTGTCAGATCTAATGAACCAACATACAGTTGTGCATGATAAATATTTCTGACTTCATCTGTTAGAAACTCCAGTTTCAACACTGGAAACACTTTGTCAAAACAGAATGCAACCCACACATAAATTGCTGGAATTACTGGAAACAATTAACCAACAACAGGTAATTGAAAGCAATGTTGAATACTTGTCAACAATAGTGGATGCTTGGAAACCAATATCTCTAAGACAATTTGTCTTTGGATGGGGTAGCTCCAGATACAATATGTGATATGGGAACAGATCACCTCCACCCATATAGATAAGACAGACAAGTTTCTGGTCCACTACTTTGCTTGAAGACTTGTTGCCACACTGCCCTGTACAGTTCTCACTTTCTCCAGTATTGTTTCTTGGCTCCTTGACATAGCAATGCTGTGGCCAATGTTGGCTGCAGCCAATCTTCATAGGGTTAGGGTTAGAAGGGGTCTCCCGAGCTGTGTTTGCCCTGTGCTTTTGCACAATGATAGAGGGCATATAGGTGCATATGTACACAAGGGGCAAATGGAAACCATTGAGTTTTGGTGGACCCAACTTATGACGCATCAGTCTCACGCGATGACTTTGGCTGGGGAGGTACCCCAAAAAGCTGTAACCCCAGAGGAATAAGTTGACTCCATACAGAAAATAGGATGTTTATGGGGGTACACAAAGTTTGAGGGGCAGTTATTATGTGGGGTTAGTCATGGCAGCCATCTGAAGTGAGCCCGAGTCCAGTATATGGGTGAGGTGGGGGCCAAAATGGATCTAACATGTGTGAACCAAAGAAATGATGTGTTGTGTGTGTGAATGGGAATCTAACAGGTGTAAATGGAAGAAATTATGTATTGCATGTGTGTGTTGGTGGGAATCTAACAGCTGGAAATGCAATAAATTTAGGGTTGGGTTACAAGGGGTCCCTTTTGGGTAAGCTCGACAATGTGGAATCTGTACTAATGAGATATGTAGGAGTACCCCCCAGGATGATATACACAAAGTCTGGCGAAACCGCGTTTCGCAGTCGCAGAGATATGGGCCATCGAAGTTGTGGGGTGTCTGACAGTGATACAAATCTAACAGGTGGAAACTGAGAAAAAGAAGTGAGAAATAAGAGACTGTGTGTGTGTTGATGCAAATGTAACAGGAGGAAAAGGAATAAATTAAGTGTTGTGTGTGTTGGTTGGAATCTAACATCTCGAAATGCTAGGGTTACAAGTTAGAAGGGTTACAAGGCTCTCCCCAGTGGGTTTGAGGGTTATATGAGGGTTACAAGGTACTGCCCGGGTAGGGTTAGCGACGTGACCCCCCACTTTCTTTGCATAATATGATAGTCCATGATGCATACAGCAATAGTGATTAAGTGACCCTACTCAAGTTGATTATAAAAGTGGGGAGTATGGTGTGGTCAAAAGTAGGGTCGGACCCTAGCCCTAGCCCATTGATTGTCACTTGCCCACAACGGCCATGTCCGTCCTGCCAAATCAACGCGTCCAGCCCTGTCCGTCAACCCCAACAGACAAGGCCAAGTAGACTGGTCTAGTGCCGCAACGCATCGAAATTTTTTTTGGCTGGGCAACGGCCAGGTGGGTGACGGACGCGTGAAAATTCTTGGAAATTCCCAATGGCCCAATCCAACTTTTTGGCAGGCAACGGCCAGGTGAGTGGCAGATGCCAATAGCAGGCAACGGGCAACGGCCAGGTGCGTGACGGACGCGTCAAAATTCTTGGAAATTCCCAACGGTCCAATCCAACTTTTTGGCAGGCAACGGCCAGGTGTGTGACGGACACGTCAAAATTCTTGGAAATTCCCAATGGTCCAATCCAACTTTTTGGCAGGCAACGGCCAGGTGTGTGGCAGATTCCAATAGCAGGCAACGGGCAACGGCCAGGTGCATGACGGACACGTGAAAATTCTTGGAAATTCCCAACGGTCCAATCCAACTTTTTGGCAGGCAACAGCCAGGTGTGTGACGGACACGTCAAAATTCTTGGAAATTCCCAATGGTCCAATCCAACTTTTTGGCAGGCAACGGCCAGGTGAGTGGCAGATGCCAATAGCAGGCAACAGGCAACGGCCAGGTGTGTGACGGACACATCAAAATTCTTGGAAATTCCCAATGGTCCAATCCAACTTCTGGTCAGCCACCTACCGGACACATCAGCACTCCACAGAGTTTGGCTGGGCCACAGTCACATCACATCACACTGGTCTACTGTACAACGGCCCAATCCAACTCTTTGGTGGCAGCAATTGGCAGTGCAACAGTTGTGTTGCACTGCATTGGCCTGCCGCACAACAGTCCAATCTCACATTTTTGACAGCCCTTGACAGGTGCATACTTGATTCACATCAGATGTCAGCGCAGCTGTCACATAGCAGTCCATGCAATCTCAAACCACTGAGCACCAACAGACAGCTGCCGTGGCTGCCACATGTTGGCTACCACCATGCACAGCTGCAGTTTGAGAGTGTTGACCAATGTGTGCGTGTCTTTGGTGTGCAATAATTTCATTTGACCAGCAGTCACCATGCTGGCGGAGCAGTGTGTGCACACTTTGCACAGACGTACACTCATCCCTGGAAATTGCACACTGTACGTCAAACAAATCCATTGGAAATGGAGGATCCAAAAAGGAGTGTGTTGGTGTGTCCAAAATTGTCAGAAATTCCACGTCACCCACCCCAGACGTGTGCTGTCCTAAGTTGGTGCTGGCTCCTGGCTCCTGGCAATGGTCACACGCATGCCCTCCCCTTTGATTGCTGCTTAATGAATTTTGGATTTTGGGTAGCAACGTCACAGCAGCAGGGACCACACACGTCCAATTTCCAAGGGCAACAGACACAAAGCAAAGGACACACATCCCCTTTGACGCGTGTGCACAGCAGACAGATTCCAAATTGGCGCAGCAACGGCCACACACGTCCAATTTCCAAGGGCAACAGACACAAAGCAAAGGACACACATCCCCTTTGACGCGTGTGCACAGCAGACAGATTCCAAATTGGCGCAGCAGGGACCACACACGTCCAATTTCCAAGGGCAACAGACACAAAGCAAAGGACACACATCCCTTTTGACACGTGTGCACAGCAGACAGATTCCAAATTGGCGCAGCAACGGCCACACACGTCCAATTTCCAAGGGCAACAGACACACATCCCCTTTGACACATGTGCACAGCAGACAGATTCCAAATTGGCGCAGCAACAGCCAGACAGCAATGGCCACACACGTCATCCCTCTTTCATTCACACACTTTGATCTGAGTTTGGCACATCAAAAATGTATCACCGTACTGCAACAGCCCGGCATTTTTTTTTGGCCCTTTGCATTCCCTGCACTTTGATGTCTGGGCAACAGACACTGGTCCTTTGATCTTGAGTGTTGCGTGGTGACAGCCCGGCATTTTCTGCCCATTAACAAGTGGGCAGCAACAGATTATTGAATTTGGCCGAGCAACAGTCACTGGTCTCTTGATCATGAATGCAGGGTGATGGCAGCCCGGCATTTTCTGCCCATTAACAAGTGGGCAGCAACAGATTATTGAATTTGGCCGAGCAATGGTCACTGGTATCTTGATCATGAATACAGGGTGATGGCAGCCCAGCATTTTCTGCCCATTAACAAGTGGGCAGCAACAGATTATTGAATTTGGCCGAGCAACAGTCACTGGTCTCTTGATCATGAATGCAGGGTGATGGCAGCCCATCTTTTCCTGACGCACAGGCAGCCAACAGACTTTGAAATTTGGCTGGATGATGGACACTGGTTTGTCAGGTATGCATGTACAGCAATCAAAGCCCGTCATTTTCTGCCCTTTGCACTTCTTGACATTTGACGTGTGGCCACCAACAGAATTTGGAATTTGGCTGTGAACATGAGCACTGCGTGACAATGGCCGGAATTTTCCACCTCTGACTGGCACAAGGTACGTCATCCACAGTCCACAGCAGGGATCACCACAGATGGTGTCCAGTGCACTGCTCACTGTGGAAGAGCTTTTTTGTCTGTACAGTGTGTGGTTCTTGCCCTTACGGTGCACACAGGTTGTCTGCAGTGCCTCACTTTCAGTCCCAGTTGTCCCATTGTTTTTTGACGTCAGTGTCTGCATCTCTATGCTGGTCCACACCGGCTTTTTGTGTACCGTGTGTGCTGTCTGAGCCATCCCACCACTCAATGCTAGTCAGTTGGGCCATCTGTCAGTATGCTGTGTGCTGTGTGTGCATGCTGAGATCTTGCACATATATACAGGCTGTGTGGCCGTGATGGATGACATTGAAAAGCATCTCACCACTCCAGCCTTTCTACAACACTACTGCTCTTTACGCTGCAACAACCACACTCTAAACCATGTCTCCCATCACTTCCCAAGCCAACATTGCTGCTGCTAGCAACTCTCATGTCCCAGAGGCTGGACCCTCTGTTGACACCAACAGGTACGTACAGAATTTCACTGCATCACCACACAGCCTCACCTTTTCAGTTTTTTATTTTATTTTATTTTTATTTTTTGCTGATTTCTGACACGTCACTGTTCTGCTTTTGCATTTGCCGTGTTCAAGCTGTGGCCTGCCGGCACCCAACCAGGAGGCAGCTACTACCAACATCCAGCCCAAGCAGGTGCAACAGCTTGCCCGCTTCAATCTGCGCCTGGTCAACCATCCACGCATCCTGGTCTGCACACATGTCAACTGCCCCTATGGTCTTCCCATCTACCCGTTCTTCAAGGAAGTTGTGGCACACCTCAAGCGCTACCACCAACACCCACTGGTGGATTCTTCCAAGAAGGCACTTCAAGATGTGCTTGATGAGTTGGACATGGAGCATCCAGCCACGGTGGCCATCAACAAGGATCTCCTCCCAGTCCCAATCATTCCAGAGCTGGAGGTAAAGTACCAGGGCTTCCACTGCATGCAGTGCCCTTACAGCATTGCAGCCAGGTCCTCCATGTGTCAACATGCACGGGAGCATGTGCATGAGGATGGAAAGCCCAGGTACCTCCACCCGGTGCCAGTCCAGATAATCTTTGAAAATGGCAAGAACAGGCGCTACCTGTATGTCTGTAATCCAGCACTGCAGCCCACCCCTCCGCCAGCAATCCTGACCACAACCATGGATGCAGACAAGCTGGATGCAGCAGTGCAGGCCAAGGTCAATGCTTTCATCAAGAAGGATCAAGAGCGGCTGCAAGAAGCAGGTTTTGGTGCTCCTTGCATCCAGCCTGCCACTGTCCTGACTGGCAACATCAGTCCGTGGGCCAAGCAGCTTGGCTGGAACAAGTACTGGGCCGGGAAGCCTATTATAAAAATTGGCTCACTCGGATCAGACCCTCAAGACTGGCCTGGTGCACACCATGACATTGTGCACTGGATTCTTGCAATGGCCAAGCAAGCAGCCCATGGGTGGATGTCTTGCTTGCTCAGTGCTGGCCGTCAAGTGCAACAGAGCTTCCATGCTTACAGCACTGAAGCAAGCACACCCTACAGTCTCACTGCAGCAACAGTCCGGAAGCGTGCTGACATTTGGGCTTTCCTCCTTGCCCTTCTTGCACACATCTTGTTTGACGGAGACCATCTGGAGTACTTTGGCAGCAAGAGTCTGGAGGAACATCTTTGCATGGAGGAAAGGCTGGAAGAGGTCATGCTGGAACTACGGGACCAGTACAACACAGTGGTTAATGAAGATGTGGACATGTACAAGGATCCCGCAGTGGTGGAGAAGGCAACATCTGTGCTCCTGCAAGCATCTGTGCTCCTGGTCATGCAAGAGCCAGTCAAGTATGGACAGACAGAGCAGCTGACATTGGTCCACCTGTTTTTGCATCTCTGTGTCAGCAAGGACGGCACACCCAAGCCTGTCAGTGCAGCCACCTCTATCATTGCAAGCTTGGAGTTTGGGTTGCGCAGTGTGCTGCACCAGCGGCTGCTCCACCCAGAGAGCGGCACCCTCTGTGACATGCCACCATCAAGGATTCAAGCAGCAATGGACAAGATTCTGAAGCGGTATGTGCACCACAACAGCAACTCTGCAAGTGCACACCTTCAGTCTCTCCTCCGGTATGGAATGGTGCTTGCGCAAGATGATGGCAGCCTTTATGCATTCCAGTGGAGCAAGGACCTGCGGACAGTCACCTTTGGGACAGAGGTGATTGTGGTGGACCGGCTGCAAGAGCTGATGCAGGGTGCACAGCAGCAGGCAGAGAGGCTGCTCACTCAGCTCCGGCTGCTTGCAGAAGAAAAGGACATCAACATGATCAACATTGGGCGCATCAGGGACAACCACCGCAACACATGCCCTGGGTTCAACTTTGCTCCTGCCTTCTTGGAGCCGCCAACCATCCCCAGCATCTTGTGCCGTGCAGTTGCAGGTGGTGCTCCTCCTGCACAGCCACTGATGGATCCATACTCTGACGAGCTGGAGTTTGATCCAGAAGCTGCGCAAAGCTACTTTGCGATACACAATGAGTTCACCAAGCTACTTGCGGTGCTCATTGAGCTTGGGAGTGGTCTTCCGGCAAGGGGCACAGAGCTCATGCAGCTCCAACACACCAACACACTCATGGGTCCACGGAACATCTTTGTCCATGATGGCAGCATCTTCACTGCTCTGCCCAGCAACAAGGGCACTGGGCGCCAGAAGATCATTCCACGCTTCCTGCCATATGGAGTTGGCTGTCTTGTGGTGCTATACGTCTCACAGGTGGTTCCATTTGTCCACCTTCTCTACAATGCAGTGGTGCAGCCACGTGAGGCTAGTACGATGCTCTTGGTGGATCATGCTGGTAGGCCGTGGGACACCAACACAGTCAGCAAGACACTGCAGGCACTTTGCCAGCAGTACATTAGCTCAGTGTCCAATGGTCTGACAATGCGGACATGGCGGCAGCTTGCTGTCAGCATTGACCGCAGGCTGATCCGGCCCAGGGTTCTGACGGCAGAGAATGTGGAGGATAATGCTCATGACCTGCAAGCTGGCCACTCCACCAACACTGCAGACCAGCATTACGGTCTGGATGCTGGTATGCTGCATCAGCTCACACAAGAGAGCATGGATGCAATGCTGGCAGTGTCAGAGCGGTGGCACATTTTCTGGGGCTTGCGCTCACGGTTCCAGGAGGAGATCAAGCCATTTGGGACTCTCACTGGTGCAGCATCAGGCACAGAGCCATCAAGAGTGCTGGAGACAGTCAAGCGCAAGCTGGAATCCATGGAGGAGGATGTACGGAGCATCAAGCGCAAGATGGTTGATTCTTCTCCAGTCACGGCTCCTTCAGCTTCAACCAGCTTGGCAGCTTCCACTGGTCTGCAACGGTCAGCAGCCCTTCCTCCAGCGGTGCGCAGTGCATTGTTCAAGATTACTGGCAGCCGCTACACCAAGACTCTGGAGCAGGCATATGCACTGAATGCCATCTATGCCAAGGAGTCTCCACTGGTAGTTGTTATGGCGACAGGGTCTGGTAAGTCTGCCTTGTTCATGGCACCGCTGCTCTGGCTGCCGCCTGCCTCTGTGGTCATTGTGGTGGTGCCATACATTGCACTTACAGAGGATCTACTGCAGCAGTGCCACCGTGTTGGCATCTCAGCCAGTAAATGGGCAGGGTACCAGAGTGCGGACAAGGTGGAAGGGAGCCAGCTGGTCTTTGTTGCAGCAGAGAACTGCTACAACCAGGCTTTTGCAAGCTGGGCACAGGAGCTGGACCAGCAAAGGCGGCTGGCTGGAATCTTTTTTGATGAGTGCCATGTCTGTGTGACGCAGAATACCTTCCGGCCTGCAATGGACAAGCTCAAGGCACTCTTTGCTGCTGTCCGTGTCCAGCAGTACTTCCTAACAGCAACACTGCCACCAGCTCTGCTACCTTCCTTCAAGATGGTGCTGCACCTTCCACAAGATGGGACTGGTCTTATCAGGGCTGCAACCAACCGAAAGAACATCTCATACCAGGTCTGCAGAGTGGCATCTACAGCTGATATGCTGCTTCATCTGCAACGTCTCCTCAAGTCACATTCCTCTGGAGCAGTGATGGTATTCTGTAAGTCTATGGCTGCAGCACAGAACATGGCAGAGGATCTTGACTGCCGGTGCATCTATTCCTGCATGGATGAAAGGGAGAAGCAGGACACACTCTTGGCTTGGTTGGAGTGCTCAGCTGCAGAGACCGACAACAGCAAGCGTGTTCTGGTTGGCACATCTGCAATTGGCACTGGGATCAATCCAGCACATGTCAATTTGGTGGTGCACTGCAATGATGCTTGGGACATGGTCAGCTATGTTCAGGAATCAGGCCGAGCTGGGCGCAGTGGTGGTCAAGCATCTGCAGTTCTATTGGCAGCTCCAGGCCCATCACAAGATGAATATATCAGGAAGTACATGGAAGAGCAGACGTGTCGGCGCTTGGCCATCTCCAGCTACATGGATGGGATGCCAGTGACCTGCCTCAGTCAGCCTGACTTTGCACTTTGTGATCTTTGTTGTCCACACGGTGATGGGCCTGTAACACCTTCCAGACAGGTTGTTGCATTGGAGTCACCGCCAAAGTCAGCCAGGAATCCTCATTGTCCTGGTGAAAGAGCCAATTCCAACACACAGCACAACCAATCTGCCTCTGGTGCTGCCATTCCGAGCGAGTCTCCAACACATACTCAATGCCGCCAGCACCAATCATTCATCACTGCTCTTGACCTGCATCACCAGAAGATGGCCACTATGTCACCGCAGCACCAGCACATCCTCAGTACTCTGTCAGAGTCTCCGACAATTGATCACAGTCCACATTATCAACCATTGCAGCACCAGGATATATACAGCACTCTGTCAGAGGATCCATTGCCGCAACATTGTCACCAGCAGCCACCGCACCAGCAGCCACCGCCTCAGCAGCCACCACACCAGCAGCCACCGCCTCAGCAGCCACCACACCAGCAGCCACCGCACCAACAGCCACCACACCAGCAGCCACCGCACCAGCAGCCACCGCACCAGCAGCCACCGCACCAGCAGCCACCGCCTCAGCAGCCACCGCACCAGCAGCCACCGCACCAGCAGCCACCGCACCAACAGCCACCGCACCAGCAGCCACCGCACCAGCAGCCACCGCACCAACAGCCACCGCACCAACAGCCACCACACCAGCAGCCACCGCACCAGCAGCCACCGCACCAGCAGCCACCGCACCAGCAGCCACCGCACCAGCAGCCACCGCCTCAGCAGCCACCGCACCAGCAGCCACCGCACCAGCAGCCACCGCACCAGCAGCCACCGCACCAGCAGCCACACATCACCAAGCTGCTGCTGCAGAGCTTAACCAACAGTTGCTCACTGTGCTACCTCTTCCGTGACCAGCATTCATGTGGTCAAGCACACCGCTTCAGCAACTGCAACTGCTGGGCCGAGATTGAAGCCATCCTACCACTGTCTGTGGAGCCACGCATCAATGCCACCTACATTGGTAGGATCAAGCACCGCATGGTCAAGGCCAAGAACATTGCATGTTTCACATGTTTGGTCCCAATCAAAGTGTGCACTGACAACAGCTCAGCCAGTATGATGCAGTGCTCACGGAGGTACTCAGATATTGTGCTTCCAGTTGTGGCTGCAGTGCTCCGTAGCAAGGAACACTGTGCACAGGTTTACCGACAGCTCAAGATGGAGTTCACAAACATCAGTGCAGTGGAGGCAGCATTGGGATCAATGGTTGTGTACAAGGGTGAGAAAGTATTGCTTGCATATGCCATGTTTGCGGTGGCAATTGAGCTCACCATGTAGATAGTTTGTTGGCGAATGTTCATTTTTTTGCATGCCAGTTGGAAGCAGTGTACTCATGTGAGTTAGAATTTCCTTTGCGGACAACAAGGATCCAAATAGCTTAGTGGCTGATCTCTTCCATGGCGGTTGTAGACATTGAGAACCCATTTTTGGGAAAAGGGGCCTGCCGGTGCGCAGGGTGTCGGGAGTTCGACTCCTGGCATTGCCGCATTGTTTTCACAGTGTTAATCCTCCGTCACCAGCTGGACCAATCTTCTTTCAAACCCAGAGTGGGTTCAATTGATGAGGATCAATCCGGCTGGCGATGGTGAATTGTTTTGTTTTGTTTTTTTTTTTTTTTTGCCGAATTTGCTAGAGTAGTTGCACCGGCTCTGAGAGACGCATGCTCACCCACTAATTGGACTGGCTCTGAGAGACGCCAACCCCCTAGCCACCAACCCCCAAGCCACCAATGTTCCAACCAGTCCCAAGCCTGCAACCACAGCAGAAGCAAGTCAAGCGGCAACTCTTTCACCTTGCAGTCTCACAGGCAGAAACCCATCAGCTCAAAAAGGTGTTCAACTCCAAGTCCGGTCTACCAACCAGAGACGCCAAAGTTCAGCTTCTAGATCCAACAATCATCACTGGCGAGGCAGTCACTCAGTTTGCCTACAGCAAGAATCAAATCTATGTCTGCAACATCACCTTGGAGGATGCTGACACAGGCAAAGTGTTCCTGCATTGCTTTGGTCCACCAAGTCTCAGTGCTGCCGAAGCTATGCAGGAGTCTGCAGACCGTGGTGTGGAATTCTTCAAGGCAGTGAATGACAAGGCCAACTTCAAGAAGCACTTAGCTGCCACACGGCAGACTGAAGTGGAGCGGAACCTCAACCACTTTCACTTTGGTGCCTGGTATGATCTTCCAATGGTCAGCTTGGTTATCTCAGCAGAGACTCTTCAGTGTGGCAATGAGCAAGGCAAGCAGGCAGTAGCTGACTTCTGTGCATGGTTCAAGCTCTTTGCCGTCAAGAACATTCAGCCAGTGGTAGACGGAGAAGAATCAGGACTCTGTGATTCCTTCCGAGAAGAACTCAAGCAGAGGGCCAAAGTACACTTTCCCTGGGCACTGGAGCGGGTGGCTGGCCTGGATGTCTTGTGCCACAACCTCTACTCAACATTCTCACCGTTCTTTGGTTTCTCTGGGACATCACATGTTGACAGCAAGGATGCAGATGTCTCTATTCTGGTCAACCTTGGACAGCATGCAATCTTGGAGCTGCGGGAGTACAACTGCCAGATTGTGTTGCAGCCGCTGGATATTGTATTTTTCCTGTCCAACTCTGTGTATCACCGGACACTCCAGCACCCAGCACACATTGCTGCAAGAAGCAAGCCAGAAGACCAGATGGCCATTGCATGTTTCTACCGGAAGGCTCTTATGGAGCGGCAGGAGCCCAAGAAGAAGAATGTCATTCACTTGACGCAGCTGGCTACTGAAAAGCAGCAGAGGAAAAAGCGGCAAAGGAGGCGGAGCTCTCGCTGAGCAAAAAAAAGTTCATTGATGTGATGATATGTTTTTACTTGTGCTCAGTCTCAACTGTGTCCCATCATTGTATTTGATGCTGTGTACTGTGTTTCAGAGTCTCAAAGAGATGTCTCTGGGCAGTGTGTGGCAGCATCTCAAAGATATACTTGTGTGCAGCCAACTTTGGTATCTCAAAGAGTCGTCTCTGGGTGGCAATTTTTCTAGTGGGGCTTGCCTGGTACTTGAGTTTGGCAGGGAGATTTGGCAGGCATTTTTGAGTACGAGGCAAGCCCCACCTCTCCAGATCTGACCTCAGTGCAGAATTTCTTTTCGAGACTTGGCCTTTTCTAGTGGGGCTTGCCTGGTACTTGAGTTTGGCAGGGAGATTTGGCAGGCATTTTTGAGTACGAGGCAAGCCCCACCTCTCCAGATCTGACCTCAGTGCAGAATTTCTTTTCGAGACTTGGCCTTTTCTAGTGGGGCTTGCCTGGTACTCGAGTTTGGCAGGGAGATTTGGCAGGCATTTTTGAGTACGAGGCAAGCCCCACCTCTCCAGATCTGACCTCAGTGCAGAATTTCTTTTCGAGACTTGGCCTTTTCTAGTGGGGCTTGCCTGGTACTCGAGTTTGGCAGGGAGATTTGGCAGGCATTTTTGAGTACGAGGCAAGCCCCACCTCTCCAGATCTGACCTCAGTGCAGAATTTCTTTTCGAGACTTGGCCTTTTCTAGTGGGGCTTGCCTGGTACTCGAGTTTGGCAGGGAGATTTGGCAGGCATTTTTGAGTACGAGGCAAGCCCCACCTCTCCAGATCTGACCTCAGTGCAGAATTTCTTTTCGAGACTTGGCCTTTTCTAGTGGGGCTTGCCTGGTACTCGAGTTTGGCAGGGAGATTTGGCAGGCATTTTTGAGTACGAGGCAAGCCCCACCTCTCCAGATCTGACCTCAGTGCAGAATTTCTTTTCGAGACTTGGCCTTTTCTAGTGGGGCTTGCCTGGTACTCGAGTTTGGCAGGGAGATTTGGCAGGCATTTTTGAGTACGAGGCAAGCCCCACCTCTCCAGATCTGACCTCAGTGTAGAATTTCTTTTCGAGACTTGGCCTTTTCTAGTGGGGCTTGCCTGGTACTTGAGTTTGGCAGGGAGATTTGGCAGGCATTTTTGAGTACGAGGCAAGCCCCACCTCTCCAGATCTGACCTCAGTGTAGAATTTCTTTTCGAGACTTGGCCTTTTCTAGTGGGGCTTGCCTGGTACTCGAGTTTGGCAGGGAGATTTGGCAGGCATTTTTGAGTACGAGGCAAGCCCCACCTCTTGAGGACTTCAGACTGTATCCTGGAGTCTCGAGCTCAACAGCATCTGAACCATGTCTTCCCGATCCCAAGAGGCATTAACAAGGAGGATCTCCTTAAAGAAAGCCAGGGAGGCAGCCAAGAGGAAAGAGTATCGAGACATGCAGGCCAACAAGCAGACCATCAGCCTGGAGAAGAAGCACAACATCAGCAAGAATACAGACTTCAACTTGTTCGAGACACTTGACTTCCAGGAGATCAATCCCAAAGGCAATTTGACCCTACTGCATCACAATATGGTGATTCTCCAAAGGATTGCACCCACTAGTCATCGAAAGGCTTTGAAAGCTCAGTCTAGTTGCAAGGAAGGCAAGATTCTCTTTGAGAAGTACTGCAGGAAAAAGCAAGGTTCGAGCATCAATACCAGTAGACAAGCTATCGAGCATCACTTGGGCATCTGGCATCATCAGGGACACTCGAGCATTGACTTCACAGCAGAGACACTCAATCATCGATACAAGGAGGAAGGTCTTGACTTACTGGCATGGTCAAGGAGGCACACCAACAACATCCTATTGCCCTCGAGACACTTGATTGAGAAGGAATTCCAGGACAACCTTCGAGAAAGGCCTGCAGCAATTGCATGGCTCTCCAGCATCTTTGGATCGAAGGCTGTGGGCCTCCTATTGCATCCTTGGTACAGTACAACAGCCTTCTTTGTCAATTACTCGGGAGGATATCATCAGGATCCTTTGGATTGCAGCCCCTCTTTTCTGTTCAACTTTGATCAGCCAGCATGGGTTGAGCTTCCCGAGTTCCAAGTCAGGGTCAAGCTGCAGCCTCTTGATCTCCTGGTTCTCAATTCACAAGCCTATTATCATCGAACAGTCAAGCCAGCTGATGCTAAGGGGGATGGCAGATGGGCATTCAGTGCTTTTCTTCGAAGAGCTATCCTTGAGAACAAGCCAATCAGTAAGATTGCATCCAGTAGGCTTGAGTCTAGGGCTGGTTAGGTCAATGTGTTCCCTCATTCTCTCTCGAAGCAAATTTTTTTGGCCAGTGAAAATTTTTGATCTCGGTCTACCCCTCTGTCAAATTCCAAATTTCAGATTTTTGATTTTCACTCGTGTTGCCAGATCACTCTCAGCCCTTTGTGACTGCATATACTCAGTGACTGAAGCAACTCACCATATCAGTGACCAAACTCCAAACCCTCTGTATCAAACTTAGACCCTTATAGGCACCTCTGTATAGCTGAGAGGATCACAGAACACTGCTTGCAGTCTGCATCACTTCAGAATTGAGAGACATTACCTTGACATGCCTTTATCTTGCATATATGGCCACTTAAAGGCATGTCAAGGTAAAGTCCATGGGAACACAAGTGTTTGACCCAGGGATTGTTGCACTGCACTCAGTACACCTATGTGCAGTGTTCTGTGTGCTCAATTTGGCTGTATCTTGACTTTCACTTGTTGGGGCTGTTCCACTCAAGCAGAGTATACAGTGCGTTTTCAGCAAAAGTTCTCAGACTGGAAAACAGCTTCCATAGAACACTGCGCAGGGTTGAGAGGATCTCAGAACACCCATTAGCGTAGAGAATATCTTCCATCTTGGGGTACTTCACTTTGACATGCCTTTATCTTGCATATATGGCCACTTAAAGGCATGTCAAAGTAAAGTCCATGGGAACACAAGCGTTTGACCCAGGGACTGCTTCACTGCACTCAGTACACCTATGTGCAGTGTTCTGTGTGCTCAAATAGACTGTATCTTGACTTTCACTTGTTGGGCCTGTTCCACTCAAGCAGAGCATATGGTGCGTTTTCAGCAAAGGTTCTCCAAATAGAAAATGGCTTCCATAGAACACTGCACAGAGTTGAGAGGATCTGTGAACACCCATTAGCGTGGAGAATATCTTCCATCTTGGGGTACTTCACTTTGACATGCCTTTATCTTGCATATATGGCCACTTAAAGGCATGTCAAAGTAAAGTCCATGGAAACACAAGTGTTTGACACAGGGTTTCCTGTACTGCACTCAGGACACCTATGCACAGTGTTCTATGTGCTTATTTGGCCTTCACAGTCACCTTTGCAAATTCAGCCTCATATACTCAAGCAGAGCATACAGTGCGTTTTCAGCAAAAGTTCTCAGACTGGAAAACGGCTTCCATAGAACACTGCGCAAGGCTGAGAGGATCTCAGAACACTCTTTAGCGTGGAGAATATCCCCTGTTTTGGGGTACTTCACTTTGACATGCCTTTATCTTGCATATATGACCACTTAAAGGCATGTCAAGGTAAAGTCCATGGGAACACAAGCGTTTGACCCAGGGATTGTTGCACTGCACTCAGTACACCTATGTGCAGTGTTCTGTGTGCTCAATTTGGCTGTATCTTGACTTTCACTTGTTGGGCCTGTTCCACTCAAGCAGAGTATACAGTGCGTTTTCAGCAAAAGTTCTCAGACTGGAAAACGGCTTCCATAGAACACTGCGCAAGGCTGAGAGGATCTCAGAACACTCTTTAGCGTGGAGAATATCCCCTGTTTTGGGGTACTTCACTTTGACATGCCTTTATCTTGCATATATGGCCACTTAAAGGCATGTCAAGGTAAAGTCCATGGGAACACAAGCGTTTGACCCAGGGATTGTTGCACTGCACTCAGTACACCTATGTGCAGTGTTCTGTGTGCTCAATTTGGCTGTATCTTGACTTTCACTTGTTGGGCCTGTTCCACTCAAGCAGAGCATACAGTGTGTTTTGAGCAAATGTTCTCAGAGTGGAAAATAGCTTCCATACAACACTGCGTAGGGCCCAGACAATCTCAAAACACCCTTTAGCGTAGAGAATATCTTGTGTTTTGGGGTACTTCACCTTGACATGCCTTTATCTTAGGGTTATATGACTGTCCTATGAGGGTCCCAAAAAACATTGCAACTTTCAACGTCTGACAACCTCAGTTGGTGCATTAGCTCTTATATGAGTTACAATCAGGGGTAAAGTTTACCCCCTACCGGCTGGCTACGGCCTGTCAAAGTTTCAGTCGGTCAATGTGGAGGTACTAATTGATGAGGCTGCAGATGGTGTGAGGGGGTGGATTGGGGTGCTGTGAGGTGGGAATGGACATTGATTTGTGGTTGTAAAAGGAGTTGGAGGTTGGAGGGCATGATCAAGGTTGGGCAACCTCAGAACCTACCCCCCCAACCTCATTTGTCATGCAAGGTGTTGAGGTTGGGAACCTCAGGAACCTCAGGAACCTCTGGACCCTCAGGACCCTCTGGACCCTACCCTCAGCAACCTCAACAATGTGCATGCAACCTCAACAACCTTGACAACCTCAACAACCTCAACAACCTCACTAGCCCACCCACCCTGCCCACACTTTTTTCCACTTTTTTGTGCCACCTTTTTGTAATGAATTCTAGCAATTGTTTTTGCATTTGTAGTTGGAAGCTTGGTGGCAAGCTGGTGACCCTCCCAACCTACCCTGCTACCCTGGTACCCTCACCAACCTCACAACATGTGAACCTCCACCTAGGTTGAGGTTGCTAGGCCTATCAACCAACCTTTTGACCCACTGAAGGATGAAGGAGGTTGGTGGAGGTTGAGGGAGGATGAAGGAAGGTTGGGGAGGGAGGTTGAGAGGATCAATGGGGATTGCAATGTTGTTGTTGAGGTTGGTGAGGTTGGTTGGTGAGGTTGAGGTTGGTTCAATGAGGTTGGTGAGGTTGGTTGGTGAGGTAGGTTGGTGAAGTGATATGCTGAGATTGTGGGATGGAACTGGTCTGGTCAAGCTGGCTGGTGGGTGTGTGATTGAGGCTGAGGCACGGCAATCAAAAAATTGACCGGTGTGGACACGTCTGCATAGGGTGAAATTTTTTTCACCTGGCTGGATGCGTTGGGCCCTGGACATGTCAGACACTCACCAATATTTTTGAACTGGGTGCTGGACACGTCAGATGCTCACCAATAATTTGCACTGGGTGCTGGACACGTCAGACACTCACCAACAATTTGCACTGGGTGCTGGACACGTCAGACACTCACCAACAATTTGCACTGGGTGTCAGACACGTCAGACACTCACCAATATTTTTGAACTGGGTGCTGGACACGTCAGATGCTCACCAATAATTTGCACTGGGTGCTGGACACGTCAGACACTCACCAACAATTTGCACTGGGTGCAGGTTGTGGGATGCATCAGACACCAATATTTTTGAACTGGGTGCTGGACACATCAGACACAATTTCAAAGAGACATTGGAACATTGACAGAGACTGGAACACATCACTGGGAATCAGGAAGTGGCTGGAACAGGTTCCATGCTTGGAGACACTCTTGACGGTAGGCCTGTTGCTGCTCCTTGGAGGTGTCGCAGGCCCTGCCACCCAGGCCGTTCCACTTGGCCACATCAGAGGACATGAACATGGTCATGGAGCCACGTGTCTCTCCAGGCAGGATGGGAGAGTTGAAGTGGTGCAGCACATGTGATGGGAAAAAGCAGAGTGCACCAGCAGGAAAGTCAAGGCTGACCTTGGCCTCAGTGAAGCTGATCTGCAGGTTGGTGTAGTCACCGTAGCTAAAGACACCAGCTAGGCCCTGCAAGTAGTCACGCCTGTCTCTGTGTGGGAGACTGTAGGCCTGGCCCTCCTGATTTATTGCAAGGGAGGGAAAGCATGGAGCCCAGAGGAATGCACCATGGGGACGGTAGTGCTTGGAGCCACCGATTGCAGCATAGTGGGCAGCGTGGTGGGGGAAGCACTCATAGAAGCGTGTGTTGCAGTACTCCCTGAGGGCCTTTACATGTTTGTTGCGGAGGAACTTGATCATCTTCCTGTAGTTGTTGACAAACTTCCTGTTGAAGTATGGCTTGGGCATGCAGGCAGTGTCTTGGCCACTGAGCATGAGGTGAAATGTGAAGAAGTTGCCACGGAGTGCTTCGACGGGTGCACCGGCTGACTTGGGCAGTGCTGCCTGCAGGCTCCTGAACTCCTGGTACATGAGTTGAAACTCTGCTGAGTCTGGTTGCTTGATTACACTGGCGTAGTGCAGGCCATTCTTGTCTACCAGGTGCACGGTGTCTTCTCGGCCTTCGAACATGACTTTTTGGAATCCGGTTGTGTCAGGCTGCACGTCTAACTTTGGGAGCTGAAATTCTGCATGCATGAAGGCCTGTAGATTGAGCTCAGTGTGCACAACTCTAGCAGTGTGGTCCTTGAGTTTGTTGGCAAGTGCTGGTGCACACCTCTGCTGTGCATCTTCCCAGCCTATATAGTGATCACTCTGAGGGGTGTACTGGTGGACAGGGAGCTTGGATTGCTTCTTAGGGCGCTTTGGAGCGTCCAACTTGGCTATATCTTTGGCTAGCTTGAGTGTGTCTGCACTAGGAGAGTAACTGACAGGATAGGGATGTGATTCTAACTCCTTTTTGAGCCTGTCAAGACTTTTTTTGACCATTTCTTCTGCATTCTTCCTCTCCTTTTGGCTTTCAAAGCCATTGGAGCGTGTAGCTTGGTGCTTAGAACGCTTCCTATGTCTCCTAGCCATCCTGAAAAGCGCAGCTCCTGAAAACCAATAGTGATGGAAAACTAAGTGACCAAAGTTGATGATTTTTAGAAAATCCAATAAATTGTAGAACGTCGAATCCTTTCGTGTGTCGATAGAACCGATGTTGATGTGTCTTGAGAAAAAGTTTGAAGTGAATCGCAAATTTTTCGAGTCCAATCGTGAAGTCTTGAAGTGGAAAGTATACTCAAAAAGCGACTTTTAGAGCAGATACAACTAAGTATCACCCCTCCAGCTATACTAGAACGAGGCTGGCCAGGCCTATGGTGTTCAGCACGCTTAGCAGGGGCAGGGTTGCAAGGTTGACACAATGTAAGATGCCTAGGACACCTATTCAGAGGCAAGTCAAGCTCCTGATGCTCAGAATGTCGTGATTGAGGTTCTTGAAGGTCGTATATCGATCGAGCTTGATGAGACAAAGAGAATGAGCCTATGTACGCCTCAAACGGTCCACAGGAGGCAAAGATATGGTCAAAAGAAGGTATTCATCACCATATACTATATACTTTATATACTTACTGAGATCTTGATGGTGTGGAGGCTGTGTAAAGTGTGAGGAACTTGCTGCAATGGTCCTACTAGACTAATTCGAGGTCCAGGAGTTCGAATCCGAGGTCATATGAGTGTGGTGACTTGACCCCTGTGGTGGTACTGTCAAAATCGTCGATTTTGCAGACTGAGGCTTGAAAACTCCTATGCAAGGGCCTGTGCCACTCTCGTATATCGATAGAGAACCAATAGACGAACAAAACAAGCCTATACACGCATAAATCGTCCAACAGAGCGCAGAGATATGGTCAAAAAGGTGTGCTCAAGTCTGATCATATATGGTGATGTATACTGACCTTGTATCAAGATGGAGGCTGTGGAGGCTGTGTAAAGCGTGAGGAACTTGCTGCAATGGTCCTACTAGACTAATTCGAGGTCCAGGAGTTCGAATCCGAGGTCAGATGATGGTGGTGACTTGACTCCTGTGGTGGTACTGGACAAAATCGTCGATTTTGCAGACTGAGACTTGAAAACTCCTATGCAAGGGCCTGTGGAGGCTGTGTAAAGCGTGGGAAACTTGTTGCAATGGTCCTACTAGACTAATTCGAGGTCCAGGAGTTCGAATCCGAGGTCAGATGAGTGTGGTGACTTGACCCCTGTGGTGGTACTGTCAAAATCGTCGATTTTGCTGACTGAGACTGATGACTCCAATGCAAGGGCCTGTGCCACTCTCGTATATCGATAGAGGACCAATAGACGAAGAGAAAGAGCCTATACACGCATAAATCGTCCATCAGATGGTAGAGATATGGTCAAAAAGGTGTGCTCAAGTCTGATCATATATGATGATGTATACTGACCTTGTATCAAGATGGAGGCTGTGGAGACTGTGTAAAGCGTGAGGAACTTGTTGCAATGGTCCTACTAGACTAATTCGAGGTCCAGGAGTTCAAATCCGAGGTCAAATATGCATGGTGACATGCAGAATATGGAGGTATGCAAGGAAACATGTCAAAACAGAGCGCTTTCTGACTGTTGTGGCCTATATATGTGACTTAGAGGCCAGGGGCACATTGCTACAGCTGTGTAGCATTGATGCGACGATGCAGGAGCATGTACAGGGCAGGGGAAGCGTCCTACACTGCTCAAGTGCCTGGAATGTGACAATTTGGGCACTTTTTCAGAGTGACTCACCTCCAGCTTCGATTTTCTGGCCTGTGCACCCCCTGGTGAGGTGTACAGTGGGGGTAGGACGCTCTACAGCGCTCCAGGGGGCCTGGGGAGCGAGATGGAGTGGGTGCACAGCCCCAAAAAGCGAAGATGATATGCATATAGTGGGATTTGGTATCATGGACTAAATTTTGGTACCAAAATAGTGCAAACTTGTCCAAATGAGGGCTGTGAGGGCTCGTTCTCTTCGTCTGGACGAGGGGACAATGCTCCCGGTGTCAGAAATGCACTCAGCCCTCGATTTGGTTGGGTGGGAGCTGAATGAACCTCATAGAGGGCCCAACCCTAACCCGAAAGTTAACGAAATGGCACGAAATTAACAGGAGCTGTGCACAGGCGTTTCACAAGGCTGTACAGCTCATTTGCACGCGCCCAGGGCGTCTAATATGGGCCCTAACCCTAATGAAGGGGCCTAACCCTAATGAGGAGGCCCAACCTTAACCCGAAAGTTAACGAAATGGCGTGAAATTAACAGGAGCTGTGCACAGGCGTTTCACAAGGCTGTACAGCTCATTTGCACACACCCAGGGCGCCTAATATAGGCCCCACAGTGATGAAGTGGGTGAAAAATGGGTGTATACATTTTTTTTCGATTTTTGGGTGAGACCCAGGCCCAGGGTCGCTTTTCAGGGTTGCTCCTGGGTAGAGGGACGCTTCAGATGGGCTTGAGTGTGTTCCTGAGGTTCCCCGCATGTGAATGAGCTCATGTGCGCACTATGAGCTCATTTAATGAAGAATAATGACTTCATTTCATCAAGTCAATGAAAATCAGACTGATTAACCCACATTTCATTTCGTTTCATATTTATTTCATTAATGAGGTCATTAATGAGTTCATCAACGCATGTGAATGAGCTCATGTGCGCACTATGAGCTCATTTAACGAAGAATAATGACTTCATTTCATCAAGTCAATGAAAATCAGACTGATTAACCCACATTTCATTTCGTTCCATATTTATTTCATTAAAGAGGTCATTAATGAGTTCATCAACGCATATGAGTTCATCAATGCATATGAGTTCATCAACGCATATGAGTTCATCAACACATATGAGTTCATAATGAATTCATCAACACATATGAGTTCATAATGAATTCATCAACACATATGAGTTCATCAACCCATATGAATTCGTAAATCCATATGAGTTCATCAACCCATATGAGTTCATCAACGCATATGAGTTCATCAACGCATATGAGTTCATCAACCCATATGAATTCGTAAATCCATATGAGTTCATCAACGCATATGAGTTCATCAACCCATATGAATTCGTAAATCCATATGAGTTCATCAATGCATATGAGTTCATAATGAATTCATCAACCGATATGAGTTCATAATGAATTCATAAGCGCATATGAGTTCATCAACTGATATGAGTTCATAATGAATTCATCAACCGATATGAGTTCATCAACCGATATGAGTTCATAATGAATTCATAAGCGCATATGAGTTGATGAACCCGGTGGGTAGCCCAGGGAATTTCAAAGTGAATTTTCTCAGTAAGTAGAGGGCGAAGAAAAGGGTTAGGGTTAGAAGGGGTCCCCCGAGCTGTGTTTGCCCTGTGCTTTTGCACAATGATAGAGGGCATATAGATGCATATGTACACAAGAGGCAAATGGAAACCATTGAGATTTGACGGACCCGACTTATGACCCATTGGTCTCACGCGATGACTTTGGCTGGGGAGGTACCCCATAAACCTGTAACCCCGGAGGAATAAGTTGACTCCATACAGAAAATAGCATGTTTATGGGGGTACACAAAGTTTGAGGGGCAGTTATTATGTGGGGTTAGTGATGGCAGCCATCTGAAGTGAGCCCGAGACCAGTATATGGTCCAGGTGGGTGCCCGGGTGGGATGTTCCACTTGAACCACTGCTGCTAGAGTGCTGTAACTCAGGGTTAGGGTTACAAGGTACTTAGGGTTAGGGTTACAAGGTACTTAGGGTTAGGGTTACAAGGTACTTAGGGTTAGGGTTAGGGTTAGGGTTAGGGTTAGGGTTAGGGTTAGGGTTAGGGTTAGGGTTAGGGTTAGGGTTAGGGTTAGGGTTAGGGTTAGGGTTAGGGTTAGGGTTAGGGTTAG